>JAMXBB010000005.1:67798991-68427581 GCA_024138015.1 Lumnitzera littorea | reverse complement strand
GATAGGGGGGGGGGGGGGGTGCACTTGTCTCTAAAATCTAGGAGGTTGTATGTTGAAGCTTTGATTGGTGTTGTTGCCCCATCTGAAATTGGGATGGTTCCTACAACCCAGATTATATATGTTACTGAAAAGATTACTCCTTGGTTAGATCGGGTTCCTCATGTAATCAACCTATCCCACTTGATCAATCTCTGATGAACATACCACATCTAAATCTGAAACTGCTAAAGCATTATTTTAACCCATTATGAGACTATCAAGCTTCTTTGCCAACACTTCCAGCTTATGTGTTAAAGTGAAAGTGGCATCTAAGTCACATTTTCCTATTGGCCTTCTTTCTTTTCCTCTTGTAAATGACTACTAATAATGGTTATTAGCCATATCTTCAAATAATTCGATGCATTGCTCCAGTGACTTATAGTTTAGGCTTCTTCCAGCAATTGCATCAATGAGCTACTTGGTTAGATAGTTTAAACCATTGTAAAAGTTCTAAACTTGGTGCCAATTTGGAAGCCTATGATGGGGGTACTTTCTCAACAAATCCTTTCATCTCTCCCATGCTTTACATAGAGTCTTTGAATCTATATGACCAAAAGAAGAGATATCTGCCCTTAGCTTAGCCGTTCTTGAGGGTAAGAAGTATTTTCCCATGAAAAACTCAATCATCTCTTACCAGGTATTAATAGAATTCCTTAGCATAGAGTTGAGCCACTACTTGGCATTGGACCTTAATGAGAACGGAAATAGCTTAAGGTGGATAGCATCCTCTAAAACTCCACTGATCTTGAAGGTATCAAAAATCTCTAGAAATTGCTACAAATGGTTGTTAGGGTCTTCATCACTGAACCAATCAAGCTAGACGTACTGTTGAATCATTTGAATAACACTCAACTTTATCTCAAAAGTATTGGCTTAAACTCTTGGTTGAGTAATGCTGGTATTAGCCCCATCTAGGTTAGGACTATAATAATCTAGCATTGTTCTTAGAGCCACAAGTAGATTTACTCTTGGCTCATTCCTTGCTTATACTACATTTCGATTTCCATTAAGAGGTGGGTCTAAATTCAATTGTGAAACTCTTTAGATACCATCTTTCGGGTTCATGAACTTTTCCCTAATGGTGGCTTGACATTTTGGTTTTGATTATTCATTCTAGATGAATTTGATGTCTCTACTTTAATTCTCAATGGTTCATGTGCTCTTAATTCCTTATTACCAGAAGCTTACTTCTTAGAATATTCTTGAACTTTCTTCAAGTTGCTTTTAAGTGTTCTTTCAGTTTCAAGATCAAAGTTAGCTAGATCAATCATGCTACTCTAGGTCATAAATTGAAAATCAGCAAATAAGTAGATATGATCACAATGATTTCAAATAAACTAATAATAAAAAAGAGAAGAAAAAAAATGCAAGAAGAATAGGAATCCTAATTTTCCTAATGATGATGCTGTTCCTGACAATGGCATAAAAAACTTAATCACCTCTAAATAAAGCTACTGAGTCTTATAATTTAAAATCCTATGTTATATCCTTAACTTAGTTAAATAAGCAAGTATACCTATCATTTGTTAGTATGGATAAGTATAAGGTCGTCTCTATTGGAAACAGACTCAAACAATAATACCGATTATTCTTCCTATTAACTAGCAAATTGAATGCTCAAATAAAGTAATTAAACTAATTTCTACAACTAAAATACACTAATTCTACTATTACACCATGAAAATAAAACAAATAAGATTACAACACGAAAACAACAAATTACAAAGCAAGTTTACTCCATCATATTGACACTAATTATAAACTATCTATCCTAATAATTACTCATTTGTAAGAATTCTCTATTCATGAGTATTCTTTTTAGAATTACTCAATTCTAATCTCGATTGTGTTCCTTAGAATCTTTCTAAAAGAATGGACAAGTTAAGATTGCATGAAAAGTTTACTAGTATCCTTGAATTCCATAAAACATGTAGCGAACTTCTTAATAATATCTCTATTCGTAGGAGTAGTTCATTCTAGTAACTAAGATCTACTTAATGGAATCGTTTCTCAACATATTCCATTAAGATTTACTGTAAAATTGTGTCGTACACTATACTATCTTAACTTTTATGAAGTTCTAATCACTAGAAATTCATAATTATTAGGATAAACAACAAATCAAAGTACGTTCATGTTAAAATGACTTTATAAACCCTAAATTATTACTCATAAATAATAGAAAAAGAATGAACATAGAGAAATAGGAAAAATGAAATAAAACTTAACATAGGATAAGAGATAAAAAGGAAAGCCCTTTTAATTAACTTGAAGAATCTTGATACAACAATATATAGACACTAGATTCTTCACAATGCTCTAGAATTTAGTGAAGAATGACACACAAACTCACATTTTTAGTACAACCACACTAAGAACATGAAGAAGAAATAAAATGGTGTTGATTATGATGATTTGATGTAACTCTCCCTTTTTTTGTCTAAAAGTTGTGGTACATTTATACTTATCTTATCAGAGGACTCGAAATACTTCACTTCAAGACACCCCCTAATGTTAAGACATGTTCCACACATTGGTTTGTGTGAAAAATTTAAAGAAGAACAATCATGTCCACTCCCATTATGCTCGTGACATAGGGTGTGATCTTCTCGGAAAAATAGAAATCTATACTAATCATGGCTATGACCATGGACATGAACTCCTCACCACAAACATATCATCTCATCATGCCTATGATAAAAGGAGTGATCACCCTCCTGATGACCAATCACGACCATGATTAATAAGGAGATCACAATATCTCCCTTAATTACATAGTGATGGAAGGCATGATCAATACTGATCATTTAAATCTTTCATCATCAAGCCTATGATGGAATGTATCTTAATTTTCTTTCAAAGTTTTCTTCTCTTCACAGCCATGATTACCTTAAATTGCATTGTTTTTGTGCAAACTTCATCTCTTTACTCTTGAATCATCTGAAATTGATATACTACACAATTAAGTACTAAGAACTTTAGAAATGAACATAATTATGAAAAATTTATGCCTAAATATGTCTCAAAAGTACAAAGTAATTTACTTTTATTTGCACTTCTTAGAGGCAACCCATGCCAACTTTTTGGTTTATATTTCTTTCTTATTTTTGAGTTTTTATATTTGTCATCAATAGTTCAATGCATCTATAAACAATGTTTTTCAAGTCCTATAAGTCTAAGAAAGCTTTTGAAGGAATAGAGTACATGAAGGAGAAGCATGGTCAAGATCATGCCTGTGATCTTAGGCGTAATCCTCATAGAGAACAATTTTGAAGGAGTGCATCGACAAAACGTAGCTAAGGAATCATGCCCATGATCATGAGCGTGATCCTTGTAGAGAAAAATTACACTAAACTTTATACCCTAAAGTTCACACTTGTGATCCTGAGCATAATCCTCATTGAGGTTAAGTAAGTGTAATAAGCCAATCATCATAATCAAAGATCATGCCCGTAATTATGTTTAAATTTCAAAATTGCTTTCTATTATAGTTCTTTGCTAAGAATCATGCCCGTAGTCCTACCTATGAACTTTTCAGCCCAAAATTTTGCAAGATTAATTAAGTGTAACCTTCTTAATTTAGCCAAGTTTGTTCCAAGATGCACTTCTCTCTTCTATTAATTCCTCACATAAGCTATTTCCATAAACCAAAATACTTCTTTCAATCTCAAAGTCTTTCTACATTGTCATATTCTTGTTTAACTTCTTCCTCAATATTAGGGTTTATCCTTATAAGTATGTGTTTGTGTCTCTATTTCTTTTTTCCTTTAAGCAACTAATCCTTTTTTTATGACTACTTAATTTTGATTAGCTACTTTACATTCAATTTGCAATTAGCCTAATCCCTAAGTGTGAAGTAGTCTTTGTGGATTTTATTCACATATTTCTTCTTTTCACACAACAACTATGGCTTCCTTAAGAGCATAGGAAACTATATAGCACAAGAACTCTAAGTCTTGTGCTAAAAGGGCATTTGAAAAACCCATTACGAAAGAAGATCCAATTGCGGTGTTACCACCAAGCTTGAAACATATGTTATAGTTTGACAAGTAACAACACCTTACTTAGTTTGTGATGTTATCAAAGAAGGATTTCTCCATAACTAGCTTCTTAGATTGCGATGTTATCAAGTAGGCAAACATGGAAGCCAAGGAAATGGTTGAGATTAGGAGTTGAGAAAACCTATTGAATATTCAAGAATCGATGTATAAATAACTTACTTTAGAGTTTCTCACCACCTTCACAATGAAGTATGAACAACTTTCTTATGGAGCAAGAAATTCCATCTCTTTCGATCTAAGGAATACCAAATTCACTTTATTAATGGCTAAATTTAGAGTGCACATCTTTACCTTATGAATTGTCCTAAGGTGTTATGCCTAGTTCTTATTGGATGAAACTAAGTGGAGCAAAGAGTTACAATTCTAAGTTTTCTAAGGGCTACATTTGAAGAACCCCACTCATAGGATTCTCCATTGGTTACTCACTCATACATTAAGAGAGGAAAAGGTAGCGGGGTATTTGCTACGCATGAGGTGTTTTAGCTATATAATTTAGCAAAAAAGTACACAATCACCCTCATTGTCACCTTGGCTTTCTACATGAAACACCAAGTAATTGATGCATAGATAAAGCAAATCGATTGTAGTCCATATGTCACCGTATTGGCTAAGCAGTTGAAGCTTTTTTTTTTTACAATCCTTAATTGACCATGGTAAGGGACGTCATACCTATGGCACTTTCTAGTTTCCATCAGATGGGTTTTTTGCTTGATGAATTTGAAAAGCAATCATCAAAGAGAAAGTAGCATGATATTCTTCCGTCTTGAGATGGCTTGACACACCAAATATAGGAGTTAAGTGGTAAGGATCAAAAGTCGATCCGATCTTAAGAGATTTATTGTCAAGCTTAGAAACAAGTGTTTGGGAGGAAATCTCACCTTGTAGATTTTTGTAACAAGGTGGTTGATAGAGTCAATATTGAAATTCCTTCACCTATGGATAATGATTTCATCAATACTACTATAGGAGAAGATATTGAGAAAGAAAAGCATGCAAGTGAGGATGGAAAAGGCAATGAGAAGGTGATGTGCTTAGTCAGGGGGATTAGGATATCAAGCAATAATCAATTAAACCTAGTTCGTGAAGATTAGGGCTTAGATATTTAGGGAGGGGTTTCTAAATGATTTCTCTATTAAATATGACTCACCGATAAATCAATCACTAGCTAGATTATTTGAATGATATGACTCACAAACAAATAATCTAATATTATCCACCATAATCTCATAAGATTGATAAGAGTAGAAAGATTTGAGAGAAAAAATTTCAATATTTTGTAAAATTTCCAATAATATCTGTTATAATGGAATAAGTACTTTAAAAACTCTCTATAGCCATAATGGCAATTCCATAAGAAAACAAAAGGCCTATAATTAATGCTTAAAAAGAAAAAACTTAATTCCTATTGGAAAATAAAATAAAATTTGCATTAGTCAATAGAAATAAATTTCTATTAGCTAATAGAGCTAGCAAAATAAAAAGACCTATAATTAATGCTAAAAGAACTTAATTCCTATTAATTAGTAGAATTGAATTTCTATTGGTTAATATTAATAAATTGTTATTTGGTAATATAACTAATTTCTAATTGGCAAATAACAAATCAATAAGGAATTTTCTAATAATAATGAAATACATAAAAAAGTTAAATAAAACAAGGAAAATAATTCAAGATGATATAATTTGTCATATTTTGGGGATTGATCCCTATCATCTACTTAGGGCTATTTTTTATTTGCCCTCAAATTAAGCAATTGGTTAATGAAAGCTCCTCCCGAATCAAACACATGTCTAATAGCATGAAATGGAAACATAGGGCTAGAAAAATCTCCATAACATTAGGTTTCTATCCACACATCAAGTTACCTATCTGTTGATTATACTAGAGAGTAATACATGATATTCAATATGTTTACCTCTAGAAACTTCGAATGTTCCTGTAACATAAAAGAGTTAGCAATAGAAAGAAAAATGTTTATTCACTTCTCGTGTCTGTAGAGTGTATCTCTCATGTTTCCCCAAGCAAACTCAGAACTCATCCCTTTCTCCTTTTCCTATCTCATTACTCTTAATTCAAGTTTACAATTCAATTCTCTTTTGTTCTCTATTCTCACAATATTTGTCACATGAGACACTTTACTCCGTAGATGAATAAGTGGCATAGTTACCACCTTTAGCAACTCCTCTTTTCATTCACAACTCTTACTCATCTCCTTTCTATTCAAGCACATATACTTCCTCTTAGAAATTAAGTATAAGATAAGGTTTTGTGTTACATTCGACTTCACAACAAGATTTATCTATACACATAATGAGATATGAATTCCAACATGTATTTGCTCCCTTAAGATAGCCCAAGGAATAAATAAAATCTTTCTGCAATTCCTCCATAGGACTTCCATAGATAATGAAACATCCATTCCTTGGTTCATATTAAGAAACAAAGTAATACCGATCACTCTACTCAACATCATAGCACTGTTTATTGAGAAATGAAATAATACATGAACCTTAGTAAGATATGGCTTCTCTAATAATACAATAAGTTAAGTTAACAATCATGTCACCACTCAAATAAGCTCGTACATACCTACTATTAGTATCCTACATACGACTCATCTACCTACATGTACCATAGCAATAATTCAACTCAAACTCAGGATAATCCAACAAAGGTGCACGGGTATACACTTCTCATAGTAATTCAAGAATGTATGAATACTTAGATATATTGACATGTATAAAATAACTTATAGTAGTATGAGAACCAAGTGGGTCATATAGGTACTTACTTATAAGCAGGGGTTAAGACTCTTGTGGCTATATAATTTTACAATGGGCTACTTGAACCTAATGTAGAGTCATGGGGCATAAGAGGACCTTATTTCCATCTTTTTGGAACATGTATGTGTTTTGATATCCATCATATAGCCATAGGCAACCAAGGAGAATATGGGATGCTCCCATAGGCAAAATATCACACCATAGCTCATCTTGATATCTATCTCTAGTAGATAAGGGAACCTTTACTTGCTTAGCAACCTAAAGTGATCCTTATTTGTTCAACCATTGAATCTTATAAGGGTAAGGATGTGGATAGTGCATAGCTGTAATCGATCTACTGCGGAAGCCACTACTACATTGGTACAATTACCACAATCTACAATGAGTATGCACTGCTTGCCATAGATCTTCTAAGCTATATGGAAAAGAATCTCCCTTTTCTCATCATCAAGGTTCTAAGAAGTATTCAATAATCGTCTTATAACCATGGTTAGAAAAAGGTCATTTTCATCCTCATAGGCATCATAGAAGCTATTTAGAATGTTTTCAATATCACCATGACCTTTCACTTCATCTTCCTCATCTATACCGTATACCTTAATCTCAGGTGTTTCACCAACTATGAACATGGCCCTCTTATTTAGGTGCTAAGATGTGATATGGATGAAGCGAAGGCATTTGAAGCGTTTGACTTGGTTGGATTTGTGACCCGAATTGCTTACTCCACCTATAGGTGTTTAAGTGGAAGCAATAGTTTTTCCTTTAGTCTCTTCCCTAGGCTCTTCTCACCTATTACCAAGTAGCTCAGTTCCTTTACACCTTCTTGGAATTTTAGATGATCAGTATCCTAGAGTGGAAGGTTCGAATTGTGTAGAGGGTCGACATGTAAAAGCACAGTATAGATCATTCTTAAGCTGTAGCTTTACCTACTATATTAATTGGATGGAAACTTCGAGATTTGTAAATCCTTGCAACTCTACAACCTTGCTAATTTCAAATCTTAAACCAGTGATAAATCTTCTTATAGTTTGGTATTCAAGCTCTTGAACTTTACTTCAAACCGTAAGTATTTCAAATTCTTGAACATACTCATTAAATGTCTCTAAGCCTTACTTCAATGTTTAGATTCGTTTCTATATTTGTAGGTAATATCAAGGACAAATCATTTCCTCAAGATGGTTTTCATATCTTCCCAAGTTCGAACATTCCCTTCGCCATTGCCTCTTTAGGTAGTCATTAGGTTTTTCCACCATAATGCTAAATACTCTACGAACTTAAGAGTTGCTAGCCATACTCGATTCATCTCTTCATAATCATAATACTCAAATGATTTCTTGACCTTCTCTTCCCAGTCAAGATAATCATCCATTGTACCACTTCTGAATGATCATCCATTCAACTAATGAAAAGTCGAGTAACTATATTCTTAGTAAACGCCAACTAAGACAGTTTCATGTATGGTTTGAACTTATTAAAAGTGGTACAAATAGTTATTATTTGGCACGATTCCATTACATAACCACCTACCATTCCTATATTTCAAGCATGTGCTCAATTATAAGGTCTCCATGTGTATCATGATCAATGATTAATTGCTACTTTAGACACTCGACATTTGCCTATAAATATAGAGAAAAGGCACTGTACGAACTCTCTCATGATCCATAACTATTCACTTATCTTCTCTTAAACACATTTACTGACTTATGCACCAGAGTGGCTACACTAGACTAGCCCTAATACCATTTAGTTCTTTGTGTTTTGCAAAAGTAAGATTTCATCCTAAAATCACTTAACAACATTTGGTGCCAACTATTTTTTATTACACACCTACATGGCAACAACTAGATTAATTAAGTGTACAAGTGCTAGTACTTCATCCCACGGTCATAAAGGAGGAAGTAGGCACATGGATGAACAACGTTTGGCTAAGCTAGAGTAACTTTGCCTTAACTTAGCTAAAGAAAACTAAGAATTGAGCAAAAAACATGAAGTGATCCTTGATCTCATCCACAATAATGTCTACCCAAGTCAAAACAAGGAACATGACAATCACAATGCTGAGAACATTGATGATTTGATCTATTCTCCTAAATTATCGAGAAAGCAAGCCAAAGTTACAATGGAACCTTCAACCCCTGCGCTTAAGAAAAATGATATGGTAAGTCAACCATAACAAGTGCACCATGCCGAACCCTTGCATGTTAGCACCCTTGCTATGATAATTAAACAATTTCAAATTAAGAGCCCTTTCATCCCTAACATCTTAGACAAGGTTATACCACGGCACATTAAGTTGCCACGACAATTTGAAACCTATGATGGAATAAGAGATCTTAAAGATCATCTTGAGTACTACCGTACCTTGGCTAAGTTGCATGGCTTGAGCGACGCTGTGGCCTATCTAGCTTTTCCCTTAACATTGAGGAATGCAGCAAGTACATAATTCAAGCATCTAAAGCCAAATACAATTTTAATGTTTCGAAGATTTGGCAAAAGTATTTCTCCAACACTTCCTTGTGAGTAAGCTACTTATCGAGGATTTTTCTATCCTTAACATGATAAAACATAGATAAGATGAATCTATTAGAGATTATCTAGCCAAGTTTATGGCTAAGATGGTCTAAATTCTAAAGTTGGATATAAGCATTGCTCTCAACGTGGTTATTGATGGTGTCTAGCCCTACGAAGACTATTTCAAGACTCTTACCAAAAATAAGCTGAGAACTTTTTTCGAGTTCAAAGACAAAGCTATGCTTAAATCCAACAAGAAGACAACATTAAGACTTGCCAAGAAGCCAATCAAAATAGAGGAGATAGAAAAGGTGACAAAAAGAGAAGCATGAAAGATTGACTCAAAACGGATGATGATTAATGTCCCAATGTTGAGAAAAAGAGGCTATGTATCCCAACATATTCGGTCTACACATCACTTAATCGTCCAATTAGAGACATGTTAATGGAGGTGCGTGGATAGAGAGGCATGTTGCAATGGCCAAAAAGGATGAGAGGAAATCATTTAAGGAAAAATTCCAATAAATATTGTGATTTTCATAGCAATAGGGGCCATAATACTGACAAGTGCACCCAACTTAAGAACAAGATTGAGGATGCAATTAAGCAAAGGTACTTAAGGAAGTTTCTTATGCATGATGTCGAGAATAATGAGCGATCATCTCAAAGGAGACAAGAAGAGCAGGAGAATGTCACTCACCTAAGTCATGCTAGGAAAGATGTGAGAGATGAGAGCAATAGTAGAGCACCAAATGGTATAATTAACACAATTATTGGCAGACCTTCTACTATAGGCTGGTCAAACTCTTCAAGATCAACTAATGCCATTCACTATGTTTGTAATGTCTAAGGCAAGAAGGTCAAAATCAACAATACAATTCCCTTCATAGAAGAAGATTTTGAAAGCATTCAAAGGCCCCACAATGATGCACTCATGATTAGTATGAGAATTGCTAACTATGAGGCTAAGAAAATTCTTATTAACACTAGAAGTTCAGCAGACAGTATTTTTTAGCATGCTTTTGATCAGATGAGACTAAAGATCAAGGCATAGTTGAGATCCTACAACTATGATTTGTACGCATTCAATAATCAACCCATCCAAGTGACTAGAGTAATCTCTCTACTAATCTAGATTGGAGATGTTGAGCATGTTATGGAAAACAAAGTGGACTTCCTTGTTGTTAAATGTTCATCCTCATATAAAATGATCATGAGACGGCTGTGTTAACACTTATTTGCCATCGTCCCTTCTGCTGTCCACCTCAAGGCTAACTTACCCACTCCTACTATAGTCAATGTATATAAAGGGGATCAATAGTTATTAAAATCAATATATATAAGGGAGTTAAGGTAAGAAGAAAATTTTCAAGTTGAAACTTGTTTAAAAGGAAAGTCAGTCGTGGTAGATAATGCTGAGGATGAAATAGAAGAAATTTTGCTAGGTGATGATCTTAAGAAGACGACAAAGATGGGGAAAACCTTACTGGTAGACATCCAATAAGGTTTAATCAACTTTCTACAAGATAACACTGATATATTTGCATGGTCCCCCTTGGATATGATGGGTATCCCTAGAGATGTCATGGTATACAAGCTTTAAATTGATCCAAGCGCAAACATGATTCAATAGAGGAAAAGATATTTCACCGCTAAGAGGCAAGCAACCATAGAAGAAGTCTAGAAACTCTTAAAGGCGGGATTCATTCAAGAAAAGCCTTATCTGACATTGCTAGCCAACTGTATTAGTCAAGAAGTCTAGCAACAAGCAGCGTATGTGCATAAACTTCACAAATCTAAATAACGCCTGTCCCAAAGATTGTTTTCCCTTGCCAAGAATAGATCAGATCATTGACTCAGTTGTTGGGCATGCTTCACTCTCCTTCATGAATGTGTTTTTTGGCTACAATCAAATTAAAATGGAAGAGGAAGATGAAGTTCACATGTCATTCATCACTAACTTTGGAACGTACTATTATACGATGTTGCCCTTTGGGCTAAAAAACGCCGTTGCAACTAATCATGACTTGTCATTGTGATGTTCAAACCATAGATTCATCGAGACTTTGAAGTGCATATTGATGATATAATTGTGAAAAGCATGATAGAGGATTAGCATCTTGCTAATCTTAAGGAGACATTCAATACTCTAAGTAGATACAATGTGAAACTGAATCCGTAGAAGTGCGTTTTTAGTGCTACTTCTAGAAAGTTTTTAGAGTATACGGTCACTTAGTGCAGTATTGAAGCAAATCTAAGAAAGATTGATGCAATTAGAAATATGAAGTCTCCCCGTACTGTCAAGGAGGTTCAAGAGCTAACTAGGCAAATAGCCACCCTTAACAGGTTCGTATCGAGAAGTGTAGACAGGTGTGTAGAGTTCTTTGAACTTTTAAAGAATACAAAAGATTTGAAGTGGACGGATGAGTGTAAAAGAGCATTCAACGAGCTTAAAGAATTTCTCACATCACCACCAATACTCTTGACACCTATTCTAAGAGAGAATTTATATTTATACTTATCAATCAATTATTGAGCACATTCCTTTGTGTTAGTTCAAATCAAAGGAAAGGAGCATCAACCAATTTATTATATGAGTCATGTCTTGCAAGGATTGAAACATCAATATACAAAAATTGAGAAAATTATATTAGTAGTGATTCTCTTAGTAAGGAAGTTGGAACCATACTTTGAGACTCATCAAATTATAGTTCTTACTAATCAGCCTTTATGACAAGCATTATAACGGCCAAATTCCTCAAGAAGGATGATGAAGTATACCTTAAAGCTAAGTGCTTATGGTATATAATACAAACCTAGACTGGCATTAAAATTTCAAGTGTTAGAGGATCTTCTAGTCGAGTTCACGAGTAAGGAAGACAGCATAGACCTTACTGAGAAGCCAATATGGAATCTTTATGTTGATTGTCCTTCAATTAGAGAAGGAAGTACTGTAGTTCTTATCCTGCAAGGACCCCATAACATCAAGGTTAATTATCCTTTGAAGTTTAGATTTCTAGCTAGCAACAATGAGGTAGAATATGAAGCCTTAATAGTTGGACTCAGATTGGCAAAGGAAGATGGTGTTGAGAAAGTTGAAGATTTCTCAGTTTCAAAACTTGTTATGAATCAAGTCAAAAGGAGTTATGTGGCAAAAGAGGAAGAAATGAGCAAGTACTTATTGATAATATGAACGTTAATGGAGGAATTTCAATCCTTTTCGATTCATAAGGTACCAAGGTACAAGAATATCATAGTTGATAAGTTGTCAAAGTTGGCCAATAAATTACTCCTTGATTTGAACAACAAACTCTTTATTAAGTTTCTCTTACATATGAGCTTACAAATTGCTCAACAAAGCTTTGAATTGGCTCTCAACTCAAAAGAGAGGTCTTGGATGGATCCAATTGTATATTATCTAAAGGCTGATATCTTTCCTGACAATAGGAAAGAGGTTAGAAGGTTGATTTATCAAGCTGCAAATTACACACTAATAGATGATTAGCTATATAAATACGGTATTTCCTAACCTTATCTTCGATACCTTCCTCCAAAAGATGCATAATGAGTATTATTCAAGCTACACAACAGTGTCTACAACAACCATGTGAAAGGACAACGTTGTATATCCATGCCCTATAACTTAGCTATTATTGGCCTAGAATGAAAGATGATGCGAGAACACCTATTCAGTAGTATCCACAATGCTAGAAGCATGAGGCACCAAATCATGTGCCTTCTATTGAACTGTGTTACCTAACTAGTCCCTAGGCCTTTGCCCAATGGGGATTAGACATACTTAGACTGTTTCCAAAGTCTATGACTTAGCAACAATTTGTCATTGTTGTCATAGATTATTTTACCAAATAGGTAGAGCCCAAGGCATTAGCAAAGATTACCAAACAAAAGGTTACAGCTTTTTTTTTTTCAACTTCATTATATCGAGATTTAAGGTCCCATTTATGATAATAACAGATAATAGACCACAATTTGGTAATTTTGAGCATCTTGTAAGAAACACAACATCTGTTTGAATTGCACATCTATAGAATATTCTTAAACTAATGGGCAAGTGGAAGCTGTTAACAAGATCATCTTACACAGTTTGAAGAGGAAAGTTAATTAAGCTAAAGGCAAATGGGCTAACAAATTGTCGAATGTTTTATAGGGATATCAAACTACCTATAAGATTACAATAGGGGAAATGCCCTTCAGATTTGCATATGGTACAAAAGCAATATTGTTGATTAAATTAGACCTATCTAATCTAAGCATATAAAATTTCGATGTAATGACCAATCAAGTTGGTTTAACAGCTAATTTGGATACTGTCGAATAGATGAGAGATGTTATAAGAACGAGGGTTACAACATACCAACACAGCGTTGCTAGGTATTATAATTAGAAGGTGAAACATAAGGTTTTCCAACCTGGAGATTTGGTTTACAGGAAATTAGAGGTGATTGGTGCATAAGATAGATAAGGGAAACTCGATGCAATTTAAGAGGATCCTATTAGGGTTCGGGAAGTCATAAGCAAAGGGGCCTTTCAGCTAAAGAGGTTAGATGAAACAATCATCCATTGCACATGGAATGCCGAGAACTTGAACCTTTATTTTAATTAATCCCTTTGATGTTATGAACTGTCTCCACTTGCTTTATAAGGCGATAGCTTAGTTCTTGTTTCAAATGTGAACACTTATTCTAAGTTCTAATGCCAACTTTTTTTTATTCCTAATCATTTCATGATTAACAGATTATTATTAAGTTCAAATTGCACGGTGAACAAACCACTATTTAATAAGTTTAGACCTATCGTGGTTAGTGAACGTTATAAGTTAGCCGAAAAGCCAATCAATGAATGTGTTAGTTCTTATAGGCAATCTCACAACTTAAATAAGACGACTAGTCTACATCCAAAATGACTAATAAACATTGTCTAAAAAGGCACCCAACACATCAAGTGTGAAATAAAACATGCCAAGGAAATTAGGTGTGTAAAATAAAACATGGCGAGAAAGCAAAGCGTATGAAATAAAACGTGCTGAAACTATTAAATTACACATGAGAGGAAATGTAGATAATATTAACACAATATTAAATGTTTGAACACTAGGCCGAACCTTGTCCATACAACTCCATAGAAACAAAACACAGTAACAATCTTAAGATTTCAAGTTTTTCTTAGATTGTGCAAAACTAGAGCATATCTCTTTCTTGGTGCTATGGGTCTTGAAACAAGTAAATTTTTCTTTGTGCACATAGGGGATCTCCGTAGATAGTCAGTCCTCATCATTGCTAGAATCTTCGATGCAAACTCTATCATCATGATCCTGCATTTGAACCTTAGTACCTATATCTTTGCTAGCTTATTCGTCACAACTATTGACATTATCATCGACATCGGCAAAATCCAAGCACGAAACGTCATATTCTAGGTGAAACTTTAAAATTTCTTCTCTCACTATTTGGATCCATTCCAATAACTTCTTTCTAAGCAATCTCTCCTATTGTTGACTTAAAGTCACGATCTCTAATGCTTCTTCAACAGAAGGCCCTTTCTTCACTGCCTCCTCTAATTCAATAATATGACTTTGTAATTTGGAGTTATTGGTCTCTAGCTCTTTTATTTGCACCCTAAGCCTGTCTTCCTCATTGCTAATTAAGTTGAGCATTTGGCCTAAATCCTAGCACTCTTCCTATTTCTTACAAAGCTTCTCCTTCAAGTCTTTAGCCTCCTTATATTGCTCCTGGCTCTTTCCCTTAAGGCTCGAGACTTCATTAGCTACTAATGAATGTGCCACTTTCTTGGTAGCTAGCTTCTCTTGATATTTTTTGCTTCTATCTCAGCCTTGATTCCTACACTCTCAACTGCCATAGCCTGAGCCTTTGAGGAGTTGTATCCATCTTTGATTTTCTATAATAAGTCGATAATAAAAATAATAAATTCGCTAGGTCACCTGGTAGAGTAATAAATTATTATTACCTTCTTCATCTCCTTATCAGCTTCATCCAAAGCCATCAGAACGTAGCTATTGATCTGCATACAAATAGGATTATGCCAACAATAGAACATGTACCATAAGTGAATAGATTCAATTGATACTTATATCATACAATTTAGTTGCAATGTATGCCTTATTACAGTTACTAA
This sequence comes from Lumnitzera littorea, assembly GCA_024138015.1. Taxonomy (NCBI): domain Eukaryota; kingdom Viridiplantae; phylum Streptophyta; class Magnoliopsida; order Myrtales; family Combretaceae; genus Lumnitzera; species Lumnitzera littorea. The sequence continues at coordinate 68,412,030 of JAMXBB010000005.1, read as the reverse complement.
CCCTATTGATATCCTTCTTCATAATCTCCCTATCCTTGGGAAGAATGACACCTTCCATCAAAGCCAAGGATTTAGAGAATATTATAGCCTTAATACGGAACAAAGAACTCGCCGGCTTCGTTGTTATGGATGAATTCAAAACTATTAATGTCGAGAGCTTTGTTCCTCATGGCCTCCTTCATCTTTTCATCCAAAGTCTTGGATCTCTTAAATAGAGGTTGGTTGATAAGCTCCTTCCCACTTCTTTTATTAGGACTTAGCACAATATCTACTTAGAGTGATGGCCCCTCAGCAGCCTCATGACAGGTGATTTTAGCCCCATTGTAAAGACCAATATCTTGACTAGAATCTCTTGGCACTTCAGCCAGAGGAATATTTTCCAAAGGTAAAATCATTTCCTAGCTCCTTTAAGTCTTTAGCCTCCTTTTCTTATAAAGACCAATATGTAATAGGTTGCTACTTGCTTCGCTACACTTTCTTTTGTGCGGCTTTCTTCAAAGCAACTAGTCAAGTCATAGTTATCTTAGCACCTACTCATCTATTAGCTTTGGATTTTTTGCCTTTGCTTGAGCCAACAATTTGGTAGGATCTACATTGCTTGTAGCCATGTTTGCAATAAAAAGTAAATGCATTAATAATAAAACTAGAGAAATCAAGGACTTATATGTTCTGTGTTGAGCAAAGCTCAAAGGCAACTATTCTCCCCCCAAGTCATAAGAACAACTTTCCTCTTATAGCTCTACTTAGCACAAGAATTACTTAATAGCATACTTTCTTTTTCAAAGAATAATGGCTCCCCATTTTCATATCGCCTTATTATTCTCTTGATGTCCCATAAAAACATTTTACTACTGTAGCATCATTCAGTGTCAACTTAATATCTTTAGTATGACTAGTTTTAGTCCATTAGGCCCAAAAGTCCAATTCTTCATCTAATATAATAGACACAAACTTGTCATATCACTTGTAAATTTTGAACTCTAATTCATCCATACCTAGCAGCCGCAAAGTACCAACCATCAAGCTACCTCCTTATTGTAAAGAAGTACCTGAATAATTAAGATGTAACCCTAATGATAGGGCCCTAAAGGGGGCTTAATGGGATTACCTAAAATTTTCATAACATGTATGCACCCATGATATGAAAACCACTTTGTAAGTCAGAGATTGCAAGACTCTGAATAATAAATCACTAAGATTACTGATTTTCAAGTAATTAATTTATTGTAACATAACATAACATAATATATAAATATAAATAACTATAGATATCCGATATCCCATAGTTCTTCAAAACTGAAGAAAATCAGTATCTCCTACCAAATAATAAGACAGGTTATACCAACATTAGAAAACTGTAAGAAAAATTAAATTATAATAAATTCTAACGTATAGAAATTTTCTACAAAGAATATTTATGTATCACCTATAATGATCTCAGCTAATTCTAACACTAATATACATATCTTCATCTTACACTCGGCACTTGAGATTTATCCCAATCCCATTGTAAGTAAACCTATAAGAAAAACTAGGGGGGAATGAGCATGAAATTTACCTTTACCGTTCAAGCAAGTTATCACGCATTATTATCACACATGCAAGTAAGCTATCCACATACAAAATGAATGCATGCGTAATGAATGCAAGCAACACATCCATAGGAATTCAGAATTATGAACGGTGTAGAATTACGTCATCTACACTTTGATTATCCCCTATACTTACCTGCATAGGGTACCTCAACTTATCTGCATGAGGCTGCCTAGGGGCACCACCCTTCTAGGTAACACTCAACTATTACCCAAGTTGAGAAAAGAGTTCCAATCCAAATAGGTGGATCCCAAACTAAGGCTATCCACCATTTAAGGCTCTTCGGGCACAAACATGTGAGTCCTCTCGTAACCAAAATTATCCAAGGCCTTACAAGCACAATAAAGCGAATCCTCTCACTATCAATTGGAGATCCCATGCTAGCTTGGCCTCAACGCTAAAATATTATTTATGGCTCCACGAGCCCTTGTAAAGATCATACAAAAATATGTTTAAGAGTAGAAAAGCTTTTTTCCAAAAACACTTTTCTCAAGATTTTTGCAAAGCTAACACTCTCCATTCATACCTTTACCGAGTCATAAACATGCGACGAGTATAATTGGTTATTTTGGTTTGATACTTATATTTATCAATTTAAAAAGGTGATCACACAGATGATAGCAAACAAGCAAAGCAATCATTCAAACATACAAGCAACAGCAAGCAATAGCAAGTAACAAAACCTCATACAAGTAACACGTACAAGGAAGTAGCAGGTTATTAGAACTCCCTCACCTAGATTATTGCTCATTCTCCAAGCTTTGGGGTTTTTAGAACTCGATATTAAATGCCTAAAGAAAAATCATAAAACTTATAAGTATTTTAAGAAGTCAGACTCCTTAGTTAACTAAAAGTCTATTGTAGTTTATCTACTTCCCCCAATATAACCTAAGTATAATGTGTATAGAGTTTACTATACTCAATGGGATTAATAGTACTATTTTCTTATATTTGTCAGTTATTAGACTTCCTTTATATATTTAGTAACTTTTCATTCTAATTCCGATATTTACAAACTTATAGTCTTTTTTCATCATTCTCGGACGCATATTCACATGGTGATGTCCGTTTTGGATTAAGACTCGTGTTTTACGATATAAACTAAACTTATTGAAGTTTAATTATTCTTATTGCTTATATTTATATCCTATTCTAGTATTTAATTATTTAATTAGCTATTAGATTCTTACACTTAGGGAATTTTACATTGGTATTACTAATTCACGTACTTAATTATGTTTAATTCAATTTAGGAAGTATATTAGGGTTTAAAGGATCTTCGACTCCTAAGTATATGTATACATATATATGTTATATTCTTATGTAATTTTATAATTTATTATTTTATAAGCTTATGCTTATGTCATTGCTTAAGTAGTCAATTGCTTGTGTCATGGCTTATATCATTATTTGCTTATGTTATGGCTTATGTAATCATTTAATAATGTCATGGCTTATATAATCATTTGATGATGCCATGGCTTATGTAATCATTCATTACATATAAATATATATATATATCCTTATGTATGTATATCCTTATGTACTCATACATACACTTTATACATATGTTATATACATAACTATACTTCTAACATACTAATATGTATACTTGTATACTTACACGTATACTAATACACATACGGCACCATACGCATTTTCGTGTCTAAAATTCCTTTTAAGAGAGCTTCTCAAATTTCATCTTTTTGTATTTTAAGGGTAAATTTAACGTGGTATATGTATGTATTGTTGGTATATGCCTTATTTTGGGTTATGTACATATTGGATTCTTATGTACAAAGGTCCTTATATATGTATTTATCTAGTATACACTTATATATACATACTTAGATACATGTACACATGCTCTTCTTCCATTTACCAAAGCTATCCTACACTTCTAAACATAAAAATTGAATCTTTAAGTCTAAATCAACATATATGTACACAACACATAAACTTCTTAAACTAACCTACCTATTCATCTAACTATTAGATAATATGGAGTAATACATGATAACATACCTTTGTTTTCTTCTTGATAGATGGTTGCAAAGTTAGAAAATTAGGAAAAGTGAAAGGGAAAGGGAGGTCATGGTTATGGAGGAAGAAGAAAGGGACTTGATTTTTGTGTTGTCTTGTGTGTTGAAATTGAAAACAAGTGGGTTCCTAAGGGAAAAAGGAGTGGACGGCAAAAGAGGAAGAGAAAAGGAAGAAAAGTCTAAAAGAAAAGAAAAGAAAAGAAATCATTAGAATGGAAGAGATATGTCTAAAATGAAAGTGACATTTTGTTGACTTTTCCATATTGACTTAGTCAACCTTTTGACTTTAGTCAACATGTGTTGACTTGGTCAACTTTCCAAAAATAAATGCCATTTAGTATACATAATGAAGTCATTAGGGAAAATTAGGAGAAAGATTTAGGAAACAAAAGGAAATAAGAAGTTTAGTGAATTGATTAATAAAAATAGATAATGTGATCTTCCATTAGGTATTTATATCTTATATACACCATTTGGTAAGCTACTTAATATAATTAAGATGAAAAGTGTCATTTAGGGTATTAATATTCACTACATGTAACCTAAGCATCAATTGAACCCTTAACTCTATATAATACTAACCTAATTATATACTTAGAAGATGAATGTAATCTATGATGCAATATCTTAGTTTCTAAAGGATTACTTTAGTATTATAAATATTTGTGAATGATTGAAGGTTATCTTTAATCTTTTACTAATGATTTAGTATAATACTAAGGTTATATTATCAATTAGGGTTTTGGGGTAAATTATGGTGAATTAGTGCTTTTATATCCTTAAAGTTATAGTTTTAGGATTTTTATTACTTCCAAGTACAGTCTCTAGTGTTTTTATACATTTAGGGTTTAATATATTCATACGCGATTAAGTCTTCAATTGTTATCTTAAGGTTTTGATGAAGTTCAAGGTTAACTTTTGTAGTTACATATACTTGAGATTTTAGGGTCTTCGTATGCGATTAGAGGTTCAATTGATAATTTAAGGTGTTTTTCATATTCGCTTTAGATTTTGAATTGAGATTTTAATTAGTTTTAAATCTCACTGGCTCTATTGACTTCAGGAAATTATCTACAGTTTAGGGATTTGATTCTATATTTAAAAAGGCTAGATTTGCGGAGTTTACACCTAACCTTAACCTCTTCTCAAACTATCTCGAAAGCTATGAGAAGTTGATCAGTTTTTGGTGAGAACATGCTTAGTATAAGTCAGAAATAGTTGAAGAATTGCTTAATGAAAGCAGAAAATGGAAAGCGTAGTCCAAAGTCAAGTTATTTCAGATAAATGTGAAACTTGCGCTCCATTAGAAATTACACCCTTTCTTCTTCTCTTAGCCTCCATAGATTCCATACTTTAGGAAGATCTTGTTAGTATTTATTGTATTTTAAAATAAGAGTTTTATCAACAGTACTTGCCACTATGTCTAGAGAATCACTAAAGTAAACCATGTTATTATACAAATATTTGGCTACAAATCTTCTTTCTTTATCATCTAAATAGGTATGTACTACAAGAGAGTTAATATAAGCAAGTTTGTCATACTGTTCCATCGCACAATCAACCGAGTATGTTTTAATTGGTAATTGTTGTACTCAAATTCTATAGATTAAACAGTAATTATTTGATTTTGGATTAAATATGAAAAATATTCCAATAAAATGTGATAATACAATTGCAATTAACTTGATAAAGAATCCAGTACATCATTTCAGATCTAAGCACCTTGAGATAAGACATCATTTCATACAAGATCATGTTAATAATAGAGATATAAATATCGTATTTGTGTCAATTGAGAATGAGTTAGCTAATTGTCAAGCTTGAATTTTGGATTTCTTATTTTAATTTGATTTTCGGTTTTTTGATTAATACTAAACCCTAACCCATTTAATAATAATCCCTGATTAAAGAAATTAAGAAATTTCGGTTTTTTATTTAGAAAAAATATTTTGGAGTCACCACTCAACTGAAGTCGGGAAAAGAAAAGAAACTGTAATCAATTAGATAAATTAACTACGATTTGGCTATCGGTTTTCGATTTCAATTTAAATGAAAAATTAGAGGGTTCCGAATTCCAAGGCTAACTTATTAAGCCCTAACAAGTACCACTATCTAATTACCAAAATTAAGTTTATTTTTCAAATTATAGTATTTCTTAATATTTTTAAGAAAAAATAAAAACTTAAAAGAAAAGAGAACCTAAGTTTCTATATATTTTATTATCGCTCTGAAGGTATTTACGTATCCGCTAGCTTAGATCAGACGATCATAATTCTTTCCAAAAAAATATAATATGTTGGTTGATTTTATTTTCTGAAAACCAACCGAGTTTACATGATTACCGATTCAGTTCATTCAAACAAAATATAAGAGGGTCCTAACTCGTGAGTGATCAAAAAACGCTATAATCTTTTTGTAAAAGGTTTCTTTTTCATTGATTTTTATTTCTAAAAAAAACATAATTTTCTATGTAATGATTTCTAAAAAACAAAAACCTAATTCTAAAAAAAAATCATATGATAACACATATTGATATATATATATATATATATAGATAACTAAATTTTATTATTAACAACTATCTATCTAACTAAGTTAATAAAATCATATAATATACTACTAAAAAAACTCCTAAAACATATATTACATATTATGTTAAATCTTGGAACTAATAATATAATAATAATAAATAAAGAAATAATAAAATAGTAAATATTTAAGCAATCGAACCTGATTGCTTTTATAGGAGCAGCGGCGTAGACGTAGAGTCATCACCGGTCGCTACAGTGAAGTTTTTTTTTTTTTTTTTGACAATGCAGCATGGTGATAGGCGTATGAATTGATCGGAGCTGTGCTGCGTCACTGCTGATCTCGGCGTGACTAGGTGCTTTGACGTTGAGGACTGGGTGTGCACTATGAAGAGGATTGTTATGCGATTCAGTCATATACGTTGCTGTTGGACGTTTGGATTCGATTTGTGCTGATCGGCTAGTACGGTAGTCGCGGGTCGTGGCTTGAATTGAGGGACAGTAGGCTATCACAACGGCGCTGATGTTGTGTTGAAGTACTGACTGGAGTTGGCCTTGGGGCTAATTACGAAGGGAGATCCTGGACGCTGCAGCTGTTGTATGCACAAGGGAGTCGCGTGTAAAAAAGACTTAGCTGCTATTGGCTGAGTGTAGTCAAGGACTGGGGCCACAGTGTTCTATGTTGTGCATGACAAGTGCGGTGTTTGGTCGCTATTCTGAGTTGGATGTTGGTGCGGTCTATGCACTGTGCTGATCAGTGTAGTGCAGTCTGTGTACAGTGCTAGATTTCGTGTGTGGATGGCGACTGGTAGTGGACTTGGCTTAGTGTTCGTTGCTACTGGGTTAGATATCGAACAGCAGCTGTGCTTGTGTAGTGATGAATTGGGCTTCTGCAGTGGGGCTGTGGTGGGGCTATCATGTTCAGTATTGTAGCTGCTTGGGAGTAGTGTGCTAGATTGGTTCGGTTGCATGAATGGTCGAGCATCGTCTTTCATCAAGTGGAAGTCCAGGTTCAATTGCTTGAAGTTTCGAACCAGCTTTCGACATGGACCTTCCACTTCGATGACCTTGGCGTTAACTTTGATGTCAACTCTGTTAGGTATGTCCATGGCATCCGACAAGAGTATGGTCTTCATCGTGCTCTCTCCAAGGAAGGTGAAGAACGGCTAGTGTATGGAGTAGGAGAGAGAGAGTTTGATGTTTTGTCGATGGTTGAAGCGATGTGTTTCTGGGTTTAGGCATGAGATATGATTGATTAGGGTGTTTTTTAGTGTTTGGAAAGGATGTGTATTGTTAAGGATGTCTAGTGCAAATGTGGATGGTGCGCGAGTAAGTAATCCCTATTTTAGTCTACGCAATGCGTATTTATAAAGCCTGAATCAATATCAATTCGAATCTATTATATTAATTTTGATCTGATTTGATAAAAATTAAATTAGATCTGAATTCCTTATATTAATCCAAATCTAATTTAATAAAAATCAAACTAGAAACGTACATAAGTGCCTAGTGAGATTTAAACTTGTGACCTCAAGTTGACTCAAATTAAATATTCTAATACTTATCCGTTAGGTCATTAGTTTATACTTTGATTTTTAGTACAATTAAATTATACTTAAACCACGCAACTCTCTAAAATAATTTTTTGAATTGTACAAAAACTAAAACTAATTAACCCTAAAATAGTTTACTTTCTAAAAAAAATAATTTTTTATAATAATTTTTCTTTTCTCATCTTTTGTATTTTCATCATCTTTCAATTTTTATTATTTTTATTTTTACATATTTTTCTTATTTTTGAGTTGGGACCCTATTTGAAACTAAAACTAAAACTAAAACTAAAACTAAACTAAAACTAAAGCTACTAGAGGGAAAAAATCAAGTGTCTACAACTGCCCCTCTTTATAGTGATGTTTGAATAAAACTTTACTACAAAGGCAAAAAAGATACCATTTTTATTTAGAATGACTCTATCTTAAGAAACATTATAATTAGCTATCTATTATGGAACTGGTCTATTGAGGATTTTGACGAATAGAAGTAAGGATAGCACCCTTGTGGGCTAGCAAGAACCCTTGGTCATGCCCTCTTATAGGCTGACTAACCATGATGATCAAAGCACTCCTTGAGCTGGCTATGACCTAAAAATAAATTAAGAACCCTTGGTCATGCCCTCTTATAGGCTTACTAACCAAGGTGGCTAAAGTGCTCCTTAAGCTAGCTAAGACCCAAGAATGAGTTAAGAAAGCTTGGTTATGCCTTAATTACTTAACTAACCAAGGCAGGCGAACCACTCCTTAAGTTGGCTAAGGCCCTAAAATGAATAAAGAAAGCCTGGTCGTACCTTGATGAGTTGATTAACCAAAGTAGGCAAAGCACTTCTTGAGTTAACTAAGGCCCTAAACTTGATGAGATGGGTAAGCACTCCTAGAGCTAGCTAAAACCCTAAAGAATGAGAAAAACATGGTTGTGCCCTAATGAGTTAACTAACCAAGGTGAGCAAAGTGCTCCTTAAGTTAGCTAAGGCCCTAAAATGAGTGAAGAAAGCTTGGTTGTGCCTTAATGAGTTGATTAACCAAGGCAAGCGAAGCGCTACTTTAGCTAGCTAAAGCCCTAAATTGGATGAGATGGACAGCCGCTCCTAGAGCTAGTTAAAACCCCAAAGAATGAGAAAAACTTGGTCGTATCCTAATAAGCTGACTAACCAAGGTAGTCAAAGCACTCTTTGAGCTAGCTAAGACCTAAGAATAAGAAAACTTAGCCGTGCCTTAATGTGCTAACTAACTATGGTAGTCAAAGCACTCCTTAAGCTAGCTAAGACCTAAAGATATGAAGACTTAGTCGTTTCCTAATGAGCTAACAAACCAAAGCGGTCAAAGCGCTCCTTGAGCTAGCTAAGACCTAAGATAAATTAAGGAAACTTGGTTATGCCTTAATGAGCTAATTAACCAAGGTGATCAAAGCACTCCTTGAGCTGGCTAAGACCTAAAATAAATTGAGAAAACTTAGTTATGCCTTAATGAGTTGACTAATCAGGGCGGTCAAAGCGCTCCTTGAGCTACCTAAGACCTAAAATAAATTGAAAAAACTTAGTTGTACCCTAATGAGCTGACTAACTAAGGTGGTCAAAGTGCTCTTTGAGCTGGTTAAGACCTAAAATAAATTTAGAAAACTTGGCCGTACCCTAATAAGCTGACTAACCAAGGTAGTCAAAGCACTCCTTAAGCTGGCTAAGACCTAAAATAAATTGAGAAAACTTGGTTATACCCTAATAATTTGACTAACCAAGTCGGTCAAAGCACTCCTTGAGCTAGCTAAGACTTAAAGATAAGAAGACTTGGTCATGCCCTAATGAGCTAACTAACCAAGGTGGTTAAAGCGCTCCTTGAGCTGACTAAGACCTAAAGATGGAAAAACTTAGTCGTACCCTAATGAGCTGACTAACCAAGGTGGTCAAAGTACTCCTTGAGCCAACTAAGACCTAAAGATAAGAAAATGTAGTCATGCCCTAATGAGCTAACTAACTAATGTGGCCAAAGTGCTCCTTGAGCTAGCTAAGACCTAAGAATGAGAAAACTTTGTCGTACCTTGATGAGCTTACTAACTAAGGCGATCAAAGTGCTCCTTGAGCTGGTTGAGACCTAAAGATAAGAAAACTTGATTGTACCCTAATGAGGTGACTAACAAAGGCGGTTGAAGTGCTCCTTAAGCTAGCTAAGACCTAAAGATAAGAAAACTTAGTCATGCCCTAGTAAGCTGACTAACCAAGATGGTCGAAGCGCTCCTTAAGCTAGATAAGACCTAAAGATAAGAAAACTTGAATTGGGATAGTGCTCCATGCTGCTTGCTAAATGCCTAAAAAGGTTATGAGTTAGGAAAAATTCTATGAGTTGAGCAACTGGAAGCCTAAGAAACTCTGTATTAAGACTATACTCTATACGTTGGCTATCTCCTTAAGAGATTATGAATTGGGATAGTACTCTGTAAGCTAACTAAATCCTTAAAAGAGAACATAAATCAGGACAACGCTCAATGAGCTAGCCCGATCCCTAAGAAAATGGATAAAAGGTAAGCACCCTATGAACTCGCTAAAACTGTATATGATTGTTGAAGAAAAAAGTAAGACTGAGGGACATGACTGATTCCAAAAATCTATTGATTTGAGAAATTTACAAAGGTATAATTTGGTGAAAACTGTTTATGACATGAACTAAAGATTTAGCCACTAAGGTCGATATGGATGGAAAAAACTTAAAACAAGCCTTTACTTCTTCTCCCTCCTTTCCTTTCTTCTTTTGTTTCTCTTCTTTTTTTTCTTGAAAGTCCGCTAGCGGATACAATTCCTTGTTTAAAAAGCAAACGTTATAACCATGTAAGGTATCACATATCTACCCTAGTTTCTGGCCCTGATATTGAGCTTCTTAGATATGCCTTAAACATTCATTTCCTAAGGAAGAGGTAACTCATGATTAGTCTAGTCGAAGAGGACTTCCTTGTATATTCTCGGTTTAGATTTAGCTCCTGACTACTATTCCAAAAATTATGGTCTAATTTGCAAGTAATAGGCTTTGATCAATCTGTTAGGTCTTTTTTGGGTTCATTATTATGAATCGGGCTTTTAGTCAAATGGCTTAAAACAAGAGGGCCTATTTTGAAAGAAATACTTTGATCCAACATAGGTGTATAAGTCAAGAACCCTTGGAAAAAACTAGATGTGTGCTTACCCCAATTTCAAAAATAATTTTTATTTTAGATAAATTATTCTTCAAGATTATAAGAGCTTTGAATAAGGAGGTATTGTGGGTAAGTAGGTCTTATGTTTGAGATAGAAAGGTTTTGTATTCATGATTTGGAGTATGATTCTAAAATAGATATGGAGTTTTTGGTTTGTGGTTGAGAATATGATTCTAAAATGAATATGGGGTTTTGTGTTTTTGGTCAAAAATGTGATTCAGGTCCTTACATTTTTAGAATAACCCAGGCTTTTGGGCTTTCTTTTGTTAGGGCTTTTCTTAAGCTCGATGTTTAGGCCTTTCATCCTCTTTCTGGTTTTTTTCTTTCTTTCTTTTTCATTTTTTTCTTTTTTTCATTTAATTTCATTTCTTTCTTTCCTCTCCCTAAAAAATAACTACCTCTTTTGTCGAGTTTTTGTCTCCAGATGAATTAAGGCCCTAAATCCATAGGTTTAAAGTGTATGGGCTTGGGTAAGGTATATGCAGTCTTTGAAGTATTTGGAAAAGTGTTGGCTGTTCTTCAAAGCAATTTATTGAAAATAAAAATTATCCATAAATTGTTATTACTAAGGTAAGTATAAATCAGTTTTATCCTTCTCCCCTAATCAATGACCCTACTGTGGGGTGGTTCTTAAGAGGGTTTACATTTGAAAGGACTCTAAATCAGTTCAATAGAGTTAACAAAGGATAATTGTGTTTAGGATTTGAAAATAAATGCCTAACTTCATTTCATTTTGCATATCAAATTCAAAATGAACCTCCTTTAAGGAATGAGTCCAATATATCCTCACCATGATATCTCTTAGCTCTCAAAGTGTTTAAAGGTTAGTATGTGGGACATAGCTCACCTCTTTTCATTCTAAACCTTTTTAAACATGAGTTATCAATTTCTTATGTAGGGATTGATTAACCTTAGGGTGATAATTGGCTCTACTCCCATGCCCCAACTATGAAATTTGAAAGTGCCCCATGCCTTTCGTGCTCTCACTTAAATTGCCCTAAATTCACAGGACTTAAAGCTCCTAGGCTTTCATGTGTAGTTTCAAGTTTGGTTCCTTAGAGTTCAAATGGGCCGACATTAACAACTTTTGAAGTGGAAGGGTCTAATGAATTGCCTCTTGTTTGTACTGGAGATCAAGCTCAAGATAGTATTTCATGGTCTCGTATTTTCACTTGGTTTATGGTTAGACTTGATGGCTCAGGGGCTTGGAGTTGGTTCAACTATCTTGATGGGTTAGGGGTTTGTGTTCGATTGGTTGCTTTCTCAAGGCAAGTAGATGTGTTTAGGTTAGCTACTTTAATGAGCCAAATGATTATGTTTATCTTGAGCCCTATAAGGATTTGTAATCGATAACAACTTTCTTTTTTTTTTTTCTTTTCGAAAGAGAGAGAGGAAAAGTTAAGGCTTCTATGTTACAGAGACTGAATGATGGAATTGTAAATGAAGGATTGCCTTTTTTAGAATTCTATGTACAAACCTATGGAATTTATATAGAACAACATAACTAAGGATCTATTTGCAAACAAGGAATTCTTAAGGATGAAGAATAAAAGAGTAAATAAAGAAAATACCTAAATCTAATTTATTTCAAATGAGAAAGGCTATTTACAAATTGTTAATCTATAAAAAAGAATGAACATTTCTAACTGGTTAAAAACTAGGCAAAATGATAACTACCTAAAATTAATTTATAGGTTTAATTCCTTTTGTTTTGTTTCTTTTTTTATGTTTTCTATTTACTCTGTAAGGGTTGGGCTGAGTTGATGTGGGCCCAAACAAAAAGCGATAGATCCGAACTCCCATAGATGTATCAAGGCCTACACTAAGGTAATATTTATAGGGCTCTTCTATAAGGAGAAGATGAGTCCAATCTTATTCCTAATAAATTCTTGTTTATTTGAGCTAAAAGTTAGAACCACCTCTAAAGTAATCCTTGAGGCCAATGAGGTGGATAGAAATGGATCTATTTGAGAGCCCCTTGACTTGATCTATCTATGCCTATGTAAAAAAATCAAAATCACAATTACAGCCTATTCTAGACTTTACATAAATTTTTTACAAGGAAATATTATAACTTCAACTTCACAACTACCATTGTTCCTTTAGGTTTGCTTCATCATACGTTCCTATGATTTTTGAAAAAAGTTTTCATATAATGTAAAGGATGGATTCTAAAGGTCCTCAAGTTCTACAACCACCGCGTTTTTCAAGCCAACAGTTCTATGGTCACATCTGAACTTAAGTGGAGTAGGCTAATCGGCCCTAAAAGATAGTTGCCCTACAATATCCAAAGCTTACATAATGGCCCTCCTCCTAAGGTCTTAAGACGACCTGGTTCTGACCGTATTTACCATGTAGTTACAATGCAAAAAATAAAATAAAATAAAAAACACCCCTAAAATTAACCCCCTAAATTAATTGTAACAAAAAAATGTTAGTAAAAAAGAAATAAAATAAATAAATAAAATAACAACCTTAAGTACTCTCTCGATTTTTTTTTTATTTTTTTATCTTTCTTTATTATTTTTTTGAAAAATCATCCTATTTTTGGTAAATTCTAGTAGCTAGCCCTCTAATTATCCCCAGTGAAGTCATCAAACTATTGAGCCAAAATTTTGGTTTTCTTATTTTAATTTGATTTCCTATTTTTTGGTTAATATTAAACCTTAACTCATAATATTAATCCTCGATTAAAGAAATTGGAAAAAGAAATTGGAAAAAGAAATTGGAAAATTCCAATTTTTTATCTAGAAAAATTTTTTTGGAGTCACTACCTAACCAAAGTCAGGAAAAGAAAAGGAACCATAATCAATTGGGTGAATTAACTACGATTTGGTTACCGTTCTCCGATTTCAATTTGAATGAAAAACTAAAGGATTCCAAATTCAAGGGCTAACTTATTAAACCCTAAAGGGTATCACTATTTATTTAATACAATCAAAATGTATTTAAATCATACAACTCTCTAAAATAATATTTTGAATTGGACAAAAACTAAAACTAATTCTTCCTAAAATAATTTACTTTCTAAAAAACAAATAATAATAATTTTTCTTTTCTCATATTTTGTATTCTCATCATTTTTCAATTTTTATTTTTTTCATATTTTTCTTATTTTTTGAGTTAGGATCCTATTTAAAAAAAAAAAAAAACTAAAACTATTAGGGGGCAAAAATCAAGTGTCTATACTAATATTCTCACTAAGCCTCTTGATAAGACCAAATTTGAGTTTATAAGAAATGAAATTGGTGTTTGCTATCCATTTGCATGAATATTTATTATAAAAATTATGTATACTGTTTGCATGTTTATGTTTTTTTAAAATTAATTTACATATGTGCATTTGCACATTTTATTTTATTTTATTTTTTTTTGCTAATTAATTTATGTTGTATTATCAAATTTTTTTAACTAATAAAATAATAATCACCAAACTTAGAGCTTTATGATAATAGTTTTTGTAAAATTTTAGGAGAATTAATTAACTTTTAATTTTAACTCTAGAGAAATAAATGAGCTAATATGTTAAGCCCCTCACCCCAATGTTAGCTTGTAAGTAGTTACTTCCCCTGTTTTTTCATTTTTGCATATGCACCATTCCCACATTTAGTGATATGCTAGATTTTGTAACAACCACATATATATCTCTCTATCTTTTTCATTTTAACTCTAGTTTCTCTCTTCCATTTCTCCACTCATTTACATTCTACTCTGCATGTTCTATCTTTAATTTCTTTAAATTCCCACTCATCCACAATTGCATCTCACTTTCCCTGCAATTTTTTTTTCTCACTTTCTTTGCAATCCATTTGCTCATTCTCTCACATTCTCCATTTTTTTTCTTTTTTCTGAAGCTCATTCTCTCTCATTACTCCCATAACTCCACAAAAATCTTCACATCTTGGTGTTAAACCAAGAAGGATTCCTAAAACATAATGGAAAACCCATACTCTTTAGTGGACAAACCTTTAGATTCTAAACAAACCTTAGTTCGAAAAATCTAAACCCTGATCAAACCGAAACTACCACCTAAGAGAAGGAAACTAATGACAAGATTGAGAGTTTTGATGATGTTACTAAAACTCATGAGGAAACATCTAAGGATGATGATGGAAGTAAGGAAGAAGGGAAAACTTAAAGTAAGGAAAAACAAAAGAAGTCGAAATCAAAATAAAAACCATATGCATAATTGGATCTAGAATTTGAACCAAAGGTAGAGACCATTGCTGAATGTTTTGATAAAATTAAGGCACATAAGAAAAAGGTAAGACTTAGAACTTTATTTGTTTCATCTTCTAAACAAAAGCAATTCATAGAGCCTAGTATAGTAGAATTTGAGTTTTTTGAAATGAATGGATTCTATTAGGATGAGCTTTTAGGCATTCTAAGATGCAAAAATATTTGTAATATTGAGATTATTGTGTATAGAGAACTGCTGGTTGAGTTTTATGACAACATTGATATGGATAGAAAGGAAGTGTGGCTGTCCAAAATGAATGGACAAAAATTAGAAATTTTGATGGAAGATATCCAAAATTGTTTTAAAATTCCTAGAATGAATAATGATAGGGAGTTGATGAAATGGTCTAGGAAACAAATCTTTGAGGAGTTGAATAAGAGTGAAAGGAGGTCAGTGTTTTTAATTTTTGATTGATTATGCGAATGCTCCACGAGATGGTTATTAGTTGCATACTTTCTAAGAAGGGAAGTACAACTAATATCTCAAAAGAAGATGCAATGATTATTTTAGCCACGCTTAGGAAGAATAAGTTGGACATTACCGTAAAATTGATTAGACATGCCTTCACGAGAATGAGATAGAGACCATATGATAATTTACTAATGAAGTTGTTTGAGTCTAAGAGCATAAAAATTCCAAAAGTAATAAGGAAATACCCATTTGTGTGATTGGAGGAGATCATTATATCACATGGGTATTGACGTAAAGAATAAAATCTGGTACATTGATAATTGGGCATTTGCATGTCCATGATAAGTACAAGAAGAATAGGTTACCTAGAGCTCTATTTGAGGGGGAGTTATCAAAAGCTATAGAAGAATCTGATTCAGAACTAGAATCATAACTAGTGAAGAAAACCACCAAGAGAAGGAAGGGCAAGGCAATTTCAAGAGGGAAGAAAAAGAAAGTCAAGAAAAATTATGAGATTAGGATAGGAGGAAAATTTGAAATAAAAGAAAAAGTGAAAGTCCCTAAATCAAAAGATGATTCAGATTTAGTTTTAGAATCACTAATGAAAGAACTTAGAGAAACTTCTAAGACAAAAGAAATTTTAAGGAAAGAGATAGAGCTCATGATTGAATAAAAAATAAACTAGCTGCTTAGTTAACATCAAGCTTCTTTGAAAGAAGAATCTAAAAAATAATCCAAACCATCTCCTACTCCTCTCGTTTCACCAAAGAAATCCTCTCCTCAACCATCTGTAGAACCTTAAAATTCACTTACTAATCCACCAACTTATGATCAAACTGATCATCCAACATCTTCATAATCTCCAACTCCAACAAAACAACAACAATCTCTTCTTTTAGCTGAACCACAATCTTCATCTCCATTTGCAAAAGTTCCATCTATGGAACAAAATCCTTAAGTTGATGAGTTTGATCAAGCATCAAAGGAACTACCATAGATGGAATCTACTCCACCTCCACCATCCCAACAACCAAGTTCTTCTACCACTCCTCAAGTCAAGAAAAGCTGCCTTAAGAAGAAAAGGAAGAAGTCTACATGCTTTAGGCATTTAAGTTTAAGTTTATTTTTGTTCTTTTCTGTTATTTTTCAAAATTCTATCTAATATCTTATTCCAAGTCAAATGTTCATCTTTTGTTTCAATTATTATCAAAATTTTGTTTGGAGTCCATTTAGAATCAAACTAATGTACTCGGTCTGACTAATGAAATATCTATCTCTTCCTTTCTCCAAATTTTATTATCTATCTATCTTATCCATATTAGATTCAAAGGAAGCAAAAAGTGCTTGATGATAACAAAAAGGGGGAGAAATATAGAAAAATATAGAATTAAGAGTTAAATATTAGGAAATAATTGATGAATTTTATGAGATTCTTGGACTTAAAATTTCTAATAATCTATGTTTATGTTTGTTATGACCTAGCATGAATTTATTAACAAAACCTTTCATAATTTGATTAATATTTTTCTAGAAAGGGTTTTTTTATCATAAAAAGGGGGGGAATGTTGAGTCCTCTCATAAGTATTTTGATGATAACAAAATAAATAATAATATTTGATAAGTTTCTTAAGTGTATAGGTCAATAAACATAGAGATAAAAATTCTATCTTTGTACAAATTTTGAAAAATAGAACCAAATTCAAAGATAAGGTCAAAACCTTAAGTATAGTGCCAGAATTTACAAGGCTAAATATTTTGAGAAGTATTTTGGACTTATAAATGTTTGAAGGCCCAACTCCACTTATTGGATATATTTGGGTATTGTATCCAATACGTTCCATAAAGTTGATTGATTAAATCCATAAGGATTAAGTTGGAAATATTTTAAGGAAAAGGTTAACCAAATATATTATATTATGGCAATTTATTTTTATTAGAGTTACCTTATCAGATTATTCATAGCATTTTTGGTATCCTCAAGAAATTTGAAGAAGTTTATGGAATTTAAAATAAGATTTTTTTTTTCAAGTTCAAATCAAGAAAGGATGAGGATATATACAAGAAGATATATTGGATAAGGATGAATCTTATCATTATTGATGCAAATTTTTTATCAAAATCTAAAAAGCTATTATACAAATGTTTTCAAAGGACATTATTCTAATATACCTGATTTGGTTCTTCATTCATGAGCAAGGAAGCAACAACAATATTCTAGAAGCTCTAAGATTCAAATTCAAAGGCATCAAACATTAAGGTTTGCTCTTAATTTTTAAGAGGTATTTATTTTCAAAATGGGATTCAACTTTTGAGGGTTTTACTAAAGAAATATAGCGAAATTAGAGTATGACATACAAGAAAGTCTTTAGAATACATTAGACGGAACTATACGAAGTGCAACATTTAAATCTAAGTCAAATTTAAGTGATTCAATTTCTACTATTTACAGATTACAATGAACAATAGCTAGGTGAAGATATTTTCAAATTATCCAAGTTTTAAGAAAAGAGACATTTCGTCAAAAGACATATAAGAAGACAAGTTCAAATCTTTCAAGATAGAGATCATCACAATAGAGCTACATTCGTTCACTGAAAACTTGATACTTGAGAAAATGTAGAACCTTATTCAGAATCTAATTCACAAACAATATTGCTTGATCTACTTTCATATTTTGATTTCATTGTGTACTTTATTTAAGATGATCTTTGTATTCTATCCTCATAGGTTCTATAAACATATTTGTTTAAGTGATAGGCTTTATGTTAGAGAGAGAATCAAATTTCTATAAATCTATGTACAGGCAAGAGCCACTTAGTAAGATAGAGTAGAAAGACTAGTAATCATTTCTCCCTTATTGAGTAAGTGAAACATAGATAGTGAAATGATACTAGTGATTGGGTCCCCAACAGTTAAGCTAGAAGAGTATAGTTGGTATACGACCAAAGCATTATAAATCTCTTACCTAATCTTCTCTACCTTACTCTCCTTTGTTTCGATACTTTGTTTAATATCATATTTTGTTTTGCACTTAATCTTACTTAAATAATTAAAGGGATCATTTTTAATCTTGTTTTGCCAAAAAATTAAAACATTAAAATAACCAATTCATCCCCCTCCTACCCTCTTGGTTACTTTTGGGACCTATACTATTTTATTAGACATAGTAATTATTCATTGTACACTTTATTGTGTGTACATTGGGGACAATATATTGAATTAAGTGTAGGGAAGGGGTATGTTGCTTGTTTATTCAAGAAACCAATTTTGTTATATTATCTTAATTTTTTTTTAGTCTATAACCGGATTTTTCTTGTGATCCTCGTAAATAGAAGTTATCAAAGCTTATTTCTTAATCATTATTGTATTCTTTAAATGTTGCTAAGATTGAATGGTGAAATGTATGCATGCAAAGTTATATATGATTTAGCCTAAGATTCTAAGAAGACAAAGATAAGTGATTGAGTGTTAGTCGTGTGCTATTTTTAAGCTTACTTGGATACATACTTTTCCCTTTTTTATTTTGGAGAGCTTTAGAATCTTAAGTGAACAAGTAGATGAAACTTATCCTTTGAAAGTTCCCTAAAAAATCTTAAGAAGTTAAAGGAAATTAAATGAAAAAGTTAAATGTTGACTTGAAGATAAGGTTCAAAGTTGAGCCTAAATATTGAAAAGTAATTGAAAGTGCTAAAACATTAAAGAGCCTATGTCAGGACCCTAAAGAGGGCTTAATAAGATTGCTTGAAAATTTCCATATCATGTATGCACTCATGATATGGAAACTACCTTATAAGTCAGAGATTGTAAGACTCTAAATGATAAATCACTAAGATTACTAATTTTTAAGTAATTAATTTATTATAACATATAAATATAAATAACTATGGATGTCTGATATCCCATAGTTCTTCAGAATTGCAGAGAATCGGTATCCTCTACTAAATGATAAAATCAATTAATATAGACTTAAAAGTTCAAACTTAATAAGGTTGAAAAATCTAAGTACATAAGTGATATTTACATTTAAAGTTTCACATGAACTAAACAACTTCTCTCTAATTCTAACATCTAAAATGTCTCAGTACTTGCACTCAATGCTCGGCTCTTAACCCATATCCAATTATCTATTAACCTACAAAAGAAAAACTATTGGGGAGTAAGCTACAAAAGCTTAGTAAATTATCCTTTATACTATACTAGCAAGCAAGTTATCAAACAAATTATTACAATCATATGAATGCATGCATACGCAGTATGACTAATAATATATGCAGTTGACCAGTGCTGCATATAATATTGGATTTTAATGCCCTCCGAAATAAGGGTTGGAGATACATCGGCACCAATCACAATCAAGCTCTAGCATCTGGGTTTTTAATTATAAATTTTAATTTCGTATTTCATAAAATACATTTCCATTTTTGAGAAATCTAATAGTATACCAAAATCCTAAGTCTAATGGTGAGGCAACCCTCGCAGTACATATTCATACCCTACAGTAGAGGTCTCTAAACTCGACCCTCAGCCATATGGTTGGCATCTCCATCGCCTAGTAAGCCCATAGGTTTTGGTAAGGTCATGTTATACGAGTATACCGTACAGAAATACTTTAATATATAGAAACAACTCCCGCAAGGCCTCTCTTTACCTTTGCATAAAGTGACTACCAGAATAAGTAATGCAATGCATGGATAATGCATGACCATTTTAATTTAAGATATGCTAAATATAATTAAGTCAAATTATGATGTAATCAATCAATATCAGCAAACTTTCCAAATCATGTAACAATCAAATCATCAATTATCGTATTTAACAATATTTCTCACAGTAATCAACCAATATCATGCACATGCATATCCCGAAACCTCATGCATCAAGTTATTAATATTCAATTTAAGTGCACTAATTATAAGCACAAATAAGTATAGAGTCATCAAGAGTATTCACTTAGCTATGATGTCTTGCACTAATTATAGTAATCCTCAAGAAGATCCCAATCTTCGTCAAGATCACCTAATTATTATAAGATAAAAACGATAGTAAGTAATTGAATAAACTAGTTATTCTAGGTATTTGTTGACCTATTTCTACTTAAGTTCCTATTAATTTTGAATCGATTGAATCTTATCGTCAACCATATGTAACTTTTTTGTTTTATTTTCAATACTTATGAACTTATAGTTATTTTTTATTGTTTATAGATGTACGTTCATATGGTGATATTCGTTTTGGATGTTATGACTCGTATTTTATGATATAGATTAGATTTATTGAAATTTTAACTATTGAAGCTTAATTATTCTTATTGGCTAGTTTTCTATCCTATTTTAGTACGTAATGGTTTAATTAGCCATTAGATTCTTACGCTTAAATGACTTTACATTGGTATTACTAATTTATGTGCTTAATTATGTCTAATTTAATTTGAGATGTGTGTTATGAGATTAAAGTAATTTTGGCCCATATATATACATGTATATATATATTATTATTTTATTATGTTATCTTATATTTTGTTAATTTATATGCTTATGTCATCACTTATGTCATGCATATGTCATCACTTATGTATACTTTATACTTATGCTCCTATATATTATGTACATAGGTTATGTGTATACTTATACTTCTAATATACTTGTATGTATACTTGTATACTTATACGTATACTAGTACATATACCCATATATACATACGGTTACATACGTATTTTTATACGTATTTTCGTATGCTTACTATATCCCTTTAAGAAATCTTCACAAAATCCATATTTTTGCACTTTAAGAGCTTATTTAGCAAGGTATATGTGTATATACTTAGTATGTTCCTTATTTTAGGTTATGTACATAAAGGATATTCATGTACATGGATTTCTATGCTTATGTACAAGTAGTTTTCCTATTCTTACCTATGTATATGTACATCTATACTATGTATTCTACTCTTATACCTAAGTGTTCCTACACATATGTACATGTATATAAGAATCTTATTTGTGTCAATATACATGTACATATTATATGATAATTCCAAAACTAACATAACATAAACGACTAATTACCAATTTAAGATGAAAGAGTATATGAAAACATATCGCTTTTTCCTTCTAGACAAGGGTGAAGAGTTTACATAGATATTAGGATATATGATATGTATTAAGGTAAAGGTAAAAGAAGAAAAAAAAATGGAAGTCTAGAAAAGGGGAAGAAGAAGAAGAGGTTACGGTTTGGAAATAGAGGGGGAAAAGGGGTTTACTTTGTATTAATTTGTGGCTCATAAGTAGGACAAGTGGGGTCTAGAAGGTCCCTATGTGTTGGATGGCAAGAAGGGGGGAAAAGAAAGGAAAAAAACATCAAAAGAAAAGAGAAGAAAACTCTAGATGACAATGACATATTTGTTAACTTTTCAACATGTTGACTTAGTCAACTCTTTGAAATTAAGTGTAATTTATGTGTACATAATGAGGTAATTAAGGAAAATTGGGAAGAAAATCAAGGAAATGAAAGAAAAATATGGAGTTTATTGAAATGATTAGTAAGAATAGTTAATGAGATCTCCCTCTAAGTATTTATATCCTATATACATTATTTAGTATGGTACTTAGTGTAATTATCATGAAATATGCTATTTAGTTTGTTAATATTAACTACATATAGTATAAACATCAACTACACACTTAACTCTATAAAATACTAACCTAGTTATATGATTAGAAGATAGATGTGATCTATAATGCAATATCTTAGTTTTCTTGTAAATTAAATTAGTATTGTAAGCATTTATGAATAATTGAAAGTTATCTTGATTATTTGATAATGATTTAGTATGATACTAAAGATATATTAGCAATCAAGGTTTTAGAATAGATTATAGTGACTTAGTACTTTTATATCCTTAAAGTTATAATTTTAGGGTTTTTTCACTTTTGGGTACAATCTCTAGTATTCATATACATTTAGGGTCCAAAAATTTTATACGCGATTAAATCTTCGATTGTTATCTTAGGGTTTTCATCTAAGCTAGCCTTGTCAACTCTTAGAGTCTTCTAATATACTAGGGTCTACTTTAGATATTAGGCTGAAAATTTTAGGGATTTACAGTCTAGCTATGGGCCTCGTTGACTCGAGTAATTAAGTTTGTATGATGCTTCCTTCATGTAGAATAACGCTTGTCGACTTAGGTGATAAGCTTAGAATTGTCGGCTAAAAGCTTGCTATGGGGTCAAAAGAAAAGCCCATGTAAAGGCTAGACTCAAATAAAAGTGAAAAGATAAAAAAAAATTGGCTAAAATTTGTGGATGGTTTGAAGGGCACTCTTAATGCCTAATAGCCTAAGAACATTTAGTCTGGGATGTACTAACCGATGAAACCACTTTAGTTTAATGAAAATGGAAAAGAAAGAAAAGCTTCCTAACAAAAGCAAGTAATAAGGGAATAATAAGAGGATGAGTAGATACAACATGTGTTTACTCTTAGTTATATTTCTCGAAGAGATTAAAGAGAAACTTATATAAGTATTAGGGGATTGTATATGATTTCTACCCAATCACAATAAAAAGACCATAAAAGGATGAATCCTTAGTTAAAAAATGGGATAAACTTTGATTTAAATGGATTAGATATTTAACACTAATATTTATGTTTTATGTATATTTACAAGGTTATTGGGAAGATAGCTATAAACGTTGTTGAGTGGGGATTTCTTAGCTTGTAAAGGCTTAAAAGTGTTCAATCCCTGATTGTTTTAAGTTGGATGAGATTGTTATAGGTTTCTTGAACCATGATGAGTTGAAAAATGATTATATACTATTGACATTAGAATTTGGGATGCGAAATAACTCAAACATTATGCTTGAAAATGCTCTCCAAAACAAAAGAAATAAGGCTATAAAGAGGGCTTAGTTGAGTCTGGTGTAGCTACTCTAATGTGATATGGTCCAATGCAAGTGAACATACGACGTCTAGTATTGCATGAACTAAGGGGATGGGTCTAAACCTTGAGACTATCCGAAGGATAAATGATAGTCAAAGTTTAAATAGAGGTCCTCATGCACCGACGGTAATATGATGCACCAAAGCCTCACATGAACTTAGGTCGCACTTGATATGATGTATAAGAGTAGCAGGAGGTCACTCGCCACTAATCTACACTCAATAAGCTAAATAAGAGTAATCAAGAGAAAGCAAGTTACACTTAGCTTATGTAAGAAGAAAAATGTCTAAATGATTAACTGTATTCACGATTGCAACTATTACAATACATGAGTATTTATATGACCCAATTAGGGTAAGTCTTAGGTTAGTGTAAATTACAAAAATGACTCTTACTAGTAAAGGAAAAGGAATAATTTACGATGGTAATGTTGTAAGGATGTTAGGAAAATCAAGGTACGTGTCAACTATCCATTTTTATGGTCCCAATGATACTGTTGACTGAGAAAAGTAGATCTTAAATAGATTAGGTTGAGGTTGGTAATTCAATAGCTCGATAGTTCGGATACTTAGGGTTGGGAAAGGGGTGGTTCAGAAGGTAGCTCATTGTTAGGTTGGCATCGGGTGGTCAACTCCAGATAGGTGTTAGTTCGGTTTCAACATGTATCAAGCGACAGTATACTGATTCAATAATTGGCCTTGAAAAGATATTTTGTGGAGAGGTCCGCTCGGCATACGATTCAGTCACCTTGGTAACTTCTTGGATGAGGTAGAGAGTAAAGTAACTTGGTAGGTCAAATTGGGGAATGCACTACTCTTCTAAGTTCAACTCTCCTCAAACAGCTCAGCGAACCATATGAGTAAGTCCTTGAGCTTGGGAGTACGTAATTATTCCACAATCTCTATCATCCCCTCTAGGCTATTTGAGATTCAGGATCAAATCTGGTTCAGCTCCATGTTGCTCATCTTCAGCAGTATGCGAGTGGAGGTCGGCAACGTTGAAGGAGTCTAAGACCCCATACTCTTTTGGTAGTTTAATCTTATAGGATTGATCATTTAAAACACTTTGAATGGTCTCTCAACCCTAAGAGATAACTTGCTCTTCCTTAAGTATAGAAACCATTCCTTATTAAGGTAGATACAGACCAAATAACCTAGTTGAAATTCCCTATTCTTCCATCATCAGCCTTGTCTCTTAAGCTTGGTAACAACATGGCTCAATCGTTCTATGACCTTTTGGTGTATGGCTTTGATGGCTTCAACTCTTTATGTAGCTAATAAGTCATCATCTGGGCTTAGAAGGGGTATTTGGTCCATTGGGAGCTCAAGTTAAACCCATGGGCTACCTCAAATGATAACATGTTTGTTATACTTTGGGTGGTCCTATTTTAAGCAAACTTAATGATTGATAGACACAAATCTCAATCAGCTATGTTACAACCAACAGTAACCCAAAGTAAAGTTCCTACTATCCTATTGACAACCTAGACCTGTCCATCCATTTATGGATGACAATATGTGCTCTACAATAGCTTAGTTCCCACTCATCTCCATAATGTTCTCCAGAATTGGCTCATGAACTTTAGGTCTTGATTTGAAACAATGGTTGTAGGTAATCCATGAAGTTTGACTATTTCCTATAAGAAAAGAAAAGAGATAGCTGAAGTGTCATTAATTTTAGAGTAAGACAAGAAGTGTACCATCATACTAAATCGATCCATGACTACCATGATGGAGTCCTTCCTTTGGGATATCCTCGGTAATCCTAACATAAAGTCTGTATTTAGCTTGAACCAAGGTTTGGTTAAGATGGGCAATGGTAAATAATGTCCTTACTTGGCTCGACTCTTCGCCTTTCTACAAGTCATATACCTTTCCACAACAGATTGGACATCCCTCTTCATTTTTTGCTAAAAGAATCTTAAGGGTGGTGTTGTTCACACCCTATTTGAAAGGTCATAATTTTCAATTTTCTTGCTTGTCAAAAGACTAAATAGTGGAAAGTATGACAACTGTCACCTTAGTCATAATTACGCCATACGCCTAATAATTCTCAGATCCTTGACAACTATTAGATTTCTACCTTGAGACACACGTCAATAATCTACATCATCATCTTAGCACCACATGATTACTTCGTCAAAGATTTGCTATAATTACAAGGGTAAATCATCCATATTTAAGGAACTTTTCAAAACCAAAAACAGATTTCTTCAGTCGTACCCATAAGATTTCTTTTGCTTTCAATATCCTGTCTTCACTTTCATATTCTTCAAATTTTGTAACATTCAATATTTCCACTCAAGTATGGTTTGCAAAGTAATTCATCGACTTGTCCTTTAAGATTCTGAAACTGAGACTACTCCCCCACCCCCAAATAGGAGTGAGATAACATGTTCCTCAGGTAGCTCGATAGATAGCATAGTCGAGTAGTGGAATAAACTCGCTCTGATTAACTCTCTCACAACGAATACTTATCCAAATAACAAGGAAGGTTTGTTGCTAGGTATCTATATAACAATATAGTTTACTTCCATAATTCACCAGATAGAGTGGCCAATGTCGTTGACAAAGTTCTTATTTCAAAATATAACAAATACTAACAAGACCTTCTTAAAGTGTAGAACTTAAGGAGGCTAAGAGAAGAGGAAAAGGTGTGTTTTCCAAGGGAGCGTGAGTTTCACATTTATCTGAAATATCTCGAATTTGGACTATGCTTTCCTTTCTCGGCATTCATCAAGCAAGTCTTCAATTACTTCTAAGTTATGCTAAGTATGTTCTCACCAAACACATATCGACTCTTTGTGGCCTTCAATATAGTCTGTAAAGAAGTTGAAGTCAGGGCTATACCTCAACTATTTCGGTATTTCTTTACAATTGGGAGGCAGCTTGATAGCTAGAACTTTGTAGCTGCTAAGCATAGGCAAAAGTTCATGGATGGGTTACAGTCTAAGATTCACAAATGGCACAACAAGTTCATATCTATCATTTCAGATGAAGAGTTAGATCTTTGGGCCCAATAGACCAAACTAATTCACATCAAAGACATTGAGTTGATGTTGAATGATGTTGTCGCGGCAAAGAAGATCCAAGAAAGGAGGAAAAACATAATGTTCTTTTAGGATGCCAAGAGGATAATAAGGCAATATGAGAACGGAGAGCCAATTTTTTTCTAAAAAGGAAGGTACGCCACTGAGTAATAGCCGTGCCGAGTATAGTTACAAGTGGAAAGTCGTTCTCATCAATTGAGGGAAGAATTGTTGCCTTTAGGACTTGCTCGATACAAAGGAATATAAGTTCTTTTTTGTTCCTCATTTGCTATTAACGTATCTACTTTGTATTGCATATATAGGTGCTGGAGAGGTAACCCCTACTAAACTATTGGCCTAAGCAAAGGCCAAGAAGTCAGAAGCCAATAAACGTGTAGCCTCTACGGTTGTTACTACTCGGCCAACTACTGTGAAAAAGGTAATGAGAAAGGGTATAACAAAACAAGTGGCGAGCTAAAAGAAGACCTCCTAACCAACTAAGAAGCAAAAAGGAGGTGAGAAACCTGGGTTGGTCGACGCCACACAAACTAAGTGCCTCCCAGCCAAAAATACTCCTCTTATTCTAGAGTCAAGTGAAGGTAACCAAGAAATTATACCACGAAATGAGGCTAAAATTGCCAATCTGGATGCTGCAGAAGGGTCATCACTCCTAATGGAGGTTATGCCAAGTACTAACAAGAGAAGTGGAAAGGAACTTACCAGCCAACCTCCTACTAAGATGTTCCAAGAGTTAGATAAAAGGATAAAGGAGGCTATGCACAACAAAGCTCTTGACATCAACAGTACCAAATTTGTCCCTAACACGAAGGTTAGCGAGTACTTCTTTCTATGCTGGAGCCATAACATCTTACACACTAACTCAGCCTTGGGTGATAAGACAAAATCCTTGGCCTTAATGGAAGATATTATTCTTCCAAAGGATAAGGAGATTGTGAAGAAGGATGTTAATAGGGTCAATGATTGTAATAAATTACATATTATGGCTATGTTGTATGATGTAATTATCAATTGTTTCCTTTCAACTGTTAAGCGTATTTGGTCGCCAATACTCCTATTTGTTTACAGATCAGTAGCTACATTCTAACAACTTTAGATGAAGCTGATAAAGAAATGAAAAAGGAAATAATAATAATAATCTTTCATATATTCTTCTAATGGTTTAGAAAATTCATCTTTCCATATTAACTTGTTATAGAAAATTGAGGTTGCATACAACTCCTTAAAAACTGAAATCATGGTTACCAAGAATGTGAGAATAAGGGTTGAGATGAAGGCTAAGAAGTATCAAGATGAACTCATTGCCAAGAAGTTGGCACATTCTTTAGTTGTCGATGAAGTCTTAAGCTTCAAGGCTAAAGTTGAGGAGCAGTGTAAGGAGGTTGAGGATCTAAAGGAGGAGCTACATAAAAAGAAGGAAGAGTATTAGGGTTTAGGCCAAACACTCTAGTCAATGGGTAATGAGGAAGATAGTCTCAGGAAATAAATAAAAGAATTGGAGACCAACAACTCTAGGCTACAAAGCTATGTTGCTAAATTAGAAGAGACTTTGAGGAGAGGGCCTTCTATTGAAGAAACACTAAAAATAGTCACTCCTAGTTGGAAATGCGAGAGATTATTAGGGAAAAAGTTGTTGGAGGGGGTTTAGGTAGCAAGAGAAGAGATCCTTAAGTTTTACCTTGACTATGAACTCTCATGCTTAGACTTTGCTGATGTTGATGATATAGTTAGTAGCTATGACAAAGATGACAAGGATTTAAGTGTCGAGACTCATATGCAGTATGATAAGAAGGCTCATACCAAGGATCCCAAAGATAACGAGGATCGTTTATCTAAAGAAATTCCCTATGAGCATAAAGAAAAATCCACCGATTCCCAAACCCCAAGCACTAATAAGGTTCTACCTTCTGATCAATAAAACGCCTCTACTCAGTCCAAGAATAAGTCGTAGGATTGTTTGTTTGATAGCATATCTTTTGTACAAACTATATTAGGCAGAATGGCAAATATTTGTAATTGTGTTTGTGATGAATCTTACCATGTCCTCATATACTAGGCACATTTGATTTTACACAATTAAAGTTATCGGCATGTTTTATTTCACGCGTCCTTATTTTATTTATTTATTTTACATGTTTTATTTCGTATGTGATATTGTTCGGCATGTTTTATTTTACATGACTAATTAGAGCATCTAATAGACATTATTTATTAGTCGTTTAAGACGTGAACTATTCATTTTGCTAAGAAGTTCGTTAACTACGATAGGCTTGAACTTGCACTAGCTTGTCATCGTACAGTTTGAACTTATTATCTCGTCAATTATAAAAAGATATAAATTAAGGTTTTAACCTTGAATACAATTGTCCTTCAAAGCAAGTAAGCTGTTGCTTTACAAAACAAATAGAAATGCATAACATTGAGGAAATTAATTAAATAAAGCTTCAAGTTATCGTCATTCCATGCACGAAGGATGATTATACCATCCAACCTTTCTAGTCGATAGGCCCCTTCGCCAATGACTTCCTAGACCCTAATTGGATCCTCCGAATTTGTACTAAGCCTCCCCTATTTCTCTCATATGCCAATCGCCTCTAGTTTTCGGCAAACCAAATCTCTAGGCAGAAAAACCTTATACTTAACCTTCTAATTATAATATCTCACTACCTTATGTTGATATGCTGTAACCCTTGCTCTTACGACATCTTTGATCTCTTCAATTGTATCTATATTTTCCATCAGTCTAATGTGATTGATCATCACATCAAAATTCTATATGCATAGATTTGGTTAATCTCACTTGATCAACAAAACTACCTCCATACCATATGCTAACCTAAAGGGGGTTTACCCTGTTGCGGTTTTGTAGGTAGTCCGATATCCCCATAAGACATCTGACAATTCATTAGCCTATTTTCCTTTAACTTGATCAACTTTCCTCCTCAAGCCATGCAAAATAATCTTATTGAAATCTTTAACTTACCTGTTAGTCTGGGGATGAGTTATAAATGTGTAGTTTAGGTAAATGTCGTATTTCTCACAAAATACTCAAAATTTGTTGTTATTGAACTATGGTCCATTGTCCGCGATTATCATAAATGGGACTCCGAACCTTGATATTATAGAATTGAAAATGAATGCCTTAACTTTCCGTTTGATGATCCTTGCCAACGCCTCGGCTTCCACCCATTTTGTAAAATAATCCACAGCAACAAAGATAAATTGTTATTGGGCTATAGACTTTAGAAAGGGTCCAAGTATCTCTCCCTACTAGGCAAAAGGCCAAGGATTGGATAAGCAACATGATTTAGTAGAAGGCGCATGACTCAGTGCCTCATGCTTTTGGCATTGTAGATAGTGCTAAACAACGATTCTTGCATCTTTTTTCATGGTTGGCCAATAATAACTAAGTCGTAATGCATGGATATATAAAGTTTATGCCTTTACATTATTGCTACATACACCATTGTATAGTTTGGAAAATATTCGTTGGGCATCTTTTGAAGTAAGGCATTGAAGGTAAGGTTAGGATATGTCGTGCTTATACAAATGATTATCTATCAGCGTATAATTTACAGCTTGATAAACCAATCTTCGAGCATCTTCCTAGTCATCAAGGAGGATACCATCTCTCAAGTAATCTATAAGGGGGTCCATCCAAGACTTCTCTCTCAGGCAAGGGGCTAATTTGCAGCTTTATGAGATAATTCACAAACTTTTGTGTAGGAGAAACTTAACAAAGAGTTTATTACTCAGATTAAGGAATGCCATATTGGCTAACTTTGATAGTCTATTAGCAGAAATGTTCTTACTCCTCGGTATTTTATGGATTGCAAAGGACTAAAATTCCTTTATGAGTATTCATACTATCAACAAGTACTTGCTTATTTCCTCTTCCTTTGCCACATAACTTCTTTTAACTTGATTCACAACAAGCTATGAATAGGAGAAGATCTCGAGTTTCTCGGCACCAACTTCTTTAACGAGCTTAAGTCCAACTATCAAAGCTTCGTATTCTGCTTCATTATTACTGGCTGGGAATTTGAATTTCAAGGCATAATTAACCTTGACATTATGGGACCCTTGTACAATAAGGCCCACACCACTTCCCTCTCTAGTGGAAGATCCATCCACATAAAGATACCATATGGCTTTCTCGGTAATCTCTATACTATCTTCCTCACCGGTGAACTTGGCCAAGAAATCCGCTATCGCTTGAGCTTTCAATGCCGTTCTGGGTTTGTATTGTACACTATAGGGACTCAACTTTAAGGCATATCTCATCATCCTCCTAAAAGAGTCTAGCCATTTTAATGCCTGCTATAAAGGTTGATAAGTGATGACTATGATTTGATGAGCTTAAAAATGCAGTTTCAATTTCCTTATCAAGAGAACCATTGCTAATGCAAACTTCTCAATTTTCATATATCGATGCTCCGGTTTCTGTAGGACATGACTCACGTAATAAACTAGTTGATGATTTTTGCCATTAATTTGGACCAATACAGAAGAAAGTACTTAACAGCTAACTGATAAGTATAAATAAAAATTCTCTTGAGAGATAAGTATCAAAAGTATAAAGGGTGACACGATGAATTCTTTAAGTTCATTGAATGCCCTCTTATAATCATTTGTCCATTCAAACTTTTTCAGATTTTTAAAAATTTTAAAGCATTCTATGCTCCTCGACATAAACCGGGTAAGGGCCACTATTCGCCTAGTGAGTTCCTATACCTCCTTGACAGTATAAGGAGATTTCATGTTTATTATGACATCAATCATTCTCAAGTTGACTTCAATGCTATGCTAAGTGACCTGTACCTTAAAAACTCTCATGAAGTAGGGCCAAAGACACACTTTTGCAGATTGAGCTTTATGTTATACCTCCTTAAAGTAGCAAATGTCTCTCTAAGAACGATAAGATGCCAATCCTTTATCATGCTTTTCACAATCATGTCATCGACATATACTTCAACATTGCAATAGATCTAGAGTTTAAACATCATAGTAACAAGCCTTTGATAGGTTGCACTAATGTTTTTCAGCCTAAAGGGCATCACTATATAACAATATTTCCCAAAATTAGTGATGAATGACATGTGAACTTCATTTTCCTTATCCATTTTGATTTGGTTATAGCCAGAAAAAAATCCATAAAAGAAAGCAATGCATGTTTGACGGTTGAATCGGCCATCTAATTAATTTTTTGCAATGGAAAGTAATCCTTGAGACAAGCCTTGTTAAGTTCCATAAAGTCTATTCACATGCACCATTTGCCATTAGACTTCTTGATTAGCATACAATTGGCTAGCTAAGTTAGATAAGGCTCTTCCCGAGTAAATCCCGCCTTCAAAAGTTTTTGAACTTCTTCTTCTATGGCCGTTTGCCTCTTGGGGATAAAATGCCTCTCCTTTTGTTGGATTACTCTTACACTTGGATTAATTGAGAGTTTGTGTACTATAACATCTCTAGGGATACCTAGCATGTTAGAAGGGGACCATGTAAATACATCGACATTGTCCTATAAGAAGTTAATTAAACTTCGATGAATATGTGCCGACAAGATTTTCCCTATCTTGGTTGTTTTTCCAAGGTCACTTGCAAAAGAAACTTCCTTTATTTCATTATCGGCATTGTCTATGTCAATTAATTTTCCTTCTAGATAAGTTTCAACTTGAATAACTTCTTCACACCTTAAAGCCCTTATGTACAAAGACCTTGCTAACTGTTAATCCCCTTTACATACACCAACTCTAGTAGGAGTGGGGAATTTAGCTTTGAGATGAGCAATTGAAGGGATGAGGCCGAATAAGTGTTGACATGACTGACCTGTGATCATGTTGAATGGGGACCAATACTTAATAATAAGAAAATCCACTTTGCCTTTTGCAACATGCTCATCATCCCTAATCTGGATGGGCAAAGAGATTACTCTGGTTACTCGAATGGGTTGATTATTGAAGGCATACAAGTGGTAGTTTTAAGTTCTTAACTATGCCTTGATCTTAGGTCCCATCTGATCAAAAGTATGCTAAAAAATAATATCTACCGAACTTCTAGTATCAATGAGAATTTTCTTGACCTTGAAGTTAGCAATTCTTGCATTGATGATAAGTGCATCATCATGTAGCCTTTAGATGCTTTTAAAAACTTCCTTCGTGAAAGAAATTGCATTATCGATTTTGATCTTCTTGCCCTGAACATTGCAAACATAATTTATTGCGTTAGTCAAACTCGAAGAGCTTGATCGACCTATAGTAGAAGGTGCTCTATTGGTATTCCCATCTCTTAAATCTTTCTAAGCAACAGTTGGCCAAGTGGCATTCTCTTGGTCTTCATGTCTCCTATGGGTTGGTCTCTCTATATTCTCGACATCATGTGCGAGAAATTTACGTAAGTGCCCTCATTGGATTGCATTTTTCAATTGGATGCATTCATCTATATTATGGCCTTTGTTGTGATGGAAATTGCATTATTTATTGAATTTCACCTTAAGGGGTTTCCCTTCATCTTCTCTAGCCATTGTAACACATCTCTTTACCCATATACCTCCATCAACATGTTTGAAATTGGACGATTAACTGGTGTGCAAGACAAATATGTCAAAATTTGTAGTCTTTTTCTCTCGGCATTAGGAATTTGATTGTTGTCCATTCCAAGTCAATCTTTTGCACTTCTTCTCTTGTCATTTTTCTTATCTCCTCTATTTTTATCAGCTTCTCACCAAGCCTTTATATTGTCTTCTTATTGGATGTAGGATGTAGCCTTAGCATTGAACTTAGCAAAAGTTGGCTTGTTCTTAGCAAGAGACTTACAAAAGTCTCCATAGGGCTTGACTCATCTATGATAGTGTTGAGGGCTACACCTATGTCCAATTTTGGAATTTGAACCATCTTAACCATAAACCTAGCTAAATAATCTTTAATAAACTTGTCTGATCTCTACTTTATTTTGTTAAGGACTAAAGAATCCTTAATAAGAAGCTTAGTTGTAAGGAAGTGCTGAAGGAACACTTTTGCTAGTATTTTGAAACACAAAATAGTGTTTGGCTTTAGGTATTTGAACTACATAGTTGTCGCATTCCCTAATGTTGAGGGAAAAGCTTGGTAAGCCATGGCATCACTTAAGCCGTACAACTTAACCAAAGTACGGTAGTACTCTAAATGAACCTTAAGATCTTTCGTTCCATCATAAGTTTCAAACTGTAGCAACATGATGTCACGTAGTATAATCTCCTCTAAAATTTCAAGTATGAAAGGGCTTTTCTTAATTTGAAACTATTTACTAATTGTAGTAGAGGAACTAAAATGTGAGGGTCTAATATGGTACACCTGCTACAGTTGCTTTCCCTTATCAACTTTTTTTAGCATAGGAGCCAAAGGTCCCATTGTAACTTTGGCTTGCTTTTTCGACAATTCAGGGGAATAGATTGATTCACCACTATTCTCAACATTGTGATCGTTGTGCTCTTTGTATTGATTTAGATGGGCATTACTATGAAGGGGATTAAGGATCACTTCATGTTTTTTCCTTAATTCTTAGTTTTCTTTAGCCAAGTTGAGACAAAACTGCTCCAACTTAGCTAAACATTTCTCATTAGTGTGCATACTCCCTCCCTTATAATAGTGGGACAAAGTACTAGCACTTACACTTCTAGTTAATCTAGTTCTTGCCATGTGGATAGGTAAGAAGAAACAGACAAAACCAAATATTGTTAGGTAATTTTGGATCAGTACTTTCATCCTATAAAGAAAGAGAAAACTTTTGTTACCAGGCTAATCCAGTATGGCTACTCCGATGCTTAAGTTAGTAAATAAGTGTGGGAGAAGACTGAATGAGTAGTCAAGAGTTGTTAGATCCTTCTTACAGTATTTCCTCCTCCTATTTATAGGCAAATGTTGAGTATCTAAAGTAGCAATTAATTGAATGATTATTGGGATACGTAGAAATCTCTTGATCAGACGTATTCTTGAAATATAGGAATAATGAGCAATTATGTAATATAACCATGCTGGTTGATAACTGTTCACGCCATTCTCTTTAAATTCAAATCGAACGCTAATCTATGTTATTTAGCATTGGCCGAGAGTCGAGTTACTCTGCACGCTAGTAGCTGAGTGGTTGAGTGAGTGAAATTTAACTATTAATAGGTAGTATCTCATAAGTTTCATGTTCGTTAAAGTGTCCAAACAATCCTCCCTCAAGTGCCTCGCATACTAATAGCTCCCTCATGCAACAAGTCAGAATACATAGTCTCTTCTTCCTAAACAAGTATCCATCCTCCTTGCGATAGTAATCAAGTGTTCAACCTTCCTTACACTAAGCAAAAATAAGACTAAAATGTAGATGCTTAGCATACAAATCCTTTATTATTGAAAACCAAGCAACCTAGTCTATAGATCAATTAGGTGAGAATGTCATCTTAATAAGGTGTTGGCTACTATATTGTTCTTTCCATTCTTATACTTCAAAACATAAGAAAATCCTTTTGTGAACTCAACCCATGGCTTATCTTCGAATCAACTTAGGTTGGCTCTTTAGATATCTCAAAGATTCATGATTAGTATAGATCACAAACTCTTTGGGTAATAAATCATGCTACCATATAGTTAAGGCTCGGATCAAGGAGTAAAACTCTTTATTGTAGATAGAATAATTTAGTATAGCTCCTCTAAGCTTCTCATTGAAGTAAGCAATAGGCTAGCTTTCCTGTATCAGTACGGTACCTATGCCTAGTCTAAATGCGTCATACTCCACTTCGAATACTTTATCAATGCTTGATAGAGCTTAGACTAGTACTATAGTCAGCTTTTCCTTCAGCTCTTCAAAACTCCTCTAGTCCTTGTCTCCCTATCTAAACTTAATATTCTTCATTGACTATTCGGTAAGTGGGGTCATGATCATAGTAAAATTTCTTATAAATCTCCGATAGAATGATGTTAAGCTATGGAAGCTTCTCATGTTAGCCAAAGTGGTTGGCATAAGACATTTGGTGATCACCCACATCTTTTCATCATCGACTCGTATTCTACTATTACTTACAACAAACCCTAAGAAGATTATTTCAGGTTGTCAAAAGTCACACTTTATTCGGTTAGCATAGAGTCTCTCAACTCGAAGTTTTGTAAAGATTGCTCAGAGATGCCCTTAGTGAGTCTCCAAATCAAGGCTATACACTAAGATGTCGTTGAAGTAAACCATAATAAATTTCCCTATTAGTTCTTTGAGCACATGATTAATCAGTAGCATAAATGTGCTTAGTGCATTCAATAGTTCAAATGGCATCATAAGCCAATCATACAATCCATGGCAAGTCTTAAATACAGTCTTCCACTTATCACGTTCTCGCATTCAGATCTGATTGTGTCTAGATCTAAAGTCAATCTTAGAGAATAATTTAGTTCCATTCAACTCATCCAACATATCATCAAGCCTTGGTATAGATATCTATAATTGATGGTAATGTGATTAAGTACTCAGCTATCCACATACAACCTCTATGACCCATCTTTCTTTGGTACTAATAGGGCTAGTACAGTACAGGGGCTAAAGATTCTCGTACATACCTTTTCTTCATCAACTCATCTACTTGCCTCTTCAGTTCAGTAGCATGTTTAAGGTTCAACCTATAAGCAGGCTTGTTTGGCAACGTAGCTCCTAGTTGCAAGTCAATTACATTGGGACTGTTTTAGGAGTCAACTGGAAGCTTAAGAAACTTTAGATTAGGATTGCGCTCTATGAGTTGGCTAGATCCCTAAACGAGAATATGAATCTGGATAGCACACCATGAACTGGCTGAAGCGTTAAAGAAGATATGGATAAGAACAGTGCTTTAGCTGGCTATATCCTTGATAAAATGGATGAAGAGTAGGCACCCTTCGAACTCGCTTAAACTCTATTGACTAAGAAACATAGCTGACTCAGAAAAAACTCTTAACTTGAGTAATTTACAAACAAAGGATTTGGTGAAAACTGTTTATAACATGAATTGAAAATTTGGCCACTATGGATGAAATGGACTGGAAAATGAATAGAAAAACTTGTAACAAACCTCCACTTTCTCTCTCTCATTTTCATGTCTTTTCATTTTCTTTTTTTCCTTCTTTTTCCTTAAAAGTTTGCTAATAGATACAAATTCCTATTTAAAAGGCAAACGCTATTATCATGTAGGGTATCTCATATGCACCTTAGTTTATAACCTGGACAATGAGCTTCTTGAATAGGCCTTAAATATTCATTTCATAAAGAAAAGGTAACTCACGATTAGTCTAGTCGAAGAGGACTACTTACGTACTCTCGGTCTGGATTTCACTCTTGATTACTATTCCAGAAATTATAATCTAATTTGTAAGTAATACGCTCTTATCGATCTGTTAGGTCTTTTTGCGTATAGTATTGTGAATTGGGCTTTTGGTCAAATGGTTTCAAAAGAAGTTAATTGAGAAGGCCTATTTTAAAAGAAGTGCTTTCATCTAACCCAGGAGTACAAGTCAAGAACCTTTAGGAATGAACTAGATGTGCGCTTGCCCCAGTTTAAAAAATAATTTTTATCTTAGATAAATTATTCTTCAAAATTAGAAGAGCTTTGAGTAGGGAGGTATTGTGAATGGGAAGGTCTTGTGTTTGAGAATCGAGTGGATAGAAAGGGTCTATGTTCGTGATTTGGAGTGTGATTTTGAACTAAATATGGAGTCTTTGGTTTGTGGTTGAGAACATGATTCTGAATGAATATGAGGTTTTGTGCTTTTGGTTAGGAATGCGATTTAAGGCGCCTTTTTTTTTTTTTTGAGCATCTTAAGCCTTCTTTAATTAGGGATTTGCTCAAGCTCGATATTTGGGTATTTCTTCATTTTCTTTTTTCATGGTTTTTTTTTTCTTTTTCTTTTTTCATTTCTTTCTTTTCTCTCCCCAAAAATAACTATCTCTTTTGTTAAGTTTTTGTCTCTAGATAAATCAAGGCCCTAAATCCATAGGTTCAGAGTGCATTGGCTTTAGAAAGGTATGTGTGGCCTTTGGGGTATTTGGAAAAATGTTAGCTCTTCTTCAATGGGAACAATTTATCGAAAACAAAAATTATCCTTGAATTGTTATTACTAGGGTAAACACAAATCAGTTTTATCCTTCTCTCCTAATTAATGACCCTATCCTCCGAATTGCCCCACTATAGGGTGGTTCTTGATAGGGTTTACATTTGAAATGACACCAAAATAGTTCAACGGGGTTATCAAAGGATAATTCTGTTTGGGATTTGAAAATGAATGCTTAACTTCATTTCGGTCTACGTATCAAATTCAAAATGGACCTCCTTTAAGGAATGAGCCCAAAATATCCTCATCATGATGTTGCTTAACTCTCAAAGTGATTAAGGGTTAGTGTATTGGATATAGCTTGCCTCTTTTCATTCAAAACTTTTTAAAAGTGAGTTACCAATTCCTTACATAAGGATTGATTGACCTTAAGGTATTGACCTTACTCCCCAATTCCTTAGAACATGCCCCAGTTATGAAATTTTAAAGACTAAACGCCCTATGCCCTAAACTTATAGGTCTTAACGGCCTTAAGCTTCCATATGTGACTTTAGGTTAGGTTCTTTAGAGTTCGAATGGGCTGGAACTGACAACTTTTGAAGTAGAAGGGACTAATGAATTGCCCTTTTTGTTTGTACCGATGATCAAGCTTAGGATAGTGTTTAATGGCTTTGTGTTTTGGTTCAATTCATGGTTGGACTTGATGGCTCAAGCCTTGAGTTTGTTCAACTATCTTGATAGGCTAGGGCTCAGGTTTGGTTGGTTATTTTCTTAGGCTAAATGGGTCTGTTTAGGTTATCTGCCTTA
This sequence comes from Lumnitzera littorea, assembly GCA_024138015.1. Lineage (NCBI taxonomy): Eukaryota > Viridiplantae > Streptophyta > Magnoliopsida > Myrtales > Combretaceae > Lumnitzera > Lumnitzera littorea. Next base: position 68,373,667 of record JAMXBB010000005.1, on the reverse strand, counting down.
ATGGGCCAAGTAATTGTGTTTGTCCCAAATCCTATAAGGATTTGTAACCGTTAGCAAATTTCTTTCTTTTTCTTTTCTTTCCTTTCCTTCTTTTTTCTTTCTTTTCTCTTTCTTTCTTTTTTTTTTTTTTTTTTTGAGAGGGAGAGAGAAAAAGTTGAGGCTTTTATGTTACAGAGCCCAAGTGATGGGATTGTAAATGGATGATTACGGAGGATTGCTTTCATAGAATTCTATATACAAACCTCGAACGACATTACTGAGGGTTTATTTACAAATGAGGAATTCTAAAGGAAAAAGGCTAAATAAAAATAAAAATAAAAATCTAAATCATATTTATTCCAAATGACAAAGGTTATGGAGTTAATTTATCCAAAAGAACGAATATTTCTGACTAGTAGAATATAAGGCAAAACGATAACTACTTAAAATTATTTTATAGGTTTGATTTGTTTTGTTTTATTTCTTTTTTCTTTTTGTTTTTATTATTTTTATTTATTTACTCTGTGAAGGTTGGGCTCAACTGATATGGGCCTAAACAAAAAGTAATAGATTCAAGCCCTCATAGATGTATTAAGGCCTACACTAAGGCAATATTTATAGGGCTCTTCTATAGGGGTAAGATAAGCCTAATCTTGTTCCTAATAAATTCTTAATTATTTGGGCTAAAAAGTTAAGACCATGTCTAGAGTATCTTTTAAGGCCAATGAGGTGAGTAGATGTGGATCTGTTTGGAAGCCCCTTGACTTAATCTAGCCATTATTATGTAAAAATCAAAATTACAATCATTACCTATTCCATACTTTACATATAATTATTACAAATTATTTACGAAAATATTACAACCATAACTTCATAACTGTCTTTGTCCTTTTGCGTTCGTAACGGTTCTTGTGATTTTTTTTTAAAAAAAAAAATGTTTTCATGTGATGTAACGGGTAAGTTCTAAAGGTCCTTAAGTTCTACAACCACCGTGTTTTTTCAAAACAATGGTTCTGTGGTCGCATTTGAACTTGAGTAGGGTAGCCTAATTGACCCCAAAAGGTGGTTGCCCTACAACATCCAAAGCTTACACATTAGCCCCCCTCCTAAGGTCCTAAGACGACCTGTTTCTAACCGTATCTACTAAGCATTTATGATGTAGAAAAATAGAATGAAAATAAAGTAAACCCCCAAAACTACCCCCCGTAAATAAACTACAACAAAGAAAATGTTAGTAAAAAAAGAAATAAAATAAAAAAATATATAAAATAACATACCTAAGTTCTTTTTTTTTTTAATTTCATTATTTCATCTTTTTATTTTTTTTATTATTTTTTTTGAAAAATAATCTTATTTTCGGTAACTTCTAGTGGCTAGCCTTTTAGCGATCCCCAGTGGAGTCGCCAAACTGTTAAGCCTGTTTTTCGATTTCTTTTATTTAAAATTGATTTCTCCATTTCCCGATTAATACTAAACCCTAACCCATTTAATATTAATCCTTGATTAAAGAAATTGAGAAATTCTGGTTTTTTATTGAAAATCTTTTTTAGAGTCGCCACCCGACCGAAGTTGGGAAAAGAAAAAGAAACCGTAATCAATTAGGTGAATTGATTACGATTTGGCTGCTGGTCTTTGATCTCAATTTTAAATGAAGAACCAAAGGGTTCCAAGTTTGGAGGCTAACCTATTAAACCCTTAATGGGTACCACTATCTATTTACCGAAATTATAATTATTTTTCTAATTATAATATTTTAAAAATAAATAAATAAAATCAAAAGAAAAAAGAAACTAAGCTTCTACATATTTTATTGTCGCCCTGAAGGTGCCTATATACTCGCTAGCCAGAATCAGACAATCGTAGTTCTTTTCGAAAACTTCAATGTATTGGTTTGTTTTAATTTTGAAAACAGACCAAATTTATGTAGTTATTAATTTAGTTTATTCAAAGAAAACTCTAAGAAGGTCCTAATTTTTAAGTATTTTTATTTTATAAAAAATAATCTCTAAAACATCTTAATTTTTTTAAAAAGGTTTTTCTTAATTAATTTTTATTTCTAAATGAGAAATTCTAAAAAACCTAATGCTAAAAGATTTCCTAATCTAAGATATATATATTATTATATACATGTCTTAAAACAGCTACCAAATAAATCATTAAATAAATAATTTAAAATAACCTAAAATAAGGCAAAGTCTAGACCTATTCAAACTGGACATAGGCGAAACATGGTCAAATCGAGTTCCAACAAGTCGCAGGTTAGCCTTCACTCCCTTCAACAACAACTTCAATCCAACTTCTTACTGCAAATCATGGCCAATGGTGATGGTTCAAGTCGATGGCTGGTTGAGCGTCGGGCTATAGTGTTGGTGGTCGCTCGCGTGGACGATGTATGCGAGAGAGGGAGTGTTGTGTGTGGCTTGGGATCGGGCTGTTGTCGGTTAGCATGGTCGTTGGAGTACCGTTATTCGTCGACGATCCATACGTAAGTGTACTATTCAATCAGTACTGTTGTGGTGTTCCTGGGACTGTGTTGCTCGAACAGGGACGTTGGTGTGATCAATGTATGTGGGATTGGGCTACTGTCAGTCGAATGCTGTTGGTTGTGTGAGTACTAGCACTTACTGCTGATTGTGTACCGATGGATTTTCAGCTTGCTGTAGACATGTGTAGATTGCAAACAGCAGCCGTGCTAGAGTGTTATGTTGGCGGTGAGGATGGAGTTGCGCTGATCGTGTATCGTGGCTGCTGGGCGTGCGCTAATTGGGCTGTTGCGTGTGTACTATGTTGATGTGCTGTATGTTGTTTTGTGAGGACTGGATTACTGCTGTATCAAGATGGAGTTCGGCCTCCTGTTTTCTATTCTCTACCTCCTTTTCTAATTGAACTTGTTTTCTACTATACGGTGAAGGATGGTGGCATTGTTCAAATCGTCGACAGTACGTGTGTATGGTTTATATAGTCTAAATCATATCATTCCAAACCATATCTTATCATATCTAATTAATTTATTAAACTAGATCTAAATTTAATTCAAATCTGATTTAATAAAATCAAACTAGATTCAAATGATCTTAGATATGAATCCTGTTTTCATCTTCCTTTTACTAAGATAGAAAAATAAAGGCATAGGTGCCTACTAAGACTTGAACCCAAGACCTCAAATTAAATCCAACCGAAATACTCCGATACTTATCCGTTAGGCCGTTGGCCTATGCCTTGACATTCAGTACAATTAAATTATACTTAAACTACCCGATTGCCTAAAATAATTATTTGTATTAATCTAAAACTAAAACTATTTGTTCTTAATATAAATTACTTCTTAAAAATCTACAAAACTCTTTATAATAATTTTTCCTTTTCTTATTTTTTTGGTATTTTTATCATTTGTTAATTTTTATTATTTTTATCTTTTATTAATTTTTTTGGTTATTATTATTATTTTTTAATTAGGACCATTTTTGTAAAAATAAAAATTAAGATTTCAGAGGGACAAAAATTAGGTGTCTACAATATATAATACTAAAGTAATCCTTTAAAAACTAAGATATTGTATCATAGACCACTTCATCTTCTAAGTATATAATTAGTTTGGCAATACATAGAGTTAAGGGTTTAGATAATGTTTAGGTTGTATGTAGTAAACATTAGTACCCTAAATGACACCTTTCATAATAATTATACTAAGTAGTTTACCAAATGGTGTATATAGGATATAAATACCTAATGAAAGATCTAATTATCTATTTTTACTAATCAATTCACTAAACTTCTTATTTTCTTTCATTTCCTTAATCTTTTTCCTAATTTTCCCTAATTACTTCATTATGTACACTAAATGGCATGTAATTTTGGAAAGTTAACCAAGTAAAAACATGTTGACCAAGGTCAAAGGTTTAACTTAGTCAACATATGGAAAAGTCAACAAAATATCCTTTTCACTCTAGAAATATCTCTTCTTTTCTAATGATTTCTTTTCTTTTCTTTTCTTTTAGATTTTTCTTCCTTTTCCCTTCCTCTTTGCCGTTCACTTCCTCATCCTTTAGGACCCACTTGTTTTCACTTTCAAAACACAAGACAACACAAAATCAAGTCCCTTTCTTCTTCTTCCTAAACCATGATTCCCCTTTCCCTTTCACCTTTCTTAATTTTCAAACTTTGCAACCATATTTCAAGGAGAAAACAAAGGTATGTTATTATGTATTGCTTCATATTAGCTAATAGTTAGATGAATGGGTAGGTTAGTTTAAGAAGTTTATGTATTGTGTACATATATGTTGTTGAAGGCTTAAAGATTCAATTTTTATGTTTAGAAGTGCAGTATAGCCTTAGTAAATGGAAGAAGAGCATGTGTACATGTATCTAAGTATATGTATATAAGAGTATACTAGATAAATACATGTATAAAGACCTTTGTACATAAGAATCCATTATGTACTTAACCCAAAATAAGGCATATAACAACTATACATACATATACCATGCTAAATACACCCTTAAAATACAAAAAGATGAAATTTGAGAAGCTTTCTTAAGAGGAATTTTAGACATACGAAAATACAAATAAAAATACATATGTCACCTTATGTATATACAGGTATATGTATAAGTATAAATATGGTATATATATATGTATGAGTATACTAGTATACTAGTATACATACTAGTAAAGGTATAAGTATATACTTAACATATGTATAAGTGTACATAAGACACTTAAGCATAAGGTAAGGGCTTATGTAATCAAATAATGATGTAAGCAATGATGCAATTAAAAGATGACATAAGTCATGACATAAGCAAATGATGACATAAGTCATGATATAAGCATAAGCTTATAAAATAAGAACTTATAAGATTACATAAGAATATAACATAAGTATGTACATGTACTTAGGATCCGAAAATCTTTCAAACCCTAATACACTTCCTAAATTAAATTAAACTTAATTAAGTACATGAGTTAGGAATACCAATGTAAAATTCCCTAAGTGTAAGAATCTAATAGCTAATTAAATCATTAAGTCCTAAAATAGGATATAAATATAAGTAATAAGAATAATTAAGCTTTAATAGTTAAAATTTCAATAAATTTAGCCCATATCTTAAAACATGGGTTTTAACATGCAAAATGAATATCACCGTGTGAATGTACATTCAAAAAAGATGAAAAACAACTATAAATTCATAAATATCAGAAATAGAATGAAAAAGTTACATAGGAATAGTGATAAAGTCTAATCGAATAAAAATTTATAGTAATCTAAGTAAAATTAGGTAAATAGATATCTAAAATTACTAGTTAATTTAATTATTTACTATCATTATTATATCGTAATGATCAGGTGATCCCGAGGTAAGTGAGAATCTCTAGATTGATTACTATAACTAGAGTGAGTCATCATGGCTGAGTGAGTATTTATCCTATGATTCCATGCTTGTATGTGATTGTAGATAGTGGACTTAAATGATATTGTTAATTGATTATTGTGTGGGGTCGGGAAATGCTTATATATGTTATTATGTGCTAAGTTATGAATTTACCTATAGTACAAACAATACTTTGTTTGCTGCATGGTAGTATAGAAAATGATTGTATGTACTATTGGATGATCACATCATAATTGGACTTAACTATAATCGGCTCATAAGAAGAAATTGGTACATGCATCAACATGCATTGCATAGACATAATTCCGACTGTTACATCACATAGAGGTAAAGAGAGGCCATTCGGGGGTTGTTATTATAAATTTATTAGTTCTATACGGTGCACTCATACAAAATGACCTTATCCTAGCTCGCAAGAATACTAGGCATTAGAGGCGCCAACTGCCTAACTAAGAGTCGAGTCTAGAGGCCTCCGTTTAGGAGAGAGTGTAGACTGTGGTGGTCTACTCACGATTATACTAGAACTTGGTTTTTATGAAAATAAAAGACTTGTTTGATTTAAGTGCGGAACATGGAGTTCCTTAGTAAAGTAAGTTCTAGTATAATACTCGGATCTAATTGGTGCCATGTATACTCCAACCCTAACTTCAGAGGGCGTTAAATCTAAGTTACATATATGGACTAGTTAACTATATGTATTGTTTGGCATTCTATTTGACCATTCATTCATATGCATGAATATAATGTATTTATAACTTGCCTATGGTGTGGCTGAGGATTTTGCTCACTAAGCTTAGGCTTACACCCCCTTACACTTTTGCTGCAGTATAGCTTATTCGTTGAGGCTGGTCAAGAGATGCCATAGGTTAGCTTAGGGACTTAAGCAAGAGCGAGCCATCCAGTGTGTTGAGAAAACGGATTATGCAGACTTTTACTTATGTACTTTTGTTTTATCAGTAATATAGACTTAGATGTACTAAATTACTGTGTACTATAAACTTTGTAGTTTAAATTTTATATAAATATGCTTGTATGATGATGTCATATAGATCTATATATTCTTGGGAAATTAGTGGTTGTAGAGCCTTCTATATTGTGTGAAGAGTTTATGATTGGAAGGGTAACTGATCAGGGCTTTTTCATACAGTATATGGCATCTGCTATGACTAGACCATCCTCAGTTCGTGATACTCTACTTATAATTCAATCGGTAACACTATGAAAAGCCAATTGATATGAGGTGTAACCTATTAAGATCCTCTAAGTAGTCATATACCCTAACAAAACATTAGGTAGTTCATCTGCCCATCTATTGCTAGCTTAGTTTACCCTTTTCTTCAAACTCTGTAGAATCACCTTGTTTACTACCTCAACTTGACCATTACTTTAGGGGTATGTAACAAACATATAACATGGTCTAATCTTTCAAGCTCCATAAAATTCCATGAAATTGTCATTAACGAACTGTGGCCTATTGTTTATTATGACAACACCTATTTAAGATATTGCTAACCATGAAAGCCTCAACATTCTATTCATTTATGCTTCCTACGACCTTGGTATCTACCCATTTGTTGAAATAGTCCACCGCTACAATGATGTATTGCCTCTGTTTGGTCATCTTCGGAAACAAACTAAGTATATCCAATCCCCATTGGGTAAAACTCCAAGGACTTATTAGAAGGATTGAGTATGAGCATAGGGCTTGCTCAACTGGATCATTTTTCTTGCATTGATCGCAAGTTTGAACTAAAAGAAGAGCATCCTTCCTCATCATAAGCCACTAATACCTTAACCTTAGAGCTTAAACATATAGTACTACAGCTTTAATATGATTACTATACACCCTAGAATATAGATCACAAAGCACTTGCATTGCCTCAGAAGGTTGGAAGCACCTTATGTAAGGCCTACTCATGCCCCTTTTATATAAATTTCCATCAATCAACATAAAATTTGCTACTTTATAGATGAGTTGCTAGGCCTCTTCAGTGTCTTGAGGTAATGTTCCATTCTTCAAATAATCTATGATCAAATCCATCTAGTAATACTTTGAGCCCTTCTATTATATCACCAAACATTCTTATGGTTACAATTCTATATTCCTCTTAGGTAGATATTTAGTGAAGATCCTTTCTTTCTGGTTCAATAAGCTCATAGAGGCTAGCATGGAGAATTTGTCCGTTGCATAGTTTTACACCCTCGATATCTTCATCAACTGCCAGCTCTCAAAATTTTGAGCCGTACTCTTTCACTAATTGCAGATACTTGATCATGTTCTCATTCTTAGCCATACTACTTCCTACAGCTTGATTAACCACCAATTGAGAGTTAATAATCACATTCAATCGCTTCACTCTAACCTCCTTAGCCAACTTCATCCTAGCTAATAACACCTCATACTTTGATTCATTGTTGTTAGTTAGGAGGCTAAATTTCAGAGCTCCTATCAAACCTATCGGGATTAAACCTACTCTACTTCCCTCGTTGGTTGATGAACTATTAACATACAATTTTCAAGTTAGTTTTGCATTCGGGTTAGAACTCTCCATTTTGGTAAACTTAACAATGAAGTCTACCAATATCTGAGTCACATATGCTTTCCTAAGTCGATATCGTATCTCAATGGTGCTAGGATTCAAGGCATACTTCACTATGCATCCCGAAGCATCGGGCTTATGCAGAGCCTGCTTTAGAGGTTAGTCAATTAGGACCATGACTAAGTGAGCTTCAAAATATGATTAGAGCTTCCTAGCAACAACTACAATAGCCAAAACAAACTTTTTGAACTTTATATGCCTCAACTTAGGCTCTTGCAAAACATGAATTGCATAATAGACTGGCCTATGCATTCATCCCTCTACTCATACTAGTATAGAAGAGACGGTTCGATCACTTACAAACAAATATAAGTAAAGTATTTGTCCTTCTATAGGTTTTGTCAAAAAAATTTTCAAGACATTAAAAGCCTCCTCACAATCTTTAGTCTATGAAAACTCAAAGCGGTTCCTTAAAACTTTGAATAACTTTACATATTTTTCAACACTCTTTGAGATAAACCTATTTAATGAGGCTACATAAGCAGCAACCTTTAGACCTCCTTAATTGACTTTGGTGACTCCATCTCATGAATTGCTTGAATCTTCTCTAAATTAGCCTCAATTTTGAGTTACATCACCATAAACCTTAGGAATTTCCCTAAGGATGCTCTAAACACACACTTCTATGATTCAATTTCATATTGTATCTCCTCAAGGTATCAAAAGTCTCCTAGCAATCAACTAGGTAGTTATCATTTGTTTTTCTCTTCATTATCATATCATTTACATAAATCTCAATATTTCTATATATCTAAGGTTTGAACATCTTCATAACTAATTGTTAGTATGTAGTTCTTGCATTCTTCAATCTAAATGGTATAATTTGTAACAACAAGTTCTAAAGTTTGTAATAAGGAGGTATGTACTTGATAGAAAGGGTGCATTTTGATCTGATTGTACCTAGAAAACGTACCCATGAAACTTTATAAGACATGCCTCAAGGTCAAGTCAATCATCTAATCTATGGTAAGGGAAAACAATCACTTAGACATACTTTATTTAGATCAGTAAATTCAATGTACATCCTCCATTTCCCATTCCCCTTCTTCACAAAAACGCAATTCACAAGCCATGTAAGATAAGGCTCTTCACAAATAAAATCTACCTTCAACAATTTCTACACCTCCTCTTTGATCATATCTTGTCTCTCTAGAGCAAAATGTCTTTTCTTTTGTTGTACAACCTTCATGTTTGGATCAATATTTAACTTTTCGGTAATAACTTCCTTAAGTATACTTGTAATAGGAATTAACTCTGAATCCATTTGGAGAAGCTAAGCTATGGGATTAAAAGGACTTACCCAATGTGTACTAGCTCAAGGACTCTTCAAGGACAAGGATTTTGACATTAACTAGGGTATGTTACACTTCATCTAACTTGAGTGCTGAGTTTTGATCATGGTGAGAACAATTCTTGAGCTGATGAGCACCAAAAACCTACCTAAGCCAAGCAGTCAAGTCACTGACCAAATAAGACATCAAACAATGCTAGTGTCCGAGCTCCGACCTGACCTAGATTAGGTCGACCAAATCACTTATTCCCCTTTTGACTCTACTAAGTTGACGCCAATAGTTGCTGAGTTTCCTAAGATCTTACAAGAACAATTAACACTCACAATTTCAAGCTCACCAACCATAATTTGACATGTATCTTTTGGCACAACATTCTAAAAGGATTTTACTATTTATGTACCTTATTCTATTTTGTTATTTTTGCCCTCTTAGCATGTTTTGGGAATCTTTATTATTCCACTACCATTTTTATCTTTTCCTTTTTGTATGTAACTCTACAGTAGCCATATAAAAGCCTCATTTTCTTGTGACAAAGCAATCAACTTCCTTCACTATTGAATACAAAAACTTTTCTTTTAGAGTAACCCTTATGTTCTCTATCATACCTAGCTCTTATCTAACTCCTTTAGCAAGAGTTTGTAATGAGCGACCCTAATTTCTATGTTTGTGCATTATAACAAATGTAGAGTTAGACCTTATGAGCTTGTGGTACATCATTTCCGTAAGCTGCTCATGGACTTAGTAGTTTCTTTTGTTTTTTTTTCATCCATTATAGTACACCCTCCATGTATATGACCTTAGAGATATATCAGCTTCACTGGTATTAAAATATAGTTCTAATAAGGGAACAAGTGAAGGCTACAGTGGAGTCCTAGTTCTTGGTGTTGTTAGTAGTTGCTATGTTCTCCTATAGTTGTTGCAATGGTTTGTATGTGATTTGTATGGTTATGGTATAGTTTTTGAAGTGGGTTTAAAAGTTGTGATGTTGAGCAACATCGAGTTGCAAGAGGAAAGTGTAATGACTTGTCTTACTTGTCTTATCTTATTATTCTTTGTTTCTAACTATGAAAACAAAGTAAGCTGATTTTTGTGGTACGTTGAGTTATATTAAGTATCAATGTTATAAGAGCATGATAGAGTAATTCAAGGAAGTGAGTGATAACTAATTGTGTATGAGTAGTGGTTCTAAAGTAGTATTGCTCCATAGGGTTTGTAACTGTGTATACTATTACAATTGTCCTTATTGAAGAAGGTAGTGACAATAAGTAGTGCATAATGTTAGAATCTAATGTGTGAGGCATTGTTGGTGACCAAGATAGTAGTGGTCATAATGGCCATGACCAACAAGGCAGTTTACATGCCAAGGCCAGTCGATGATGAGCTTGATAGATTCACCATCCTTGTTAAGAGTTTAGTCAAAGCTATGCAAGGTATGAAACAACAACTACAAGATGCACCAAATTATAGCCAAGTAAAAGGTCAACGAGAGCTAAGATATGGCTACGTAGGCTGAGTTACTCACCAAGCTTGACCTCATAAAGCTAGAAGAGTGGTAGGCCACCCTGCTCAAAGGATGTTAGAGATGGAAGAAGTTGAGGAAGTAGACAAAGAAGAATAAGAAGAGCCTAATGAAGAAGCAGAAGAGTACTATGAAGTGTGTCGAGTATGGTTTTTCACCCTCCTGGTTCTTTTTATAAACTTAGGCATTCTTTAAACCAATCAATACTAAACCCTACCTGTTTAAGATCGATCCTTGATTAGAGTTTAAAGAAAACTTTTTTCTCAATTTGAAGAGGTATTGGAGTTGCCACCCAGGTTTATCAATTTAAAACAATTTATAAAAATGGCTTTCTTGAAAACCAAAGATCTAGAATAGAGGGAGCTAATTTATTAAACCCTAAATGAGTGCCACTTTTAACTTTCCGAATTTAACTTCACTTTTCAAATATACCCTTTTTAATTTCTAAAACAACTAATTAAGATACATGCGACTAAATTGATTAACTTAGACAAATATCTAAAAACGGAAAAAATAAAACTTTCCATATTTTAAGTCACCCCATACTGATGTACGAGTACTTACGTACCTGTTATTCAGGATTAAACTTCCATAGTTCGTTTAATGAAAACTTTAGTGGGTTAAATTGATTTTAATTTTGAAAACATGTCGAATTTATGTTTTTAGTTCAATTCGATTTATTTGAGGAAATTTCTAAAAAATTAAAGTTCTAAATTGAAATTTTGTTTTTGAAAAATCTAAAAAGGGTCTTAATTTAGAAAATGGTTTATTTATATTTTTTTTTTGGAAAAAATCAATATTTCTAAGTGGTAAAAACAAATGTTTATTCTTATTTTACTTCCTCCTTTTTTTTAAATTTATTATTATCCTATTTCATCACTTAATTTATTTATTACTTATTATATCCTATTTATTTTTATTGAACTAATAAAATAAAATTTTTTTTTTCTCTTCTTCTTCCCTTTTTCTTTTTTCTTTCTTCCTTCTTTTTTCTCTTTTTTCCTTTCTTTCTTTTTATATTATTACATTTACATAAATAAAGCAAATAACTAAATAAATAAAATAAAATAAAAATTTCTGACGGACATAATTAGATGCGCGAGTTAAACCTAGGTCGGTCGGTCGGTCAGGTCAGATCGGATTGGCCAGAGTAGAGCTGGTCGAATTGGGTTCGGTCTAGTCGGGCTCTACTAACTTCAAACAGTAGTAGCAACTGGAGGATGTGATTCGAGGCCATTAGAGGGGAATTTCTGGTAGGCGAAGGTGGATTTGTGTATTTTAGATTGGGCTTGGGGGGTAGGCAAAGTGTCGTGGCCTAGTTTGGTCGTTTGGCTGTTGTCGAAGGTGGCGGTCAACGGCAGCGCATAGGTAACATTGGAGGGGGTCACTAGGTGTGATTAACTGATTGGGGTAGGGGCTTTGGATTATGCTAAATTTGTCTGTGTGGTTGGTTGGAGCCTAAGGTAGTGTTTAGTGGTCATTCGAAGAGAGAGAGGGACGGAAGTTAAGGTTTGATGGGGGTAGTTTGGGGAAGTGGCTAGGGGCTACTGCAGTAGCCTAGGGTAGTCACATTGGAGAGCCTAAGCTGAGGGAAGCTTGGCCATAGTGGTGGTTGGGCATGAGTTGAAGCAAAGAAAGGGGTTCGAAGAGAGGGAGAGTAAGTTAGAGAGAGAAAGTTTGCGGGATTGAAAGAATGGGTGTTTCAAGTGATTGTGCATAGTTGTGTCTATCTAAGCTCCCTCAACACCATTTTGTACCCGAATCGCTCCTAAAAACAAAGGAAAGTTAGAATTAGATTCAATGGATAATGCTTGAAAGCCTAGCTTTTTTCAATTTTTTGAGCCTAAATTAAATTTGTTTTTCATCTAACTTGGATACATCAAAAGGTTTGATTCATAGTAAGCTATGTCTATTCTACAATTTTGCCATTGATTTGGTAAAATTGCAATGAAAAGTGAATAAAAAATCAAGCTAAAGGTAGCTACTCGAGAATGAAGGAAGGAGGGGGAAGGAGAAGGGAAAGAGAGGAAAATGGAGAGAATAAGAAAGAAAGGGAGGGAAAAAGGGGCTGATGTAGCATTATGTCAGCTGACCCAACCACTACCAATGCACCGCGTATCATCACATGATACGTGGTAATGATGTGGTGCTACGTCAGCAAGGCCGTCGAATCCGATGATACCACGTGTTAGGACACATAGTGTAACCAGATCTTGATACGTAGTAGTATGCTAGTCAACAGTAAACAAAACAAAAAAAGAAAAAGACCTCCCTACCTTTTTCGAGATTCGAACCTATGACCTTACACTCAAACCCCATACCTAATCCATATACTTAACCATTAGGCCATTGACCTATGCTTTGTCTATATATGCAATTAAATATTATATATGGACTCGGTCAGCCTGAGTTAAATTTAAATCATAGCCTAAGTTTAACAACTCAACTTCTAGACCAAAATTAAAATTAAAATTTATCCTAATAACATGTTAATTTCTAAAATTTTTTATTTGAATTAAATTTTTCTATTTTTTTATAAATTTTCAAATTTCTAAAATTTTAAACTTCATTTTCTAATATTTTATCTTTTTAGGTTTTCTTTCTGAAATTTATTTTTTTTGTGCTTTTTCTTATTTTTAAAATTTTTTTGTACTTTTCTATGATCCTTATTTTTTTCTAAATTTTTTAATTTTTCGGGTTTTCTTTAATTTCCTAATTTTTTTGTTTTTTTGATTTAGGTCTAAAGAGATAAGAAAGAAAAATAATGAAAATAAAAAATAAAGGGGGGCAAAAATTATGTGTCTACAATTGCCCCTCTTTGTTGTGAAATTTGAATAAAACTTTGCTACAAAAACAAAGAAATACTATTTTTTCCCTCAAGATAACTCTAAAAACACTATAGTTATCCTAAAATCGATTTGGATGAAGAAATGAAACCTAGTTATGCCTCTTTAGGCTCAGTAACCTAGGTAGGAGTGTCCCTAAGGGATAAACGATCTTTTGTTGGACTAGGTCGTACCTCACTAGGCTCACTAACCTAAATAGGAGCATCTCTAAGGGACAAATGATCTTCAACTACGATCGATCTAAAACCTAGTCATGCTTCACCAGGCTCACTAACCTAGTCAAGAGTATCTCTTGGGGACTAACAACTCTAAAATGAAATCGATCTAACACCTAGTTGTACTTCATAAGGCTCATTAACTTAGGCTGGAGCGTATCTCAAGGACTAGTAACCCTAAAATGAGATCAATCGAAAACCTAGTCCTATCTCACAAGGCTCACTAACCTAGGCGGGAATGTCTCTCAAGGACTAACAATCCTAAAATGGGATCAATCTAAAACCTGGTCATGCTTCACAAGGCTTACTAACTTAGGCGGGAGCGTCTCTCGAGGACTACCAACCCTAAAATAGGATCAATCTGAGACCTAATTGTACCTCACAAGGCTTACTAACTTAAGTGAGAACGTCTCTCAAAGACTAGTAACCCTAAATGGGAATGATCTAAAACCTAGTTGTGCCTCACAAGGCTCACTAACCTAGGTGGGAGCATCTCTCGGGGATTAGCAAACCTAAAACGGGATCAATCTAAAACCTAGTTGTGCCTCATATGGCTCACCAACCTAGGTAGGAGTGTCTTTCGAGGAATAGCAACCCTAAAATGGACTTAATGTGGTATCTTAATGAATCGACGAAGAGAAGTGCCCCTCGGAACTTGGTGATCAGAGGGAAATGTCCTATGGGCTTTCCTAAATGAAATTTAGTGAACAAAAGGGCCCTATAGATTGGAAGGATGAATCGAGTTAGGATCGTGTCTTCAATGGTCGGCTAAACACTAAATGTAAAAAGTGAATGCCTTATGGGTTAGTTAAAAAAGATTATTGAAAGTAAAAAGAAAAACCGGTGTAAATGCAAGTACAAGATTCAAAAATCGGTATGCTAACACTGTGTGGAAATACTTACATAGTCTTCGTCAATAGCACCCAAATCGTCAAACCTTTTTGAAAAGCCCCCATTACAAATTAACTCCTTTTTTAGTCCCTTATTATCAACTTAGATGTTCTTAACGTATTAACGTACAATGTTCGAGACTTCACTGGTTCGTTTGGAGAAGTCATGAAAAATAACCCGATACAAAAAAACCACCCACTGTTTTTATCTCTTTGGAACTTTTATGAACCAAAATCCTTATTCTCATCTACCGTGATTACTTACTTGACTTTCGTAATCCCTTGAAAAACAAACAATAAGACTCCCCATCGAAGGGTATCAATCCATAATAAAGTATTTTACAGAATTTTGTTAATTAGCAATGTTCTAGATCTTATTCCTTGACTCCTCTTGTGTTTACAATGTATGGGTTCGATTAAATGGAGTAAAGGGAATTGGACCTTTCCATGGAGAGGGTGATTATTCCAATGATGACAACGGCCAAGGATACCAAATTTGCTTGTAGATAATGAAAACTAGACCGCAATGACGTTAAAAAATGATTACCATTTTCACGTTTTGAGCAAAATTTCCATTGCCTTCTTATGGATAGTACAATTTTACAACATCGGCATTTATAGGGTCTCTTAAATCTAGACCATCCATTTAGGACAAAATCAAAGCCCCTCCCAATAATACTCACTTCACGACATAAGGACCCCCGTAATTGGGGGCAAATTTCCCTCTGGAGTCTTATACGTTAGAGATAGCTTTTCTTAACACCAAATCTCCTTCTTTGGGGTTCCAAGTTCATACCCTTTTGTTGAAGGCTTAAACCATTCTTTGTTGATAATACTAATTATGACACAAGGCTGTTAATCTCCTTTCAATAATCAAATTTAGCTACTCGATGCGTTTCTTTACCCAATTAGCTTCGTTTAACTAAGTTTCTAATAGTACCCTAAGCAACGAGATCTCGACCTCTTCTAGTAATATTACTTTAGTGTTGTATACTAAAGAGTATGATGTTGTCCTAATTGACATTTTGATGGAAGTCCGATAAGCCATGAGTGCGAGGGGTAACAACTCATGCTAGTCCTTAGATGTGACAACCATTTTTTTAATGATCCTTTTGAGGTTTTTGTTGGCTACTTCGACAACTCCATTCATTTGGAGTCGATAAGGAGTAGAGTTCCTATGAATAATCCGGAACAGCTAGCACAATTCTGACATAAACTTATTATTGAGATTGGTGCCATTATCAGTAATGATCGTTTCTGAAGTCTTATATCAGGTTAAAATGTCTCTTTTGATGAACTTAACTATGACCCCTTTTGTAAAATTTGAGTAAGACGATGATTTAACCCATTTGCTAAATTAGTCGATGACAACTAGTATAAAGCGATGTCCATTAGATGCTTTTGGAGTGATTGAGCCGATGATATCGATGCCCCACATTAAGAAAGGCCATGGTGTTGAGAGGGTATGTAATTCTTGAGGCGAGACATTTATCTTATTTGCATAAACTTAGTATAAATGATAGTGCCTAACATGTTTGATGCAATCACTTTCCATTGTTGACCAATAATACCCTAGGCTCATGATTTTCTTTACCAGCATATATCCATTCATGTGAGGGCCACATACTCCTTCATGTACTTCTTTCATTAACTTCTCAACCTTTTTGTCATCCACACACCTTAAGAGTGTACCATCAAATGAGCGTTGGTTTAGGGTGGACTTGCTTACTAAGAATTGAGTGGCCAATCTCCTAATCATCTTTTTGTCCTTTTTCTCGGCTTCTTCAGGGTATGCGCCTTGTTGTAGGAATGTCTTAACATCATGGTACCATGGTTTTTTACCATTCATACCCTCAATTGTTAGGCGAAAGGTAGGTTTATTTTCAATTTCAATAGCAAGAAGCTGAATCTCAACTCCACCAGATATCTTAATCATAGATGCTAGCATGGCTAAGGCATCAGCAAATTGATTTTAAGTCCTCAGTACATGATTGAAGGTAATTTCTTTGAAATTCTCTATCAATTCAATTAAGTGTCGATGATAAGGCACCAACTTAAGATCTTTAGTTTTATACTCTCCTCGGGCTTAGCCAATAATGAGTGAAGAGTCCCTATATACTTCTAATTCTTGAATGTCTTTATCTAGGGCCATCTTGAGTCCTATGATGTACGCTGTATACTCAACAATATTACTAGTGTGTGGGAAAATGAGCCTTATGGCTAAAGGTTATTGAATACCTTTAGGGGATATTAGTATTGCCCTAATTCTACACCCAGACACATTAGCTACACCATCGAAGAACATTTTCCATTTTGGTGACTCGTCATCTTATCAAAGTTTCCTTCAACTACTAAGACATCCTCATCGGGGAAATTGACTTGTACCTCTTGAGGAGTGCTATTGGAGGGATTTTCTACCAATTGATCTACTAAAGCTTACCCCTTGACCGAATTCCGATTCATGTACGTCATGTTGAATTCTAATAGCAACATTTGCCATTTTGAGATTCTGCTAATTAAGATCGGTTTGTTTGCCAAATACTTTAGGGGATCGTGCTGAGTCAACAACTCAACCTGGTAGTAGAGAGTATATTGTCTGAGCTGATGCATTATCCAAACCAAAGCACAGCAAGTTCTTTCAATCTCTGAATATTTTTGCACACCTTTAGTGAATTTCTTGCTCAAGTAGTATACAACCTATTCCTTTCCTTCCCCATCTTTCTGGCCAAGCATGTACCCCATGGACTCAGGTAATACTGTTAAATATAGGAATAAAAACTTCTCAAGTTTTGGAGTTACCAAAATTGGAGGGTTCATGAGGTACTCTTTGATTGTTGTAAAGGCCTACTCATACTCTTCATCCCAATTAATCTTGGCATTCTTTTTTAACAATTTAAACAAGGGATGACACTTGTCTGTAAGTTGGGATATGAACCAAGCTATATCGTTTAAATGACCCAACAAGCCTTTGATTTCTTTGAGCGTGCATGGTGGGGGTAGGTCAACTATCGCTTTGACTTTATTGGGTCCACTTCAATGCCCCTTTGGCTGATTATGAAACCTAATAATTTCCCTGAAGTCACTCTGAAAGTACATTTCTCTAGGTTGAGCTTTAGTTGGAATTTTCTCAACCTATCAAACAATCTCCTTAGATTTTCTACATGATGTTCCCTTTCCTTGGAATTGGCAATCATATCATTAACATATACTTCAACTTCTTTGTGCATCATGTCATGAAAGATTGCTACCATAGCCCTTTGGTAAGTTGCCCCAGCATTTTTGAGTCCAAAAGGCATCACTTTGTAGCAAAACGTACCCCAAGTTATGATGAACATTATCTTGGCTTTATCCTCTTTAGCCATTTCGATTTGGTTATACCTTAAAAATCCATCTATGAAAGAGAAAATATGGTTTCTAGCTGTGTTACTTGATTAAGGTCTTAAAAGTCCATGCACACTCTAACTTTTCCATTCTTCTTTACTACGAGTACGATGTTAGCTACCCACTCAAAATAATCAAATACCTCAACAAAACCAACCTCCAATAATTTTCTTACTTCTTCCTTGATTTTCAATAGAACATTTGATCGGAATCTTCTTAACTTTTGTTTCTTAGGTTTGATATCCTCTCGTATAGGTAAACAAAGACTTACGATCGACGGATTTGATCCGAGCATGTCTTCATAAGACCATGCAAATACATCTTGGTATTCGGATAGTAATGTGGTCATCTTTGCCTTTTGATCTTCTTTCAAATTTCCCCCAATCTTTAATACCTTAAGGTTATCATTAGTCCCAACATTAATTATCTTTATTGGCTCGTCAATGGAAATTCTACTCTTTTCATATTTCTGCCAGCCTTCTTGTATGTCATTATGGTCATTGACATCACTCCTGATGACTAACCCAGTAGGGCCAAAAGTGATATCAATATTTTCATCACCTATTTGCGCGAGTTATCCATGGCCTTTATTCGGATCATAGGATCTAGAGAAAAAGAAAAGTATGTAATAGTATAAGTAAGGTAGGAGTAAAGGGAAAAGAAACTGATTTTATTTAGGGGAACTCTCTTTTGAATACAATCATTTGAAGAATAGAGGTAATTTATTGCAAAATTCCATAAAATACTGGATCATGATTCATCCTTTACCCTAGGGAAGACTTATTGTTATTCACAGGGATGGAGAACCAATTATTTAAGTGCTGGGATTTGTTGAATAGGCTAGCCCTTGCACTTCTATTGGAAGTGCCTTCTTTGGTGGGCTTTGAGTTTTGGGCTTCGGCCTTGATGAAAGTTTCTAACAATGGAGGGAAGGTCATCGGAGTGTGATACAACCTATCACCTTTTTTGCCCCTAGCTTGCATTCTTTGCAATTCTTCCATTGAGGTCGGAATGTATCCTAACCTATAGGTCCCAAACTACCCTTCTTTAAATTTTAGCCTCTCATCCTTCTGTTGATTAGAGATCATACATACCTCATCAAACATTTGAAGTCTAAAGTCCTCTTGTTCTTTTATACCAATATAGGGTATGGCCGTCTCTTGATAGATTTCATAATCTTGGTCACCCAGAATTGTGATGACTTAGCCATTGGAGATGAACTTAACTTTCTGGTGAAAAGTTGATGGTATAACCCCTGCTAAATTTATCCAAGGACTTCCTAATAACAGATTGAAGGTCCTTAGAATGTCTAAAACCTAGAATAGAATGTCAAATGTCTATAGGCTAATATCAACCGGTTAGTCGATCTCCCCTATTATCTCCCTCCTAAATCCATCAAAAGCTCTTACCGTCATTGAACTTGGTTTGATAGCAGTTGTATTAGCACCCAATAGATCCAAGGTAGCCAAAGGACAGACATTTAGAGATGACTCATTGTTGATGAGGACTCTTGTTGCAATGATGTTATTTATCCTCACCATTATGAATAAAAGCTTTGTGTGTTGGGTACCTTCTTCACCCAGTTGCTCGGTAGAGAAGGAAATTTGATCCCTAATAAGGATGGAATTAGTGACAGAGCCAATCCTTTTAGTCGGGATTTCACAAGGGACCTTGACATCCCTTAGTGTTCTAAATAAAGCTTCTCGATGTAGGTCTGATGCCATCAATAAACTTAAGAAGGATATCTGTACTGGAGTCTTAACGAGTTAGTCCATTATTTTATGCTCACTAGACTTGATCATCTTGGTGAAGGCAGTTAATCCTTCTTCATGTTCAACTTATTCGATGATTGGCATTTCCAGTACAACCTTCTTTTTTAGCTCTTCCCTTAGATCATAAATTCTACTGGAGCAAGTGATCCCCCATACAAGTGAGCTTAATTGCCCCTGGTTTATTGCCTGGTAGTTGAGAGGAGCAACTTTATAATTTTCGAGGGTCACAGGTACGTGGAAGGTGTACATTTTAGCTTGTGGGACCTCTTTTTTATAGAATCTATAAACCTTTGGTTCTTAGTTGGGACTGATTATGTTGATGGTAGATTCTGAGTGGTCAGATATTATATTGATGATGGGTCCATGGTTTAGCAGTGGGTTGTTGTTGACGTTTGGAGTAAGAGCCTCCACAAAATCCAATTGTACTGTACCTTCATCAATTAAGTTTTGGATTTTGTTTTTCAACCTCTAATACGAGTCAGTTGAATGGCCCACCTGCCCTAAGTAATACTAATATCCTGCATTGGGATCAAAGACCCTTGGCCTGTACCTTTCACTAAGAGCCTCAAAATAGAGCAGATTATCTCTCCTTAACTTTTCAAGTACCTGGCTAAGTAGAACAGGTACTCTAGTAAACTGTCTCGGGCTTTTGCTAGCCTGTAGTTGGCTTCTGAATTACTGTTGAGTTAGCAGCGAATTCGTCCTGAAAGAAACCCGAGAGTTAGGCCTTGCATTTGAGTTGACCATGCTATCAATAGCTTCTTTAGGTTTATTGGTGGTAGGTTTAGTAAAGGGTAGCCTTCTATCTGCTGTCTCTTATGGCTTACTAGAGGAAACGACACTCTCAATTCAATACCTCGCTACTACTACTTCTATAAAGCTAAAAGAGGCTTATCCAATCAGGTGAATGAAAAAGGGCCTCTCAAGAGTGTTAATAAAAGTTACGGTCAGCTCTTTCTCAATCACAGGGGTAGATACCCTTACAGCTAGGGACCTCTACCTTTAAGCATATTGTTTAAAGGATTCGTTGTGCCTCTTCCTTAGGGTAACCAAATCCATCATTATTGGCACCACTTTGACATTAAATCTATATTGCTCAAAGAATGTCCTAGCTAACTTCTCCTATGTATTCACCTAATTCAGGTCTAATTGAGTGTATTAGGTCAAGGTAAGGCCAATCAAGCTGTCTTGAAAGGTTTGGACCAAGAGCTAGTCATACTGTACATACTTGCTCATCTTATGTACATACAGCCAGGTGTATAATTTGGGGCATCCAGTCCCATTGTATTTTTCAAAGTCAAGTACTTTAAACTTTTCCAGGAAGCTTCCATAATCATAGACAGAGAAGTCTATTATGCTAGCATGCTCGAATCCATCATATCCCTCAAGCATTTTCATTACTTCGAAAATTTGTTGAGTTAACCGCTTCTTAAGCTCTTTCAATCTGTCCTGGTCAACTTCAGGCTTTAGGTTGATCTAGAATGAGTAACTATTTGGCTCAAAAGTTGGGTTGGCCTTTGGAAATAGCCCTTCTATTTCAAAGGATTTGAAGCCCTAATTGACTTTAGGGTAGGCTTCCTTTATTTCGAGGGGTAGGGCCATAGTATTCTTTCTATATTAAGCTTTAGAACTCTCTTCATTTGATGGAGCCATGGACCTCAGCAGAGAGATGCTGTCAATGAGAAAGCTCAGTTGATCTTCAATCTTTCCTACTGTTCGTTCCAAAGATTGGAACCTCAACTCCATGGGATCAATAAACTTAGGATTGCCATTGCCATTGTTGGTATTGTTGTTGTTGCTTCCTTAGTTAGCCATTCTGGTTTGAGAACGGGTTTTGATAGGGCTTCTTTAAAAAGTTTAGCGTTTGGGAGCTATCTTGGCAACCTGGATAAGATCACTTTTCAATAAGTTAGTACACTAATATTTTAAAAGGGATAAATGAGAAACTAAGAAATACATGGCACATAGATACAGAGTGGCAGAATTAACTAATAACCAATAAGATGGTAATTTTATTTATTTTTTCTTTTGGCTTTTTAGAGTTTTCCTTTTACATTATTTGAAAAAAAAAAAGAAAAAGAAAGTACAAAAAATATTATTCCTATCTCTAAATGTTTTTAGGGCATTTGATTGGCATTCCCCTATTCTGCTTATTGGACCTTGCTAGTGCTCCCTTCCTTTTTCCTAAATTGGGCTCTTCCATTTCCTTAAATTCTTTGAGCTTCTTTTGGGTCATCCTCAATTGATGTTCCAAGGCCCTAAAACATTGTTTTGATTCCCAAAAGAGATCTTCCCACTTGTCTCTCTCTTCATAAATTATTTCTACTTAGGCTTGTACTTAGTCCATATAGGTCTTAACTTTAGGATCCAATTCAACTACTACGGGCTGGATGACCTTTGGTGCTCAATACTGGATCTCCCCAACCTTATAGAGCTGATCATACAAATATTCTTTGGTAACCTGATGCTTGTTTGCTTTTCCTAACCATTCTCTTAAATCGATGTTTGGGCTAACAGTCTTTGTTTCCCATAACTATTTGATTGATGCCATGCTGGTCTTTAGTGCGCCATCATTCTTTTCTTTCAAAATATTAAGGCTTCTAATATGTTCTACGAGGAGGGTTGGGGCATATGATTTGCCTTCAAGAAATTAGCTTACTAACACAGCGACCCTGAAATGTATGAGGAACCATCCTTTAAGGAATAAGAGGGTACCGAATGTAGCCAAGATAAAGGCTTTTATTTTGTTCTATCCCCAAGCTTTGAGATTGCCACAAAAGATATCTCGTTGGTTGGATTTAAGTTCAGTGGTGAACCATGCTTTTAAGTCCTCCAATTTGATGCAATTACTGTTACAACTTTTGAAGGCTTTGTTCATTTGCATTTTTCTAATACCCAAGCATCTTGAGAAGGCATTCATAAGATCCATTGCGAAATTTAGGGCGTATATGCTTTCTAAAGAAGGGGCTTCAAGTAATTGGGTATACTCTTCAAGTGTTGGGCTAATCAAGTAGGGCCCAACTCGAAAAGCCATTTCTTCGAGTTCCCAAAAGTTAGTCAAAGCCCTAATCAAATTAATCTCTATCTTTACTTCAGGAAGTAATAAAATAGGCTTGATCTTGCTGAAGGTGGTCTCTTGTTCTCTTAGATTAAAGTGTCGTAACCATTGGTTTAAGATGAGTTAGGGGTAAATGGGCTTCCTTACAAATTTTTCCTTGAAGTAGACAAAGTTAGATGATGAATAGGCCATTTCTGGGTTACAAAAGAGAAACTATGTTACAAGATCAACTGATAACGACAAAACCTATTTACAACAATTCTACATTTACAATACAAAGGAAACCAAGGAAACTCTAAGCCATTTTTTTTTTATTTCCATCTTGTCGAATTATTTGTCTATTTTGGATGTCAAGAATGCATAAAGGGTAAGTCTTAAAGGTTCTTAAGCTTATGCTACCTTACTTGTTAAAGAACACTTTCATTAGTCACATTAAGCTTAAGTAAAGATGGCCTAATCAACCTCGAGCGGTGGTTACACCATAACATCTAGAGCCTACACAATGGGCCTCCGTCCTAAGGTCCTAAGACGGTCTGAATCTAACCGTATCTATCATGCTTTTAAGGTACATAAAATAAATTCTGCCTAAATTAAATAAATAAAACTAAACTTGCAAAGAAAATGTTAGTACAACTGTGGTATAAATAAAGGACGAATAAGTAAATGAATCACACAAAGATGGTTTTTTAGGGATTAATTTTAATTTTGGAAAGTCTAATGGTTAACCCTCTTGATGGTCCCTAGAGGAGTCACCAAGCTGTCGAGCCTCGTTTTTCAACCTCCCAATTCTTTTATAAAATTAGGTCTTCTTTAACTGATCAGTACTAAATCCAACTCATTTAATACTGATCCTCAACTAGGATTTAAAGAAAACCATTTTTTTTCAACTTAAAAAGATGTTGGAGTCGCTACCTAACCAGAGTAGGGAAAAGGGATTAAGTTATAACCAATTGGGTGGATTGGTTATAACTTAGCTATCGACTTATCGATTAAAAAACCAATTTACAAAACAGCTATTTAAAAACTAGAGAATTTGGATCTAAAGGTTAAAACTTTTAAACCCTTATGAGTACCATTAACTTTCCAAAATATACTTTAATCTTTAAAAATCACCTTTTTATTTTATAAGATGGAACTCACTTTAATTATTCTAATTGGACAAATGAAATTATCTAAACTAAAGAAAAAGAAAAATTAGGTTTTTTCATTTTTATCGTCACCCTACAAGTGACTATATACCCGCTATTCGAGATCAAACGTACGTAACTCTTTTAATGAAAACTTTAGTGAGTTAAATTGATTTTAATTTTGAAAACATGTTGAATTTATGTTTTTAGTTCAATTCGATTTATTTAAGGAAATTTCCAAAAAATGAAATCTAAATTGAAATTTTATTTTTGAAAACTCTAAAAAGGGTCTTAATTTGGAAAATGGTTGATTTATATGTTTTTTTTTGGAAAAATTCAATTTTTCTAAGTGATAAAAACAAATGTTTATTCTTATTTTACTTCCTCCTTTTTTTATATTTATTTTTATCCTATTTCATCACTTAATTTATTTATTACTTATTATATCTTATTTATTTTTATTAAACTAATAAAATAAAATTACTCTTTTTTTCTTCTTCTTCCCTTTTTCTTTTTCTTTTAACAAGTATAAATTCTTATTAAGGAACAATCTTATAACCACCCTTATCCTTGGTAATCATATAGAATTTCTTAATACCCCTGACCCTAGGGCTTCTCTTAGGGCTTTTGTGATCTTAAGACTTTTCTTTCTTAAGAAGAAGGTAATTAGTTTAGTTAAAGAGGTCTTCCTTACTAGCTCTCAATATAAATCACGCTCTCAACTTCAATTCCAAAAATTACAGTCCATTTTGTAAATGATACTCCTTGATCAATCCGTTAGGTCTTTTTTAGTTTAACCTTATGAATTTAAGCTTTTGGTCCAAGGGTTTCAAAAAGGATCAATGAAAGGGCTTATTTTGACAAAAATACTTTTATTAATCCTAGGTGTACAAATGAAGAACCTTGGGGTAAAATTAAGAGTACACTTGTCTTAGTTTCAGAAACAAATTTTATTAAAGATAAATTATTTTTCAAGATCTGAAAAACTTTTACATGTGTAAGGGCGATATTGTGGGTAGGGAGGCCTTATGTGATTCAGTATAGGTAAGAAATGCTTCAGAGTATCAGTGTGGATATGGAAATTTGGGTTTTTAAGCTTAGGAGTGTGATTTAAGGCCTTGTGTTTTTTAAGCTATTTAGGCATCGACTCCTAGCCCTTTGATTTGGTTTAGTTGCCCCTACTAGGATGTGGAATATTTCCTAGGGCTTTTTCTCCTACACTTCCAGGCCCAATTCTTTGACCTCTTTTCTTCTTCTTCTTCTTTTTTTTTAATTGCTTTGCCCCACCATCTCTTACTATTCTCTCTTTTCTTTTGGCCCTAAGAGTGATTGTTTCCATTACTGATTTTTTTTTTCTTTTTAAACGATGTAAGGCCTTAATTCCATGGATTTCAAGTATATGGGCTTGAGGTGATTGAAAAAGGAAATTGGCTCTTCTTCATTTCAAAGAAAAATAATTTATCAAAAATAAAAGTCATTTTTGAATTAATGTTACTTAAACAAGCATAAACTAACCTTACCCCTATCTTCTGATCAATGGCCCTAACCTCTGAATTTCCCCATTGTAAGGTGGTTCTTGATAAGGTTTAAATTTACAAATTCTCTAAATAGGTCCAATAAGGTGAACAATAGATGATCATGTTTAGGATTTAGAAATGAATGCCTAACTTCACTTTAATCTACATATCACATTCAAAGTAAACCTCCTTTAAGGAATGAGTCCAAAATATCCTCACAATTTTATCGCTCAACTCTTAAAGCGTTTTAGGTTGGTATATATGATATAGCTTGCCTCTTCTCATCCTAAACAAAAAGTGAGTTATCGATTTCATAAGGAAGAGTTTATTTTTTTATTTGCCCAAGATCAGGTTTTGCCCCCCTAATTACTTGAATCATGCCCTAGTATTTGACTTTATGTTTTGATTTGGTTCATGATTGAGCTTAGCTTTCTAAATAGATAAGGGGTTTTTGCTTAGTTACTTTTAAGAGTTAAGGATTGTGCTCAGGTTGGCTGCCTTGATGGGTCATGGTTCATGTTCGGATTAGCTAGCTGGCCTAATGGCTTGTGTTTGGGTAAGCTGGTGTTTAAGTTGAATGCTTAACCAAGTGGCCTATGTTTAGGTAGGTTACCTAAATGGGCCTAAGGTTAGTGTTGGCTAAATAGCTTGTGTTTGGATTAGATGGTGACAAAGGGCTAAGTTTAGTGTGAGTTGAAAGCCAAATGTTTGGGCTGGCTGCTTAAGTAGGCTAAAGAGCTTGTGTTTATTCAATGGGCCAAGGGGTTAGTATTTGGGGTTGAATGGGCTAAGGGACTCGTATTTGGCTTGAATGGGCTAAGGGGCTCGTGTTTAGCTTAAATGGGCCAAGGGGCTCCTTAATAGGTCAAGGGACCTCGTGTGGTTTAAAAACCAAGTATTTGGGTTGGTTACTTAAGTGGGACAGAGGCCTAAGCTTGTGTTGCCTCCTTGGGCCCATAAGGATTTATAACCATTGACAACTTTTCTATTCATTTTTTTTTTCAATCTTTTTCTTTTCCTTTTCTTTTTAGAGAGAGAAAGGTCAAGTTTTATTTTTTTAAAAAAATTTACAAATAAGGATGGTGATTATTTTGGTTTCTATTTACAAGTCTATAGATTTTATTTAAATTTCCTGAAATGAGATCGAATAGTGGTTAGACAACTATTTATTAAAAGACTATTTATAAAGACGGTAACATTAAAGAATGAAAAAAAATGATGAACTAAAGAGAGCTTTATTATTTTGA
Source organism: Lumnitzera littorea (assembly GCA_024138015.1). Lineage (NCBI taxonomy): Eukaryota > Viridiplantae > Streptophyta > Magnoliopsida > Myrtales > Combretaceae > Lumnitzera > Lumnitzera littorea. The sequence goes on along the minus strand of JAMXBB010000005.1, from coordinate 68,346,830 downwards.
AAAAGGAAGATTAGAATACAAAAACAAAGGTAGAGAACCTAAACTTTATTCAGGAATTTTATTCTAAGCTCTTTAGACCTGAATTGGAAAGACCCTACATTAAGTCCCGTATGCAGGCCTTAAGGTCCTCTATCATCTCATAAGTATCCCCCAATGACTTGTGCCAAAAGGGACCTTAAGGCCCAATTGTGAGCTTCAAAACGCTTGAGCTTTTCTTTTAGATAAGCAATTTCATCTCTCAGCACCTGCTCGTAAAACCTAGAGGCGTCTAATAGCCTATTATTCGACTGATCATTCACTTAGTTGCCTGCCATCCTAAATCAAGAAATTTTATGGACAAGGACTAGTCATCAATGCAATGATAGAAAAACAAAATGTAGAAAAATGCAGATGTTAGGATTATTTAGGTTAATATATTACTCCTTAAGTTGCAACCCTACTATAAAGTTCAAAACTTGTTTGCAAAAACTCTTAAACAATTAGTAAGGTTATAACCTTTTAAGGGCAGTATATTAACTCAAGTTTAGAAGGAAGTATAAGCAATTAGGGTAGGTTCTAAAAGGTCCTTAAGCTCTATGACCTCACTTGTTTTTAGAAAACACTTTCATTAGTCATATGAGCTTAAGTGAGGTAGCCTAATTGGCTCCGAACAGCGGTTGCCCCACTATGCCTAAAACTTACACAATGGCCTCCCTGCTAGGGTCCTAAGACGGCTTGGGTCTAACCCCATCTACCATGTATCTTTGATGGAACAAATGAACCCCCATGCCCTGATGTGTGCTATATACAAAATAAATATGCTAATTAAAACAAATATGTGCACGAAGTAAACAACAAATAAACAAATGAATATACAATAAATAACTAAACAATTAAACAAGATGGATAATTTGAAAAGTGATTTTAATTCCAGAATGTTTTTAAGTAGTTAGCCCTCTTGACATCTCCAGTAGATTCGCTAAGCTATCGAGCTAGGTTTTTTACCCTTCCGGTTCTTTTTATAAAATTAGGCATTCTTTAAACTGATCAGTACTAAACCCTACCCGTTTAATACCGATCTTCGACTAGAGTTTTAAGGAAACCATTTTTTCAATTTAAAGAGGTACTAGAGTCGCCACCCGACCAAAATCAAGAAAATAGTTAAGTTATAATCAATTGGGTGCATTGGCTATAACTTAACTACTGATCTATCAATTTAAAACAATTTATAAAAATGGCTTGTTTGAAAACCAAAGATCTAGATCTGGGGACTAATTTATTAAACTCTAAACGAGTACCACTTTTAACTTTCCGAATATAACTTCGCCTTTCAAATATACCCTTTTTAATTTCTAAAACAACTAATTATGATACATACAACTAAATTGATTAATTTAAACAAATATCTAAAAATGGAAAAAATAAAACTTTCCATATTTTAAGTTATCCCAAACTAATGTATGGGTACCTATGTACCTGCTATTCAAGATCAGAGTTCCGTAATTCATTTAATGAAAACTTTAGAGTGTTAAATTGATTTTAATTTTGAAAACATGTCAAATTTATGTTTTTAGTTCAATTCGATTTATTTGAGGAAATTTCTAAAAAATGAAAGTTCTAAATTGAAATTTTATTTTCGAAAAATCTAAAAAGGGTCTTAATTTTGAAAATGGTTGATTTATATTTTTTTTTTGCAAAAAAAAAAAAACACAGTTTTTCTAAGTGGTAAAAACAAATGTTTATTCTTATTTTACTTCCTCTTTTTTTTTTTAATTATTTTTATCCTATTCCATCACTTAATTTATTTATTACTTATTATATCTTATTTATTTTTATTGAACTAATAAAATAAAATTACTCTTTTTTTATCTCGTCTTCTTCCCTTTTTCTTTTTCTTTCTTCTTTTTTTTTTCTCTTTTTTCCTTTCATTCTTTTTATATTATTACATTTACATAAATAAATAAATAAAATAAAATAAAAATTTCTAACAGACACAACTAGATGCGCGAGTCGAACCTGGGTTAGTGGGGTCAGGTTGGAGCGGAGCGATCGGGTCGAATCAGATTGGCTAGAGCAGAGTAGGTTGAGCTCTACTAACTTCAAACAGCAGCAGGACTTGGAGGATGCGATTTAGGGTGATTAGAGGAGAATTTTTAGTAGGCGATGGTGGATTTGTGTATTTCAAATTAGGCTTAAGGGAGGTAGGCCGAGTGCCATAGCCTGGTTTGGTCGTTTGGCGGTTATCGAAGGTAGTAGTCAACGGTGGCACTTGGGTGGCGTTAGAGGGGGTCGTTAGGTGCGGTTAGCCAATTGGGGTAGGGGCTTTGGATTGTGCTAAACTCGGCCATATGGTTAGTTAGAGCCTAAGTAGTGTTTGGTGGTGATTCGAAGAGAGAGAGGAACGGTAGTTAAGGTTTGATGGAGGGTAGTTCAGGGAAGTGGCTAAAGGCTACAGTGGTAGCCTAGGGTGGTCATGTTAGAAGCCTAAGCTAAAGGAAGCTCGACCTTGGTGGTGGTTAGGCTCAAGTCGAAGCAAAGAGAGGGGTTCAAAGAGAGGGAGAGCAAGTTAGAGAGAGAAAGTTTGCGAGATTGAGAGAGAGGGTGTTTTAAGTGATTGTGCAAGGTTGTATGTGTTTGTGTAAGCTCCCTTAACACCATTTTATACCCAAATTGATCTTAGAAACAAAGGAAAGTTAGAATTCGATTCAATGGAGAATGCCCAAAAACCTAGTTTTTTCTGATTTTTTGAGCTCAAATTAGATTCGTTTTTTACCGAACTTGGATGCATTAAAGGGCTCAATTCATAGTAGGCTATGTCTATTTTGCAATTTCGCTATTGATTTAGCAAAATTGCAATGAAAAGTGAATCAAAAATCAAGCTAAAGGTGGTTGCTCGAGGAGGAAAGTGTGACAAATCTAGGGAAAATGAAGGAAGGAGGGGGAAAGAGAGGGAAATGGAGAGAATAAGAAAGAAAGGGAGAAAAAAAGGCCTAACGTGGCACCACATCAACCGACCCAACCACTCTCGATGTACTGAGTATCATCACGTGATACATGGCATGCTACGTCAACAAGGCCGTCCAATTTGATGATGCCACGTATCAAGACACATGGTACAACTAGATCCTGACTCGTAGTAGTATACTAGTCAACGGTAAACAAAACAAAAAAAGAAAAAGGACTCCCTATCTTTACTAAGATTCGAACCCGAAACCTCACACTCAAATCCCATGCCTGGTCCATATGCTTAACCAATAGGCCGTTGGCCTGTACCTTATCCATATGTGCAATCAAATTGCACATATGAACTTGATCAGTCTAAGCTAGATTTAAATCAAAGCCCAAGTTTAACGACCTAACTTCTAAACTAAAATTAAAATTAAAATCTATCTTAATAACATGTTATTTTCTAAAAATTTTTATTTAAATTTAATTTTTCTATTTTTTTTTTTTTGTAATTTTTCAAATTTCTAAATTTTTAAACTTCATTTTCTAATTTTTTTTCTTTTTAGGATTTCTTTCCGAAATTTATTATTTTTTATGCTTTTTCTTTTTTTTTTGAAATTTTTTTGTATTTTTCTATGATCCTTATTTTTCCTAAATCTCTTAATTTTTTAGGTTTCCTTTAATTTCCTAATTTTCTATGTTTTTTTTTATTTAGGGCCTAAAGAGAAAAGAAAGAAAAATAATAAAAATGAAAAATAAAGGGAGCAAAAATTAGGTGTGTACAAAGTGGAAACGTGAAGACGTCGAGCTTATGAAGGACTTAACAAGGTTAAGGTCCAAATTCAAACCTTTATAGGTAGTGGAAATGCCAATAAATACCTCAAGTGGGAGGAAAAAGTTAAGAACGTGTTTGATTGTTATGGGTATACCAAGGGAGTAAAGGTCCAACTTACTACCCTTAAGATTTCATGATATGCTACCATATAGTGGAAAAACTTAAATGTAGCTAAAGAGGAGTGGCCAACGAAGTGTGCGAACTTGGGAAGACATGAAGTGGTTGTTAAGGGAAAGATTTGTACCTAAAACATATTTACAAGACACATTTGCCAAATTATAAGAGCTTCACCAAGGAAGCTAAATTGTAGATGATAATATCATGGAATTTCATATGTTGATGATCATAATTGATGTGGACAAGCTCGAAGCTTGCGCTATATCAAGATTCATCTCTAAACTTAAGTATAAGGTCTATAATATTGTGAAAGTATAGAGGTTTTACACTTTAAAAAAACCCATTAAGATATTTTAGAGGGTCAAGAAGCAAAAGAGGAATTCCCCTATCCAACCTCATCTTAGCTCTTTACAAACTACTATTCTACGTTGAACTAGCTACCGTAAAGTAAGAAGACTAAATCTAGTAGAGGAGAAGAATGACTAATCAGATGATGGCTAAGTTGGCTAGAAGAATCAAGAGATAAAGCTAACTCGAAGACATTTGGAAGGGGATAAGCCTCAGGATACAAAACAAATGAGATAAAATGCTTTTAATGCTTAAGTTATAGACATATGGTTGCTAAGTATCCTAACCAGTGTGCTATGATTCTTAGGGGTGATGTAGTAGAAATACTAATGAGAGTGAACTTGAGAAGGAAGAAAGAGAAGCTCAAAGAATTAAAATGGAGGAGGAGGAAGAGACTTTTGTTTATGCCAACCAGGGTAAAGTAACGATGTTGGTGTTGAGGTGAGTGTCGAGCTCAATGTCGAACTTTAAGGAAGAACAAAGGGAGAACCTATTCCATACAAAGTGTGCCATCAAGGGTCAACTATGTATGATTATAGTAGATGGAGGGAGTTGCACTGATGTTGTTGCTCAGACCCTTGTATAGAGATTAGGTATGCCAACCTCTAAGCACCCTTGACCTTATAAGTTACACTGGTTGCATGATAGGGCACTATACAAGTGATCGAATAGGTAGTTGTACCATTCTATGTTGGGAATGTCTATAAGGATGAAGTGGTCTGTGATATTGTCCCCATGGGAGCTTCATACTTACTATTAAGAAGACCTTAGTTATTTGACCGACGTGTTATACACTATAAGTATAAGAACACCTATATCTTTACTAAGGATGGTAAAAAGATAGTGTTATTAGATATGACCTTGAGCTAAGTGAATGAAACTCATAACCAAATCACCCGAGCTAGTAAGATGAAAGCTTTGGTGTTAAGCCACCGAAAACTTTGAGCTATTGAGGAGGCTAATGAACCTACATTCTTATTGATTAGAAGATTGCTGGAATTAAGAGATTTGGATGATGTACCAAAAGAGGTTCAAAAGTTGATAGATGAGTTCTCTAACCTATTCTTAGAAGAATTACCTAAAGGACTACCACCAATACGAGATATTGAATACTGTATTAGCCTACAACTAGTTGTAGCTCTACTGAACAAACCTGTTTACAAAATGAATCCTAAGCAAGCTGCTGAGCTAAAGAGACAAGTGAATGAGCCCCTAAAGCAAGAATATGTAAGGGAAAGCATGAGTCCCTCTATCGTGCCAACTCTACTTGTTCTAAAGAAAGATGGTTCGTAGCACATATGCATCGATAGTTGAGCTATTAACTAAATTACTATTAAGTACAGATATCCCACATCGAGGCTCAATGACATGTTGGACGAGCTTCATGGCACTCGAGTGTTTTCAAAGATTGATTAGCAAAGTAGCTACGACCAGATTCGCTTGAGACCTAGCAATGAGTAGAAGACTGCATTTAAGACTAGGCATAGTCTCTATGAATGGTTAGTTATGCCATCCAGCCTTACCAACACCTCGAGCACTTTCATGAGACTTATGAACCATGTGATCCATGCCTTGATCAAGAGATATGTATTCATGTCCTTTAATGGCATACTAATGCATAGTGCTTACCTAACCACTCACCTAAAGCATCTCCATGCTGTTTTTGGCATACTTCATGCTAAGAGACTATTTAGAAACCTAAAGAAGCATACATTCTGCCAACAAGAAGTTGTCTTTCTTTGGTATGTAGTGCCTAAAGGAGAAATCTAAGCTAATGAGGAAAAGGTTCAAGCCATTTTAAAGTGGCTTACATCAAAGAATGTTATTAAATTATGTAATATCCATGGTCTTGCATCTTTCTATAAGAGATTCATCAAAAAATTCAATACTATTGTAGTCCCCTTAATTGAATTGACAAAAAAGAGAGAAAGATTCCAATGGACTGATCGAGCTAAGAAGAGCTTGAGGGAAATCAAGGAGAAGCTTACCACAACACCTGAGTTGGCTTTACTAGAATTTGGTAAACCATTTGAACTAGAGTATGATACTTCGGGTATTAGTATTGGCATAGTATTGATGCAAGAGTGCTACCCTATTGCTTATCACAATAAGAAGCTTAGTGGTGCTACCCTAAATTACTTTGTGTATGAAAAGGAGCTATACTTTCTTTTTCAAGCTCTTACTGTATGGCAACATTACTTATTACTTGAAGAGTTTGTGATTTATATGAACCATAAGTCCTTGAAGCATCTTAAGAGCCAAAAAAAACTTTCAAAAAGATAAGCCAAGTGGTTAGAGTTCATGGAGGGTTTTTCATATATGATTAAGCACAAGAAAGGTAGCGCTAACATATTCACTAACACTCTTTTACGTCGACATATCATCCTGACCACCCTATAAACTAAGTTATTGGGATTTTCCCTTATTGCTAAGCAATATGCTCAAGATCTATGCTTTAGCCCTATGTGGTCACTAAAAGGTGTCAAGACAGAATCATAATTAGAGGATACTATTTAAAAGATGGATACCTATTTAAAGAGAAGAGGATGTGCATACCGAACTATTGTACACGTGAGCTATTGGTTAAGGAAGCTCATAGCGGTGGATTATTTGGGCATTTTAGTGAAACCAAAACTTTCAACCTATTGAAAGAGAACTTCTTCGAGCCTAGTTTGGCTAAGGATGTCTATAAGGTTGTTGAAAGTTATGATGTAGGCAAGAGGGCAAAGGGAAGGAAAGAACCACATTGAGAGTACATGCTCCTACCCACACTGGCCTCACCTTGGGCCAACCTCAACATGAACTTTATCCTAGAGTTGCCCTAAACATCAAGAGGAAAGGACTTGATCCTTGTAGTAATGAATCGATTTAGTAAAATGGTACACGTCATCCCATGCTACTGAACTAACGATGCTTTATATATTGCTAATTTGTTTTTATAAGAAATCGTCCGTATACATGGAGGTTCAAAGTCTATTTTTTAGATCAAGATATTAAGTTCTTAAGCTACTTTTGGAAGACCTTATGGAAGAGACTTAACACTTAGGTTATATTTAGGACGAATAGCCACCCACAAATAGATGGCCAGGCCAAGGTGGTCCAAGCTGTTATAGGAAAGAAATTAAAAGATTAAGACTTGTGTTTACCTGTTGTAAAGTTAGCCTATAACCTAACTATCCATAGTATTACTAGCAAGACCCCTTTTGAGATAATTTAATGGCCTCAACCCCCTCAACCCAACCATCCCACTTGATATGATTGGTACCTTTATAACCCCTGAAGAGAGTTAGACCAAAGCTAACCAAGTCTAAAGACTAGAAGAACTACATCAGCATGTAGCTAAGAAAATCACCAAGTTCAATGAATGGCAGCAAGAGATTGGTAGTCATAGCCACCCAGCTATGTCTTTTAGCCCAGGTGATTGTGACTCAAAATGTGTAATTTTTCCAACTTTAAAACCTGCATTTATGCATAAATTCTTACAAAGATTAATTCATTTTTTAGGAAATTAGGCTTATGCATGAAATGAACCAACTTGTGCAAAATTATTAGAGATGTGTGAGAGAATGTTCTTTTTAAATGAATTTAATGCATTTTATATCCTATGTGCAGGAGCACAAGGGCTACTTTGGTCATTATAGCCCCTATTAGTCAATCAAGGAGGCCAAAGTGAAAGGTGTTAGTGAATTTAGCCTACCAATCAATTGGTAGCCCTACTACTGACCAATCAGTATGCCTTAAAGTATCAAGGATGTGGCAACCTATTGAGTGACCAATCATTAGAGAGGCTGGTGTCATGACCAAAATATGCAGTGATGGATTCAACCATACCGATCGATTGGTAGGTTCAACACTGATCAAATGGTAGAAGAAACTAAGGTTAGGTTTTTTTTACTAAAACCCTAATCCTCCTAAATGCCATGTTTCATTAAAGATGGAGTCAACCTAGAGCTAACACGTGTCTACCAATCAATCGATAAACTCTTCTACCGTTTGATTGGTAGCCTCAATCTATATATACTTACATTTGTAGTAGAAAATGTGAGCCATAATTAGGTAATATACATTTCTTATTATAGATTTGCAAGTTCCTTGTCCAATTTGCTACTTTATTACCTTATTTATGACATTTAATGATTGTTTTCATGATTTTGATGCACATTTATGTTAATTTAATGAGTATTGACTAAAATTTCTTCATATAATCTCTTGTTCATTTATTCACACCATCTTTACTTATTCATTCATAAAATTTTCTGCTATTTTCCCATCTTTTATTGCTGCCATTGTTGATAATATGTGTAGTTAAGTAGATTTTAGTAGGCTTGTGATTACATGGATGTTGTAGATGGTGTAACCTTGTAGTTATGATATGGGATCTCTTATCCATGGCTCCTGCCTTTGTTGTCAATCATCCTCATTTATCGTGGGAGCTTTCCCCTATAATGGTCATAAGGCCTCTTCCTTGTTTATTAGGCCAATCTCCTATCTTACTTATTGTAAAGGGGTAAAAGAAGAGGTAGCATCAATCTTGTTGAGTCTTTATCGTATCTCATTATTATTGACTCAAACTTCCTCAAGCTCTTTCGTGAATTTAGTACACAAGGCCTCCAATCATGCTATTCACAAATCATTATTCTCTTGTTCTTGATTCTAAGATATCTAATTGTGAATTTCAACTTGCCACACCTTAAAGGTATGCTGTTGCAATGACTATTCTTCATGAGTTGTCTAAGGGGCTCTACTCCCTCCTAGAGTGATAGTGTCTTTGGACATAATTTTAGCTATGGTAGGTTTATGAAAATAGATGGTGCTAATTATTGATAACAGAATTTAGGATGTGAAATAACTTACATATTATGCATGCAAATTCTCTACATAGCAAAATAAATAAGGCTATAGAAGGGTGCTAAGGTGATGCCAATGTAGCCACTCTAGCCTAAGTAAGCTAAAGTGTTTGAAGGAAAGATAAAAGTAGGGAAGAAAGTGTCTAAGCGTCTAGAAGAACTTATTGCTAGCGCTCTTACCTCCTTTTATAGCTGTAGGTCAATTTAGATACAATAACTATTACCTCCAAACTTAGTATATGCTCTTAATTTAAATTTAGGACTACTCCCCGATTTTGGGAACGTGGTTAATGTCATGGTGGCTAATAGGTAGTTACTTAGACAAAGGAGCTAACTATTTAAGCCAAGTGTTAAAATTTGAACTTTCAAGAGTTGATGGCTTCAAAGTCTGTTCTAAGGGCAGTTATTTTGAGTTAAAGGAGGTCATCCCAATCTACTCTGGTTGAGTTGTATCTATAGGAATTTAAGTAGTTTCCAAAGCCGATCTACTCATTTGGTGAGGCTTGGAAGAGGTTGGAAGAAAAAGAATGGGAGGATATGGTAGGGCAATAGGTCTGGCATAGCCTTAGTTAGGTCGATTTATGTCCTTAAGGAAAACCCACTATCAACATATACTTATTTTCCTAACTCTTTTATGTTAATCTTTGGTAACGATTGGTTGATTTGCTTGAGGACAAGTAAATATTTAAGTTGTTGTTAGTTAAAAATGGTGTTGTGAATTGATTCCTAAAAGAAAAAGCAAAAGTTAGGCTAGGGGTAGGCTTAGTTTAGTATGGCCGCTCCAATGCCTAAATCAATATATGTAAGAGTAAGAGATAGAGTAAGTAAGTAAGTTCTTAGAGTATGTAGAGAGTCCTCACAATATTGATGTCTCCATATTTATAAACATTTGTTCAACAACTGTAGTGATAGGTAGTTCATTTGTTATGGACCACATGGAAACTCCTTAATTTAATCACATATCATAAGACAAGGGGAGTAGGTAGTTATGCAATCAAGCTAAGTAGATGATAAACTATCTATGACTTTATTAAAATTCAAAGTATTTGAATGGAGTAGGCTAAGCTTTTAGGCTCATCAGATTAGCTAGGCCTAAATCCTTCCTAGTAGTTAGATCAAGTCATACTGCCGACCTTAGCAAAGTAGGTCATCTTAGTAGGTAATGTGCTGAGCTGTAATCTAAGGCAAAATTCCACTATCATAATTTGCCCCATGACTCCTATAGTCGAGACTTCGAGTATAGAAGCGGATAAAGAAGTATTCTCCAATTTATTTTGATTAGCAAGGAGGCAACCTATGCCTATGCTTTTGGGTCATTACACTCCTGCCAAACAAGACTACTAAGCTCTCAATTGGTGCCTTCATGTTTCATTCAATATTCGTTGTAACGTATAGCATGAGTTCTCAACTCAAAGGTCATAGCTTTTCGTTTTTTCCTACCTACTCATATTTTGTGTATACATGGACAATTGTTAATTCTATCATTATTGCACTGCATATTTCAGTAATTGATAGCAATACTATATCCATCAAATTTTTTATGCTATACACATATCTTCCATCAATGCCTAGCAATCAAATCACTCCCAAATCCCAATTATCCTTCCTTTCATTCTCTAAGAAGAGGGTCGCTTTAGGGCAATACTTATAAAGTTCTCAAGAGGCTTCATTGCACATTTTCTGTTTCATTTATATCAATTCTCTTTAGTCTTCTCTCTCATAATTGTTCTGCATCAAACCTTGAAAACTTTCATGTTCTCAACAATTTATCATGTATGGCCAAGAGCAAAATCCATTCTACCACTCCTACAAACTCTAACACTACTCCTTCTCCCTCCCCCCCCCCCCCCCCCAATGAGGTAACTAAGTCAACTTCTGCTTTTGGAAGCTCAATGGATAGTGCAATTGAGAGGTAAGAGAAGCTTGCCCACATAGATGCACTTCTAGTGGATGTTTATCCTAAAGGTAAAGAGGACGAGTCACCTATCAAGTATTTATACAATAACGTAGTGTATAACATTAATTTGCTAGATGGAGTGAAGAGCATGGCCAATAAGGTAATGCCTCTAGATTTAACAAATATTTCCAAGATCTTCTAATTGAGCGACATCTTCATAGAACTAAGGAAGGTAAGAGGCTATGTTTTTTGATCGAGCACCAGTTTCATGTTTACTTGAAATATTTTGTGTTTAAGGTTGCGTCTTCTTTTTTCCCATTTTTAAAAATAGTTCTTCAATTATTTTCGTATGCCGCTAAGTTTGTTTTCTCCCAATACATATCGGATCCTTGTTGCTTTTGAGATAATATGTAAAGAGGTTTAAGTTAAGGCTATACCACAGTTGTTTAGAATCTTTTTTACAATCAAATGGCAACTTGATGAGTGGTTCTATACGGTAACACAGCATGGTCGCAAGTTTATCAGTGGCCTGGAATTGAAGATCCACAACTAGCATGACAAGTATATCTCAATTAGGTCGAATGTAGATCTTGATTTCTAAACTAAGTGGACAGAACCCATTAGGACCAAAGAAATAAAGTTGCTGTCGAATGACACTACTGCTACTAAAAAGATTCAAGATAAGCAGCATAATAAAATGTGTTTTTAGTATGCTGAGAGAATTGTTAAGTGCCATGAGAAGGGTAAACCAATATTTTTTGATAAGGAAGGTAGGGCTTCATCTACCTACCGTACCGAGTTGAGCTGTAAGAAAGAAGCTAATCTTTCTAACTCATGGGAGTAGATCCTTTGCCTTTGAGCTTTGCTTCACATGAAATTGTAAGTTATATTTATTCCTAATTTCAAGTTATAGTACTCTTCTTCTTTTATAGATATAGGTGTAGGTGATGTGGACCCAAGGAAGCTACTGGCCCAAGCTAAGGCCAAAAAAAAAAAAAAAAAAAAACTTGACTAGCATGCTACTAAAGCTGCCACAAATTAAGGTGAAGCATAGAGATCGGTTGTCAAGGGATAAGTTATCCAGAAGAAGAAGAAGGAGATAGCTCAACTAAAAGGCGAGCAAGTCATAAAGTAGGCAATTGTTCCAAAGCCAGTGCAAAAGGAATTACCACACCCTACCTCCCCCTAAAAATGTAACTAAAGAGGGGCCCATTGGTGAGCCTAGCCAAATAGCCGCTCCTAGTAATGCAATGGAGGTTGTTCCATCGAAGGTTGTCGATAACTTGGCATCAATAAAGTCGATGTTTGTAGTGAGCCCTAAAAAGAGAAAAGGAAAAGAATACATTGGAGGACCTCCATCTAAGATGAGTAAAGAGTTGGATGATAATGCTAAGAAGGCCCTCTAAGAGAAAGCTTTAGTCATCAAATCTATTGAGTTTACCCCTTAAACTGAGGAGAGTTACTATTACATCCCTTGCCAAAGTCATACCATTTTGAACACCAATTTTTCTTTGGGGGAAGGATAAAATCTTTAGCCCTACTAAAGAGGATCATTCTACTAAAGGACAAGGAGATTGTGAGCAAGGTTGTTGATAAGGTTGGTGGCAATAACAAAGGTCATATTGCTACCAAATTGTATGACATATGTTTTTGAATTGTTACCACTCGCTTTACCCTATATTGTTTGTCTAGTTCCTGACCTTTTGTACTTGTTCTACAAATTAGTAATCATGTTCTAACAGCTATAGATGAGGCTGAAGATGAGATGAGAAATGTAAATTTAGTCCTATGTGGTTAAATGCCGATCAACTCATCGCTTTATGATTTTAGAGCAGAAGCTAGAGGAGGCTTACAACTATTTAAAAGCATAAACTATTGCAACTAAGAATGTAAGGATCAATGTTGAGATGGAGGTTAAAAAGTTAAAAGGAGAGCTTGCTGTTGGGTAGTCAATGCATAGATTGGCAACTGACGAGGTGACAAGCTTAAAAGCTAAGAATGACAAGCTCTTTAAAGAGAGTGAGGAGTTGACGGATCAACTACGGGATAGAAAGGAAAAGTATTGGAGCCTAGGGTAGACAATTGCCTTAATGAATAAGGAAGAAGACAAGCTAAGGGACTAAATAAAGGACTTAGAGACTAAGGACTCCAACCTTGAAACACATATGGCTAAGTTAGAGTAGGCTTCTAAGGCTAAGCCTTCTATGGAGGAGGCATTATTAATTCTCACTCCAAGCCAAGAATATGAGAAGTTGCTCTACAATAAATAAGTGGAAGGGGTACAACTGGCTAGGGAGACGATTTTAAAATTTCACCCAGACTATGATCTCTCTTGCCTCAACTTCACCGATGTAAATAACAATGATGCTGATAGTGATGAAGATAGAGAGGTCGACAGCAAGGAAGGAGTGAAAGGTTAAGGGTAGAACAACAACTAACCAGCCAATGTTAAAACCCCTACACCTATTGAAGAAACTATGGCAAAAGAGACCTCTTATGTTTGAAAAGAGGTCCTTATTGCTCCAACAGAGATAATTAAAGCCAGTGAAGTTCCTAACTCTATCAATATTAAAGAAAGTGTAACTAAGCAAGACCCTAACTTTGCTAAATCTATTGAAGAAGATATCTCCAACCTACAATCTAATTAACTTTCTCTAAACTTGCTTTTCATTTGATTAGGTTGAGATGCCAACCTTTTGGTGGTTGTAATGGGACTTACTTAACTTTCACTAATATTTTACTACTTAATGTTGTTATATGTTTCATTCCACATACATTTTACTTGTATGTTTATCCGTAGGTATGGATAAGTGAAGTTCATTAATCATACGAGATCTTAACTTATTTTAAATGTTAGTTCGTTTGCTAAACTAAATTAATACCTATTTGAGGTAATTTAAATTTATTAGTCATACTAAGTCGAAACTCTTTTTTGAAATAGTTGGACTTGTTATGTCAGGACCCTAAAGGGAGTCTAATAAGATTGCCTAAAATTTTCATATCATATGTGCACCCATGATATGAAAATTACCTTATAAGTTAGAGATTGCAAGACTCTAAATAATTTATCATTAGGGTTCTGAATTATTAATTAATTAATATATTATAAAATATAAATAATTATGGATGTCCAATATTCCATAGTTTTTTAGAACCATAGGGAATCGGTATCCCCTACCAAATGATAAGATCTAGTATACACTTAAAAATTCAAACTTATTGAAGTTCCAAAATCTAAATATATAAGTGGTAGTTACATTTAAAGTCTCAAATAAGCAAGACAATCTTTCTCTAATTCTAACCTCTACAATATCTCAATACTTGCACTCAATACTCGGCTCTTAACCCATGCCCAATTATCTAGCACCTGCAAGAGAAAAACTATTGGAGAGCAAGCTATAAGAGCTTAGTAAGTTATCCCTCATACTATACTGGCAAATAGATTATCAAATAAATTATTACAACCATATGAATATATGTACATGTAGTATGCTAAACAATATATGTAGTTGACCGGTGCTGTATATAATATTAGATTTTAATGCCATCCGAGATAAGGATTGGGATACGTCAGCACCAATCATAACCAGGCTTTAGCACCTGGGTTTTTAGCCATAAATTTGAATTTCATATTTCATAAAATACATTTCCATTTCTAGTAGTACACAAATACCTAGACTACGGGTGACACCTCACCACTAGACTTGAGGTTTTGTGTACTACTAGTTATTTTAGGTATTTGTTCACTTATTTCTACTTAGGTTCCTATTAGTTTTCATTCGGTTGAACCTTATCGCTAACTATATGTAACTTTTTCATTTTATTTCCGATATTTATGAACTTATATTCGTTTTCCATCGTTTTTGAATATACATTCACACAGTAGGGTTCATTTCAGACATTAAGACTCATGTTTTACTATATGGGTTAAAATTATTATAATCTTAATTATTATGACTCGAATATTCTTATTTTCTATTTTTGTAGCTTATTTTATTACTTTATGATCTAATCAAACATTAGATTCTTATATTTTTATAGTTTTGTATTGTTATTACTATTATGTGTACTTAATTAAGGTTAATACAAGTTGATATATGTATTAAGGGTCTATTGGGGTTTCAACCCATATATGTACATATATATATATATGTTATATTATTACTTGATTATGTTGTATTATGTTTTATTATATTAGTTGGTTATGTTATAACTTACATATGTACAACTTTATACTTATGTACTTATATATCCTATATGTATGTTATGTGCATATATACTTCTAACATACTTCTATGTATACTTGTACATATACCCATATATACATACGGTTATATATGTATTTTTATACATACTTTCGTATGTCCTCCATACACCTTTAAGAAATCTTCATATAATTCATATTTTTGCATATTATGGGTTTAATTAGTAAGCTATATGAATGTACACATTAGTATTTTCCTTATTTTAGGTTATGTACATTGAGAATACCCTTGTATAAGAATACTCAAGCATATATATATGTGTTCCTTCTACACTTATCCATAAATACTTATACTTATACTATGTATTTTGCTAAAATCCTTACATAAATACTTCACATGTATCCACATGTTATATATACATATGTATTTCTACTTATATACTTAAGTATTTCTACACTTATATATATGGGTATAAAGATTCCTACTTGTAATAACATATATATATATACATCTTACACAAGTTTCTAACACTAACATAAAGAAATTAACAAATCACTTATTGAAATATAAGCTTGAATGAAATTATACCTTTTTCTTCTTAGAATATGAAAGAGGAGTTTATATATATGTGAAATAATGGTTTGGAAGTTGTTAATGGATGAAGTGAAAAGGAAAAATAAGAATTAGAAGAAGGATAAGAGAAAGGGGAAAGTGATAGTTGGGAAGGGGGAGGAAAAAGGGTTTTGTTTGTGTCCTAATTTGTGTTTTTATGGAAGAAAAAGGTAGGGTCTAGGTTCTACTAAAAAGTAGCGGCAAGAAGAAAAGAAAGGGATGAAAATGACATGTGAAAAATGAGAAGAAACCTTTGGAAAGGAGAAGAAAATTCTAGTTCAAAGTGACCCATGTTGACTTTAGTCAACATTTTGACTTAGTTAGCATTTGACTTAGTCAATACTTGGCTTAGTTAACATTTACTTAGTGAACTTTCTTAATTTAAATGTAATTAGTGTACATAATGATGAAATTAAAGGTGATTAGGAAAAAATTAAGGAAATGAAGGGAAATATGGAATTAAATGAAATAATTAGTAAAAACAATTATTAAAATCCTTCTTTGAGTTTTTATGTCCTATACGTATTTTTTAGTATAATACTTAGCAAAACTATCATGAAAAGTGCAATTTAGAGTACTAACATGGACTATATGTAGTATTAATATTAACTAAACAGTTAGATTTATATAATACTAACTTAATTATATAATTATAGGATTAATATGATTTATAATGCAATATAATAGTTTCTAATAAATTGATTTAGTATTGTACACATTTATGAACAATTAGAAGTTATCTTTGATCATTGGTAATGACTTTATATGATTTAGCATATTGTTAGGAGTTTACATTCAATTAAGGTTTTAGTGTTATTTTAATGAATAAGCACATTTTTTTATGCTTAAAGTTTTAGTTTTAGGGTTTTGATTAGGTTCGAGTTTAATTTCTTATATGTATACATAGATAGAATTGAGGATTTTCATATGTGATTAGGGTTTTTATCTGGTTCAAGGTCAATTTCTTACAGTTACATATATTTAGGGCTTAAGGTTTTCGTATGCAATTAGAATTTTGATTAATAATTTAAGATTTTTCATATTCGCTTTAAGTTTTGAATTGAAATTTTAATCGATTTTAAATTTTACTAACTCTATTGACTTTAGGAAATCATCTACAATATATGAGTTTGATTCTATACTCAAAAGGCTTAATTTGCGGGATTTACAAGCTAGCCACTTATAATTAAGCTCGTTAACCATTATAGGTCGGAAATTCATAAGTAATAGCACATTTTCTGCATAGGCTTGAACTACATCATCTGTTAATCCTAGTTAGATTAGGAATTAATAAGATTATTAACATAGATCCATACAACAAATTAAGAAACAAACACTTTACATTAATAGAAACCAGGCTACCAAATTACATAGCTCTTAGATAAATACTGAATGCGAATACATAACATTCCTGAATAATAAGAACAACTACTTCAAGTACTTCTTAAGATTCTCAACATTCTATGCTCAATGGATAACTTGTCCATCTAGCCTCTTTAACATATAAGCCCCATTTCTTACAACTTCTCGGACCCTTATCGAAGCCTTCTAGTTTACATTGAGCTTCCCTTAAGTGTCTTACATGCTTATCACTTCCATCTTCCTACAAACCAAGTCTTCTAGTGGAAATACCTTGTGTTTGACCTTCTAATTGTAATATATCACTATCCTATGTTGGTAGGTGGCAACCCTTTCTCTTACAATATTCTGTATCTCCTCAATGGTATCTAAGTTGGTTATTAAACCAATTTGATTAGCCATAATATCAAAATTCTATATGCATAAATTTGGTAACTCCAATTCAATCAATAAGATAGCCTCTTACCCAGAAGCCAATCTAAGAGGAGGTTCCTCTATCGAAGTCTTATGAGTGGTCATGTATCCCTATAAAATGTTAGGGAGCCCATAAGCTCATTTCCCTTTTACTTTATCAACTATTTGCTTTAAGTTGTATAAGATGGTCTTATTGACTGCTCCCACTTATCCATTGGTTTAGAGATAAGCTACTGAAGTGTAATTCAATCAAATGTTGTGCTTCTCACAAAAAGCTTAGAACTTATCGTTGTCCAACTATAGAAAATTGTCAATAATTATCCTAAAAGGGGACTCTAAATCTTAATAGAATAAAGTTGGATACAAACAACTCAACCTTTTGCTCGGTAATTTTTGCTACTACCTTGGCTTCTACCTACTTGGTGAATGTCATATCCTAGCATAGCACAAAATACACCATCACATAAGAAAACCTATTAAAAACTTAACTCAACCTGCTCATTTATCAAAAGACAACTTAATTTATGTGATAATGAGGTTACTACAACAAAATTCAACTAGATATTTGGCTACAACTTATATGTACAACATAATATTTACATCAAAACATGAACCATTTCTTTGTTTTCCATCTTCAAAATAATAGAACTTAAGACCTATTACAAGTTTCATCCAAAAGCCACTGACTCCAACTAACGCTCTCAATATACATTCCCCCCTGGTGTTGAGCCCTTCATGATGCTGATAACTTGAGAATAAAATATTTATCCCCTCAACTACTAAAGTTGAGTGAGAGTGGATAACAAATAATGCAATATAGGCAATATCACAACTAAAACATTTCAATCATAGCTAGCAGTTTCAGTTTCAATTTCATACGTACATTAGCTTAACTAGGCTTTTATTGCTTGCAATGTAACATCCATACTCGAGCATTTGGACACAACATCCAAGAACCTAAAGGCAACAAGGAGTTGCCAAGGAGTAGGAACCCTAACTTTATATTTACCAAATCTAACCACAAAGAGTCATTAGCCTATGCATAAAGGCAATAAGGAGCTGCCTAAGAGTAGGACTCTCAACTTTGTTTTACTAAATTGGACTATACACTATAGTATACCAAATCAGACTACTAGGGTAGTTAGGTTACTCGGGTAATGAGAACCTATATGCTTCTAAAAACTAAGTTCATAAAGCCATGGTTTTTTTTTTCTTGATCTGGAAGCCTCGTTTTGAAAATTCTAACTCGTAGGTCCCTTTTCATGCTATGCCAAGCCATGATATGCAGTAACAACTCAAGTATATCATTCAGCATAACCAATCTTCAAGTTTCATTCAACTTAGTTATCTAAGTCAAGTTTTTGATATCTCCTTAGTAGAAATCTAATATCTTACTTAAGGTTCGCTTAGGTGAATACTTAGAAGATTGGGTTAGCAATTACTAAACTTTCCAAGTTAGTATAATCATTCATAAACACTACATCAACACCCAACATAGTAGCATAATAGTTTAACAAAGATATAGCTACCATTATTCAAAATCTCAGCAACAATATCCACTGTAGTAGTATATCAGTTCACCTAAAATATAGCCATGTCTAATCAATACATCATCAAATAGTATACAATGTTATGAGTAGTAATATATCTACTCTAAGCATGAGTTAAATCTACTTAATAAGCCTTAATAGTGGTGCAAAATCCTAAACTTTACAATGTGGTTCTTCCTTACTTATCACACCTAAGAAAATATAAACAAAGTCTCCAAGACCACTACA
The DNA here is from genome assembly GCA_024138015.1 of Lumnitzera littorea. NCBI lineage: Eukaryota > Viridiplantae > Streptophyta > Magnoliopsida > Myrtales > Combretaceae > Lumnitzera > Lumnitzera littorea. The sequence goes on along the minus strand of JAMXBB010000005.1, from coordinate 68,327,493 downwards.
GGTCGAATCTAAACTCTTATAGGTTTTCATTACCATGTTTTTAAACTTCATTTAATTGTATCTTACTCATTCCTTATTTGATTTCCTCAAACTTTATGTCTTCACAATCGTTATTTCAAGTACTATTAATAAATCTTAAGAAGCAAGATTGATCAATATGGTTAAAAGCTCCAAAATACCCTTTCTCACTATCAACTTAGTCGAACGTTATCGTAACTTAATAATTAAGTCAAATAAGCTTGGGTTCTAAACTAAAAACCTGAAAAATTGCAATTTCTAAACTTAAACAACATCTATTTTACACCTAAAATACTAATCTTACATCATCTTATCAATTATCATAATAGTAATATTTACTATTTACATATTAGGTCAATATATAAGCTTATATTTAGAAAATACAAAATAAATAGCATATGAGCCCAATTAATTTCACAAAAAATCCTATAGACTGATAAAAATATTTAGGTTAATTATTGACCATTAATTACACTAAATTAGCTGTTATCTATTTTTGCCAAAATCACGGTTTTAGGTCAAACTTATGAAAAAAATAGGGAAAAAAAAACAAATTTATGTATGAGATAAAAACTAAGTGTTCTAAATATCCTTGTAAACTTCCAAAAGTCAGAATGTATACGGCTTATTTATTAATTTACTCAAAAACAAATTATTTCAATAATGCAGTAAAACTGGCATTTTTACCCAAAATAATTATTAAAAATAGTAAATAGGTTTATTTTCAAAAATTCTTGTTACCGCAATTAAATATATATATATATATTAATTCTATTATATACAAAAATTGAGCTTAAAACAACATTATCTAATAATTCTGAAAATAAAATAAAATTATTATATTTATATACACTTAAAATAATCCTAGAAAACAAGTTTTCATAATTAATTAATATCATTTAACATTTTTAAAAATTAGAAAAACTTACAGACAGAAAATGGGTTCACTTAGACTGGTAACCTCCAACTAACCTTCGGTTGCCACTCCTTATCAAGAACACCTCCCTCACGGCCAACCTTCAAGCCACCAAGCCACTTCACATCAAGTTATTGATATCCTACTAAACAGCCCTTGACTTAATTTGCCCCTATTTTTTATCTATTTTTATTTTTTTTTTCTAATTGTTTTAATTTATGATCTTTTGTTTCCAAGTTTCTAAAACATTGCAAATGAGGTTTAGAGTCCTATTTATAGGCTTTGAGGAGGTTACCTATCAAAAAGATAAATGCCATACGTCATTTCTTTTATTTGTCACCATATAAGTAGGTGTCATGTATCATTTCCAAATTATTCTAGTGATGACTTATGTTTTCAAGCTATTTCTATGCTACCACATTATTTGGTGATTCATCCATTCATTTCTTAATTAATTTCCATTATTTTATATTAATTTACCTTATTTTGATAATTTATTATATGTATATATTTAACAGATAATATATATCATATGTAAATACATCTATATTATATATAAGTCAATATCATTTATTATTTTTATAAATTAAATAACTTATCTTTAAAATCTCACTATATCTAAAAGCTCAAATTTCACATTTAAGATAATTATCAACTTTATTGATAAATTGAAATTTGTCTTAAATTAATTCTCTTATATAGCTCATTTTGAGAAATTAACTTTACTAGGATACTTCTTCTAACTTTTCTAGCCTTACTGTATAGTTTGAACTAAAACGAATAATGCTGTCTAATGCCCTAAATTTAGGAGCTCCAATCTTAGGTTTATTGTATTAGCTCGAAACCCTAGGATATTACATCCTATCCCCCTCACAAAATGTTTCATCTTCGAAACTTCCACAATCTAGGACTTTCAAATTCAACCCTAATACTGTGCTTTTGCTATGCAACTTTGATTCCTACATTACATCACAATCATTAACTATTGTTAAAGGGTAAAATCCTTTAATATCGATTCCCGTATCTTGATCTCAAATTTATCAACTCATGAACTTTCTATTTTGACTTGCAAGTCTTATTACTTTCTTCATTTTATGTTTCTAACTTTTACTATATAAGCTTAATATAGTTGGTCCTATTTCACTCTCCTTTTTTTGTTCAAGTCATCTTTCCATAGCAACTAAACTATTACTATAACTTTGTTAGGTTCTTATCGAAGTACCACAATCATCCCATTACCATCTATGATTTTACCCCTTATCACCGTTCATATCAAACTAGCATGTTCTTGTACCACTCTTTTATCACCATCCAACTAATCCTTTCATTTAATCTTCACTTCATTCCTTTAGTTAGTTCGAATTCTCACATTAGTTAGTCCTATAGATCTCATAGTCATCTCTTCCATTATTTCCTTGTCTATCTTACTGATTATCAACATATCTTTTTAACTTATCCTTACCACCTATGCATTGTCTAAGTCCTAATTTCTACTTAGAATGAACGTAACAAATTCAATTTCTTCACATCTATAGGTTATATACCACAATTGTCGCTTAATGATCACAGTTAAGATCTTGGATAGTTCCTATAGATAACACAGATATCGGTAAGAATGAGTTTGGCAAATCTGAACTTTCCACCAACTTATATACTGAAAAGATAGAGAATGACTCAAACCAAGTAGACATGATTGAATCTAACATAAATTGACATAACTCTTGACAAATAAGACTCACAAAGATACTGGACAATTTTCTAGCTAACAATTGATACGACAAAACTCACAAGGATGGGAAACTTTATTCAAAAGACACGAGAGTCGTAACAAACATGAGTTGTTTTTATAGAAAAGTCGTAAAAGTTATAGATTTTCCATTCTCTTCTTACTTATCACATGTGCCCAAGGTACATGAAAGGTATACATCTTATAGTGTTGTAGTTATATACCCTATTAACTTCACATACTTTATCATCTTTTGACTCCTCAATTTTATAATTAGCTATTACCTCATTAATCACAATCTCGTTCTATACAAGATTAATCTCTAAATTAGTCTTTGATTATGCTTCCAACAAAAATTTTAATTTATTCTTGGAACTCACTCCTGATCATCTACCTTTGACATTTCTTGCCACTATATAATTTCCAATAACAATTTTAGCCTACCTCACTATAACATGGATATCCCCCTTAGGATCTCCGCCTAAATGCCTACTTTCAACTCCTCCCTTACAAGTTCTTTTTCTTCTAAAAACTTCTCTCAACACTTAAGTTTTCTATAAATCTTTTATGATTCCCTTCTTAACAGGCAGCTTAAATGCTACTATCCTTTCCTTATAGTCAACATTTGCTCCATCTTCACCTCTAGTATTACGTCCAATCATTTTATATCCAAGATAACCAACTTTACAATAATCTCATGGGTATCTAGATTTACATTCCTCATCCTTTAATTTATGTTGCACCGTTTGTTCTCCTTCAACAAGGGTTATAACCATTAATTCATAAACTAAGGTTTCTATATAAAGTTTATTTCTATCAACGTACTCTTTTGAACCATATGAGTGAGTTGCCTTAATATCGAACGAAGTATGGGCATAACTATCTCCTATACGTAGTCCTAAAACAATTTATGATAACTATATTACTACTTTCAAATATTTCTTATTTATCAACTATCAACTACCAATTACATGAACACTCTACATTATCAAGTTTTAGAGGTCACACCTACCATACCCTAGTTATTTCTAACTTCATCTTGTTGAATAGCATAAGCATATACCCTACCTTGCTCCTTAGGCCTAGGTTCTTCCCTTCTAGGTCGTTTATTCCAAGTACCCAATCCTTGTCTATTAGCTTGGTTTTTTTGTTAAATTGGTCTCTCCTATTACTATCGCACACAATGTCAAGTAATATGCTCTTACAGATGGCATCGGTAACAATATATACCTCTTAAATTAAGATTTTCACACTACCTAGCTAGATGCCCAGTTTCACCGCATCTATAACACTTCCTCCTCAATTATGGGCATTCCCAAGCTCAATGCTCACCATTACACTTCCAAAAAGTTTGTATTTCTAGTAAGGGCCTTCTATTTCCCTTTTAAATCAAATGAACTTCTTTTCTTTAGCTAGATTACTTTTGTTGCTAGACCCAACATCTAACTTCCTTTTCTTACTCTTAATCTCATCCATAGCCCATCAAAGATTACAAACTTGTTTGGTCAAATGAGTTTCATTAACAACATCAATATATCTTTCTACCCTACTCCTCTTTAACTCTACCTAGTAATAAAGATCAAGCCCAACCTTAAACCGCTTAATTTTAGAAACCTCATTGTTCCGCACAACTTCAGGAGCAAACTTCTGTAACCTATTGAATTCCCTCTCATACTCTTCAATTGTCCTGCCCCATTATCTTGGCTTATAGTATTCTTCACACATTTAGTCCCTTATACACATAGGAAAATAATGTTTCAAAAAAGTATCTCTAAATGCATTCCAACCAACAAGTTTTGATAAATTCCATCTCTTTGCCTCCCTCCAATTTTTTGTACCTTCATTTAATGAAATAACAGTTGTCCCAACTTTCTTATTTTCCTCAACCTAATGAACTTCAAAGACTTTCTATTGTGAATCAATCCATTCTTCTACCATCAAAGGATCAGTGTTCTTTCAGTCAAATGGTTTCACTATTTACTACACCCAAGCTAACTTATTTCCATCTCCACCAACTCCTGCTAATGCAGCTGTAAACTGTTGTGCCAATTCATCCATATGTCATGATTGCTCAAGGTTAGATTGAGGCTATTATGGTAATTCCTCTTTTTGCTCCTCAAGCACCTAGTTCATTAGTGATCTTCCGCATTCCCTACAAATCATCTTTCTAAATAAACATCTCATAAGATTCTATTAATAACATCAACAGTCGTTTTACTAAACTACAACTCTTTATTACCTAACCCCACACATCTAATATGTGCCTAAAGGTCATGGTCCCTAATTAGTGCTTTGATACTACCTAAAGGATGTCACATCTTAGTATAGCATAGGATGTACCATCACACAACAATACCTATTAAAAACTTAACTAAACCTACTATTCATCAAAAGACAACTTTACTTATGTGATAATCGGGGTGCTAAAACGGAGTTCAGTAGGATATTTGGTTATAACTTATATGTACAATATAATATTTACATCAAAACATAAACCAATTATTTTTTTTCCATCTTCAAAATAGTAAGACTCAAGACTTATTATAAGTTCCATCTAAAGGCCACTAACTCCAACTAACACTCTTAGTATACATCCCCCCTAATGTTGAGTCCCTCTTGATGATGCTAACCTAAGGATAAAACATTTTATGTCCTTAGCTACTAAAGTTGAGTGAGAGTAGATAACAAACAATTCAATATAGGTAAATATTTATTACTAGCAATGCAACAGATTCAACCATGTTATGGACAATCATAACCGATAGATTTAGCTTCATACATACATTAGCCCAACCAAGTATTTATTACTAGCAATACAGCATGCTATGCTCATACATGCGGCATGCATCAGTATGATATCCTATGCCCCTTCAAATATACTCATTCAATTAGTCGACATATCCGAGCATCTGCATACAACATCTAGGAACCTAGAGGCAAGAGGGAGCTGCTTGGGAGTAGGAACCCCAACTTTGTATTTACCAAATCCAATTACAAAGAGTCATTAGCCTATCCTTAAAGGCCACAAGAAGCTGCCTGGGAGTAGGACCCCAACTTTGTTTTATCAAATTAGACTACATACTATAGTCTACAAAATCAGACTACCAAAGTAGTTAGGTTGCTCAGGTAATGAGAACCTATATTCTTCCAAAAACTGAGTTCACAGAGCCATGGTTTTTTTTTTTTTTTTCTTTTCTTGATGACTCAAAAGCCTCATTTTGAAATTCTGACTTGTAGATCCCTTTTCATGTCATGCCATACCATTGTATGCAATAATAACTTAGGTATATCATTCAGCACAACCAATCTTTAAGTTTCATATAACTTAATTATCTGAGTTTAGTTTTCAGTCTCTCTTTAGTGGAAATCTAATATCTTACTTAGGGTTAACTTAAGTGAACACCTAGAAGATTGGATTACTAATCAGTCAACTTTCTACGTTACTACAATCATTCATAAACATCACATCAACACCCAACATAGCAGCATAACAGTTTAACCATGATATAGCTACCGTCATTCAAGATCACCACATCAACATTCACTATAATAGTATATCAATTCACTTAAGATATAGCCATATCCAATCAACATAGCATCAAACAATACACAGTGTTATGAGTTGCAATATATCTACTCCAAGTATAGGTTAGATCCACTTACCTAACCCTAATAGTAATGCAAAATCCTAAGCTTCATGACGTGATCCTTCCTTACTTATCACACCTTGGAAAATATAAACACAGTCTCTAAGTCAACTATAGGTCAAACCCAAACTCTTATAGGATTTCACTATTGCATTTTTAAACTTCATTTGATCATTATTTGTTATCCAATTTCAACAAACTTTATATCATCACGATCATTATTTCAAGTACTATTAATATATCATAAGAAACAAGATTAGTCAATATGGCTGTAAGCTCGAAAACACCCTTTCTTGTTATTAACTCAACTGTACGTTATCATAACTTCGTAATTAAGCCGAATAAGCTTTAGTTCTAAGCTAAAAAGCTTAAAAATCATACTTTCCAAACTTAAACAACATCTATTTTATACCTAAAATACTAATCTTACATTATCTTATCAATTATCATAATAGTACTATTTACCATTTACATATTAGGTCAATATATAAGCTTATATTAAGAAAATACAAAATAAATAGTATATGAGCTTGATTAATTTCATGAAAAATCCTATAGAATCATAAAAATATGTAGTTTAATTATTGGCCATGAATTACACTAAACTTGTTATTATGTATTTTTACGAAAATCGTAATTTTCGCTTGAAATTAGGAAAAATTAAGGAAAATAAACAAATTTATGTATGAGATAAAAACTAAGTATTCCAAATATCCTTATAAACTTCCAAAAGTCAAAAAATGTAGGGCTTATTCATTAATTTACTCAAAAACCAATTATTTTAACAATTTGGTAAAATTGTCAGTTTTATCCAAAATAATTATAAAAATAGTAAATAGGTTTATTTTCAAAAATTCTTATCACCACAATTAAATATATATATATATGTGTGTGTGTGTGTGTGTGTGTGTGTGTGTGAATTGTATTATATACAAAAATTGAGCTTGAAATAACATCGTCTAATATTTCTAAAAATTAATTCAATTTTCACTCAAATAGGGCATTTTCTTAAGAACCCCATATTTTCACTAATTATTTAATTAAAATAAAATTATTAAATTAATATATACCTAAAATAATCTTAGGAAACAAATTTTCATAATTAATTAGAATCATTTGATATTTTTACAAATTAGAAGAACTTACAAGCGAAAAATAAATTCACTTGAACCGGTGACCTCCAGCCACCCTTCAGCCACCACTCCTTCATGAAATCACCTCCCTCATGGCCAACCTTTAGACCACCAAGCCACTTCACATCAGGTTGTTGATATCCTATTGAACTACCCTATACTTGATTCACCCCTATTATTTGGTCTATTTTTATTTTATTTTTTTCTAATTTTTTCTAATTTTCTAAAATTATGTTCTTGTGTTTCCAAGTTTTTAAAACATTGCAAATGAGATTTGGAGTCCTAATTATAGGCTTTGAGGAGGTTACATGTCACAAAGATAAATGCCATATGTCATTTTTTTTTATTTGCTACCATATAAGTAGGTGCCATGTATCATTTCCATATTTTTCTTGTGATGACTCATGTTTTGATGCTGTTTTGATGCTATTTTCATGTTGCCACATCATTTGGTGACTCATCCATTGATTTTTTAAATTAATTTTCCACTACTTTATATTAATTTACCTTATTTTGATAAATTATTATTATATATAATTCAACTTCATTTATTATTTTTATAAGTTACACAATTTATTTCTAATATCTTACAATATTTAAAAGCTCGAATTTCACATTTTCAATAATTATTGACTTTATTGATAAATTAATGTTTTTCTTAAATTAATTTTTTTATATAACTTATTTTGAGAAATTGACTCTACCATGATACTTCTTCTAACTTTTCTACCCTTACTATAAAGTTTGAACTAAAACAAATAACGTTAGCCAACGCCCTAAATTTAAGGGCTCAATCTAAAGGTTATTGTAGTGGTTTGAAACCTTGAAGTATTTTAGTAAAATAATCTACCATAACTATTATGAATGACCATTGTGTAGGAACCTTAGGAAAAGGCCCAAGTATATCTATTCCCCATTAAGCAAAAGGCTAGGGCTTGGTTAAACTTTATAGCTCACTAGAAGGTGCATGGCTCAAAACTTCATGCTTTTTACATTGTGGGTATTGCCGTACTATGTTCTTAGCATCCTCTTTCCTACTCAACCAATAATAGCCAAGCCTCAATGCCCAAACATATAGAGTCTAAGCCTTCACATGGTTGTTGCACACCCCTGCATGTAAATCAAAGAGAACTTATGCGTCTTTCAATGCAAGGCAACAAAGATAGGGTTGAACAAAGCCATGTTTATATAGATTGTTCTCAATCAAAGTATATTTCGCAGCCTAGTATATGAGCCTCCAAGCTTCTTTCTTGTCTATAGGAAAGAACCCATCTTTTAAATACCCAATGATTAGGTCCATCCATGATTTCTCTTTTGAATAAGGCGGCACCTCATAGCACTGTCATGTCATTTCCAAACTCTTACACAACAAGTATTCAATGAAGAGTTTGTCATCCAAGCCAAGAAGTGATGTACAAGCCAACTTTTTACAATTTTTCAACAATGATATTCTAAGCACTAAGAATCTTTGCAACTATGAAGGACTAAAATTCCTCCATAAGCATTCATATAATAGCTAAGTACTTGCTCATTACCTCCTCTTTTGCTATATAGTCTCCTTTTACTTGATTCACAATCAATTGTGAATCTAAAGATACCTCAACTTCCTTGGCTCCCACTTCCTTTGCTAACTTTAGTCCAGTCATCAAAGCTTCATACTTAGCTTCATTATTGCTTGCTAGGAATTCAAACTCCAATGCATACTATATTTTCACATTATGTAGCCCTTGCAACATAAGGCCTACTTCGCTTCCTTCTTTTGTAGAAGAGCCATCTACATACAAGTTCTAAACAAGATTCTCAACCATGTCAATCTATCCTCTTCTCTAGTAAATTTAACCATAAAATTTGCCAAAACTTAGGCCTTCAATGTCATTCTAGGTCTATAATGCACACCATAGGCATTCAATTCAAGGGAATACTTCATCATCCTCCTTGAGGTATTAGGTCGTTGTAAGGCTTATCGTAGTGGTTAGTTAGTAAGGACTATGATTTGGTGAGCTTCAAAGTATGACTTTAACTTCCTTACTAAAATCACCTACACTAAGATAAATTTTTTTTTTATCTTAGTATATCTTTGCTCTAGGCCTTGTAAGACATGGCTCACATAATAGATCGACTTATACTCTTTTCCTTCTATATGAACAAAGACAAAGGAAAGAGCTTAGCTATTGACAAAGCAATATAAGAACAGATTTTCCTCGGGAATAAGCTTAGAAAGAATTGGTGGCAATGCCAAAAAATCCTTCAATTCTTTGAATGCAGGTTCACATTCATCAATCCAATGAAACTCCCTAGGGTTCTTCAAAATCTTGAAAAAATTTATGCATCTATTAATGCTCTTTGAAATGAATTTGTTCAAGGTAGCAATCCAGCCCATTAACTCTTAAACCTCCTTGACTATCCTTAAGGGCTTCACATTCTTAATTGCATCAATCTTTCTCGAGTTTACATCAATGCCCCGCTAAGTTACCATATACCTTATGAATTTGCTTGAGGTGGACCTAAAAACACATTTCTATAGATTTAGCTTCATGTTGTACCTCCTTAATGTATCGAATGTCTCATGTAGGTCGATAAGATGTTAATCCTCTTCTTTACTCTTAACTATCATATCATCAACATATGCTTCAATATTGTAATGGATTAAGGGTTTAAACATTTATGAGTCTCTAGTAAGTCGCATCGATGTTCTTTAGCTTGAAGGGAATAACCGTATAGCAATATGTTTTAAAGTTCATGACAAATTATGTATGTACCTTATCCTCTTTCTCTATTCTAATATGGTTATAGTCGGAAATTGCATCTATAAAAGAAAGTAAGGCATGCCCAGCTATTAAGTCAACAATCTAATAGATCCAGGGTAAGGGAAAGCAATCCTTAGGGCAAGCCTTATTCAAGTCAATGAGGTCTATGCACATATGCCACTTGTTGTTTGACTTCTTGACCAACATGCAATTGGTTAGCCATGCTGGATAAGGCTCTTCCTTATAAACCTCACCTTCAATAGCTTTTGAACTTCCTCTTCAATCATCACCTGCCATTTAAGGGTGAAATGCCCTTTCTTCTATTGAATAACCTTTGCATTAGGATCTATTCGCAACTTACGTATCATCACTTCTTTTGGGATGCCGGGTATATCAAAGGGAGTCCATGCAAAAACATTGGCATTATCCCAAAGGAACTTAATCAAGTCCTCTTAGATCTTCTTCAGCAATGGCTTCCCTATCTTAATAGTTTTGTCTAGGTCATCCTTAAGTTAAGTTTCCTCAACCTCTTCTTCAACAGTTTCTACACTATTAGATTTCCTCTTTAGATTTACTTCAATATGGAAAACTTCTTTGCGCTTAAGTGCCCTTAATTATAACGACTTGGCCAATTGTTAATCTTCCTTACACACTCCAACCTTAGTAGGAGTAAGGAATTTTGCCTTTAAATGTGCTATTGTTGAGGCCATGCCAAATAAGTGTTGACATGATCAACCCATTATCATATTGTAGAGCAACCAACATTTAACAATGAGGAAGTCTACCTTGTCCTCTGACACATTCTCATCATTTCTAATCTGGATCAAAAGAGAGGTTACCCCAGTCATTCGTACTGGTTGGTTGTTAAATGCATACAAATCATAATTGTAGGATCTCATCTACACCTTAATCTTCAACTTTGTTTGGTTGAAGGCATGTTGAAATATGATATTTGCCAAACTTCTAATGTCAACTAAGATTTCTTGACCTCAAAGTTAACAATCCTTGCACCGATTACCATTGCATCATCATTAACCCTTTCTATGTCTTCAAAATCCTTCTTTATGAAACAGATTGAATTATCGACCTTCACCTTCTTGCCCTGTACATTGTAAACATATTATATGGCTTTAGTTAAGCTCAAGGAATAAAACTAACCTAAACTAGAAGGTCCACCAACAATGGTGTTTATAATGCCATTTCAGGCCCAATTAGGATTACCTCCTTCACTCGCCTCCCTTCTAGTAGTCCATTATCTTTGTCGTGTTCTTCTCTTCATCTCTAGGTCACCCATTCAATATTCTCAACATTGCAAGCTAAGAACTTGCATAATTATCCTTGTCAGATTGTGTCCCTAATAGGGTTTTTAAGTTGTATGCATTCATCGATGTTGTGGCCTTTATTGCCACAAAATTGCAATATTTATTCAAATTTCTATGCAATGGGTTTCCCTTCATATGCTTAAGCCATCGCAATAGCCTCTCATTCTGTACTTCCATCAGTATGTCAAATGTTGGACAATTAAGGGGAGTGTAAATAGAATAGGTTAGAATATGCGGCCTCTTCCTTTCACCACTACTACCTTTAAAGAACTAGTCATTACATCTACTAAGTCTATCCTTCATGCTTTTCTTACTCTTATCATTTTTGTTATCACCTTTATTTTGACCGACCTTTGGTTAAGCTTTTATATTATCCTCCTATCAAATGTAGGAGTTAGCTTTGGCCTTAAATTCCACAAACATCTTAGGCTTCTTTTTAACCAAGGATTTGAAGAAATCTCCATGTAGCTTCACTCCATCAATTACTACATTCAAGGTAATAGTCATATCTAATTCTAGGATCTAAACCATATTAACCACAAACCGAGGTAAGTAATCTCTTATAGATTTAGTAGATCTATATTTGATAGTGTTAAGGATAGAAGAGTCCTTAATTGGGAGTTTACTTGCAAGGAAGTGTTGCAAAAACACCTCTACCAAATCTTTAAAATATATGATAGCAATAAGCTTTAAGTGTTTAAACCAAATACCAGCAACATTTCATAAAGTTGAGGGAAATGCTTGATAAGTCACGGCATCACTCAAACCGTGTATATTAGAAAGAATGTGATAATATTCGAGATGGTCCTTTAGGTCTTTTGTTCCATCATACATCTCAAATTGTAGCAATTTGACATGTCGTAGTATGGCTTCCTTCAAAATTTCTAGAACAAAAGGACTTTTTTTTTTATTGTAAACTAACGACTAATTGTAGTAAGGGCACTAACATGTGATGGTCCAACATGGTGTGCTTACTATGGTTGTTTTCTTTTATCCATTCTTTTGAGCATAAAGGTCGAATTTCCTTACATCACTTTAACCTGCTTTCTTGGCAATTTAAGTGAATGGATTGAATTATCAAAGTCCTCAGTGCTATTGTCTCCATGCCCTTGATTTTAATTAGGTAAATTATTTTTCCATATAAGATTTAAGGTTTCATCATTCTTCTTTGACAATTCTTGGTTTTCCTTATCCAAATTACCACAAAGTTGCTCTAATCTAGCCAAGCGATCTTCATCAATGTACCTATACCCCCCTTGAAAATGCTAAGGAGAGTTGCCAGCACCTATGCTTTATGTTAATCTTGTCTTAGCCATTAGTAAAAAGGTTCTAAAAGAAATGGTGCAAAAATGTTGTTAGTAAAAAATGGTGTTGTCAATTGATTCTTGAAGGAAAAAGAGAAAGTTAAGCTAGGGGATGCTAGGGCTAATCCAACGTAGCTACTCTGATACTTAAGTCAGTATCTGTAAAAGTAAGAGATGGAGTAAGTAAGTAAGTTCTTAAAGTGTGTAAAGAGTCCTTACAGCATTGATGTGTCTATATTTGTTGGCATTTGTCCAACAAATGTAGTGACAAGTAGTTCATTTATTATGGGCCACATGGTAACTCCTTAATTTAATCACATGCCCTAATGTAAGGGGAATAGGTAGTTATGTAGATAAGCTAGGCAAATGATAAATTGTCCGCACCTTTATTCAAACTCAAAGTATTTGAATGGGGTAAGGCAAGCTTTTAGGCCCATTAGATTAGCTAGCCACAAAGTCTCCTTAGTCATCAAATCAAGTCATATTACTGACCTTAATAAAGTAGGTCAGCTCGGCAAGTGTAGAGACATTTGATGAATATGAATTTGCATATGATTGTTGTGAAATTTTTAAGCGATTTTCATTTATTTTATTGCAACTTTAATGAATTTGGCACTAAATTGAGTAATTTATTGATTCCAAGACTTTGAATAGTTGATGTGAAAAGAGAGAAATTTATTCAAAATTTAGTCAAGAAGAAGGATGATTTTCACTTATTTGAGAAAGCAATAAAGGATAGAAGCTCGCAAAGGAGAATTTTGCTTAACATAAATGATCGGTTAAGATCAAACCTAGAGATTACAGTCATGCTTCTAATTATGATTCCTTATCATAAGGACTTTAATTTATTGATTTCAGGATTGCATGGAGAATCACACATGAGGTTCAACTTGTGCTTCTAAGGCATAATCATACCACTTCATGATTTATTTTCTTATTTAAGTCCTTTGCACCAATCTCTATAAATAAGAAGAAATAATTTTGGAATGAGAGGAGACACAAAATGAAAGGTAGCCATTCTTAGGAGTTTACTAAGGTTCTTCTTTGTAATGCAACTAGTCTGAATTTCTTTTGTAGTTTTTATGAAAGTTTGTTCCTTTATCTTGGTTGTAGTGTAAATCTTTGTTATCTAGACTTATGGATCCTATAGTTAACATGCAACATGTCTCTCTTGTCAATTCTAATGAACTCCCTAATTTTTATTAATTCAATCATGTGTACCTACTTAATTAGGTTGTTATTTCTAAAGTTTTAATGCTAATTATTTGATATAATGCATGATGGTTGCGAGAACTAACATGTAATTAGGTCTAGCATGGTTAAAGAGAATCTTTGTAGTCTTACCAATAAGTAATAAGATTCTTCTGGATATTATTATAACTATGTTGAGGGAATTCATGTACATAATGCTACTTTAACATATTCTATTACAAAAGTGATTCAGGCAAAATATAGTTAAGATTAGGAGTTGATAAATGAAGCAATTCCAATTGACTCATTAAGAGGGAATTCTCCCAGTTAATAAAGTAAGGGAAGGAATTAGATACCTTTAGTTAGTTTATGTTAATCTTTAGGTGAAACAATGTTTAGACATCCTTATCATTATTTAAAGGTTTTTATTTCATTGTTACCTCTTTTTAATTTTAATCTCATTTACTCTACTTAATTTAGTTGAAATTATGCTTTAAAATTTATTAATCCTCTTGGTTGGAAAATAAAGTTAAGGTGATTATCAATGCCTGCAATCCTTGAGGATTCAGCAACTTGGACTCAAAGCCGTTCACTATACTTGATAAGTGTACTTACCTTTGATCAGGAACTAATACCAATAGAAGAAAAATCCATTTGTATGTACCAAGGCTACCATGTCATCAACATTAGGTACACCTGGTAATGGATCGCCAAAGTACATCCTCAAACAATGATTGATCTCCACCTTAAAGATTTCACTAGCTTAAGTATGAAGGGTGAGTTCTACATTTGTAACCTTATTGAAGATGGGTATGGTCAACTCCTCATTATCATCCTTCTCAGGACACTCTTCGTGAGCGAGGTGTATGAAGTTGCATCTTTTTTTAGCTAGTATCAAGTTAACCTCCTTGAGCTGCCACTAGTCTTCACCACATGGGAGTTTACTGCCATTGCTGCTATAGGAGGAATGATAACATGAATTTAGCATGCACATTCTATGGTTATTCTAGCTAATTTGGACATTAATATAGTTAATTCTATAATGTTTTGAGCTTAATTCATTTCATTTTTAGTTTTAGGAACTTTAAGAGGCATTTGATGAACTTTTTAAGGGTTTTTATTAAGTTTTGGAGCTTATTTGGACAAAGCCGCTTATAAAGAGTTAAAGTGGAGAAATTTTGAGTAAGAAATGAAGTCCAATAAAGAATACGGTTGAAGACCACGGCCACGTCCCCACCCATATCCCTTTCATCATTTAATCATATTGAATTTTAAAGATTTCAGAGAAAGTGTAGGTACATGCGAAAACATCACGATCGTATACATAGCTTGTGCGCTTGCAATAATTTATGAATCTTTTATTTTTGTTATGTTTACTTTGTAAATCTAGGTCTAATCCTTATAAATAGATGCTTAAGCCTAGGTTTATAGAGAGAGCCCCTTTAGAGAACAATTCGATACAGTAAAGAATTATAAGGAGGCTTCTCTATTCTTTTCTTTTTTACTTTTATTATGTGGTTTTAAATTTCTTAGTCAATCGATGTTGAACCCTACATTCTAAGGTGAATTTTTATTAAGGACATTCAATCTATGATTTTGTATATTGTGATCTAATTGTATTATCTTTATTGTTTGCTTTAATTCAATATACCAACAATTGAATTATTAGTAGAGTCTATTGTCAAGTTCTTGAAAACTTGCAATATGACTAATTGATACAATTAGGTAAAACTAGTTAACTAAACATTTAATAGTTCAATTTTTCCAGATTGAGGCTACATAATATTGGGATTCAAGAGTGTCATGTGATCCTGTAATGCTCTATTTAGAAGTGATTTGGCTAGAGAGCATTTCAAGATTAGGAATTGGCCAAGAGACACGAGTTTGGTTAGTTTGTAATAGGATTCCCCTACGGTACAATATTACAATTGAGATTGAATAAGTTACCTGAAACTAGGTAGTAGATAACTTTATTGAATTACTAAGAAAATGCTTTCTTATTTAATTTAATTTAATTTGTTTTTATTCTTGTTCTTGCTATTATTTTTATTTTGGTTTATTTCTATTTAAGCTTATCTTCTTATTATTTTAGTTGTTTGTTATTGCAATCATCAATTTCCCATCTTTAATTATTTAAGTAAATCTTATATTGTATAAGTTAGGTAACTTGAATAATTTAAAGATACAACTACTAAAAAAATTAGATACTACTCCCTTTTAAGGTTGCTTGTGGGATTGATAATCAAACTCATAACCTGTTTTATCTGTATTATAATTTAACTAGGTGCACTTACCTACAGTAATAAGCATGCACGTAGTTAGCACGTCAAGTTTTTTGCACTATTGTTAGAGAGCCATTAGAGTAGACTAATTAGAAATTTAGAAAAAAAAAAAAATACCTTAGATTTTCCAATTATTCTGACATATCAATAATATTTGTTTCCTTAGTTATTGTTGGTATTTTTCTTCCTTATATTATTTCTAATTTCTAAATTCTTCTCAATTAATGACCAGGAGCAGCAGCAACAATCCTTTAGAATTTGATCTAGAGATTAAAAGGACTTTATGCTATCTCCATAAGAGAGTTTGTGAATCCGCGGATTTGATAAATGAAGGTTTACCACTTAAATTATAGGATGAGTTAGAGAATTCAAAAAGTAAGCAAGAACTTGAGCTCAAAAATATGGTACTAAACAACAATAATGATCAAGCCAATAAGAACCTTGGAGAATTTGCCAAACCCGTGGTGACTCGACCTGAGTCCATCATCACAAGGCCTCTGATTCAAGTAACAAATTTTCAAATTCAACCTAATGTCATCCAGATGGTCCAACATTTAGTCCAATTTGACGAATTGGTTGACAAGGATCCCAACAACCATATCTCAAATTTCTTGGAAATCTACGACATGTTCAAGATCAATGGTGTCTTAAACAATGCATAAGATTGAGGTTATTTCCGTTCTCCTTACATGGTAAGGCCAAACAGTAGGTTAATTCATTACCTACAGACTTTATTACAACTTAGGATTCTTTAGTAGAAAAATTTTTAGGAAAATATTACTCACTTGTTAAGATGGCGAAAATTAGAAATGATATTTCTGCTTTTGCTCAAATTAATGATGAGACTCTCTATGATACATGGGAGAGATTTAAGGAGCTATTGAGGAGGTGTCTACTCCATGGGCAACCCTAGTGGATACAAATTCAAATGTTCAAAACTGGAATCAGTTATCTTATGTGTCATATTATCGATGCCACAGTTGGAGGTACTTTGAGAGCTAAGATACTAAATGAGACATAAAAGCTTATTAAGGGCATGGCGATGAATAATTCATAGTGGGATAATGTGAGATCCAAAGTAAAGATATTTAGGAAATATGAAGTTGATTCTGTGACTGCATTAATTACTCAAGTTGAAAATCTAAGTGAAAAGATTGAAGGAATAATGAAGCAAGTTAATTTAGTGCAGAACGAAATTTTGGCTAAAATTGAAGATTTGAATTTTATTACTAACCATTTTATGAACAATCCTTTTAGCAATATATATAACCTAGGTTGGAGAGACCACCTAAATTTCTCTTGAAGAGGCCAACAGCAACAATAGAATGGAAATGTTCAATGTCAAACAAGGCCCCCAACGTTAAGGACTTGTTGAATTAATTCATCTAGAATTTAGATACATGTTTTCAAGCCAATGAAACAACACTAAAGCATACTGAAGCTTCATTAAGGAACTTAGAGAACTAGTTAGGATAGTTGGCTAGTATGATTATTGAAAGACCATAAGGAAGATTGCCTTGGAACACCTAACCTATAAACCCCTAAAATTTTCAACCTAATACCTAAGATAAACCCTAGTGTGTTAGAAGACTCTAAGAGTCAACGAGGCTAGTTAGGAGAAAAACCCTAAAATAACAATCGAAGATTCAATCGTATATAAAATTTTTAAACCTTAAGTGTATGTAAATACTAGAGATTGCCTCCGAAAGTGATAAAAACCCTAAAACTATAACTTTAAGGATATAAAAGCACTAATTCACTATAATCTACTCTTAAACCCTAATTGATAATATATCCTGAGTAACATGCAAAATCATACAAAATCATTAGCAAATGATCAAGATAACTTTCAGTTATTCATAAATGCATATAGTACTAATTTAATTTATCAAAAACTAGGATATTACATTATGAATCATGTTAGTCTCATAGGTATATAACTAACTTAGTATTATATAGATTTGAGTGCTTAGTTAATGTTTACACTACATATAAGTAATGTTAGTATTATAAATTGTGTTTTTCATGCTAATTACATTAAGCATGATACTAAATTTTATATGGGGATATAAATATCTATAAAAAGATTCCAATAGCTAAATTTACCAATTATTTCATTTAACTTCATATCTCCTTTCATTTCCATAAATTTTCTCCTAATTATCCTTAATTTTCTCATTTTGTATATTAATTTCATACAAATTTAAGAGAGTTGACTAAGTTAACATTTGATCATTTGATTAAGTCAAATGTTGACAAAGTCAACAAATGTCACTTTCTTCTAGAGAATTCTTCCATCTTCTTTGATTTTCTATTCATTTATCACATGCTAATGTTTTTTTTTTTTCTTTTCCTTATCCTTGTTATCCAACATTTGGGATCTTCTAGACCCCACTTGTCCCACTCATAAAACATAAATTAATACAATGCAAACCCTTTTTCCTCTCCATTCCCAAACCGTAACCTGTTCTTACTTTCTCATTTCCAACACTTTCTCAATTTCATTTCCACCATTTCAACTACCAATAGAAACTATTATATTATATATACTTACTTTCCTTTTCATATTATAAAGGAGAGAAAGGTATGTTTGTATGTGATCTCTTATCTTAATTAGTAATTAGTTGTATATGTTAGGTTAGTTTTGAAATTTACATGTAATATGTACATACATGTTACTGAATATGGGAAGCTTTATACCCATACTTAGAAGTGTAGAAATACTTAGGCATATATATAGAAATACATATAACAAGTGGATACATGTGAAGTACATATGTAAGGATTTTAATAAAATACTTAGTATAAGTATAAGAATCGTTAGATAAATGGAGAAAGAACACATACATATGCTTAAGTATATGTATACAAGGGCATTCTTGATGTACATATGTATGGATACCCTTATACATAAGTATCTTCTATGTACATAACCTAAAATAAGAAGTATACTAAGTATACATACATATAACTTACTAATTAACCCTATAAGATGCAAAAATATAGATTACATGAACATTTATTAACGGAGTATACAAGGCATAAGAAAATACATATAAAAATATGTATACCACCGTATGTAAATATGGATATATGTACAAGTATACTAGTATATATACAAGTGTATTAGAAGTATAAATACACATAAAATAAGTATAAGATACATAAGTACTTGAGTATGAAGTTTGTACATAAATAACTTATAACATAATTACTTAAAATACTATAAGATAATATAATAAAATATACAATATGTACATATGTGGGCCAAAACATAAAGGACCCTAATATATACATACTAACTCATATTAATCTTAAATAAGTACATATAATAGTAATAATAATATAAAATCATCTAAGTATAAGAATCTAATAGTTAGTTAGATCATAAAGTGAAAAAATAAGATACAATAATAGACAATATGAATATTTAAGCTTCAATAATTAAAATTTCAATAAATTTAATCCACATCGTAAAACACGAGCCTTAATGTCTAAAACAGACCTTACCATGTGAACATACACTTGAAAACAATGAAAAACAACAATAAGCTTGTAAATATCGGAGATAAAATGAAAAAGTTATCTATGATTAGTAATCAAGTTCAACCAAATAAAAACCGATAGTACCCTAAGTAGAATTAGGTAAATAGATATATGGAATTTCTAGTTAACTCAATTACTTATTATCGTTGCTATCTCGTAATGATCAAGTAATCCTAACAAAGGTGTAGATCTTCTGATCGATTATTACGATTAGAGCACGAGGTGACATGGCCGAGTGAATATTTATCCTATGATTCCATACTTGTATGTGTTTGTAGCTAGTGAACTTAAATGATTCTATTAATTGAATGTTATGTGGGGTCAGGAAATATTTGTATGTGTTATTGTTTGCTGAATTGTGAATTTACCTTAAATACTAATAATAGATTGTTCATTGCATAGTAGTATAGATAATGCTTGTATGCGGTATTGGTTGGTCATACCCTAATCAAATTTAACTATACTCAACTAATAAAAAGAAATTAGAACAGGCATTAACATGCATCGCATATATACTAATTCTAGCCGTCACATTACATGGAGGTAAGGAAAGACCATACAGGGGTTGTTATTTATAAGTATATTGGTTTGGTACTGTACACGTATACAATATGACCTTACCCTAACCTGCGGGAATACTAAGTATTAGAGGCACCAATCGCCCGACTAAGGGTTAAGTCTAGAGACCTCCGTTTAGGGGTAAGTGTGGACTATGGGGGTCTACTTACAATTATACTTAGAACTTGGTTTTTATGAAAATAAAAGATTTGTTTTGTTTAAATACAAAACATGGAGTTTTGTAGAAAATAAGCTCTAGTATAATACCTAGATCTGATTAGTGTTGTGTATACTCCAACCCTAACTTCGAAGTGCGTTAAATCTAAGTTGCATATAGTGACTAGTTAACTATACGTATTGGTTGGCACATTGTTTGCTCATTCATTCATATGATCGAATTTAATATATTTATAACTTGCTTATGATGTTGCTAAAGGTTTTACTCACTAAGCATTAGCTTACATCCTTTTAGGCTTTTGTTGAAGACTACCTATTTGTCGACACTGGTCGTAAGATGCTAAAAGTTAGCATAGGGACCTGGACAAGAGCTAGCCATCTAGAATGTCAAGAGAACTCACTTTTGTAGACTTTTATATGTGTACTTTTCATTTTAATAGTATTGTAGATACAGATATACTAGATTACTATATAATGTAATCTCATAGTTTGAATCTTATATAATTATATTTATGTGATGGTATCATTTTAATCTATTTGCCTTTGGGAAGCTAGTGGTTATAGAAGCCTTGTATATTATATGAAGGGTCCATGATTGGAAGGGTAACCAATATGTGATCCTTCATGCTATATACAACGTCTGCCATGACTAGACCATCTCCCAATTCGTGACATAACCGAATCCTAAACTAATGGGTTTGGAACCAAACTAGAGGAAGAAAAGTCAACTATCGAGTTAATGACGTAAAACAACAGTGCTCCTTAAGATCCAACCCATGTTTGACCTATAATAATTTTAGTTATTTTATTCGTTTATTTCATTGTCTTGTCATAAATCAATTTAAGTATAAAATTTATAAGTTAGTGTTTTTCTCCTACTTTAAACAATTTTTCATTAAAATCAGTTATTGAATTTTGTTTATGCAATAGTAATTATTAAAGTAGTCATCTAATTTAATTATTATTTGTCTTATTTTTGTGTTTCAATTCATGCTAATTTTGAGTTTTTCAAGTAATTTCAAGAACTGAGTCAAGGAAATTCAAAGTGACATTGAATTCACAAAAATACAAGAAAAACACGACCAAAGTCCACAATCGTAGACTTAGAGCATGATCCTATTGAAATTAATTTCGAAAGGAACTTAAAAATTCTTGGATGAGAAGTCCACAACCAGTACCACCTCACGGTCCTAGACCATGGACATGTAAGGTTTGCAATATTAATGTAAAGGGAAGGACTACAACTACACTCCACGACCATAATCCTTACCAGTTGTCTCCTTCAAATTTAAACATCACCAATATTTCTTCTCCTTTTCATTCTAAACTTACTCCTTCTCTCTAAAACACACTTGTTTTTCAATTTTCTCTCTACTTCTACACCAAAATCTTACAAAACTTCATGATCCAACACCATACACTTCAAATCTAATGTACATAAGTCATTCCTAGTCATTTCCTTTTTTAGATTTATTGATGTTGTGCATAAAAATCAGATTTTTAGTAAGGGTTTCATGAAGAAAATTTTAACTTGCATGAATCTTAGCTTGTAGGAGCAACATAAGAAAGGTAATGTGACAAAACATGTTACTTTCTCGTTGTTTATGAGAAATCTCATGAAAAAACATAAACTTGCTAAGGATTGAATGTGGCAATTGTTTTCTACATTAAAAGAAAGTGAAGGAAAGTGAGAGAAGGTGATGGAAAGTAATATTTTTATTCACATGTGATGTATACTATTCATTTAAAAATAGAAAAAACTTGTTTGTGATTGGATTAAAATTTGGTGCAACTATAATGATTCCTAGATTTCATGAATTTTACAATACTGATTAAGTTTGTTGAAGTAAAATCTAATTTAACATGCTAGAAAATTCGTGTAGTAATATGGAATTGTTGATAAAAGAAATTGCACATGTAATAGATCATAGAAAAACAAGTTAAAGAGCTTATATCTTAGATGCTAATATTCATGTCAATAGAGATTATGAAAAAAAAATAGGAATTAATCTTGAATTAATTCTATAATTTCATTAATCCATGACTTTAGAAAAAATCAACATTTCATTATACAGTCATTTGCTAATTCAAAATTTCTTATGTTGCTTGATTGGATAAATTAGCAATAAATTAGGAACAATTTTTTAGTCTTAATATGATCCTTGAATTAATCATTTTTAATGTAACAAGAATTTGTTTCTTTTTATCAAGTTAAATTCTTTTATTTTTTATTTTAGAATAATGCTGAGGGTGAAACACATCACTCGTATGAATTCAAGCACCATCCCTATCCATCCACTTCTAACTTTTCGAGAATCTTGGAAAAAGAAGCAATACCTTCAGTTATCAAAGAAGAAATTCTACCAAACAACATATTTGAGCTAGAATTGACTAGTTCAAGCGAGCTATGATACTAGAGTTTAGTAATTAATCAAGTTTGGAGGATGTGACCAACTCCTCATAGTCAATAAGCCAATACACAAGGAATTAACACTTGAAGTGCTAAGCATTCAAAGGTTAGCTTTCGATAATATTGAAAGTGGTAGAAATAATACTCTCTAATTTAGGTACAATGGTGAAGAGGTGACCATACCATTTGATGAGTTGCCTATTAGGATGTGAATTTATTCTATGAATTATGTTAGGACTAGAGAAAATATGAGTTACTATATAAGTTGTCTCGGAGGGAATATGAATATTTTGTATGGTCTGACTTAACTAATCGTGAAGGAGGAGCTTATGACCAAGGAGGTCTAAAGCTTCTAAGTTGAGAGATCTTACTTTTAGATTAGTTCATTATATTCTAGCTAGAGTTTTTACCAGAAGAAAGAACAATCAAAGGGTAATAAATGAGAGGGATATCTTATATTTGCATATTATTACTAGTTGATAACCTATAAATTTAGGAGTTAAGATAACTTAGTTCCTTAGGAGCCAAGCTATCAATCATTGTTCAAGTTTTATTTCTGTAGGTCCTTTCATTACCAGGTTAGCTAGTAACAACCCTTGCTTCCATGGCATTTTATGTATGCTAGAACTAGATCCCCTTGCCCCAATGAATTATGAATCTATCAAGACCATGAAGCTTCCTCCAATACCTAAAGGTCTACTTCCTGAACCTTCTAGTGAGGCCACATCTTCATCATCCTACCTGTAATCCAATTCATCATCTCCTTCAGTGTTTGGTACAATTAAGAGGTTTATGAGGAAGATACTAAAGAAGCAAAGCATTCTAATGCACAAAATTGATCACACTAAGTTCAAAAAAGATACACTCTTAGCCCATTTAGGAGTCCAGCCACCACCTTCACCACTCATGCCAACCTTAGACTCAAACAAGTAGTTAATACAAGAAGAGATTGAGGAGGAAGGTGAAGAGGATGAGGAAGAGGATGAAGAATGATTTCATATGCACTTATTCTTTTTTTTTTTTTTTCAAAGACTTGGTTTGATTTTTATTTTTTGGATAACGATACATATGACTTATTTACTATTGCCCTTTTTATTTAACTATTTAATCTTTTGATGTTCTACAAGTTTTACATGATACTAACACTTTGGTACTTAAATTAGTAGTTTTATTTAGTTTAATTTAACTTTTTCTTTTCATTTTTTCTAGTTAGTTTGTTTTGTTAGATACAAAGAAAACCATAAGCTTAATCAAATCAATAGAATTCAGATCCTAGACTTCAAATTTTTCTTTTCAAAGATCAATGCAAAAACCGGGGAAGTCCCAATTCTTTTTCTTTTTTTTTTTTGTTATTTTTCTCTTACTTTATTTTGAATTGTATTCTTGAATTAGAAATTTTAGAAATGTACACCATCTATTTATTAAGCACACAAAAATTTTTTGAAAATTGTCCAAGTTCTTTATGAATTTTGAACAGTTTATTGAATTTAAGTGATTAGATCCCTATGTCGCTTAAGCTTAGACTTAGACTCAGGATTAAGATAGATATAAACAAGTTAAGAACTAATTATTTTAATTTCTAAGCTTAACTCTAAAGTATAGTTATCTATCTCTTTTTTTTCAACTTTTTAGATTGGATGAATAAACGAGATTTGTCATTTGAAAGTCTCTTGGAAAATCAAAGCAATTGGAGGCATAAATGAATTAAGAAAAAAATTGCTAAGAATTGGTAAGAATCGATTTTGGTCCCTTAGAAGAAAAAGACTTTTTTCTACTACCAATTGCAAAAAGGAAATTAAAATTAAAGTGGTTAAGAATTGGTCTCAATCCCTTAGAAGTGCAAAGTGCTTTCCCACTAACAATTACTTAAGTAATTAAAAAGGCTAAATTAGTAAGGATCAACCTTTGTCTATCATAAGAGTGAAGTTTTTTCCCAATACTAATCAACTTCAATAAAAGAAATTAAGTTAAATAGCCTCCCAATGAAAATTAAAAGAAGTAGAGAGACAATCAGAGAATGAATTGATGTAACATGCATCCATTCTAGGTTTTCAATTAAGAATTAGTTAAAGGAAGATTTACCTCCTCTTGAGTTAAAGTAAGGAAATTTCTTTAACTTTTTCTTAATTGATTAATGTTTATTTTAATCTATAGTTTAGTTTTTGTTTAAGTGATATGGCTAACTTTAAATTATTTATATTGATTATTAAAATTCAATAGTTCTTAGGTCATTATTATCTTAAGTATTCTAAAAACATTATTAAGTTGAGGAAAAATTGTGATTTTGAAAGAAATTTTGATAAGCTAATTGAAGTTGAGGGTGTACTTTCCTGAAGATAATTGTTAGCTACATTGTCTTTAAAATGTTTTTGTTTTGTTTTGATGTTTTGCTTAAGGACAAGTAAAAGCTTAAGTGTGAGGGTATTTGATAATATGAAGTTAGAATACACATTCTATAGTTATTTGGTGCTATTTTGGATATTAATATAGTTAATTATGTAGTATTTTGAGCTTACTTCATTTAATCTTCAGTTTCAAGGATTTCAAGTGGCATTTGATGAACTTTTAAGGATTTTTATCAAGTTTCAAAGCTTATTTGGATGAAGGCATTAATTGAGAAATGAAGCAAAAGAATTTCGAGTGAGAAACAAAGTTCAATAAAGAACATGGTTGAAGACCATGGCTAAAGACCATTGCCGTGGTCCTTACCTATGTTCCTTCTGCCATTTAATTCCATTGAATTTTGAGGATTTTGAACAAAGTGCAAGTATGTGCCCAAAAGTCACGGCCATATACCTAGCCCATGCACTTGCAATAATTTACAAATATTTTATTTTAGGTTTTCTTTATAAACCTACATCCACTCCTTATAAATGGATGCATAAGCCTAGATTTGCAAAGGGAGCCCCTTTGAATCACAAGTTGGCAAGGTAAAAAATTACAAGGTGGCTTCTCTATTCTTCTCTTTTTTACTCTTATCATGTCACTTTTAGTAGGAAGTGACTTCTTTGGAAACGATAAGCAGATTGTTTTAAATTTCTTAGTAAATCGTTGTTGAACCCTACATTTTAGGATGACTTTTTATTAGTAAAATTCAATCCATGATTTGCATATTGAGATTTAATTGTATTTTTTTAATTGTCAACCTTAATTCAATATATCGGTGGTTGTATTATTGCTAAAGTCTATTGTAGAGTTCACAAGAGCATGGAACATGATTGATTGATATAATTAGCCAAAACCGGTTGACTAAAACATTTAGTAGTTTGGTTTTTCCATATTAGGGCAACTTAATAGTAAGATTCAAGAGTTTCATGCGATCCTGCAATGCTCTATTCATAAGTGATTCAAGTAGAAAAGGTTTCATGATTAAGGATTGGCCAAAAGACATGAGTTCGATTAGTTTGTAATAGGATTCCCTATAATACAATATTGCTATTTAAATTGAATAAGTCACTCATAACTAAGTAGTAAATAACACTAATGATTTACAAAGGAAAATGCTTTTCTTCTTTAATTTAATTTAATTTGCTTTTTATTCTTGTTCTTCCTATTATTTTTATTTCGATTTATTTCTATTTAAGTTTATCTTCTTGTTATTTTAGCTTTTTGTTAGTGCAATCTTTAATTTCCCATCTTTAATTATTCAAGTCAATCTTATATTGTATAAGTTAGGCAACAAGACAAATTTAATGATACAACTACTTTAAAAAATTAGATACTACTCCCTTTAAGGTTCCTCATGTGGTTGACACTCGAACCCATAAACTGTTTTATTTATACTATAACTTGACTTGGCTAACTTGACTAAATGCACTTACCTACACTAATAAGCCCATACACGCTTAGCACATACGGGAATTGCCCTCTCTACCACCTCTTCGTAGGCATTGCTTTGTGTTGATGTAGTGATGAATGACTTATAAGACTTTAAGCACTCACCTAAACTTGCCATTCCTTGAATTTGAGGAAAGAGAATTTGAATCCCTTGGAAAATAGAAATAAGTTAATGGTTTGAGTGGGAGTGAAGAAGTCATAAATGCAAATGAAAACAATTGATTCACGCAAAGTTATGAAACAAGTGACAAATTCTTCTATTGTAATTGTAGCCTTGAAATGGGAGATTAATAGGTTATGGGAAGTCAAGCTGACACAACGTGTCCAACCCTCAAATTACCCCACGAAGCCTATACTCAGCATAAATGGCTAAAATTTTCTCAAAAGTGACAAATATGCGTAAAGTCTAGCCTATTACGACTCACCACTAGTCCCGCGTATTCAATGTATGAGGAATAATTGCACCTAAAAATTAAATTTCAAAAGAATCATCCTTAGGAAGCTAGAACACCTCAAATTAGATGTAACACAAAGTTTTAGGACCCTTGTTATGTGTAAGACCATCAAAGCTGGAGAAACCCAACCTCGACTCAATCACCAAAGAAATTCTCAACATGAAATGGACACTAGTAGTCCACACATCAGGACACCTAAGATAGCTCATTGGAGCCTAGGAAAGCGCTACAATAATATCTCGAAAGCCACTCTATGCCGAATGTTGAAAGCCGGTTCAAATCTATGCATGGAGATACCTAGCTTAGA
The DNA here is from genome assembly GCA_024138015.1 of Lumnitzera littorea. NCBI lineage: Eukaryota > Viridiplantae > Streptophyta > Magnoliopsida > Myrtales > Combretaceae > Lumnitzera > Lumnitzera littorea. The sequence continues at coordinate 68,299,917 of JAMXBB010000005.1, read as the reverse complement.
AAATATCTTAGCAACCCAACCTTCCAAATCTCCTTACTAATACCTCATCAACAAGACCGGGGCCCTTGAGGGGGGAAGGGGTAAGTGTTGATGGACAATTTTGAATAATGGACTCTAAAGCCCATTCCAATCGACACAAATTATTGGTTGGCCTACTTCGACCCATGACTAAACTATGAGGACCCTATCCTCTACAACTGAGCTTCACTGTTTAGCTAATCTACCATAGGTCAAGACTTCAATCCTTTATCGTGGTCATGATTGATGGCATCCATGTCATGGAGACATCAAACATTAGAGGACCACCAAGGAAGGTCAGATGTCAGACATCAAGAGAACACTGTTGAAGCACCGATCAATGGGAATTACCAAGGTGCCACATCACCCATGGAGACCTCAAACATTAGAGGACCACCAAGGAAGGTCAGATGTTAGACATCAAGAGAACACCGTTGAAGCACCGATCAATGGGAATTACCGAGGTGCCACATCACCTTTGGAGATCTTAGATTGCATCTAATTAAAATGATATGTTTTCCTATTTAGGTAAGATACAAATACATCTAGATCTCCTACTCTCATGGTTGTTAAAATTGTAATTTTATTATTTATTTGAATACGAAAAATTGGTAGAATCATATAAAACTAATAAAATCATATGATTGTAGAATTTCATATCAAAGTATATAATTGTACCGAAAGTTTGTACATAAATGATTTTGCATCCATTTAAACTAAGAAAAATATCATAAAATCATAAATTCATAAAATTGTATTGTTGGACTTGCAATTTTAATAACTATACTCACACCACACCAAGCCTTCTTTCTTTCTCTCTCTTTATTAGTCCCATTACATATTGACTTAAGCATTTGAACTATCCACACCGAACAAACCCCCGCTGCTCACTAACCATGTCTTTTTTAGCAGAACACATGCTCATAACTCAAGACTAAGATCAAGAATCTTTATTGATGAAATCGGCATGACAACATTTCCTAATTAAGGTAAATCGCCCAAAAACATAATAAAGTGGACCTTACATTACGAGAGTCATTTTGATAAGAAAACTCCATTAGATGAACCAAGATTTCAACATCATAAGCCATTTTGTATTCTTAAGTGACAAATGTTGGTTTAACTTTTAGTTCCACTGAGGTAGAATCTTACTAATTAGTCATGGATAACGTATGAAAAAAGGTTTAAGGACATTAATTGTTGAATAAAAGACGAATGTAATATATAAAATAGTGACACATATATAATACAAAGTGATTGCTATTTACTATAAATGATGTATTATTAAATTTCTGAGAGCACAACGTATAACTTGAAGTTTTAAAGTGGAATAACGTTTTTGCACCCCAAGTAAGAGTGAAAATAAAGTAGCAATTTGAATTTCCACACATTCAACTACCAAATGATATTTATTTTTTAAACAAAAAGCACGTTCTGTACATAAATTGGATAAATAAATGAATATTCTTTATCCTTTGCTATACTGATATCCTACAATAGAGATAAACATAATCAGGAGAGGTAACTTCAATAATATAATATCTAATTTGGACACATAGAAGGAAAAAAACAATGGGAATTTTTCTTCTAATGAGTAACAAAATGTTAAGATTCGTGCACCTTCAATGGTTGAGTAGCAAGTAGACCTAGGCACCATTCCGAACCAACCCAGAATTGGATCCAAACCTGCCGAACTGGTTTACGGGTCAATTCCTTGGACCTACTAGTTCAACTGATGATTTAAAGAATCGTGAACCAATTTTTCAAGAAAAAATTTTAAAAAAAATCTAAATTTTAGATTTTAAATTAAAATTATTTGAACATAAGAAAAATATTATTTTTAGTCCATTTTATAAAATAGTTATCTTAAGATATGCACTTATTTATATATAATTATATTCAACTCAATTATTATATTAATAATGTAAGATAAAAGATATGAATATTGTAAAAAAATTTTAAAAAACAAAAGTTAGTCCTACATTACTAAGAATGAGATTCATCTTTTGGTAAAGATTTATATATATCAAATCACACAAGTTTTTAAAATTAAATTTATTGTGTTTTTATAAATAGCAACACATTAAATGTTGTTAATGGAAAATAACTATTTTCCTACTTATGAAATTAGTTAAAATTTTCAATTTTCATTATTATTTATTTTTAAAATTATTTAATTTCACCATTTTTACTCTTTTCTTTTCTTTTTTTATCGTTTTTTTTTTTAAGTTGGCTGTTCAAAAACTGCCGAGTCCACGAGTCTAAGAGCTTAACCCAACTTAAACGCGTTTACTCGGCAGGTTGACTATATGGGTCCAACCCATATAGTTGGGTCAAGAGCCAGGTCTTAAACCCGATGGGACGGTTCTAAGCCAAATTACATTTTGGACCCCAGCTAGTGCCTAGATCTAGTAGCAAGAATTACTAAATTGAAAACTCAAGGGACATTGTTTAATCGTCGAGCACCTCATAAGATTGTCTTGAAGATCTTCATCAGTTGATAATGCAACTTTTGCTTCCATCTTTCTTAAAAATGCAAATTGATAAAAGAATGAAAGGTCTACTCAAAAGGGCCTTAGTTTTCCTACGTAATTGAAATCGCAATACTTTAAAGTTTTTTTAGAAGATTGGATGTCGATACAATTATATAAGAAAGAGAATGCAAAAAGGTACCATTTTTCTTCTTTGTCATCAGATTTCAAAGGTTTTGCATTGATAGAGTCAGTCTTTTTATCATTTACAATTTAAATTATTGAACAATCTAACATTATTTATACTACTCTATCAACTAAATTTAGAAAATGGATCGTTACTTTATCAATACAAAGATTAGGGTGTAATTTAACAATTTTACCATAAAAACTACATGAATGTACTTAAACCTTGCTATACGGGAAAGAAAGATGTCAACTTTCACACTTTCTATTCGTATATTTTGTTGGAAGGTAGTAGTCTTTATTAAATTGAACCTATACATAGATAAAAAATGTAAATCAGTTACGGAATGGTGTTTCATGGGAAAATGTGAGAGATGATAAATGTTCAGTTACTTTCTCAAAATGTGCACCTGAATAGTGGCATTATTTGTGGGTTTCCTGTAAAGAAAACTATTTTAAGATAAGCTCGGGTAGTTATTAGTTTAAAGTATAAATAAGAATGAAAATATTTTTGTTTCAAACATGACAATATTTTATTTCATGGTAAGGTCATATTGGATAACTTCTATTGTATGTAGTCAATTTTAGATAATATCTTTCAATGTGTAGTCAATTTTTTGGATAAGTTGTACATAAAGAAATTGGTTTGTAAGATATTCAAATAATTAAATAAACTAAAAGATTTAAGACACTAAACATCATCCTTTCCTTTTAATAATATAGATAATATTCGTGTATGGTGTATTCAAAATATAGATAAATGTGTAAATATAATATGTATATATATATTTTATATACTATATACTATATATAAATATATATGTTGGTCTCAGTAAGATATCAAGAGAGAGGTAAATTCACATCTTTCTAAAACTAACAATTTTTTATTTAAAGACAAAACCGCTCTTCATAGCTTAAATGGCATGATAGTAATTGAAAATTTGATTATTTAACTTAAGGCATGAAAGATAAAAGAACAAATAGTGAAGATCAGAAAATAAATAAGTAGGGAGTAAGAAGATCAAACAATTATTTTATAGAGCTTCGGCCTTTTGATTACTACTCTCTTCTAGCTCCAATGCTAGAGACCCAGTCCTCCTCACCGATGTTGTTTCATTAGTCCAATCTTTTTAATAAACAATAATCAAAGAGAGATTATAAGGATATCCAATCGCTTTTCTATCTTATCTCACTAGTTTCTTCCTAAGCTATACACAAGCCTCAAAGAACTCCCTAATCCTCTCACACTCCTAAATACAAAAGAAACTTTTACAAGAAAAATGAGATAATACAAGCAATATCCTTTTACAATTTTCACTTAAAAGCAATGACAATATATAAATGAAAACTGATTTTGCATAAGTTTTGACAAAGTTTCTGACAAAGCTTCCCAATGTTCACAAGAGAAATTTGAATTTCAATTCTTATGTTTTTTGCAACATTTCTCAATCTAGTGCTACTTCTATTTATGTTGGATCAACCTCTTTGTAACAGTAAACGGCTATCTCATGAATTTTCTTCAAATACAATATTGTTGGAAAAAATATCCCATGACAATAGGAACCAAAAGTTTGAATTTTTTAAATAATCGAATGAAGCTGTTCCTAAATTTGTTTCTTTGACGAGTGTGAATCTTTTGATAATTGCTACGTGAGGTGATTTGTCCTAATCCTCATTTGATTTCGTAAAGCTTTAGAAAAATATTTCAAGCATTAAGGATAAAGATGAAGGGATATGACCAATTCTTCATATATCCTAATCCTATCAAAACTATCTAACAATTCTTTATAAAAAATTCTATTTGAATTTTACCATACGATTCTCATAAAGGATCAAGTCAATTTTATCTTTAAGCAAAATATCTTCAAATTTGAACTAGACTACAACCTTATCTCATAACTTTTTGAACAATCGTTGTCCAACAAGTCCTTATAGAGTTCTTAACAAAATTTCTTAATCTCGATAATCCTTTTTCAATTATTATTGACTTTTTTTATCCTTAGACATCTTATTGTCAAAAAATATACTGCTAAAAACTTAATCACTCAAATTTCCAAATCTGATTCTTGAGCATCCAAAAATAGTCAAACTTAAATCTCTATGGACTTAACCAACTTTAGTGGAACAAAATTGAGTATATTGCCCTAATATACCCAATAAGGTGGAGCGAGGCCTTCTCGGAAATTTATCCAACTTAATTTATTTAAATTAATCAAAAAAGAATTTCAAAACATCAACTAATCACATTACTGAATGCAAACTGTGAATTTTTTATCGTTTGCTAATATACATTCTAACATACGTTTTGACAATCTTGATAACCTCAAGCTTATTTTCTTCTCAACACTTCTTTTCTTTAAAAACATCATGCATTTTTTAAAAGCTTGTTAAGTTTATCACATTTTTTTATTATCATCAAAATATATTAAGAGAGAACTCAACAATGTATATATATATAATTTAGATACTTTCTATATACATATCTATACTTTATATGTTATATACTATGTTATATATATAATGTGTACATATATATACTCTATATAATATAATATACAATATGATATTTTATTAATAAAAGAACACATGAAGAAAGAATTAAGAATTAAAGAAGAACAAGAATTAAGAAGAATGAATAAATAATTTATTAAAAATTTGCATTATTGTTGATTCTCAAAAAATGATACTAATTAAATAAAGAAATTAATTTATTAAATATTTAACTTAATTAAAACTCCTCAAAATAATATTTATATTTTAATTTCACATACAAAAAGCCTACATAATACCTACTTGCTTTTCGTTCTTATGCTTAAGCAATCCACCAACCTTATCATGCCTAACGTACCCATGCTCGCTTGCCTTAGCCTAAGCTTAAGCCTATCCATGCTCATGCCTTCTATTTTTTTCTTGTCACCAAGCCTAAGATGCCTATAGGGCAAGTAGGCATGCTTGTGTGTATGTACCTAACCTACTTACCATGATTGGCTACTCTTTCTCTTTGAGTATCATACATGCATTTATGTGTAAAGGAATAATTATAACATGGATGATTTATGTTTGCACCTACATACAAATAAACGATATATATTTTAGGTAGGATAGAATGAGGATAAACATTACAAGCTTCTAGTAAAGGATTAACTCTTTATTGCTTTTAGCAGGTTTATCACTTTAAGTATCATACACCATTTATATGTTAAAATAAATGGGTTGTTAGAAAAAAAAAAAAAAGAACTAAGCACACTATGTAGTTTAAATTAATAGCACCTAATAAATATTAACCTAATCCATGTAGCTTCAATGCAATGACAAAAGACACCACCACAAACTATGAGGAGTTAATTTGAAGAAGAGTTGAACCTAGAGAAGAATCAAATATAGCACGAAACAAAAATTAACATAAAGAAGATGAAGTAACTACACCTACCAACTCAAACTCACTCTTCTAATGGTGTAGATGAGAAAGGTTTTATCTTCCATGTTGTTTTCTCTTATAATTTAGAGGCAAGTTCAAATAGGAAATTGAATTTTCAATTAGTCAAAATAAAGGATCAATATTTCGTAAAATGGTTCAAATAAGGGATTTTGTCAACCCATCATTACAACATTATTTAACTAAGCTAAAGTTGTACATTATTTGACATGTGGTAGTGATGCAGTGTTGATGAGGCTATTTTATTACAAACAAAATAGAAAAATAACAATATAGAAAACAAATAAATTCAAAAAATAAGGGAAAAGGAAAATAATATACAAATAAAGAAAATTATAAAAAAAATATAAAATATAAAAAATGAAAAAAGAAACAAAAAATTAAGAAAAATGTTAAAAATAAAAAATAAAGAAAGAAAATAATTTAATATATAAAAAATATTTACTAGCATCCCAAGTCTAACCCAAGATTAGGAAGTAACCAGCAATTGCATATAGGGAGTCATGCGATCTCCCTTTGCAAATGGTTGTCGTCTACACCCCGTCCTTAAGGGGCTAGGAACAAGTAGTCATCGACCATCCTTAACTTTAGGGAGGATGGAAAAGAACTTATTTTTTTAATTGTTTTTCCTTTTTTTTTTGTAATTTCATTAATTTTTTACAACTTTTCTTTTTAGGAAATTACATTAAAGATATCTATGTTTTTTCACATTTTTACTTTAGGTATATTTGTTATTATTTTTACACTTTAGGTTCCTATGCTTTTAAATAATGTAAATTACTAAACGTCTATCAAATAGCCTTTGAACAATGGAAAAAAAGAATGAAAATGATATGGGTGAAAGCCTCTTCTTCTTAAAAACCCATTTCTCTTCCTCATGTTGAATTCCAAGACCTTAACCTAGAATCACTAACTTCATTATCATGTTATCCTTCAAATTCACAATCTCAACTACTACTTTACTTCAAATCCCCTAAATGTGCTCGAATTAAAATATCCCCATTCCCTCTCTAGCCTCTTCTAAAATTGCTTGGTCTCTCGCTATTACTTTAATTACACGTGTATGTAAATATGTGTGCAATGATGTTTATATGATGTTGTATTGATGATCATTGTAGTGAGTTAGCTTGATCATGTAGCTGGTAATGTATGCAACATGTAAAGTGCCATATGCTATCTTGGATTTGATGTTGAAGTGGTTTTTTTTTTTTTTGTGAATTGCTTTTTTATTAAATATATATATATATATATATATGATTATGCTAGAAATTCCTTAATTTTTGCATTTTACTACTTAAATGTTGTAATATCTATTTAGAATTTTATGATTACTAAACACAATTATTTACAATAATTTTATTTTCCATGTATACATATGAATACATGGAGTTCATGTTTAATGATTTCATTGGACATGATATTAAGTTTAACTTTTCCTCTTCTTTCTTCGATGATTATTAATCTTTTTCTTGTAATGTTGCCACTTTGTTTTTTTTTTTTTTTCCTTTTGATGGGAATCCAACCAATTAGTCAACCATGCCAACTTGTTTGCTTAGAATATCAATCTCTTCCATGGCTCTACCATTTGCAAAACTAAGGTTTCCAACCTCAGGTCCACTAAGTTGTGACCAACTAAAGGGTCTCCAAAACATGGTTGCCCAAGTACTTAAAGGGTAGGTAGATGAGGAAGAGCTCAAATATGTCCAAGAATTCTAAGCTCATTGTGCACCAAACTATTATACCATTAACTAAGCTTTAGGGCCCTTAGTCGAGCTATAAGCCACACTAGGAAAGCTTGGATCCATTGACCTTCTACCTTCCATCTTGAGATCTAAGTAAAGGTCATAAAGTACCTACCTTCACGAAGGGTGAAGACTAGAATAGCTTGGTACCCCGTAATTCTAACTATACTAATTTGTCTCTTCTACTAGGTGGCAAACCAATGCAAGATCATCGTGTATCCTACCTAGGATGTAGAGGAGTATGCTAACTAAAGCTTCCTTTTCCAATTTTCCTTTTGTACTCTTAACTATTGATAATACAAAAATAGCATATATTTTCAATGGTTCTTTTGGGCTATTTTTTACCTTAATTAAAATAATTTTGTGTTATTTCGTACTTAATTCGTTTAAATTTTATTTTTAGGGACTTTCAAAGCACTTTATGAAGATTTGAAGATTTTTTGTCATTTTTGGAGTAATTTAGAGCAAAAGCATTAATTAGGGAATGAAGCAGAGAAAAACTAAACAAGAATCAAGCAAGAAAAGAAGTCTAAGAAGGACCACGACTATAGTCCCCATGATAAGTGTGTGATCACATACTTATCTAAAGGATTTCTCTAACAATTATATATGATTTAATTGGTTTTTGAGTCAAAGTGTGTGAATTTTCATAAAAATCACATATAATTTCACAACATAAGTTTAATTTATATTTTTGTGCTTTAGTGTGCAAAAGGTATATATATTTGTAGAATTTAAGCCCTTTGTGCTTGCTCTTACAAGTCTTAGGGCTACCATGTAATGATAGCACCATTCAAGAAGCCAAAAATGGAGAAAAAGAGAAAACATAGAGCTGGAACTACCAGCTTGATAGTATCTCCAGTTACAATCCTATCAATAAATTATTTGAATAGCTAACTTGTGTAACCATCAAGCTATTACACTTGCTAGTATCCAAAACAAAATATTTGAAAATATCACATGGAGAGGACTATACTATCATGCCAGTAGTCCTAGTTATTGTCATGAAGGTTTACTGAACTCTTAAAGCAAAACGTACCGTTCCATTAAAAAGGAAAGAAGCAAGGATTGATACATGTCTACCAGCTTGATGGTACCTTTGCTTACCATCATGCTTGTAATAGCCTGATATTAAAACATCCCCTTCCTCATTTGCTATCAGGACCCTAAAAGGGGTCTAGTAGGATTACTTGAAAATTTCCATATCACGTGTATACCTATGATATGGAAACCGCCTTGTAAGCTAGAGATTGTAAGACTATAAATGATAAATCACTAAGATTACTGATTTTTAAGTAATGAATTTATTGTAAAATATAAATATAAATCACTATGGATGTTCGATATCTCATAATTCCTCAAAATTGTAGATTATCGGTATCCCTTACCAAATGATAAGATCAAGTAATATAAACTTAAAAGTTCAAACTTAATAAGGTTAAAAAATGTAAGTACATAAGTGATATTTACATTTAAAGTTTCAAATGAACTAAACAACTTCTCTCTAATTCCAACCTCTAAAATGTCTTAGTACTTGCACTCAATGCTTGACTCTTAACCCATATCCGATTATATATCAACTTGTAAAAGAAGAACTATTGGGGAGTGAGCTACAAAAACTTAGTGAGTTATCCCTCATACTATACTAGTAAGCAAGTTATCAAACAAATTATTACAATCATATGAATGTATGCACACATAGTTTGCCAAACAATATATGTAGTTGACCAGTGCTGCATATAATATCGGATTTTAACACCCTCCAAGATAAGGGTTGGAGATACATCGACACCAATCACATACTAAACACTTTAATTTAATGTATATAAACAACCCCTACATGGCCTCTCTTTACCTCTACATGAAGTGATGGCCAGAATAAGAAATGCAATGCATGGTTAATGCATGACCCTTATTAATTTAAGATAAGCCAAATATAATTAAGTCAAATTATGTGGCAATCAATCAATATTAGCAAACCATCCAAATCATGTAACAATCAATCATATAAAAAAATCCTCAATTATCATATTTAACAATATTTTTCATAATAATCAATTAGTATCAAGCATATGCATATCATGAATCCTCATGCATCAAGTTATTTATATTCAATTTAAGTGCACTAACTACAAACATAAACAAGTATAGAGTCATCGAGAGTACTCACTTAGCTATGACATCTCACGTTAATCGTAGTAGTCTTCGGAAAGATCCCAACCCTCGTTAGGGTCACCTAATTATTATAAGATAAACACGATAGTGAGTAATCGAATGAACTAGTTATTCTAGGTATTCGTTCACCTAATTCTACTTAGGTTCCTATTAGTTTTCATTCTGTTGAACCTTATCACCAACCGTATGTAACTTTTTCATTTTATTTCCAATATTTATAAACTTATAGTCATTTTTCATCGTTTTTGGACGTACGTTCACGCTATGATGTCCATTTTGGACGTTAGGACCCATGTTTTACGATATGAATTAAATTCATTAAAATTTTAATTATTGAAGCTTAAATATTCTTATTGTCTAGTTTTATACCTTATTTTAGTACTTAATGATTTAATTAGCCACTAGATTCTTACACTTAGATGATTTTACATTGTTATTACTATTTTATATGCTCAAATAAGGCTAATTCAATTTAAGATGTGTGTTATGGGCTTAAAGTGATTTCGGCCCATATATGTATACATTTGTACATATTGTATAGTTTATTATTTTACTATACTATCTTATAGTATTTTAAATAATTATGTTATAAATTATTTATGTATAACTTTTACACTAAAGTACTTATAAACCTTATGCTTATGTTACGTGTATTTATACTTCTAATACACTTATATGCATACTAGTATACTTGTACATATACCGTATCTATACTCGTATATATACCCATATATACATACGGCGGTATATGTATTTTCGTATGCCTTCTATACTGTCTTAAGAAAACTTCATGTAATCCAAATTTTTGCACCTTATGGGCTTATTTAACAAGTTATATGTGTATATGCTTAGTATACTCCTTATTTTAGGTTATGTACATAAAGGGTATTCATGTACATGGCTTTCTATGCTTATGTACAAGTAGTTTTTTTATTCTTACCTATGTATATATATACTTATACTATGCATTCTACTAGTATATACCTATTTAGTCCATATAAATATATGTGTTTCTACACCCATATATATACATATGTTCTTCTACACTTATCTCTATGTATATACCTACACCTATACTAAGTACTTTATTAGAATTCATACACAATTACTTCACATGGATCCACATAGTATATGTATTCATGTATTCATGTATTTCTACTCTTATACCTAACTATTTCTACACTTATGTATACGTGTATAAGAATCCTATTTGTGTCAACATACATGTACATATAACATGATAATTCCAAAACTAACATAACATAAACAACTAATTACCAATTAAAATGAAAGATTATATGAAAACATACCTCTTTTTCCTTTTAGATAAGGGTGAAGAGTTTACTTAGATATTAGGGTGTAAGATATGTATTAAGATAAAGGTAAAAGAAAAAAATGGAAGTTTAGAAAAGGGGAAGAAAAAGAGGGGGTTACGATTTTGATAAGAGGGGGAAAAGGGGATTTTATTGTGTTTTTAGATGTGTTTAGAAGAAGATAGAATTAGGGTCTAGAAGGAGGATGAAGGGACAACAAAAAGGGGAAAAAGAAAGGGAAAAAAATCAAAAGAAAAGAGAAGAAATCCTTAGAAAGTGGAAGAAAACTCTAGATGACAATGATATTTGTTGACTTGGTCAACCTTTTGACTTTGGTCAACATTAGTCAACTCTTTGAAATTAAATGTAATTTGTATATACATAATGAGATAGTTAAGGAAAATTGGGAAGAAAATTAAGGAAATGAAAGAAAATATGGAGTTTATTGAAATGATTAGTAAGTATAGAGTTAAAGGGCATAAGAGAGTTCTTGTAATGCTTTCCTTCCCTTATTTATAGGCGAATGTCAGGTGTCTAAAATTACAATTAATAATCAATTATGGACCATGTAGCACCCCAGCAATTAAGCACATGCCTAAAATATGAGAGTAATGGGTGATTATGTAATAAGATCATACCAGATTATAACTATTCGCACCACTTTCCCAAGTTTAAACCAAATATATAGATAGGCTGAGCTTCAAGGCCTATCAAATAGGTTGAGCCCTTGTTTGCCTTAGTTGGAAATAACATCATTCATCCACTTAGCAACCGAATTACTAAGTAAGGTGAAATCTGACTATCAACATTCGTGTCCTAACCCCATGGTCGAGGATTCAACTATGGGAGTGAATAAGATTCATTACTTAGTCTTAAGTGACCAAATTATTAATACCAAAATTAATTTTTCGAATGCTACGTGATTTGCCAAAGTTTGGGTTGTCTCTCATGTGTGATTTTCAATTTTGAAAAGTGTCATATCGAATCCTAAGCCAAAAGTCACAACCTTTTAACTTTCCTACTCCTCCACTTTTTAGCAATGACACACATGACAACTTTTATATCAATCATTATTACACCATAATCTATTAACTGTTAGTGACACCATATCCGTTAGATATCTATCCTTTGACATACGTCATCCATCCTTGCCTAATAGTCTAATCAGAGCCCCTATCACAAGTGCATTAGAATTTTGAGAAGGTACCACTTATGTATTAGGCTTTTTCATTTTGATTAGCACTTCTTGCTTGTCTCTCATTCATACTCACTTTCAGAATCTTTTTGCTTTCAAGATTTTTCTCTATAAGTTCTTATGCTACTGAGTAACCTTTAACAACTTAAAACGTCAACAAGTATGGTCCGAAGCATTTTTCATCAACTTGTTATTTTAGATTCCAAAGTGACTATATCCAATGTTACTTCTCCCATTGAAAAAGGAACGATTCAGCATCTTCTTCTAATAATTCAACTAATAGTACGATGGAGAGATGGGAAAAGCTTGCTCATATCAACGCTTTTCCTATAGATAGCTACCCAAATGATACAGAAAGAAGGTCTATTACTAAGTATTTGTACAATAACATAGTTTATAACATTGATTCTCTAGATAGAGTAGTGGGTGGCACTATTAGGACACTCATTTCAAAGTATAATAAGTACTGGCAAGATCTTCCCAATGCATGTCATCTTCGTAGACTAAGGGAGGATGAAAGGGTGTGTTTTCCAATAAATTGTGAGTTCCATATATATTCGAAATATCTTGATTTTGGGTTATGTTTCCTATTCTCCACTTTCCTAAAGCAATTTTTCAATTATTTATTAGTTGCGCCGAGTATGTTCTCCCCTAATACCCATAGGCTTCTAATTGCATTCGAGATTATATGTGAAGAGATCAAGGTTAAGGCTACGCCCCAATTATTCAGATTCTTCTTCTTAATATGGAGGTAGCCTAATGGTTAGTACTTCACAGTAACTTAGCATGAGCATAAATTCATGGACAGGTTATAGTCCAAAATTTGTAAGTGGCATGACAAATACATCTCAATTAGGTTGGATGAAGATTTGGATTCAATAAATTGAGGCCATCCATACCAAAGACATCGAATTGTTACCTAATGATGCCACCGTAACCAGGAAGAATCAAGAGTGACGAGGGAATAAGATGTTTCTCTAGGACATCGAAAGGATCATAACACAATATGAGAAGGTTGGAACCCATCTTTTATGACAATCAAGGTAGGTATTGGTCTACCTGTCATGCCGAGTAGAGCTATAGGAGGAAAGCTATTATCATGACTTGGGAAGAGAATGTTTGCCTTTAAGCTTCGCTCGACATGGACTTATAAGTTTTTAATTCTTTCCTTTCCTCTTTATAATACTATTTTATTTTCCTTTTATAAACATAGGTGCAGGGGATGTGGATCCCATGAAATTGCTGGCCCAAGCTAAGACTAGAAAGCAAAAGCTTGACAAGCATGCAGCCACTAAAGCTCTTGTTAATCGATTGGCTACATCGAAAAAGACCTCCCAAGAGAAAGTCATAAAGGAGGCTGCTATTCAAAAGAAAAAGAAGGAAACCCCTCTTACCAATAAGAAGTAAGGTATTGAACATTTGGAAATTGTCAGATCTACACAGCTTAAGGCAATTCCTTCTATACTAAACACTCCTCAAGAGGAAGTGTCAGGAGAAGCTAACCAACATATTACTAACAAGACCAACTCTAAGGTTATTCAAGAGCAAATGTCGAGAGAGGCTAACCAACATATTACTAACAAGACCAACTCTGAGGTTATTCAAGAGCAAATAAATGCTGAGTTGAACCCTAAAAAGAGAAGTGAGAAAGAGCTTGCCGAACTACCTCCATCCAAGAAGAGAAAAGGTTTGGATGAGAAGATGAAGGAAGCTCTACGAAATAAAGCTCTTGGCATTAGTTCTGTCAGGTTTGTCCCCAACTGAGAAGTGGGTGAATATTTTATACCATGCAAGAGCCACAACATCTTACACACTGATTATGCTTTGGGTAATAAGACAAAGTCTTTAGCCCTAATGAAAGGAGTCATTCTCCCTAAGGATAGGGAGAATGCAAAGAAAGATGTAGATAGAGTAGATATTTGTAATAAAGGTCATATTGTTGCCAAGTTGTATGATATAAGTAACAATCAAGACTTTTTTCATTTACGACTTATGTGCTACTGCTAACATGATTTCATTTACGTGTAGATTAGCAACCATGTTTTGACAGCTTTAAGCGAGGCTGAGAAGGAAATGAAAAAGGTATTATCCAAATTTGGCTACTTTGTCGAGAAACAATTAACTCGTTCAGCTTTGTTAATTTATTGCAAAAAGTTGAGGAGGCTTATAACTCCTCAAAAGCTCAAACCATTACGGTTGAGAATGCAAGAATTAAGGCCAAGATGGAGGATAGGAAGTTGGAGGAAGAGCTTTCTATTGAGAAGCTTGCACATTCCTTAGCGGTTGATGGAGCTTCGAGCCTTAAGATGAAGAATGAGGAGCTTTAGAAGGAGATTAAGGAGCTGAAGGTAGAGCTTCACAAGAAGTGAGAAGAATGTTTAGGTTTGGAAAGGACATTGACCTCAATGAGCAATGAGTAGGATAAGTTGAGGGTCCAAATAAAGAACTTAGAGGTAAATGGCTCCAAACTTGAAGCTTGTTTATTGAACTAGAGGATATGGCAAAAAGGAAGTCCTCCATTGAGGAAGCACTAGACACTGTAACCCCCAGTCGACAATATGAAAGATTACTCTAGAAAAAAGCTCTTAATTGGCAAGGAAAATGATTCTAAAATTTCCCCCTGAATATGAACTATCATGCCTCGATTTTGCATACATTGACATTGGCGATGCTAGTAGTAACGACAAAGGGATTGGTGAAGAAGTAGAGATAGAGGTTCAAGAGTAGTGAGATAAAATTCAAGCCAATGTTGAAGTTCTTACTGAAGTTGAGGAACTTTCATCTAAAGAGACCCCCTACATCCATAAAGAGACCTCCAACTCCTCCGAGACCCCCAATGCCAATAGAGATATAAACTCCAAAAAGGTCCCGAGCACTGCTGACCAAGACAACACCTTCACCTAATCCAAAAGCCAAAATGCTTTGAATTCTCAAGTGATCAACTGATTTACTTTGTTTTTGTTTGTCGTTTTATGTATTGAATATGGTCAAGATGCCAACCTTTCTATTGTAATATACAATAGTGTTTTATGCCTCTTATTCTTAGCACATTTTATTTCATGTGCATATCTTTCCTTCTCGACACGTTTTATTTAACAAGCTTTCTAAATACTTTTTCGTAGATGTAGCATTCGCTAGCCACATAGGATGTGAACTTGTGTTTATTTTAGCTATGAGATTGCCTACTAGAGGCAACATAAAGTTTGTTACGTTATAGGTATAAACTTATTTGGTGCTAGTTTGTTCACTATATAGCTAAAACTTCATTAATCTGTTAATCATGCATTAATCAGGAATAAACATGATAGAAAGTAGATTTACTCATAAATTTGAATTAAACATTTCATACTTAGAACAAGATGTAAGTCATTGCCTTACAAGGTTCAAAAAGGAAAAATAAGAACAAACTGCAATTGAAATAAAACTTTTGAAAGTAAAGCTTTAGGTTCTCAGCAATCCATGCCCAAGGTATAATTATCCTTCTAGCCTTTCAAGTTGATAGGTCCCGTCGCCTACAACTTCCCAAATCCTAAAAGGATCCTCCTAATTTGTGCCGAGCTTCCCTTAATTCTCTCACACACTAGTTGCTTCTAATTTTCTACAAATCAAATCTCTAAGGCGAAATACCTTGTGTTTTACCTTTTGATTGTAGTACTTGGCTACTTTAAGATGATATGTAGCAACTCTTGCCCTTGTGATATCCTTAATTTCCTTAATTGTATCCAAATTGGCCATAAGGCCAACTTGATTTGCCATAATATCAAAATTCTATGTTTGAAGATTAGGTAGTTCTAACTCAATCGACATAACTACTTTCTATCCATATGCAAGCCTAAAGAGTGTTTCACCAATTGAAGTCATGTGGGTGGTCCTATACCCCCATAAAACATTCTACAATTTGTCAACCCATTTTCCCTTACCTTGATCAACTCTTCTCTTCAAACTATATAGGATGGCCTTATTAATGGCTTCCACTTGCCCATTGGTTTAAAGATAAGCAACTAAAATGTAATTTAGATGAATGTCATATTTCTCATAAAATGCTCAGGACTTATCATTATCAAACTGTGGCCCATTGTCAATAAGTGTCATAAATGGAACCCTAAACCTCAAAATTATAAAGCTAAAAATGAAAGTTTCGACCTTGTGTTTAGTGATTTTAGCTACTACTTTGGCCTCTATCCACTTGGTGAAATAATCCACGGCAACTATGATAAATAGCCGCTAGGCCATGGACTTTGGAAATGGTCCGAGTATGTTCAATCCCCACTAAGCGAAGGGCTAGCGAAGCTATACAGTTAGTAGAAGGTGCATGGCTCAGTACCTTATGTTTGGCATTGCAAACATTACTGAATAGAAGATTTTGCATCTTCTTTCATAGTTAGCCAACAATAGCTAATTCTCAACACACGAATATACAAGGTCTGACCCTTCACATGGTTATTAATAACACTGTCATGCAACTCAAACAATATTAATTGATCATCTTTATGTGAAAGGCAATCAAAGATAAGGTTGGGAAAGGCCCAAATATGATCATCTTTCATACAATTAGTCGTCAATCAATGTATAATTTGTGACCTAATATATCAACCTATGAACTTCTTTTTTATCATCAAGTAGAACACTATCCTTCAAATAGTCAATAATTGAATCCATCCAAGACCTCTCATTTGGGTAGGGAGACAATTCATAACCCTGCTTGAAAGTTTCCAAGCTCTTATTAGGGAGATAGTCAATGAAAGCTTACCATTTAAATTAGGAAGCACCGTAGTAGCTAACTTTGACAATTTGTCGATAGCAATGTTTCTAGTCCTTGGTATTTTCTCAATTGAAAAAGATTGAAACTCTTCCTTAAGCTTTTGTACTATCAATAAGTACTTGCTCCTTACTTCTTCTTTCACTGCATAGCTCCCTTTAACTTCATTCATGACTAATGTTAATCGGAAAAGACTTTGACTTTCTCGGCACCAACTTCCTTGGCTAACTTAAGTCCAACAATTAGGGCTTCATACTTAACTTTATTATTGCCGGTTGGAAACCTAAATTTTGATTTGTAGTTAACTTTCACGTTGTAGGGCCCTTGTAAAATAGGGCCCATATCACATCCTTCTTTATTGGAGGAGCCATCAACATATAAGTTTCATATTAGCTTCTCAACCATCTTGATGCTATCTTCTTCTCCGATGAATTTAGCGACAAAATCTGCCGATACTTAAGCTTTTAATGCCATTTTGGGTTTATATTATACACCATAAGCCCTTAGCTCCAAAGCATACTTCATCCTCCTCCTCAAGAAGTCTAGTCACTATAAAGCTTATCGTAGAGGCTAATCAGTAAGGACGATAATTTGATGTACCTCAAAATATGGCTTTAATTTCCTTATCAAGAGGACCACTGCCAATACAAACTTTTCAATCTTTGTATATCGACTTTCTGGCCCTTATAAGACATGACTCACATAATAAATTAGCCAATGCTCTCTACCTTTTATTTGGACAAAGATAGATGAAAGAGCTTAGCTACTAACTAACAAATATAAATACAAATTTTCTTTAGGAATAGGTGTGAGAGTATTAGGGTTGATGCAAGAAACTCCTTCATCTTGTCAAATACTTTCTCAAAAGCGTCAGTCCACTAAAATTCCTTTAGGTTCTTCAATACCTTAAAAAACTCCACGCATCTATTTATGCTTCTCAACATGAATCTATTTAGAGTGGCTATCCACCTAGTTAACTCTTGGACTTCCTTGACTGTATTAGGGGACTTCATATTCCAAATAGCATCGATCTTCCTTGGGTTTGCTTCAATGCCATATCGAATGACCATATATCCCAAAAATTTTCCTAAGGTAACACTGAAAACACACTTCTGCAAGTTTAGTTTCATATTATATCTCCTCAAAAGTCGAATGTCCCCTCAAGATCAATAAGATGTTGACTTTCTATCATGCTCTTCACAATCATGTCGTCGACATAAACTTCGACATTACAATGGATTTGAGGCTTGGACATCTTGGTTACAAGTCTTTAATAAGTCATGCCGGCATTTTTGAGCCCAAAGGGCATCACCATATAGCAATATGTCCCAAAGTTAGTGATAAAGGACATGTGGACTTCATCCTCCTTTTCCATTTTGATTTGATTATAGCTAGAAAATGCATCCATGAAAGATAATAGAGCATGTCCAATAGTTAAGTTAACCATCCGGTCTATTCTCAGTAAAGGGAAACAATCTTTAAGACAAGCCTTGTTCAAATGCATAAAGTTTATGCACATGCTCCATTTGTCGTTTGACATGTTGAGTAGCATACAATTGGCTAGCTAAGTCGGATAAGGCTCTTCCCTCATGAACCCTACCTTTAATAGCTTTTGAACTTCTTCTTTAATGGCTGCTTGAAGCTGGAGGGAAAAATATCTTTTCCTTTGCTGAATTATCTTTGTATTGGGATCAATTTGAATCTTATGTGTTATTACCTCTTTAGGGATGCCCAGCATATCCGAGGGAAACCAAGCAAATACATAGATATTATCCTACAAAAATTTTATTAAACTTTAATAGATATTTGCCAACAAAGGTTTCCTTATTTTTGTTGTCTTGTCAAGATCATTTCCCAAATGGGATTTCCTCTATCTCTTTCTCGACATTTTCAATGCCAACTGACTTTTGTTCTAAACATGTTTCAACTTGAAAAACTTATTCGCGCCATAGTGTTCTTGGATTCAAGGATCTGGTTAATTGTTAGTCCCCTTTACACACTCCAACTCTAGTGGGAGTGGGAAATTTCACCTTAAGATGCATAATTAAAGGGACTATATTGGACAAATGCTGACATGGTTGACCCATGATCATATTATAAAGGGACCAACATTTGACAACTAAGAAATCCACCTTGTCTTCCGCAACATGCTCGTCATCTCTAATCTAAATTAGGAGAGAAATAACTCTAGTAACTTGAACAGATTGATTATTGAAAGCATACAAATCATATTTATAAGATCTCAGCTGTACTTTGATCTTTGGCTTCATTTAATTGAAGGCGTATTGGAAAATAATATCTACCAAACTCCCAATGTCAACTAAAAGCTTTTTGACATCGAAGTTGGTAACCCTTACACTAATTATGAGTACATCATTGTGAGGCCTTTGAATACCTTCAAAATCCTCTTCCATAAAAGAAATTGAATTATCAACTTTAACCTTCTTTCCCTACACATTACAAACATAATGTATGGCATTAGTCAAGCTTAAAGAGCTTAACTAGCCTAAGGTAGAAGGTCCACCGATAATAGTATTTATTATGCCATTTGATACTCTACTACTGTTTCCATCTCTCATATCTCTTCTGGCCTGAAAAGGCCATGTATTGTTTTATGGCTCGTTATGTCGTCTTTGAGTCAATCGCTGAATATTCTCAACATCATGGGTAAGGAACTACTTAGATACGGACGTTAGATTGCATCCTCAATTGCATTTTTGAGCTGAATGCATTTGTCAGTATTGTAGCCTCTATTGCGATGAAAATTGCAATATTTATTATAGTTTGTTCGTAATGGATTTCCTCTCATTCTTTCCAACCATTTCAATAAACCCCCTTTAATTGCGCACTTTCATCAAAATGTCCACAATTAGACAATTAAGTAGTATGTGAACAGAATAAGTTGGGATGCATAACCTCTTTCTCCTACCATCATTTCCTTCAAAATACTAATCATCACATGTTCTAAGTCAATCTTTCACGTTCTTCTTCTTTTCACCCTTTCAGTCTCCTTTATTTTGGTCAACCTTACGCTAAGCTTTAATGTTGTCTTCTTAGTGAATATAAGATGTAGCCTTAGCCTTAAACTCAGCAAAAGTGTTTGGCTTATTTTTTGCCAATAACTTGACAAAGTCTCCATGAGGTTTAACTCCATCAATATCTCGACCATAAACTGAGCCAAATAGTCCCTAATAGATTTATCTAATCTTTGTTTTACGATGTTAAAGATAGAAGAATCCTTAACTAGAAGCTTACTTGCAAGTAAGTGTTGCAAAAACACTTATACTAGATCTTCAAATCATGAGATTATATTAGGCTTCAAATGCTTAAACCATGTACTTACCGCATTCCTCAAGGTTGACCAGAATGCTTGACAAACCACGGCATCACTCAAGGTATGAAGCTTAGCCAAAGTGCACTAGTACTCAAGAAGATCTTCAAGACCCCTTGTATCACGACCTAACGATACCATTGTCGTAGTAAGTTGCCATGAACCATATAAAGGTCTACTATCAACCCCCTTGCTAATCGTAGGCCTTTTGTACGACATATAAGGCTCCTTCTACTGCACGTTACTACTAGGCCTATAGATAAGTAATATAGATCAATTTACTAAGATTGACTTTTTAAGACTTACATTAATCAAGTAAACATGTAGACTCCTTACGTTCTACACCAAAAGAATATTACAAACAAATGCAATTCATAATAGGAATTGCATCATAAACTTTAAACTATGTTATGAATAAAATAAAAGTAAATTACTATCTACAAAAGCTTTTACAAAATCTTCTCTACGCTCCCTGATTGCCCCAACCCGTCTCTACACGAGACTCACCACTAGTATGCCTCGGCTTGAATTAGCGAAGAGGTTCTCTACAACAAAGGGAATCTATCAGGGTGTAAGCTTAAGCTTAATGAGAAAAATAGCCTCATCAATACCGCATGGCAGAAATTCATTAGATTCATAATGATATGAATGCATGAACAATCAGTATGCTAAACAATGCATGCAGTGGCCTAGGAACTGCATATGACTCAAAATTACGCCCCCTATAGTCAAGGTTTGGAGATAATTAACCGACCCAAACCAAAATCCGGGTTCTAGACCTTGGGTTTTATTTCATTTGCACTATTGTGCTTAAGCCAAAACAAAACTATATATATATAAATATATATGTATATACTTTCTTTACCAAATAACAAATCATATTTTTAAAATCCCAAGTCTAGTAGTGTAGTAGCCTTTGCAATCCACAAACACACGCCTTAAACAGAAGCCACAAAACACAACCCCTTACGAGTGGTTGGCATCTCCCGGTGCCTAGTAAGCCTATCAACTTAAGACAGAGACTCAATAAAATGATGACATAGCTAGTGCCCAATCCTGCAGGAGGCCCTCCTCCTTTGATTCCCTTCCCATCTTCTATGTAAAGTGACAGTCAATGTTATCCGAATGCAATTATGGGGAATGCATGATCCATTAATTTCTTAATCATATAAGTGGTTAACTTGATTTTCAAGGTGATCAAATAATTTCATTCGATATAATCGCACGTATAAATTATCATAACAATTCCCATTATTATATAATTAACAAGCCATAGCATTCAATTCACAAATTCATACACGTGCATTTCCCATATCCCACAAGCATCTAAATTTATATATATAAGTTTAGGTGCATCTATTCTACAAGCAAAATCAAGTAAAGAGTCATCAGGAATTTACTCAATCCGCCATGCGGGTCAGTCAAAGTAGTCTGAGGCCAGGTGATCTCCAAACGCGGGGTCCCCTAGTCATTGAAATCATAATATTATAAGGGAATGAAATAAAACTTGGGAAACTAAGCTAAAACCCCTTAAGTTATACTCTTGACTAGTTTTCGTATTTTTCTAGGTTTTACTTAAAAGTTCAATCTCGTATAACTTTCTCAATTTAAATCTTATTTTTATGATCTTATAGTCAATCTTCATCGTTTTCGAGTGTACTTTAATGTGTGAGGTTAGATTTTTGAGATAAGGCATGTAAATCTATCCATACGTTAGAACAGTAGAGGTCCTCATGGTTTGGAGTGCTTTTGGGCTTTGTTTGGTTAATGGGTTTTTTGGTAACTTGAGAAATCCCTTGGGTTTAGCCTTAATATTTCTTTCTAAGCTCAAAATACTCCTTGAGGTTAGATTTACAACTTTGATTTACACTCCTAAGGCTAACAACCACTTCTTGAGCTCTTAAGTAGGCTTAAGTTGTCAAATAGGCTTGTTTTTTATCCAACTCAAATTTGACCACTTTCTTGGGCTTAGGGAGTGACTTGTGGATTTCTTGAGAGTCTTAAAACAACTCTTATTAATGCGTTAAGTTGCTGGTCAGAAGTTCAAGGGTAGTTCAACTTGGTGTATGAGGCCCGTTTTGGAAGTTTTAAGCTCGGTTTTGAGTTTTAAGCTTAATATACTTATCATACTTGCCTTGATTGGTCTTTTCACTTTGTTTACTTACTTTTATCATATTTTTAAGTGTCTTTTAAGGATGTTCCAGATCTGGTCGGTTTGAATATGAGAGCTTCCGACTTGGCTTTTCAACTTATTTCATCATTTTCTTAAGTTTCGGTGTTAAATCATGAACCTAGGCTACTTGTATTCAAATCTTAGCTTGACTTCTTTTCCATGAGAGGATTATTTGACTCATATTTTTCATGAAAATAGTAGATCTCATACTTATTACAACTTCCATATCATAGTTCATGTCTTACAAAGTTGGTTTCCTCATAAAACTTCATGTGATGGATTTTTCCTTAACCTAAGTCTAGATTTGAGCATGTTTAACCTAATAGAAGTATAATCAACACCCAAATGACCTTTGAATCTTCATTTACAGCATGTTTCTTTTCCATTCAAGTTCTCATTTCAAGATTCTCTCAACTTAAAATCTTTCATTCAAAGTGTTAAACAAGTATCTCTACAAAACACCAACTTTACATGCTCATATTGCAACTTCATGTAAGAGTTTCATGAGTTTGTTTCTCAAGGTGGTCTTTGATGTTATACCAACTTATGATCATACTCAAATCTTTAAGAAATCATAGTCTCTTAACATGAATACTAACCTACTAACACAAAGAAACACTTACTCGTCCACAAAATAAAAGTATGGAGGTTGTACACTAAGGTTCCACTTATGCTCTTTATCTTACTTCCTCCTTCTTGCACCTTTTTTGAAACCCGAGTTGTGGTCCCTTGAAGTGGAGTTTGGGGAGTGTTCTAAGGGTCTTAAAGAAGCCTTGAATGTTGGAAAAGAAAGACACAAGAAGAAGTTAAGTGTGTTGTAAGTGTAGGTGTGCTTGAAAGTGGCGGCAAAGTGAAAGATTTGTGGGGTATGGATGTTTCCTCTTTTGTGTTGTTTTCAAAGAGAGAGAAAAGGAAGTGTAAATGAAATTGAAAGTAAGAGAAAATGATGAAAGAGTGGCCGGATGGGAATGGGGGTGATTGTGTGTTTAAGAAGCTTGATTTTGTTGTCTTCTAGCATACATAAAAGTCAATAATTGCAACTGTTAACGATCTAAACATTAAGGGGTGAATAGTAGAGTGTAAGATAAAGTGATTGATGGATGAAAGACAAGAATATGGCCCCCCTTTTCTAGCTTATATGACCGGCCATATAGTGTCCTTTTGGGCATAGAATTGTCTTGTCTCATTTATTAAAGTTAAGCATGTGAAATATTGTGATAATTTGTCCATATGTAGTAAAAGTAAAGAGGTGATAAGAAAAGTGTCTTATCACTAGATTTTGGTAAGTTATCAATTGGTAAATGATTCCAACTTTCAATTAATAAGTCATCTAAAGCGATTGGTTGGTCTACTTATTTATATGTAAGGCTTAGGCATGAAGATAAGGGCATTGTCTTATAGGAAATTGTTTTAGGATTTACTTCTTGAATTGTTTTGTAAATTATGATTCAATTCTTATAAAATTATGAAATTTTTTAAAGTTGAATGAAATTATTCAAATTAAATTATCGATTAGTCGCTTAGGATTGAAAGTCTTTAATTGTTTTAGGGTTTAGGGTTTTCGGTGACTTTAGAGTTTGCGGTTTTTCAAGTTCAAGTTTTATCGAAAATAGGCTTTTGAATTAGAAAAATAAATAAATTTGTTTCTAAATGTAAACTTGAGTTATTAGTTTAGTTGATCCTTGAGAACATTCAAGAAGTACTTTTAGTCAAATCACAGGCCCGTTAAAAGTAGGGTTTACACCTTGTTCCATTGTAAGTCTCAAACTATAGCAACTTCATGTTCCATATTATTACCTCTTCCAGAATTTCAAAACCAAAAGGACTCTTTCTTATCTGGAATTGTTTGCTCATCGAAGCAAAGATGCTAACATACAATAGTCCTGTATGGTACACCTACTGTAGTTATTATCCTTTATCACCTTTCTTAACAGTAGTGGCCGAAGGTCTAAGTGTAACTTCGACTTACTTCTTAGGCAATTCAGGAGAATAAATTGAATCATCAGAGTTCTCAGCATTGTTATCACCATACCCTTGGTTTTAGTCTAGCCATGTATCCTTAAGGAGAAGACCAAAGATTTCATCGTGTTTCTTATTAAGCTTATGATTTACTTTGGCTAAATTAGCGCAAAACTACTCTAATTTAGCTAAACATTGCTCATCAATATACCTACCTCCCCTTAAGTGGTGCTAGGGTGAAAAGCCTACACTTATACTCTTTGTCATTTTGGTTTTTGCCATATGGGTAAGTTATGAAAAAACAAACAATGCCAAATGCTATCTAATGATTTTGAGGTAAAGTTTTGATCCTATTAAAGCATAAGTAATGGCCAAGTGATACTAAAGCTAGTCCGATATAGCTACTCTTGTCCCGAAGTCAATAGTTGTTTTATGGAAAAATAAGCAAGTATAGAGTTAAAGGGTGTAAGAGTGTTCTTATGATACTTTCCTTCCCTTATTTATAAGCGAATGTTGGTTGTCTGTAATTGCAGTTAATCATTGGTCATAGACCACATGGTGCTCTAGTAATTAAGCACATGCCTAAAATATAAGAGTAGTGTGTGGCAATGTAATAGGATTGTACCAGATCATAACTATTCATGCCACTTTCCTAAGTTTAAACCAAATATATGGATAGGCTAGGCTTCGAGGCCCATCAAATGGGCTAATCCTTTGTTAGCCTTAGCTAAAAATAACATCAATTGTCCACTCAGCAGTTGAATTGTCGAGTAAGGTGTTAAAAATCTAACAATCAACAAATTCCTAATTTGGGTGGGTAATCCTTAAGAATTAGGGCTCAAATCCTTATACTCACCCTAAGCTAAAATTGATTAGGATGAGAAATCAATCCTTGAATAACTAGCTAATAGTGTAGATGATTGATTAGTAATACATTGCTCCCACTACATGATAGAAATTATGAAACAAAAGTGGGATAAATACGATGAGTATGAGTAAAGTCCGTGTTTAGATTGTCATAAATACTCAAATAGCATGGTCACAATGAATTCATCTATTGTTTGCTTGCTATCCGTATATCTTTTTGTAAAGAAATCCACATGCCAATACCATGAAATTTGCTAAAATTTATGCTTAATTCCATTGTAGTTTTTCCTTCTATTTTAGATAACTTACATGTTCTTTCCATTCAAATTGTTAAACTAGTTGCCCAGATTATAGTAAAAATATTAAAGTCTAGTACTTAGTTGTCTTTTTAAAGTCTAGTCTTTCCTTCATCACAAAATGCAACCTTGGTTACTCTCTTAATACGATCAATAGATTGATATGCTTGTCAATATTTGCGATTTCCACTAAAATTCAACTGTTTTATTTATAAGCAAGTCAATTGGTAGAATAGTATTCCACTATTTTTAAAAATGGAAAAATTTTCTATTTATGCATGTCATTAGGGGAAATAAGATGAGAAAGACCAAGTTTTTGGTGCCATTGCCCAGAAAAGGAAAGAAAGCAAAAGTTAGCTAATATTAGATTAGTATTTATCTTTGATGCTAGGTTTAGAGTAGAGTAGATTTAGTTGTAATTAGAGTTAGTTTTGCATGCTTATAGTAGAATTGCATCTTTATCTCATCAAGAACTTTTTACTGCATTGTTTTTATTGCTTTATAGGATTTGCAAAGAGGCTCTTAAAGATTCAATTGGTTGTTTAGAGAAGTAATAAACCGCTTGCCATAAGATTGTATTAGGTTAGGATTTTTAAACCTCTTTATATTAAATCTCCTAAGATACCCTCATATTGAAACTTCAAAGCCTTTATTATTTTATGCAAAGATGAGGAGTTTCTAATTTTGAGTTATTATTTGATCCTAAAGTTGATAGAACATTTCATAGATGACTATGAGAAAGAAGAAGATTTGCTAAGATAGAGAATTTGAATGAAGGACATGGACATAATGTTGGCATTGAAATTGGTGTGAATATGGATGATATGAATGGAGAAGGATATCCAAATGGATTGAATGGGGAAAATGGTAATGTAAATGGTAATGGACTGAATGGTTTTAATATGAATGGTAATGGAAATGGAAATGGAAACCATAGACCTTTATGGGAGTACATTATACCAACTACGGAAGGTTTTGCACCAATAGTTGCATGGCCTGCTATCCAAGCCAACAATTTTGAGTTTAAACCCGCATTCATACAAACAGTGCAAATGAATCAATTTAGTGGAAGTGCTTTAGAAGATTTGAATGGACACCTATAGAGTTTCCTTCAATTGTGTGAAACATTGAAACGCAATGGTGTTTCTAAAGATGCTATTCGATTAACACTATTCCCATTTTTCTTGAGAGATAAAGCTCAAAGCAAGTTATATTCCTTACCACCTCATTCAATTACTACTTAGGAGCAATTGGCTAGGAAATTTTTATCAAGATTCTTTTCTCCATGCTAAACAATGAAGATGAGGAATGATATCAAATGTTTCATCAATATGATGGAGAATCTCTATATGAAGCATGGGAACGGTTTAAGGAAATGTTGAGAAGATGTTTGCACCATAGATTACCAATTTGGTTACAAGTTCAAACTCTTTATAATGGTTTGTCAAGAAGTTTAAAGTTTATGATTATTATCGCATCTAGAGGTAACTTGATGAGAAAAAGTCCTAAGGAAGCATATGAAATGATGGAAGAGATGGCTTCCAATTCCTTTAGATGGCATGCTAAGAGAACAAATGCTAGAAGAGTGTCTAGCATAGATGAAGAAGACAAATTCAATGTGATAACTTCATAAGTTGCTACCCTCTCTAACAAAATAAACAAGATGCTTGATGCTAAAGCGAGGTCTAGCCAAAATATTGGGTACAAGAAGTGCAACAATGTTGAGCATGACAAATTCAATCACTACCAATATTGGCATGGGCAAGATCAAGAATTGAGGATGTCAATTATATGGACAACTTTCAACAAAAAGGACCAAACAACTGGAATGCATATTCAAACAATTTTGCTTAATCGTGGAACTAAAATTCTAACTTTAGATATGGAAACAATCAACTAAAGAGGTTATCCACTCAAGAATCTTCTAGCACCATTGCAAAGACCCGAGAAAAATTTCCAATCATAAAGAGAGAAGGAGAACAATGACCTACTAAGGAGGTTATCCACTCAAGAATCTGCCATGAAAAAATTTCTAGATCCAACTGCAACAAATTTCGAAAATGCTAGGTGCCAAATTACAAGGTTCATTACCGAGCAATCAACCTGGCAAAAAGTTCAACTGTCTTGAAGTTAGACGCTAGTAAGTCAAGTTAGTAGCTCGGCTCAACTAATTCGGGGCTGTCTTCTAGATTAGGACTTTACTATTGGGCAAGAGCAAGTTGGACATATGTGAGGATCTGAGAGACAAGTCAGCAGGAGGTTGGATTAAGATAGGAGTCTTCGTCTTGGCTATGGCTTAGAGCTAGTACTTTTTGTGCAAGCCCTTGAAGTTCTCTAACTCAACTTCTTATGATCAATCCAAGGGGTTGATTCTTATCATCTGCTGGGGGGTCGAAGAGATTTATCCTCAAATTTGAAGCGGTTTCTACTTGTTCTTCTGAGGCACTCATAAGGTCTTCTATTAGTCGATGGGGAATCAAATCGGACACATTGAAGGTAAAGGATATGCCATAGTCATCAAGCAACTTGATCTGGTAAGCATTGCGATTGATCTTCTTCAGGACCTTGAATGAGCCGTTAGCTCGAGGAGATAGTTTGCTTTGTCTTAAGTGCAGAAATCACTCTCAGCTGAGGTGAATCCATACTAAGTCTCCTGGCTGGAAAGAAATAGTTCGGCAGCCTCAGCCAATCTCTTGTTGTCTCTAATTGAACTTGGCGATCTTCCTCATGACGGACTGGTGCAGTTCATGCAATTTTTAGGCTCAATCCACTCCAAAATGACTTTCTTTAGTAGTTGCTAAAGTGTCGATCATATCTCGGGGAATAGTAGGGTTAAGGCCATAGACAACCTTAAATGGGGTCTTCCCAATAGTGTTATGAACAGTTCAGTTGTATACGAACTCCATAACTGGTAAGCACAAATCCCAATCCCTTGAGTTCTTCCCTACAACAGCTCTAACTAGATTGCCTAACATCCTATTTACCACTTCTATCTAGCGATTAGTTTGAGGGTAGCTACTGGAGCTGAACACGAGTTTAGCCCTAAGTCTCCTCTAAAGGGTCTTCCAAAAATAACTCAAGAATTTTGTCTCCTTGTAAACACCTAATTTACCCCCTTTTTTATTTTTTAGATTAAGTTATAGGGTCCTAAATTAGAAAAAAAAAATCACAAAAAAAGGAAATTAAAGAAAACCCAAAAAATTAAAAATTTAGAAAAAATAAGAATTATAGAAAAATACAAAAAATTCAAAATTAAGAAAAAGCACAAAAAATAAGAAATTTTAAAAAGAAACCCTAAAAGATAAAAAGTTTAGAAAATAATTTTTTTTTAAATTTAGAAAATTGAAAAATTACAAAAAAATTAGAAAAGTTGAAAAAATTAAAGATTTTAGAAAATAACATGTTATTAAGATAGATTTTTAATTTTAATTTTGGTTTAGAAGTTAGGCTGTTGAACTTGGGCTTAGATTTAAATCTAATATAGGTTAATCGAGTCTATATGTGCAATTTGATTGCACGTGTGGATAAGGCACAAGTAAACAGCCTAACAGTTAAGCATTTGGACATAACATTAGTATTAAGCATGAGGTTTTAGGTTTAAATCTTGGCAAAAGCAGGGAGACTTTTTTTTTTATTTACTATTGACTAACATACTGTCACGCGTCAGGATCTAGTTATGCTACGTATCCTGACACGTAGCATCATCAGATTAGATAGCCTTACCGACGTAGTATGCCATGTTAGCGCCACGTGTCACATGATGATACGTAGCACGTCAAGAGTGATTAGTACAGCTGACGTAGCACCATGTCAACCCATTTTTCCCTCCCCTTCTTTCCTTTTCCCTTTGTTTTCTTCCCCTTCCTTCATTTTTCTCCATGATTCCAACACTTTCCTCCTCAGATAGCCAGTTAAATACAATTTTTTAACCTCTTCTTGTTGTAATTTCTCCAAATCAAAGGCAAAATTGCAAACTAGACATAGCCTACTGTAAATCCAACCCATTAACACATCTAAATACAGTCAAAGGAGCATTTAATTTGAGCTCCAAAAATCAGAAAAACTAATTTTTTAATCATTCTTCGTTAAATTCGAATCCAAGCTTTCCATGTTTCTAATATCAATTCAGGTATAAAAGGGTATTAGAGAAGCTCACACGAATATACACAACCAACAGAATCACTCGACACAACCCCTCTCTCTCCCTACGATCACTTTCTCTCTCTAACCCATTCTCTCTCTCCGCTCTAGTTTGAGTTGAACCACCACTTTAAGGAGACTACTTGTAGCTTAGGTTCCCCAACCCGACCACTATCACCCTTAGTCGTAGCTTTTACTACCTCATCAAACCACCACCCCCAAAACGCTAGCCACTGCGAAACCCCAATTCCGAAACCACTACATTCGAACCCCTTTGATCCCAATTGACCCTAAGGCCACTCTCCCTATGTCCTCAAACCCCACACTACACTTCCCTATCAACTCTAACAACCCTCAACAACACCACCGCCGACTGCCACTCACCAACACTACCCAAAACACCCCCAGACGCTTAAGCAACCTCCTTAACCCCCTTAATCCCAATCAAAAATACACAAAATCCCCTTTTCCCCTTCGATTTAGTAGCTAAATCAAGCCGAATTGTACCTTACTCCTGCTGTTGAAGAGGAACCTAAGATCTGACCCGACCTAAAGATTAAACCTACAACCCGATCTACGATTTGATCCAACCCCCGAACCGAGCCGCATCCAACCTAACCTACGCGTCCAAGAGCCCTTCCTAGTCCAATTCTTTTCCAAATTATTTTATTTATATATTTACTTGTTTATAATGTAAATGTAATAAATAAAATAAGAAAAAGAAAGAAAGAAAGAAAAGGAAAAAAAAAAGGAACAAAGTAAAGAAAAAGTAGTTTAATTAGTTATTTATTTTTAGTCTAATAAAAATAAATAAATAGGTAGAAATGAAAAATATAAAAATAAAAATAAGTGAATAAGGAGATAAGTAATAAAATTGTTTTATCACTTAGAAAATTGATGTTCAAAAGATTAAAAAAAAAAAATCAACCATTTTTTCATTCAAAATTTCTAAAAAAATAAAATCCAATTTAAGGCCCTTTAGGAAATTTTCTTAAATAAATCAAAACAAGTAAAAAACTTAAACTTGGCTGTTTCAAAAATTAAAATCAACTCAACCCATTAAAGTTTTTTATAAAAAAACTACATACATCTAATCCCAAATAGCGGGTACGTAGGCACCTACGGGGCGATGACAAAAATAAAAAACCTAATTTCCTTTTTTCTTTAGTTTAGATTGTTTTGTTTATCTAATTAAAGTAATCAATAACTGAGTTCTATCTGTTAAAATTAAAAGGTGATTTTTGAAAGTTTAATTTTAATTTTGAAAAGTCAATGTTACCCATAAGAGTTTAAAATTCCTAACCCCTAGACCTAAATCTCTAGTTTTCAAAAAAATCATTTTCACAAAATTGGTTTTAATTGTTAGACTAGTGGCTAAGTTATAACCAATCCACCCAATTGGTTATAACTTAACTGTTTTTCCCGACTCCATTCAGGTGGCAACTCCAAAGTTGTTTTCAAAATAAAAAGAAACGGTTTTCTTTAAACCCTAGTCGAAGATTGGTATTAAATGGGTAGAGTTTAATACCAGTCGGTTTAAAGAAAACCTAATTTTATAAAGAACCGAGAGGGTGAAAAACCAAGCTCGACAATCCCAATCTGAGACAATTGTTTTTGGTACTCCGTATATTTAAACAATCTCCTGTAAAAACAAATTGGCAATAGATAGAGCATTGTTAGTTCGATGGCATGGAATGAAGTGTGCCATCTTACCGAAGCGGTCCACTACAATAAAGATGAAATCTTTCCCTCTGGTTGTCCAAGGCAACCCTAGGACAAAGTTCATGCTGAGGTCGGCCCAAGGTAAAGTTGGTGTTAGCAGTGGCATATACTCTTCATGGGGTTTTCTCTTCCTCTTAGCATGCTTACACACTTCACAACTACTAACCACCTTATGTACATCTTTGGCCAAACCAAGCCAGTAAAAGTTCTCCTTCAACAGACTAACTGTCTTGGTTTCCCCGAAATGACCAGACAATGCTCCGCTATGAGCTTTCCTAATCAACAGCTCACGTGTAGAACAATTTGATATGTACAACCGTCGATCCTTAAAAAGGTAGCCGTCCTTGAGATAATATCCCTTGATAATAATCCCAACCTTACACTATTCTCTGATGGGGCTAAAATGAGAATCATGAGCATAATGCTTAATAATTAGTGAGAATCCCAATAATTTTGTGTACAAAGTGGTCAACAACATTTGCCATCATGATAGAGCATCGGCAACCACATTTACACTTCCCTTCTTATACCAGATGATGTAAGAGAAACTTTCCATGAACTCTAACCACTTAGCTTACCTCTTCAAAAGCTTATTCTGACTCCCTAGATGCTTTAGAGACTTATGGTCTGTATAAATAACAAACTCCCATGGCAGCAAGTAATGTTGCCAAACAGTAAAGGCTCGAAAAAGGGAGTACAACTCCTTCTTGTACACGAAATAGTTCAGGGCAGGACCACTAAGTTTCTCATTATGGAAGGCAATGAGTCGCCACTCCTGCATCAAGATAATGCCAATTCCAACTCCTAAAGCATCCCACTCCAGTTCAAAGGGCTTGTCAAAATCTAGTAGTGAAAAGATGAGTGTCGAGGTGAGCTTCTCCTCGATCTCTCTAAAGCTTTGTTCAGCTCGATCGTTCCACCTGAACCCTTCGTTCTTCTTTGTCAATTCGATCAATGGAGTAGCTATTGTACTGAAATCTTTGATAAATCGCCTATAGAAAGAAGCTAAGCAATGGAAACTTTGGACCTCAGTGACATTCTTCGGCATTGACCATTCCAGAATAGCTCGGATCTTAACCTCATTTGCTCAAATTCCTTCCCCTAACACTACAAACCCTAAGAAAATCACCTCTTTCTAGTAGAACATGCATTTCTTTACATTCCCATACAATTTCTCAGCTTACAAAATGTCAAATACATCATGAAGATGTTAAACATGGTTGTTCAGGTCGGCACTATATACTAATATGTCATCAAAAAATATGACCACATATCTTCTGATTAAAGGGCGCATCACATGCTTTTCATTAACCTCATGAATGTGCTCGACACGTTAGTAAGTCTGAACGACATAACCAACCATTCGTAGAATCTGTGCCTAAACTTAAAGCTAGTCTTTCACTCATCCCCCAGTCTCATATGAATTTGATGGTAGCCACTTCACAAGTCAATCTTTGAAAATATCTTTGCACCATGAAGCTCATCTAACGTATCATCGAGCTTCGATATCGAGTATCTGTACTTGACAGTAATTCTATTGATTACCTGGCTGTGAATTCACATGCGCCATGATCCATCTTTCTTCAAGACTAGCAAAGCTAGTATAGCACAAGGGCTCATGCGCTCCTTCACATATCCTCGCTCAATGAGTTCGTCCACCTATCTTTTCAGCTCGGTAACTTGCTCAGGGTTCATCCTGTATGCAGGTCAGTTCGGTAAGGCAGTAATTGGCTATAGATCAATACAGTGTTCTTTGCTTCGAACTAGTGGCAATCCTCTAAGTAGTTCTTTTGGAAACAGGTCAAAAAACTCATTTAACAAGCATTAGATTTCTTCCGAACTTCTTGCAATTCCCTCATCTCCATCAATCATCTTACTAACAAGAACATCGGTTCATTAGTCTTCTCAACAGATCATAGCTCCCTACGGCTCATCACTAAGGCTTTTTTCTTGCTATCTTAGGTGAGCTGATTATAGGTTTCATTTACTTGGGATGGGGTCAGCGGTTTCAACACTATCTTCCTTCCATCCTTGACAAAGGCATAGGTGTTCTTATACCCATTGTGAATGATATGTTGGTCGAATAACCAAGGTCATCCAAGCAATAGATGTGAAGCTCCCTTAGGGACGACATCATACATTACTTCATCCTTGTACACGTTTCCAATACTGAACGATATGGTCACTTATTAAGTCACATGCAAAGCACCCTTATCGTAAAGCCAATACAACTTATAAGGTCAAGGATGCTTTGAGGTTAGCAGACCTAACCTTTGCACAAGGGACTGTACAATAACATTTGTACAACTTCCTCCATCTACTATGATCATATATGATTGGCCTCTGATGGTACACTTGGTATGGAATAGATTTTCCCTCTGGTCCTCCCTAAAGTTTGGCAAGGAACTTAAGACTCATCTCAAGACTAGAGTCATTACTTCTCCCTAGTCAGCATAGATACAGGTCTACTCTTCCTCTTCGGCTTCAATCTCTCGAACCTCCTTCTCCTCCTTAAGTTCACTCTCATTAGTGCTATCTACTACATCTCCTCAAAGCATCATAGTGCGTTGGTTCGAACACTCAACGGCTATATGTCCGAAGCCTAAGCACTTTACTTCACTAGTCTTCCATCCAGATGGCTAGCCTTTCTCATAAGTTCTCAAGGTCGGCCTGGCCTCGAGTCAACTCAACTGTCTTGCTCGGCCAGACTAGTTTGCTCGGCGTTCATCAAGTCAATCATTCCTTTCTTCAGCTCGCTATAACCTCATCGACTCGGCTTGAACTGGTCAGGATAATATGAGAGCTCGAGAGGATGTTTACCCAAGTCAGCTCGAAACATTCCTCCTTTGCCTTTTGACCCTCTATGCGATTTTGATGGCCTCATCTAAGGTATAAAATCTCTGTCCTTCTACAATATTGCAAATCTCAAACTTGAGCCCAAAAATGAACCTTAATATTATATAAGCTTGTGGTTCTTCCACATCAACTCTAATTATAAGCATCTGGAATTCTCTAATATAGTCGTCAATAGGTCGGCTTCCTTGGCGAAGCTCCTACAACTTAGCAAATGTATCTTATAGGTACATTTTGAGCATAAATCTACCCCTCAACAACCTTTTCATCTCATCCTAGGTCCTAACACTTCGTCTTCCATCTCTTGCCCTGGCTGCATTCAGATTCTTCCACAGCATGGTAGCATATCTAGTAAATTCTAATACAGTAAGTTAAACCTTAACTGCATCCTCATACACATAACAGTTAAACACCTTCTCAACCTCTTCTTCTTACTCCAAGTATTCATCGGCATCTCCACTTCTACTAAAGGGTAGGATTTGCACCTTAACATTGGCTAGCCCTCAAGGGACTCAACGTTCTCATCCCTATGCTTGATAATAATCAACTTCTTCTCCTTCCTCAAACCCTTCAACATCCAGCTCCTCATCATCCTCCGCAATCTCGTCTAACTCCAATCTTCATCTAGTAGCTTTACCCACTACTCCTCCAGCTCGCTGTAGTTGAACTGGGCAATTGGTTTCGTTACCTTGGCCATGGTGTCTCTCTGGGGCACCATCCTATAGGTTATGTTGCTATGCACCCCGGGGTTGTTGCCTATTGACTTGTATTGCAGTGACTAGACTCTCAACAAGGTTTGTAAGTTTGTCAAGTTTGTCATCAACAAACCTTGGGGTATTACTACCATTATGACACGATCAGGTTGAGCACCACTACCCTAGTCACCAATAACACCTTGAACACTTGAATCTGACATAGTGCAATACTTTTGAACAGACTAACAACTACTAACAAACTTCAACACCCAAAGTTACTCAAACAAAATAGAGATAACTTGCTCTATTTTTGCAATGGGAAACAGAGTATCAATGAAACCACACTTACGATGACTTAAGTATACTACAGCAGCTACAAAAGGAACATAGTAGCCACTAATAGTAAAGTGATCCAAAACTTCATTACAACTTCACACACTCCCTCATGGAACCATGCTCTGATACCAACGAAGTTGATGAATCTCCAGCGTCAGACACACGGAAGAGCACCACGATGAACAAACCAAAATAAACAAGAAAAAGGTTAGCAAAGGCTAAGCAGCTACCAAATGGATATGACACACCACTCAATCCTACTCGACTAATAATTCACCGAATGTGATACGCCGATCCAAACTAAAGGGGTCACTCACCGTTACTCCTTGCTAAAGGGAATAGATAAGAGTTAAATAATAACGAGAACACTAAAGTTGCTTAAAGAGAATAATTTTGTATTGAAAGTTGGATGATTGTCTGCGTACAACGAAAGTAAGGGTTTATATACTTGCCCACTACAGTTATTTTACATGTACGAAAAGACAAAAAGGTATTTTACAATTACATTACATTTATCATACTAAAAAGGATAAAAAGGACAAAGAATAGCTAGTACGAAAAAAAAGAATTATTTTGGAACGTTGTGTCAAAAGGTATGTATCACTTGATGGTTGTACGTTAGGAGTATGATACACAAGCAAACGAAGAAAGTGCTGAGAGTCAAGGGCCGACCTGATTTGGATCAAGTCGAAAGTTAATCAACCTAGCAAAAAGGTCAACTGTTTTGAAGTTAGATACCAGTAGGTCAAGTCAGTAGCTTGGCTTGATTAGTTCAAGGCTATCTTCTGGATTAGGACTTCACTGTTAGGTAGGATCATGTTAGGCATACGTGAGGATCTGAGAGATAAGTCTACAGGAGGTTAGATCGAGATAGGAGTCCCTATCTCGGCTATGGTTTAGAGCTAGTATTTTTCGTACAAGCCCTTGAAGTCCTCTAGCTTGGCTTCTTGTAATTGGTCTAGGGGGTTAATTCCTATTAGTAACCAATCTCCTGATTATCCTTCTATCCTTTTTCTCAACTTCATCGAGGTACGTGCCTTGTTGTAGGAATATTTTAATGTCATAGTACCAAGGCTTTTCTTCATATGTACCTTCAATTGCTAAACAAAAGGCAAGCTTTTCTTTGACATCAATTATGAGTTGTTGAATTTCAACTCCACCAGATATTTGGATCATAGATGCCAAAGTGGCTAATGCATCAATGAATTGATTTTGAGTCCTTAGTATGTAAGTGAAAGTGATTTCTTCAAACCTTTCCATTAGTTCAGTCAAGTGCTAATGATAAGGTACTAATTTAGGAACCTTCCTTTTGTATTCCCCCTTAGCTTAGCCAATAATGAGTGAAGAATCCCCATACATCTCTAATTATTGAATGTCTTTATCTAAGGCCATTTTGACTCCCATAATATAGGCCTCATATTCAGTGATATTGTTGGTATATAGGAAAATGAGCCTTACAGCTATAGGGAATTACATACCTTTAAGGGATATCAATATTGCCCCAATTCCATGCCCAGACACGTTGGTAGCTCCATCAAAGAACATCTTCTATTTTGA
The DNA here is from genome assembly GCA_024138015.1 of Lumnitzera littorea. Classification (NCBI taxonomy): domain Eukaryota; kingdom Viridiplantae; phylum Streptophyta; class Magnoliopsida; order Myrtales; family Combretaceae; genus Lumnitzera; species Lumnitzera littorea. Next base: position 68,262,693 of record JAMXBB010000005.1, on the reverse strand, counting down.
AGGCTTCTTCGAACTTTCTTCAACTACTAAGATGTCTTCGTCGGGGAATCTAACTTATACATCTCGGGGGGTATCTTCAGAGGGAATCTCTACTAACTAATCTACTAAGGCTTGCCCCTTAATTGAATTTTGGTTTACATGCATGATGTTGAACTCTAACAATAACATTTGCCACTTTGAGATTTTGCCAATCAAGGCTAGCTTTTCTACCACGTACTTTAGGGGATCATGCTACGTCAACAATTCAATCTAGTAATAGAGCGTGTATTGTCAAAGCCAATGTATTACTCAAACCAAAGCACAACATGTTCTTTCCGTTTCTAAATACTTATGTTCCCCTTCTATAAACCTTTTACTCAAGTAGTATATGGCCTACTCTTTTCCTTCCTCATTTTTTTGGCCAAGCATACACCTCATGGATTTTGGTAATATCTTAAGGTACAGAAACAATGATTTCCCAAGTTTAAGAGCTACCAAAATTGGAGGGTTCATGAGATACTTCTTGACTATTGTAAAGGCTTGCTCGCATTCTTCGTCCTAATTCATCTTAGCATTCTTTTTCAACAACTTAAGCGAGGGACAATATTTATCTGTAAGTTAAGATATGAACTGGGTTACATAGTTCAAGTGACCTAATAAGCCTCTTATCTCTTTGAATGTGCGTAGAGGGGGCAAGTTAACTATTGCTTTGACTCTATTAGGATCCACTTCGATGCTCCTTAGCTGATTATGAAACCTAATAATTTCCCTAAAGTTACATCGAAGGCACACTTCTCTAGGTTTAGCATCAATTGGAATTTTCTTAACTTATCAAACAATCTCCTTAGGTTATCTACAAGATTTTCTCCCTCTTTGGATTTTGCAATCATTTCATCAACATATACTTCAACTTCTTTATGCATCGTGTGATGAAAGATTGCGACCATTTCTCTCTAGTAAGTTGCCCCGATGTTCTTGAGTCCAAAAGGCATTACCTTATAATGGAATGTGCCCTAAGTCGTAATGAAAGTTATCTTGGCCTTATCTTCTTCAGACATACAAATATAATTATATCTGTAGAATCCATCTATGAAGGAGAAAAGATTCCCAACTATATTATCTATCAAGATGTCAATATGGAGCAAAGGGAAGCTATCTTTAAGTGTTATTTAATTGAGGTTTCAAAAATCTATGCATACTCTAACTTTTTCATCCTTCTTCATCAATGGCATAATTTTGGCTACCCATTTAAGATAATCAAACACTTCAATGAAACCGGACTCCAGTAGCTTTTTGACTTCTTCTTTAATTTTCAACAAGATATCTGGTTGGAATTTTCTTAGCTTCTACTTCTTAAGTTTGATATCTTCTCGTATAGGTAAGCTATAGAACACAATTGATGGATCTAAACCGAACATATCTTCATAAGACCATGCAAACACATCTTGATACTCAAATAGTAGTGCAATCACTTCTACCTTCTATTCCTCTTTCAAATTCCCTCTAATCTTCAACTTCTTAGGGTTGTCATCATTCCCATTATTAATTGTCTTGGTTGGCTTATCAATGAAAATTCTACCGATTTCATGTCTTTGCCAGCTCTCTTGCACATCACTGTGGTCATTGACATCATTCCCGATGACTAACCCAATAGGGTTAGAAGTGAAGTCAATATTTTCATCACCTATCTACACAAGGTATCCCTAGCTTTTATTCAAAGCATTAGATCTAGACCAAAAGTATGTAAAGAAAAGAGTGTAAGTAAAGAAGGAAGGAAGTGTAATGAATAAAATCGAAGCTATTCTTTTATTAGATTAGATAGTTCTTTCAAGTACATTTTTGTACAACAAAGTTAATTATTACAAAACTCAACAAAATAATAAACCATGATTCATCCTTTACCTTAGAGAAGACTTATCGCTATTCATAGGGATGGAGAACTAATTATTCATGTGCTAAAGCTTATGGGAAGGGCCTATTATTTCATTCTTGCTAGAGGTGGCCGCTAAAAAATTTCGAGGTTTGAACATTAGCCCTGATGAATATCTCTATTAATGGTGGAAAGGTTATCAGGGCATGATATAATCTGTCACCTCTCTTGCCCCTCACTTGCTTGTTTCGCAACTCTTCCATTGGAGTTGTAATGTAACCAAGCCCATAAGTACCAACCTACTCTTCTTTGAATTTTAGCTTCTTACCTTCCACTAATTAGTAATCATACACACTTCTTCAAACATCCAAAGCCCAAAGTCCTCCTGCTTCTCAACACCAATGTAGGGTATCGCCGTTTCTGTATATATTTCATAATCCTAATCACTCAGAATCATTATGACCTAGCCATTTGAGATGAACTTAACCTTTTGATGTAAACTTGAAGGTATAGCCCCTACTGAATGAATCCAAGGTCTTCCTAATAAGAGGGTAAAGGTCCTCGAGATGTCTAGGACCTAGAATTGAATGTTGAAAGTCTATAGGCTAATGTCAATCGGTAAGTCGATCTCTCCAATAATTTATCTTCTAGATCCATCAAAATCCGTAACTATTGTTGAACTCAACTTAATTGCAGTTGCATCGATACCCAATAGGTCCAAGGTATAGAGAGGGTAAATATTTAGTGATGATCCGTTGTCAGTGAGAACTCTAGCTATGATGATGTTGTTTACCCTCACTATTATAAAGAGAGGCTTAGTGTGCTAATTACCTTCCTCACCCAATTCTTTAATGGAAAAAGAAATTTGATCCGTAGCGAAGATAAAGTTGGTAACTAACCCCATCTTTTTATTTGATATTTCATGAGAGACTTTGCCCTCCCGTGGAGTTCGAAATAAGGCTTCCTTATGCAATTCAGATGCCATCAATAGACGCATAAGGGATATCAGTGCTAGAGTCTTAATAAGCTAATCCATTATCAATACTTATTAGACTTGATTATCTTAGTGAAGGCAGACAATCCTTCCTCGTATTCAGCTGGTTTTTTGCTTGATTCTTCCAATGCATTCTTCTTTCTAAGGTCTTCTTTTAGGTCATAAAATCCTACTAAAGTAGGTAATCCCTCCTACCAGTGAACTCGATTACCCCTAGTTAACTACCTAGTAGCTGAAAGGAGCAATTTTTTAGCTTTCAAGGGCTAAGGGCACATGGAAGTTGTACCTTTTGGTTTTTAAAGCTTGTTTCTCTTCTTGTTTATAAAATTTGTAGACCATAGGCTCTTAATCGAAACTAATCATGTTAACAGCAAGATATAAGTCATCAAATATCATGTTAATGATGGGGCCATGGTTGGGTAAGGGGTTGTTGTTGATGTTTGGAACTGGAGCATCCACAAAATCCAATTAAACCATACCTTCATCAATTAAGTCCTGAATCTTAGTCTTTAATCTCCAGCATGAGTCAGTTAAATGGCCCACTTGCCCCAAATGATATTAACACTTTGTGTTTAGATCAAAAACTCTTGGCCTGTACCTTTCATTAGGAAGCTCAAAATAGAGTAAACTATCTTTTCTTAATTTTTCAAGGATCTGACTGAGAGGAACTAATATCTTTGTGAATTACCTTAAGGCCCTGCCAAATTGTTGCTAAACTGGTGAAGGATTTGTTCTAAAGAAACCCAGGTATTAAGCCTGGTGTTTAAATTCACCATATCGATAGTGGCTTCTTTGATCTTGGTGGTAGTAGGCTTTGTAGTAGGTAGTCTTTTATTTGATGGCTCTTATAATTTATCGAAAGAGATAGCACTCTCAATCCGGCATCCTGCAGTCACTACCTCTGTAAAGTTGGAGGAGGCCTACCCATTCAAGTGGGAGAAGTATGGCTTCTCAAGAGTATTGATGAACGTTGAAGTTAGCTTTTTTCTTAGTCATAAAAGTAGATATACTTGCAGCTAGGGATCTCTATCTTTAGATGTATTCCTTAAAAAATTCATTGTGCTCTTTCACAGGGTAACCAAGTCCAACATGGTTGGTGCCACTTCAACATTGAATTTATATTATTTATAGAATGCCTTAGCCAGCTTCTCCCATGTATCCACCTGATTTGAATTTAATTGAGCATACCAGGCTAAAGCAAGGCCATTAAGTTGTCCTAAAAAGTCTGCACCGTGAGCTAGTCATATTGTACATACTTTCCCATCTTACATACATACAACTTGGTGTGTAGTTTAGGATAGTAGTGCCATTATATTTCTCAAAGTCAGGTACCTTGAATTTTTCAAGGAATCTTCTATAGTCATAAGCTAAGAAGTCTATAATACCAACCTATTCGAAACCATCATAGCTTTTAAGCATTTTTCATCTTTTTAGCAATCTGTTAAGTCAACCGCCTTTCTAATTCTTTCAATTGGTTTAGTCAGCTTCTGGCTTTGGGTTGACTGGGAATAAGTGTTGGGCTCAAAAGTCGAGTTAACCTTTGGATAGACCCTTTTTATCTCAAAAGATTCAAAGGTTAGGTTAACTTTGGGATAAGCTTCTTCAGCTTTAAAGGGTAGGACCTCAACGTTCTTTCCATATCAGGCCTTACGGCTTTCCTTGTTCAATAGTGCTATAGATTTGAGCAAAGCAATACTATTAAAGAGGAAGGTTAGCTTATCTAAAATCTTTCTTATCGTTCATTCCAAGGAGTGGAACCTTAACTTAGTGGGATCAATAACTTTAGGGTTGACATTGTTGTTATCATTTTTGTTGTTAATGTTATCATTGCCTTGGCTAGCCATCCTCATCTATGGGCAAGTTTGGGTAGGACTTCTTTGGAAAGCTTGACATTTGGGAGCTATCTTTGTGACTTGTATAATAACCTCGGACTTCAAGCCCATATAATTACTCTAAGATTCAAGCTCTTAAATTTAGGGCGCTAAGCTATATTATCTATTTTATTTCAAACTTCACATTAAGGTTAGAAAAGTTAAACAAAGTAATTCAAGTAAATTCAATTTCTTAAAATAAATTATATAAAAATATTAATTTAAGAAAAACATCAATTTATCGATTAAGCTAATAAATATCGAAAACGTGAAATTTAAGCTTTTAAATATAGCGAGATATCAGAGATAAGTTACTTAACTTATAAAAATAATAAATGAAGTCAAATTATATATAATATACATATATTTGCACGTAATATACATTATAAGTATTAAATACATATATATTAATAATAAATAGGTACCATAATGGTGTTTATGATGATTGAATGGAAAATTAATAAAAAAAAAACGAAAGGATAAGTCATCTAATGATGTGGTAGCCTAGGATCAATTGGAAATAATGAGTCAAAAGCTAAAAAACAAGAAATTGACACCTCATACTGGGAAAAACTCAAAAAATGACATGTGTATGCTATATGTCTAATTTTTATTTAATCTAATTCGTTTAGAAATTATAAATAGGGCATGCAAACATCAAAAACAACATTTTGGAAATCTAAAAACATAAGAAAATCATCTAAGAAAATTTAGAAAAAAATTAGAAAAAAAAATAAAATTAGAACAAAAACAGAGTACGGATCTAATCTAAGCAAGTATAATAGGTTATTGATGTTTTGTTGTGGTAGCCTTTTGGGGCTAAACAGAAAGTGGTAAGGTAAACTTTTCTGACAAGGTTGGGTAACCGAAGGGTGACTAGAGGTGACCAGTTTAAGTGAATGAAATTTCTAGTTGAAACATTATAAATTTTTTAAAAAATAGCAAATAATGTTATTTAATAATGAAATTTGGTTTTTTGAAGTTATTTGATATGTAGATTAATGAAGTAATTTTATTTTAATTAAATAATTAGTGGAAATATATGGTGCTTAAGAAATGGCTCTATTTGGATGAAAATTAGATTAAATTTTAGAAATATTAAATAATATCCTTTAAAACTGAAATTTTGTACATAATATACTTAATATATGTATTTAGTTGTAGTAATAAAATTTTTTTAAAATTAGCAAGTCTACTATTTATTGTAATTATATTCAATAAAACTAGCAATTTTGCTATTTTATTGAATTAATTAGTTTTTGATAAAATCAAAGTACGAGCTCTATGTATTATTATTTCTAGAAGTTCATAATGATTTTTGGGGCACTTTAATTTTATCTTGTGATTAACTTCACTTATTTGCTTAATTTTCATTAATTTTGAGCTAAAATCACTATTTTCTTAAAAGTAGATAATAGCCAATTTAGTACAATTTATAGTCAATAATTAAACTATATATTTTTGTGAGTCTATAGGATTTTTCATGGAATTAATTAGGCTTGTATACTATTTATTATGTATTTTCATATTATAAATCTATACCTCAGCCTAATATATAATAGAGTAAATAGTACTAATGGGATATTTATTAAATATGTAAAGCATTAGTATTTTTTGGTACATAATGAATACTAACTAGCTTGGGAAATGAGGAATTTTAGGATTTTTAATTTAGATTTATGGTTTATTTGAGTTACTTACGAAGTTACAATAACGTATGATCAAGTCGATAATACAAAAGGGGTATTTTTGGAATTTTGACAATATTAATTAGTCTCGATTCTTAACATATCTTAATAGTACTCAAAATAACGATCTTGATGATATAAATTTTATTAAAATTGGATAAGAAATGAATAATATACAATTGGAATAAGCTTCGAAATGCAATAATGAAAGCGTATAAGAACTTAGTATCAACCCGTAGTTGACTTAAGGTGTATATGTATTTTCTTAGGTGCAATAGGTAATGAAAGACTACATCATGAAGCTTAGGATTTTACACTACTATCAAGCCCAAGTGGATTTTTTTTTTCGTACAAGTAGACCTATGTCTACTTGACTTGGAATTAGTTGTGTCGTAAACTATAATGATGTGCTGAATGGATTAGATACATGATTCTGTTGAATGTATGTGACTGAGTGAGATGTTTCCTCATGTATGATTGATTTATCAACATGTATTTTTGTTTGAAAAACTTAGAAACTAAGCGGTCTTCTATGGTGTTCACTTAAGTGAACCTTATATGAAAGAATGTATTATAAAGTTAAGAAACAAAGCTAAAGTTGAGATAGTCGAATTGTTATGAAGTGGAACTTGAGATTTGTGTCTGATAGTGGATTATTGTAATGTTTACTGCATTCATGGCGTAGCACGAGAGGACCTATGGGTCGAGTTTTTGAAAGCTTAAGCACTACTAAATTGGCTTTTGAGCATATAGAACTGTATTACTTAGTGTATTCTGGCCATGATGTGTGACCAATTATTTGTTCAATTTTCAAACCACAGTAGGTGGTTTTGTAAGGGGTCCTACTCCTAAGCAACTCCTTGTCACCTTAGGTTCTTAGACGTAATATCCAAATGATCAGTATGTCAACTAACTAAATGAAGAATTGGAAGAGTATAGGATATCGGTACCGACACATGTCACTGCATGAGCATGGCACAAATTTCCTACATAAACAATTTGTATTGATAACTCAGGTTATGAAATTAAATGTTATATAGTACCAATCTTTGTAAATGTGTATTATGCTTGTTCTATGCTTTGTTTTATCCACTTTCACTTAGCTCACAAAGAGTTAAGGGAATACTTGTGTAACCTCAAGTTATGAAGAGAATTAATTGGGCAGCATCAATTGGAGGTAAAAAGTCTTTTAAGTGCACATAGGATGGAGTTAGCCGCTTTTGAGGAAATCTTCTTATATTTTGATTTTAGTTCCATGAAGGATTTGTAAATATGAAATGAAAAAAAAACGTATTGTATTCTAGGTTTAGTTAAGTTTAATGGATGTAATCTTTTGTATAAACTGGTGTAAAGCTAAACTTCGTTGCAGTACTCTTTTGTTAAAAATAAAACTTTTGTTGAATATAAACAAGTATTCCTATATGATGATACATCTTATGCTATGCTGAGATGTGATAACCTAGCCTAAGATTACTTCTCAACAGGTTAGCACACATATATTTTAAAGAAATGAGATGAATGAAAAATAAATAAATGTACAAGAATGAAAAAATGTATGGCACACGAATGCAGAGAAACAGAAACAACAATTAATAAGCAAGATGGCAATTTTATTTATTATTTTGCATCTCTCGGAGTTCCTTTTTACGTTATTAAAAAGAAAAATACATTGTTTCAAAAAGTGCTCCTATTTTTAAACATTTCTCTAGCGTTTGGCCAGTATTCCCTTCTGCTACTTAATAGATCCTATTGGTGCTTCCCTCCTCTGTCTTAGGCTAAGCTCATCTATACTCTTCATAGATAACTTCTATACAAGCTTACTTGATCCGTATAGGTCTTGATTTCAAAGTTTAGTTCAACTAGCACTGGTTGTATGACCTTCAGTGGTCGATATTAGATCTCCCCAGCCTTATGGACTTGATTGTATAGATATTCTTTAGTGACCATGTGCTTGTCCACTTCTCTTAGCCATTCTCCCAAATTAATGTTAAGGTTAATAGTCCTTGTTTCCCATAATTTCTTGATCGCCTGGAGTTTAGATGTCTTTTGTAACATTAGAATACAAACATCCTTATAATCTAAGGTCATGATATCCAGTAAAGGCTTGTAAACTATGTCTTAAATTCCCTCGAATTGCCTGATCATGTTGTTAAGGTAATAGCCTATGCACCATTTCATCCCAATTAAGGGTATGGCTTGATAATTTTTATAGACTAGAATTGCCCTCTTGAAGTTGCTCTACTTGACTGTCCATAAGATATTAATGACTTAGAAATTTTGTAAGACTTCTACCTAATAGTAAGTAGACTTCTCTTCTGGCAGATGGACCTTATCGACAAAGGAATTGATTAAATGAATCCTATAAGCAAATTCTCCTCAAATCAAGTCAAGCCCAAAACACATCATGTGGCTTACAAACCAACCCGTTAGTAATGCCATGCTAGTCTTCAATACGTTTTTTTTTTTTTTTTCTTCCCTTTCAAAATGTTTAGGCTTCTAATTTGTTCTACAAGGAGGGTTAAGACATATGACTTGCCTTCAAGAAACTAGCTCACTAACTCAACGACCTAAAAATGGATGAGGAACTTTTTATTAGGAAATAGAAGAGTCCTAAATGCTACTCAGATGAAAGCCTTCACTACATTCTGTCCCCAGTCTTTGGGATTGCCACAAAAGATGACCCATTTACTAGAACTAGGCTCAGTGGTAAACTAGGCTTTTAAGTCTTCTAATTTGATGCAGTTTCCATTACAGCTCTTTAGCTCCTTATTTACTTCAGCCTTTCTGACCATTAGGAATCTTAAGAATGCATTTACCGGGTCAATTTCCAAATTTAGAGTGTATATATCCTCTAAGGAAGGGGCTTGAAGTGATTGGATAAACTCTTTAAGCATTAGCAGATTAAGTGAGGCCCAACTCGAAAAACTACTTCCTCAGGTTCCCAGAAGTTGGTTAAGGCTCTAATCAAGTTTATCTCAATCTTTACTCTTAGAAGTATTAGAATGAGCCTAATCTTATTGGTGATGATCTCATGTTCCCATAAGTTGAAGTGTTAAAGCCACGAGTCTAGAGTAAGCTTAGGGTTGTTGGGCTTATCAACAAACCTTTCTCTGAAATGGATGAAGTTAGATGAGTAAGACATTTCTCGTGCTAAATTATAAAGAAAACGTTTGTTATAAGATTGAAGAATCACTATTTTACAACAAAGGACAAAAAGAAAATGAAACCTATTTACATCAACTCTATATTTACAACATGATTTATAAGGAAAATTAAAGAAACTCCAAGTTGTTGTTCTTTTCTTGTTCTTATTTTCATCTCACTTGATTATTGGTCTATTTTGGATGTAGTGAATACATAAAGGGTGGGTTCTAAAGGACCCTCAAGCTTTTGTGACCTCACTTGTTTTTAGAAAACACTTTCATTAATCAAATTAAGCTTAAGTGCAAGGGTGGTAGCCTAATCAACCTCGAGTGAAGGTTACATTACAACACCCAGAGCCTATACAATGGCCTCCCCATCTTAAGGTCCTAATACTATTTGGGTTTGACCATTTTTACCATATAATCATGATGCATAAAGTAAATTCTCCCTATAGTTTACAAACTTAAATAAGGCTACCCTACAAAAAGGTTATTACAAGTATGTAGAAAACAATAATAAATAAAAAAATAAATTACACTTAGTAAGGTAATTTCAAAAATTAATTCTAAATTTGGAAAGTTGGATAGCTAACTCTCTTAAAATCGCTAGTGGAGTTGCCAAGCTGTCGAGCCTGATTTTTTCCAGTTTTTATAAGTTTTCTCTAAATCAATCAATATTAAACCTTACCAATTTAGTATTAATCATCGACTAGGGTTTAAAGAAAATTAGCTTTTAAAAAGAGTTTTATAAGCTTTTAAAGTTGCCACTCAACTAGGGTCAAGAAATAGTTTAGGTCTAAACCAAATGGGTAGATTTAGTTTTGATCAAAACACTGGTTCACGTGAAAAAAGCCAATTTTAAAAAAACATTTTTGAAAGACTAGAGATCAAGTCTAAGGGTTAAATTTTTTAAACCCTTACGAATACCACAAACTTACCAAATTTAGATTTAATTCCTTAAAATCATCTTTTAAAACAAGAATTGACATTAAATAAATTGTTTTTTTTATTATTATTACTATTTATCCAAAATTGAATAATTCCAATTAAAAAAAAAAACTAATTTTTAATTTTTTGACATTGCATCTGGAGGTGCCTACGTACGTGCTATTCGAAATCAGGCGTAGATAGTTCTTTTTCGAAAACATTAGTGTGTTGATATCTTTTATTTGAAGAAGAGTTAGGTTTAAGTTTCTTAGCTTTTTTTTATTTTGAAATTTTTCTAAAAGGGTCCTAATCAGTTTGTTTATTTTTGAAAAATAAAAGATATCCGAATTTTTAAAAAGGGATTGATCCAAGTTCGTTTATTTTAGGAAAAATCAATATTTCTAAGTGGTGAAGAATTTTATTTATTCTTTTTATTTCTCCTTACTTTATTATTTTTTCCATTTTCTTAATAAAATAAATAAATAAATAAAACTAAACCTCCTCTTCCTCCTTTTTTCTTTCTTTTCTTTTTCTTTTTTTTCGATTACGTTTACAATATTAAAAAAATAAAATAAAAAATGCAAGTCGGATCAGATTGAAGCTAGGCATACGAGATGGGTTAGAGCAGGTCAGACTCAGGTTGGGTCGGAGCACACGAGTCACAGTAGGGTTGGTTCCAATCTTCAACAATGACGACTAATCAGGGTGGTTTTAGACAATTATTGACATCAATATAAGTAGGGAATGGGAAATTTATGTCTTTCGTATTGGACTTGGGAGAGGATAAGCTTAGGGCCTTGATGTTCAATGGTCGTTTGGGTGGTGATTGGAGTTAGGTGGTTGCACTTGGATATGGGTGACTACGGTAGTGGTTACTAGAGGCAAAAGAGAGGTTGGGTCTTGGTATTTTAGGGGTACTAAAGCTCATAGTAATGGTTGTTTTCGTCAGAAACCACTATAGAGGATGCTACAGTAAAGAAACAAAGAAATTGTGCTAAAGAGAGAAACTAAAGATTAAGTTTGAATGGGAGTGATTTGATTGTTTCTTAGTGATTGAGAAGGACACCCAAACCCCCTTTTACAACCCTTTATTAAGCTTAGAAAGTTGAAAATCGAAGTAAATTTTCATTTTCTCCAAATAATGGATATTGGTGAATTTCAATGTAAATTGATGATTTTGAACAAAATGGAGGGTCAAAACACAGTTAAGAGTCTTCAAACTTGCTTAAAACAACAATTAGAAGCTTCAATTCTTGTCAAAGTAGCTTGAATTAGGCTCAGGTCAAAGGCATGTATTTAAGTTTTTATCAATTTTTTATCTCGAATTTAACCCAATGAATTTTTTAATTTAGACATGTTTTCAAGCAAGATTAAAAGTCGGCCATGTGTTCTACATAATTCCATCATTAATTCAAGTGGAATCATACAAAAAACACATAAAATCAAGCCTTGAACAAAGACCTTAAGCTGGTTCGCATATGGAAGGAGCTAAGGAAAAGCCGAGAAAATGATGGAACAGTTAAGAAAATTATACGCAATCACGTGCAATGCAGTGACTACGCGCCCAACCTATACACACAATCTATACGTACATTGCATGCATAGAATTGAAAATAAAAAATAAAAAAAAAAAGAAGCAAGTGCTTCTCACACTTACGTATGTGGACTTTGCCCACTATTAAGGCCTTCAACCCCATTTGTTATGAACCAAGTTTTGCACTTGGTCTAACCTTCTTCCCACCACCTTTTTTACATATATATTTTATTTATTTATTATTTTCTATAGACCGAATAACATAAACTAAACACTAAAATTAAATACTACATTGTGTATACACGTAAATAGTATCAACTCCTATCACACTAACAATCTATTGTTCTAAAAGAAATTTTATTCCCTTTTTTTTTCATTTTTCTAGATTTTATACCTTTTTTGCTATTTTCTAAATCTTATTATTTTACTAATATTTATATTTGTTTCTTTTTTCTTAAATTAGAACCCATTTTTCTTATTCTAAAAATTTTTTAAATTAAAGGGGGCAAAAATGAGGTGTTTATAAAAGTTGATGAGGAATTTAAGATAATTAAAGAAAGTGTGTTCTCGGAGATCCCTATTTTAGAAGGGAGCGAAGGAGAAGAAGAAATAAAGGAAGAAGTTGATAGCAAAGAATTGGAAAGGTTGATGGTAGAAGAAGAATTTGAGAGGATGGTTGAAGAAAAGCAAGTCGAGATGTTAAATGGAGAGAAAGATCCCTCAAAGGAAAGCCAATACATGGAAGTTGTTGATTCTCCTCCCATTCAAAGCCAAGCAATTGAAGAGAAGAATCTAATAGAAGAATCAAGAGAAAGCAATTTGAGTGAATCAAGTAACTAAGAGACATTCAAACTAGTAAAGAAAGAAGAAAGTGAGGATTTCATCTTCTTACCTAAACTTGACAATGAGGAGATTGCAAAATCACCAAGGATATTACACATGAGAAAGTATTTGTACATGCCGCCAAAGAGAGGAGATCCAAGCTAGCTTACCATTTCTTGTATTATTCTTGAGAAGTATGTTTTTTAGAGCTTATTGTGACTTCGAAGCTTCTGACAACATTATGTTTGAAGAGTTACTAAGAAAATTGGGACTAGAAAGATTCCTTAGGGAGACAAATTTTGTTGGGTCCTTTGTTGATAGGTCAATAAAAAAGTCATTGGGACTTCTCACAAATCTTGTTATAGAAGTTGGTCATTTCAACTATCAATTAGATTTTATTGTGATAGAGATGAATGATGGAGCACAACCACTCTTCTTAGGTTGATCTTTTTTAGTGACAACTGGGGCACTAATAGATGTCAAAGGCAAAAAGATGGTTTGAGACATGGGCGGTCTAAAATCAAGTTCTTCTCAAGAAAGGTTAAGGGGAAAAGAATGAAAATGAGGATATTCATGTTAACTTCAGTGATTTGAAAAATGAATTTGCTAAGGAGTGGAATTGTCCTCCCTACTAGATGTTTAGCCAAGCTAAAGATGAAAACACAAAAGAATGGGCAAAAAAATTTCCTAATTGCCATCCACCACAACAACTACAAGAAAGGGTCCGGTTGAGGGACTTAAAACCCAAGCATTAGGTAGGAGGCAACCCACCGGTGTTTATTTATCTTCATCCACTTTTCTTCAAGTTTTTCTAGTTTTGTTTTATGTTTTGAGAAAATGGCTAAATAACATACTTTGAAACAATTTCTATTCTTATGCAAATATTTAAAGAAACTTGAGGTTAGCTCCAAGAGGACCTGAAAAATGAAAAGAAGCCATGACAAAGTAGGTCAACTTAATCCCTAAGATAGTCTTGTTCTTACCTTACCTTTCTGATTTATATTTGATGATGAGTTGAAATGATATGAGAAATAAAAGTTGGGGTAGGGAATATGTGAAGTGAATTGAAGCTGAGTTTGCAATTTCTGTGCTGAATTCAGGTTACATTTGTGTTAAGTATTTGGTTGTTGTAGATCTATCCAATTTTCTTGAGATTGATGAGTTGTGTTAAAAAGGAACAAGTAATTTTTCTCTTTATCATATTTATGAATAAAGATCAAATGTAGTGAACTTTTTTTCATTACTCTAGAATCAATGGACCTAATCTTTGTATTAGATTGTTACCATTTGTATTTAACTTTAGATTCATAAGTTAAGAATAAGATGATGCCACTAGTTAAAGTTAGGCATTTACTTTTTAGAAAATTGATTTCATGTATCATGCTCTTTGAATTTCCAAGTGGCTAAGTATACTTTTAGAAAAGATGATGAAACTGTTATGGTCTTGAAAAGGATTTCCCAATCAAAAATAGAATGAAAATTGACCAAAATTTAAAAGTTAAGGTTAAACCCAACCAAAAAGAAAAATAGAAAAGAAAAACAAAAAGAAAAAGAAAGGAAAAAAAGAGCACAAGTGAACATCTGGGGCACCCAATATGTACTTGGCATATCTTCTGGAATGATGAATTTTGGAATGGGTTCATGATCCCCTAATGTTCACTTAGGGAAAAGATTAGGAATAAAGAGCTTCCTTGAACAAAAGTTTGAGATGTACAAGTGAAAATTAGCCATAAGAAAGAAAATTGTAAATTATTGGGAGATTCGACTAAAGAACAATATAATTATGGTTGGCTTAGGGGAAGGATTAGGGCTATGTACACATCGATCAATCTATAAATTGTAAGGACCTCTCGCTTCCTTTGTGACACCTTACTTGATCTCGTTTTATCCAATCTTGAGTTAAATAAGAGGCTTAACTTTATAACCCATAGATTAATCAATTAATTCTCTTAACTATGTAATTAGGCACACTCAACTATTTACCTTAACTTTCATGGACCATTAAACACTTATAAAGGGCTAATTTGAAACATGCACAACTCAATCCATGTAAACCAAAGGATAGACTTAATAACTAAAGATTAGAGAATTCATCTTTTACCCATTGACCTATGAGTGGTTTAAGCTTGCTTAAGGATAAGTAAGTTCTCAAGTTGGGGGTACTAATAAGTGTATGAAACCACATACTTATCTAAAGGATTTCTCTAACAATTATATGTGATTTAATAGGTTTTTGAGTCAAAGTGTGTAAATTTTCATCAAAATCACATATGATTTCTCAACACAAATGTAATTCATATTTTTGTGTTTTAGTATCCAAAAGTTATATTTATTTGAAGAATTTAAGCCCTCTGTGCTTACTCTTATAAGTCTAACGGTAGCCCTATTCAAGAAGCCAAAAATGGAGAAAAGAAGAAAACATAGAACCGGAACTACCGGCTTGACAATATCCCCAATTACTATAATGACCTGGCCGAACATTGTCCCACTGAGGTATTGTCCACTTTAGCATAAAACGCCATACAATTTTCTCTCTTAATGCAGCAACTTCCCAAGAGGTCACCTATCTTGGGATTACTGCAACCTGAGCACACTTAACTTTAGAGTTTTGAAGTACTCCGAGCCGCTACACTAAAAGGCACCTCGATGATTTAAGTTCCTTCTCTTAACATGTAAGGGGTATTATAATCCACCCCCCTTACAAAACTAACATCCTCATCAATTTCTTTATACAGGTCTAGAATTACCACCAAGTAAGGCTCTACCCTTCCGATGAGTAGATTGCTCTAATACTACCTATAAAGACCTAGCCAGAACTCCTCTCATCGAGGTATTATCCACTTTGGCATAAAATGCTACACAATTTTGTCTCATAGTATAGCAACTTCTTAAGAGATCACCCATCATAAGATTGCTTTAGCCTAAGCATACTTAACTTCGAAGTTTTGACATACCCTGAGCCGCTACTCTAAAAGGCACCTCGATGATTTGAGTTCCTTCTCCTAGCATGTAAGGGGTATTACAGTTACTATCCCATCGATAGGTGATTTGAAGAGCTAGCTTAAGCAGCCATTAAGCTGGTACCTAGAATAGAATGTTTAAAAGTATTACAAGGAGTGGACTATACCATCGTTATGACAGTAGTCCCAATTATTGTCATGACAATATACTGAACCCTTGAAGCAAAACATGCCATTTAATTAAAAAGGAAGAGAACCAAGGATTGACTATGTTCATTAGCTTCACAATATCTTTATTTACCATTATGCTAGTCATAGCCTAATATTAAAACATCGTCTTCCTCATTCATAGCAGATTATGCATAGTACTTTTTAGGGTTTAGGGCTTTAATTCCGCTACTCTCTTCTTCCTTAAACTATCTTAGGTTATTTTGAGGGTAGTTATATAATTTTCAGTGTTTTCTTATATTTTCAAGTTTATAGTGTAGAGTTTTAGTGGAATTTAACTCTTTTCAAGGTTTGGGTTTGTGCATTTCCATTACATTGATTGAGATTTGTGAAGAAATCTTGAAGAACTCCATTATCGAGGTTGATGAGCTTGGTTTCGTAATGTTCTCTCTTCTTTTTTCATGTTTAATGCAATGTTTATTTTCATATTCATGTGTATTATGTGTTGAATGCTTAACTTCCATGAATGTGATGATTAGTGCTTGTTATGTTTATTGGTCATGTATAAACATGATGAAGAAGTTGTAGCTATTGATGCTCTTGTATTGTGATAGTATAAACTTAGAATTTTGCTTAGTTCTATGAAATAATTAGATATAACTCGAGTGTTGAGTTAATGTCGAGCTAGATAGTAGTTCTCATGTGTTAGGCCTTACTCCTTGTTATCCTAATAAGGTATAAATATCATAATAAGATTCGAAAAACTTGAGTAAAATCTAAGATTCCTAAATTGGATGGGTAATTCTTAAGAACCAAGGCTCAAATCATTATACTCACCTAGGGCTAAAATTGGTTAGGATGAGAAATCAATTCTAACAAGATTATTTAAGTAGTGGTAAGAATTGAATAACTAATTGATAATGTAGATGAGAGATTAGTAATACAATGCTCCTGTTACATGATAGAATTTACAAAACGAAAGTGGGATAAATTCAGTGAGTGTGAGTAAAATCCATGTTTAGACTATCATAAATACTCTAATAGCATGATCACAATGAATTCATCTATTGTTCACTTACTATCTGTATATCCATTTGTAAAGAAATCTACATCCTAAGCAAAATTTGCTGAAATCTACACTTAATTCCATTGTAGTTTTTCCTTCTCTTTTAGATAACTTGTATGTTCTTTCCATTGAAATTGTTGAACTATTGCCTAGATTAGAGTAGAAATATTAGAGTTTAGCACTTAATTATCTTTCTAAAGTCTATTCTTTCCTTCGCTACAAAATACAACCTTAGTTACACTCCATATATTATCAATAGACCAGTACGCTTGCCGACATTCACGGTTTCCACTAAAATTCAACTATTTTATTTTCAAGCATGTCAATTGGTAGTATAGTATTCCACTATTTTTGAAAAAGGGCAAATTTTCTATTTATGTGTGACGTTAGTAGAAGTGAGGTGTGTAAGACCACCCTACACGTGTTCCTCTCATAAATCATTTTCTTCATATTTCAAGTTTTCGTGCAAAGAATAAGTACACGGCCAACCACTATAGCCATATACCTAAGGCATGATTATCCCCTGACAAACAAATCTTGTATCTTTAAAGCAAATATTCTATTTCAAGACAAGTAATATTCAATGTATCTTTTATTTTATCAAGTCTCTCTTTATAAACATAACCCTACATATCTATAAACAGATTCATAGGCTAAAGTTTTCAGAAAAAGCCCCCTTAGGTAAGTTATAGTCTAAAATTATTGTTGGGGGTTTCTCAATTTATTTCTTTCTTATAATGTCATTTTTCTGTTAAACCGTTCTTAATGAATATTATTGAAATTTAGCTCCTTCTTGCAATACTATTCTCTCTATCAATGATTTAATTACACCAAATTCATCATCTTCCTTTAATAACTACTATGGTTACTAAATGGATGTCTAAGTTTACTATAAAGTCATAAGGCTTGTAGTAAACAAACAAGCATAATTAGAAGAGTTTCAATTCCTTAAGAAATTAGGTATTGAATCTCTCTAGATTAGACAAACCTAATCCATGTACTTCATGCATCCTTAAGATGCTCTATTCGGCAATGATGTAGATAAAGAGGGTCTCAAGGTTAGAAATTAGCTAGAGATGCAAGTCTTCGTAATTCAGAATCCAATTTCCTTACAAATAGGATTAAGGATCTCCATAATACAGGGAATAATTAAGATTCAAATATTGCATAAAACTAAAGAGTAAATAATAACGATTCAATAAGATTATGCCTATCTTTTTTTAACTAAATTATGCTTGTTTATTTTAATTAATTTAGTTAAATAGTTTTATTGCTTTACTAGTTCTTATTTATTTTATTTTTCTCATGTTATCAATCCTTATTGATCTTTCCTATTTAATCATAATTTATTCTATACTATAAAGTAAGGTAATTGGATATTTTAGGAAACCGCTACTACTTAAGTTCTCACACACTAGTTCCCTATAGGATCAATACTCAGACTTACATCCGTTTTATTCTATACTATAACTTAACCAAGTGCACCTACTTGTAACGTAGTATACGTTCGATCAATTATTCCTCATATTTTACTTATTTTGGAATGCACCCTTTTAATCTTTTCCCAATATAGTAAGTAACCCTAATTTAGAGGTATTTAAACCCTTATAATAGGTAGCAACCACAATAATTATCATCTTATCTTAAATATCATTAAGTATCTTCTCTTTGCTAAGCTTGCGTGCTTTGGTTTCTATTTACTCTTATCTAGTTCTTATTCTAGCTAAGGATTAGTGCTAAATGTCCTCATATCAACCACTTGTGAGTCTTATCGAAGGAATGATATGAGCCCGATTGCAGACACTAGTGAGTCATATCTTGTGTTTGGCTTTTAGATTGTGCTAGAAAACCCCTTCTACTCTATTTCTTCTCTATGAGATAGGCCCATTTTCCCAAACTAGTGGTAAGCCTTAATGGTTGAGAATAGTGCTAGGCACATCAAATTTTATTCTAGTATCAAAGTTTGAGGTTTTGATCAAAGGTTTTGTAAACTATATTCTTGCTAATTAGAATATTAAGGAGCAATGTTGTGTATTGCGTTGTGTTCTCAAGTGTAGGGTTGCATGGTTGTAAGTAGTATTAGGAGTATTATGTGTTAGTAGTGGGTATTGTGAAGTGTTCTACTATACTATATTTTCACTCTATAATAGAGTAAGGTGTGTTGTAAGACTCCAAGCCATGTATTGTGGCCCCTCATTATTCTAAGTTATAAACATTGGAGAGTGGTTTATGGAAAGTAGTTGGGTGATAGATAAGTGTAGCAAGTCAAAGTTATCTAGGGAGGGTTGTAGTGATTATTAATAGTAGTAGTTGTGAATCGATTTTATTAGTGTTATGGTTTGATAATAGTGGCACCTATGATCTTTAAGCTAGAGAAGTGAGATGTCAATGCCAAGTGTACATAGTAGCATAATGGAAGCCAAAAGTTGTGGTCTAGGCCATGATCGGCAAGGGAACTAAACTCCTTGCACTACTAATGAGAAAAATATGACTTAGTTTCGATGATGGAGAAAATGACAAACTCCACGCACCAGATTATTGGCAACCATTGTGTCAAGAAGGTAGAAGCTAATGTTCAACAAGCTAATGTCAACTAAGTTAATTAACAACCTGCTATTATTAATGCCCAACCTATTCCAAGTAAGCAAGTAGAAACCTATAAATAATAGGAACATAACAAACCACATTACCTAACTCTACACTAGGTTGGAGGAGTAGGCAGGAATGGACACTAAGCTAAGAGGAGGATTGAAATAAAAGATGATATTGAAGAAGAGGAGGACAACAACTTTTAAGAATTTGAGGAACCCCATGGTTAAGGTCTTAGAGGCATTAATAATGTCAAGGTACAAATACTAAGCTTTAGTGGAATTGGGAGTGCCAATGAGCACCTAGACTAGGAGAAGATTGAGATGATCTTTGATAATTATGACTATGGTAACATGGACTGAGTTAGATTGACTACCTTGGAGTTAATAGGGTATGTAGCTATATGGTGGAAGAAGTTACAAGCCATGAGGAGGCAAGATGGCCGGCGTGAAGCGAGAACTCGTAATGAGATGAAGCAAGTAATGCAAGGTCACTTCATTCTTAAACATTACAAATAGGATATGTTCAAGAGACTCCAAGAATGGAAGTAAAGGACAAATAGTATGGATAGTTATCTCTATAAATTTCAAATATTAATGATCAAATATGATGTGGATGAGCCTAAAGCAAGAACCATCTTTCAGTTTATCTTTGGCTTAAGATTTGACATCAAGAGCATTGTTGAGGTTTAGAGGATTGGGTCTTTGGATAAAGCCTCCCAAATTGCATAAAAGATTGAATAGCAAAGGCAAACACCACTAGTCGAACTCCTACTAGCCAACCTATACCTAAGAGCCGACCTCACTATAGCCAACTTTGGTATAGTTGAGATGTAGATTGACCTCTAATCGACCTAAGGATAGTTAGGGAAATGATAGGAATCAAACTATGGGACCCTTAACCCGAACCTAAGCATGAGGGCTCGAGAACTTACTGATGTACGTTCTCCTTCAGCAATCTACATGGGAGGATGCCGATCTACTTCCACCTATCGACTTACTAACATGGTTGAGCCAAACTCTTCCATGCCTGACACTTCTCTTTAGATGCTATCCTAGGGAGCACCTAATGAACAACTTGGCTCATCCATCCAACAACTCAACTAACCTAATTCTAAGCTACCTTGAGCATGTTTGAACAAAATTCACCTCCAAAGAATCTTTCACTTAGCTTGACGTCTCAGCTCGACAACAACTAGACTAACCATTCAATTTTGTTTATTCTGCTAGAAGTAACACCATCACTAACTACCATCCACGTATCCAAACCACCATGTGATGGGATCTATTACAGTAATCATTTATTTCCTTGATTTTTCATTTATACCCTTTTACATTCCTTGTACATTACTTCTTTTGGATAATACCTTTTAATCTTTTGTAGTTAGTAAGTTTCCCTAATATTTTGGGTATAAATACCCTTATATTTTGTAGATGCAACATTGGAATCATCCTTTATCAGAATATACTACATTTTTCCACTATGAGCATCCTTATGCTTACTTAGCTCCTCTTGCTCTTAGCCTAACCCTTAAGCAAGGCTAGGTGGTAAGTACCTTCATTGAGTTAGCTCGTGCATCATATCAAGTTGATTCATGAGTCTACGGTAGTTCCTTAGTATGTCATATCAATTCATGAGTCTTCAATAGTTCTTTAGTGTGTCATATCCTAGGAGTTGATCATGGGTTTTTCTTATTTATGCTCATTCCATCTTCATTTTTTGACTTTCTATGAGTTCAAATCCATTCCCCCATATAGTAGACCTTTTCCTTCCTTGGTACGACCTATCATCTTATTGGGT
Source organism: Lumnitzera littorea (assembly GCA_024138015.1). Classification (NCBI taxonomy): domain Eukaryota; kingdom Viridiplantae; phylum Streptophyta; class Magnoliopsida; order Myrtales; family Combretaceae; genus Lumnitzera; species Lumnitzera littorea. Next base: position 68,241,282 of record JAMXBB010000005.1, on the reverse strand, counting down.
AAGCCACTATTGTGTCAAGTTCCTACATTGTTATGTTGGTTATTATTTGGGTTTGAAGCATATTGAGTAGTAAAGTAGCTGTTAGTGTTCGAGTGAGTAGTGGAAGTAGTGGTTTCGCTTTACTTTAGTAGTTATTGTGCAATGCTCTATTCTACTCTGTTTCGAGTTGCAAAAAACAGAGCAAGTAATAGCTATGTGCTTCTCTATGAAGATCAACCTAGTTAGCTAAAATGTTAAGCTGCAGTAAGAAGCATTGGGTTTTGTTCAAAGAAAGTCATTCATGTTTTGTGTAGTTGGTGTGTTGACTACTTAAGGATTTTGAGTGTATTGTTGTCTAGAAGACATAAGTGTTGTTTATTTACTATGAGTATGAAGATGAGTAGGATAACCAATTCTAGTGTCAATGCTAATATTAAGGATGACAATAGCAAAGTTATTCACTACAAATGACAACCCTAAAATACCCTTAGAAGAACTAATGAGCGATTTAACGAAATGACTAATCTAATAACCGACCCAACCAGAGCTAGTCATGCATTAGCCCTCAACCTGTTGAGGCTATCCAAAATACTCCCTAAGTTATTCCCAAAGTGGGAGGGGAGGAGTAAGAGGATATGTGTGGAGAAGAATTGACTTAGGTGAGATAGATGAGGAAGATGAAGAAGAGTTCATCGAAGTAGAAGAGTGAACTCACGTACCTCAAGCAACCAACCATGTAAAACTTCAAGTTCCAAGCTTCAATCAAATCAAAGATGTAGATGAGTATCTTGACTGGAAGGAGAAGGTGGAAAGATTCTTCGATTATTATCTATGCAAAGACAATGATAAAGTTCAAACTGCTGCCGTAGAGTTTTCTAGATATGCTGCAATGTAGTAGGAGAACTTTCAAGCCATGCACAAAAGAGATGGATACAAAGAAGACAGCAGTTGGCCCGAGATGAAGAGAGTCCTTCAAGCCAGATTTGTTCTAGATACCTATCCGTAAGATACTTTTGCTCGGCTTCAAGAGCTTAAGCAAGGAAACCACACTATTAACGAGTATGTGAGAGAATTCTAAACACTCATGATTCATTGTGAAGTCCGTGAGCCATCAGCCTGAATAGCTTCTAGGTTTCTAACTGGATTGAGAGCAAAATACAAGATATGGTAGAGTTGCAACATTTTATGACTTTGGATGACACTATAAGAATAGCTCAGTGAGGCAAAAGAGGAATAAGCCAACCCGATCTCCAATGAGTCAACTTTTTTACGAAAGCTAACCTTCCCATAGTGGTAATTGACCCCTATAGAGTACTAAGTATATTAGGAGAAATGATGTTATGACCAAGCAAAAGGGTTGCTTTACCAACCAGGATATGCCCCAAAGAACATTTGAGAAAGGATAAGGATTTGGAGAAAAGACAAGCTAGATCAAGTGTTTTAAGTGTCAAGGATTTGGGTATATGGCTAACTAATGTCCGAACAAACAAAACATGATCATCAAAGGAGATGCCTCAAAGATTGAAGTAGATAACACCGATGAAGAACTCGAGGAGGAGGTTAAACCAAAGGAGGATGGTGTAAAAGGCAATGAACTTACTGAGGAGGAAGTATATGTCAATGACTTAGACAAGTTGACCTTAGTAGTCTGACGAGCTCTAAGTGTTGAAACCTCTACTAAGGAGGAGCAATGAGAGAACCTGTTCCACATTACCTGCAAGTGAATGAGCAATTTGTACACTCATAGTAGACAATGGAAGCCACACAAATGTCACGTCTACTAATTTAGTTTGGGAGCTTAAGTTACCAACCTTATCACACCTTAGGCCCTATAAACTACATTAGCTAAATGAGAAGGAAGCCCTGCATGTTACTCAGGCAAGTGTTATTACCAATCTCAATTGGGAACTGTTCAAATGAGATTCTCTATAATGTGCTACCTATTTTTACATCCAATGTGCTACTAAGACATCCTTGGCTATGAGGAATGCATATGTCTTTGAGAAGGATGGGAGAAAGATCACCTTAAACCCCATGACACTTGGCGAAGTGACCAAACTACAGGCAAAATTAGCTTAAGGATTTAAGAAGGCCTTAGTTCTCAATCATTCCAAGCTCTGAGTAGTTATTAAGTCTAATATGCTAACCTTCTTATTGGTCCGAAGATTGCTAAAGTTAAGGGAGTAAGTTGAGCTACCTAAGGAGATCCAAGAACTATTAGATGAATATGCTAACCTATTTCTTGAGTAGTTGCTTGAAGGCCTACCCCCTTTCCAAGGAATTGAAAATTATATAAACTTGATACCTATGCTGCCTTGCGGAACAAGTCGGCTTATCAAATGAATCTAGAGCAAGTAGCTAAGCTTCAAAGACAAGTCAATGAAGTGTTAGAGAAGGGATATGTAAGGGAAAGTTTCAGCCCTTATGCCGTGTCTGCATTACTTATGCCAAAGAAGGATAGTACTTAGCGAATGTATGTGTATAGTAAAGTCATGAATAAAATCACAATCAAGTACAAGCACCCCATTCCCAGGCTGGATGATATGTTAGACTAACTAAGTAGTGCTAGAGTCTTCAACAAGATCAACTTGAAGTCAGGTCACCACCAGATTCCTATGAGGTAATGGGGTGAGTGGAAAACCACATTTAAAACGCAACATGGTTTATATGAGTGGATGGTGATGCCTTTCAAGTTATCAAACACCCTAAGCACTTTTATGAGACTAATGAACCATGTTTTGAGAGATCTAATTGGAAGATATGTTGTAGTCTACTTTGATGACATCTTTGTCTATAGTGTCAATCTATTAAATCATATCGATCATCTCCAAGTTGTAATGTTCTCTAAGCAAAGAAGCTATTAGGAAATCTGAAGAAATGTTGTTTTTGTTGAGAAAAAGTAATCTTCCTTAGATATGTCATAAGTAAAGAAGGATTGAGAGTTAATGAGGAGCAAGTTCAAGCTATTGTCGAGTGGCAAACCCCATCTTCTTATGCTGAAGTGAGAAGCTTCCATAGATTAGCTTCCTTTTATTACTGATTTATTTAAGGTTTCAATTCAATAGTTATACCCTTTATTAAGCTAACAAAGAAGAATGTAGAGTTCAAGTAGAGAGAAAAAGAGGATAGGAGTTTGACCAAGGTAAAAGAGAGGTTGACCTCCACCTTAGTCTTGGCTCTACCCAACTTAAAGAAAGTATTTGAGCTTAAATGTGATGCATCCGATATTGGCATTAAAGCTATGCTAATGAAAGAAGGCCGACTTATTACCTATCATAGTGAGAAGCTTAGAGGGGTACAATTGAACTACTCCATGTATGATAAAGAACTCTTGTCATTGATCCGAGCTTTTCATGTATGGAAACATTATCTCCTGCCAAAGAATTTGTCATAAATACCGACTAAGAATCCTTAAGATATCTATAGAGCCAATCGAAGCTCCCTAAGTGCCAAGCCTAATGGATGAAGTTCCTAGAAAGATTTAATTTGGTCATTAAGTATAAGCAAGGTATAGCTAATGTGGTCACTGATACCTTATCAAGGAGACCATACTTTTATGGTTTACGAGCATTAAAGAACGGCATCTACATGACCCTCATTTTCGTCCCGTATATAGATGCTAAGGAGAAGGAAGGTTAGTTGACGAATATCATGTAGAGGACAGATATTTGATCTGAGGTAGCAAGCTGTATGTGCTGACCTATTCTGTAAAAGAGATACTAGTGAGACAAGCTCATAGTGGAGGACTTTTTGGGAACTTCGGAGAGAAAAGGATATTTGAGCTATTGAATGCAAGGTTTTATTGGCCTAAGATGAAGTAAGATATATACCGTACAGTTGAGAGTTATGTAACCTACAAGAAGGCAATGAGTAGAACTGAACGAGGGAAAGCAATGCCTTTACCTATCCTGATAAGACCATAGGTTGATCAAAGCATAACTTTGCCCTTAGTTTACCCCAAACTACTTGAGGCAAAGATTTAGTAATGCTTCCCATGGACAAGTTCAATAAGATGACACACTTTGTGCCTTGCACTAAGACTAATGACACTTTGGCTATTGCTTCTTTGTTCTTGTAAGAAATTGTTTGCTTGCATAGAGTGCCAAGAAGTATAGTGTCAAATCATGACTTGAAATTCCTAAGCCATTTTTAGCAATCTCTATAGCGTCGAATGAGAACCAAACTACTATTCAGTACTTCTTACCATCTTTAAATCGAAGCTTAAATAAAGGTCGTCAAACCCTAGGATCATTACTCCAAGCTAGAGCAGGAAAGAACCTAGCTTACTAGGATGTATGCTTACCTATGGTAGAATTTGCTTACAATAGATCGATATACGCCACCACTAAACTGCACCATTTAAGGTCATCTATAGTTTTAACCTTGAACTACCTCTTGATCACACCTCAATACCATCACTCAACCAAGAAGACCCAATAGTGAGGACTAAAGCTTAGTCCTTCCAAGAGATCTATGAGAGAGCTGCCCAATACATTGATCAAGCTACCAATAAGTTGAAGGAGAAAGGAAAAGGAAAGAAGGCTAAGCAATTTCAATTTGTCAATCAAGTATGGTTGCATTTAAGTAAGGAGAGATTCCCCAATAGGAGGAAGAACAAATTATCTGCTTGAGCCAACGAGCCATTTAAGATACTTAAAAGGATCAATAATAATGCCTATCGAGTAAAGCTACCCAAAGACTTTGGAATGTTTGATGTGTTCAATGTTACCAACCTCAGCCCTTACCAACTAAATGAAGAGTAGGGTAAGGACTAGCTAGATTTGGTCCCAAATCCCAATTAGCCCAAAAGGGGATAATAAGAATCAAACCATAGGACCCTTGACCTAAGCCCAAGTACAAGGGCTCAAGAACTCTAATCTACTTCCACTTGTCAACCTATTAACATAGCTAAGCCAAACTTTTCTATGCCCAACTCTTCTTTATAGGTGCTAACCTAAGGAGTACCTAACCAATAGCTTAGCTTGTCTATCCAACAACTTAGCCAACCTGATTCGAAGCTACCAAGAGTATGTCTAAGAAAAATTCACCTTAAAAGAATCTTCCACGTAGCTCAACATCTCAACTCGACAATAGCTAAACCGACTATACAATTTTATCTATTCTGTTAGAAGCACTGCTATCGACTACCAAGCACATGTCTAAACAACTACGTAACGGAATGTACTACACAAATTATTTGTTTCCTCATTTTTTTCATTTATACCGTTTTATATTCCTTATACATTACTTCTTTTAAACAATACCTTTTTAGTATTTTCCATTTTTAGTAGATTGCCCCAATATTTCGAGTATAAATACCTTTATATTTTGTAGCTACAACATCAAAATCATCCTTTATCAAAATGTACTACATTTTTCCTTTATGAGCATCCTTATGCTTGCTTAGTTCCTCTTACTCTTATCCTAACCCTTAAGCAAGGCTAGGTGGTGAGTACCTTCATTAAGTCAACTAGTGCATCATATTGAGTTCATTTGTGAATCTTTAATAGTTCCTTGGTGCATCATATCCTAGGAGCCAATCATGGGTTTTGCTTATTTACATGCATTCCATCTTCATTTTCGAACTTTCTATGAGTTTAGACCCATTCCTCAATACAGCCAACCTTGTCCTTTCTTAGCATGGCCTATCAAGAAAGGCTAAGACCTTAGAAACTGAGATGAAGAGACATGTTGGACAAAGCTTAGGATGGAAGACTCGAGAAATAAAATACTTTTGGTTTTGGAGACACAGCATCACAATGTCTAAACAAGCAGATAATGTTTATAAAGGAAGACAACTCGGAGAGTGCTAATAAGGAAGAATTAGAGAATGAAAAGGATAAGGGCAAAGATACCATTAGAGGATTTCTTAACAAGTTCTATCAGGATGAAGAGGTTAATGTACATTCGGGAAAAAGGAAATTCATGAACATGGTTGTACACTGATTTTCAAGCGTGGCTCCAATTGAAGAAGAGATATAAGGGAAGAACATTTTCCACATTAGGTGTAAAGTGAATGGGAATTTGTGCATGTTGATCATCAACTGCGAGAAACTGCACAAATGTAGTTGTAGCCAGCCTAGTCACTTAACTTAAGTTACTAACCTATCTTTACCCCCAACCTTACAAACTCTACTAGTTGAACAAAAAGGGTGCCTTGCATGTGACCCAACAAGCTTACATGTCGATCTCGATTGGAGATAGATATAAGGATGAGTTCCTCTATGATGTAGTGGAGATGTGTACATCCCAAGTGTTACTTGGTAAACCTTAGATGTTTGACCATTGAATACTACACGACGAGTATAAGAATACCTACTTGTTTTGTGCTCTACCCTATGACCCCTCAAGAAGAGCATAAGGCTCAGACTAACCTTAGTTGAGCCTAAAAGAAGAAGACATTGTATATGAGCCTATGTGAATTGAAGCAAGTGATGAAGAGGGCTAACCCAAAGTGCTTGTTGGTAGTTAAGTAGCTATTGAAAGTTACTTACCTAAATTCAGTTCTAATAAAGGTTTATGCTTTACTGAACCAACATGGAGATACTTTCTTAGATGAAATACCGAAGAGGTTACTACCTTTAAATAGAATAGAGCATAAAATAAGATTTACTACCTGGTGCCAATTTGAGGAGCTAACCTACTTGCCATGTAAATCTTGATGAGCCTAAGGAATTAGAGCAACAAGTAGATGAGTTGACTAAGAAGGGATTTGTAAGGGAAAGTACTAGTCTAAGTACTATCCTTACCCTCCTTGCACCAAAAAAGGATGACTTGTGGTGAATGCATATAGACAACTAAGCTATTAATAAGATCACTGTAAAGTACAGGTATCCAATTCCTCGATTGTAAGATATGTTGGATGAGCTAAATAAAGCTTAGATGTTCTCAAAGATAGTTTTGAAAAGTGGATATTACCGGATTAAAATGAATGAAGGAGATGAATAGAAGACTACCTTCAAGAAACGACATGAACAATGTAAATGAACAATCATGCCATTTGTTTAATCAGTGCATTGAAAAATTTCATGCAACTAATGAACCATGTACTACATAATTAAATTGACAGATGTGTCATACTCTACTTCGATAACATTGTGATCTATAGTAAGAGACTTTTTAAGCATGTTGAATACTTTAGAGAAGTGCTTGAGGTACTTTGAGTTGAAAAGTTGTATAATAGTCTAAAGAAGTGTGCTTTCCATGTGCTTGAGGTCATATTTCTTAAGATTTGAGTCAAAAAGGATGGAGTCTAGTGGACAAAAAAAGATCAATGCCATAATCAGTTAGCCAAACCCATATAAGGCAACTAAGTTCAAAAGTTTCTAAAGACTAACATCCTTTTATTGCTGGTTCATCAACAACTTTAGCAACATTGTCACCCATTTGACTTAACTGACTTAGAAGGGCATGGAGTTCAGATATATAGACCTAACTCAACAAAGCTTTGATGAGATCAAGACAAAGTTGACTACTACATCGGTAGTTGCCTTATTAAGCTTTCAGAAGGTATTTAAACTGGAGTATAATGTTTCTAGAGTTAAGATTGGAGCCATACTCATGTAAGAACAATGACCCATAGCATTCTTTAGTAAGAAGCTCAAACATGCTGCTTTAAACTACTTAGTACAATAGGAATCAAGCTACAAGACCATTAACCCTAACCCAAGCATGAGGACTCGAGAGCTTAGTAAGGCACATTCTCCTTTCCTAACCTACACTCGAAGAATCTAAGTTGTTTCTATCCACCGACCTACTACTAATTCTAAGTCGACCTCTCTCATGCCTATTAATGATCTTTAGATACCAACACGAGGTATGTATAGTTGACAATTCAGCTCAATCATTCATCAGCTCAGGTACACCTATTTCAAGCTCCCAAGATCACACCTAAGTCGGCTTAACTCCAAACAGCTCATAGACCAACTTGGGACCTTCAAAATCCACCCATACTCTTTTGTCTATTTCTATTAAGAACTTGGCAATACATACTAACCATGTTTCCAAGCCTCTCACATGAAGGAATCGATTGTAAGAAGCTTCTATTTTTTGTTTTCTCTTTTGTACCCTTTTAACATTCCTTGTACATTACTTATTTAAGACAATAACCCTTTTTGTCTTTTCCATATTTATTAGTTTGCCCTAAAATTTTGGGTATAAATACCCTTACGTTCTATAACTGCAAAAATCTTTGAATCATTGAATATATAGAATCTTCTTCTTCTTGTGAGCTATTTCCAACTTGCTTATCTAACTGTTATCCTAACCCTTAAGCAAGGCTAGGTGGTGAGTGACCTCATTAAACTACTTGTGCGTCATATCGAGCTAGTTCATGACTCTATAGAGTTCCTTGATCCGTTATATCCTTAGATTTGCTCATGGATTTTACTTGTTTTCACGTATTCTACCTTCCATTTCAAGCTCTCTATGAGCTTAGACCTATCCCTTAGATATGGCCATCCTTATCGGTCCTTAATTTGGCGTATCATCTTGGTATGAGAGTAGAGGTTCACATTAAGTAAGTCACTATCATGCTATGTTATTGCTTTTTACGTAGATTACTATTTGTGTTCAAAGTGTATTGTGTAATGCAATAACTATTGAGGTTATGCATAAGGTGGCTATAAGCATTCGAGTAGTGGAAGTGGTGGTTCTATTCTATCATAGTGGTTGTCATTTAGTACTATGTTTTACTCTATTTTGACTTATGGAAAATAGAGCAAGTTGTAGTTAGTCATTTCTGTATAAGATTCGATAAGGTTGATTGCAATGTTGGTCCTAGCAGTAAGATAAAGTTAGGTTGAAATTTTGGTTCCTTCGTTGTATGTATGTGTATATGTTTAACGTAAGTAGTGGATTGACTAACTGGAAGCAGTGTATATTATTTCTGGTAATACAAGTGTTATCTATTTATAGTAAGTATAAAACTATGTCAAAAATGACGTATTCAGGTGTTAATGCTAGTATTGGAGATGAAAATAGTGGTGTTGTTCACTGTGGTCAACAAAACACCTCTAGAAGTTTTGATGAGCAATTCGATGAAGCGACTAACTTAATAGCTGACTTGACCTAAGTTGTCCATACGTTAGCTTCCCGACTTATTAAGGTCATCTACAACACTCCCCAAGCTACACGCAAAGCTGGTGTCACAGCCCATAACGTCTACCCTACCTAAAGGCAATTACTAGCTCAACAAGACCAACGTAGAAGAGTTGGAGGACTTATGCAAAGAAGAATAGAACTAGGTAAAGTAGACAAGGAGGAAAGAGATGAGTAAAGACATTAAGGATAGACTTTGTGCTTTACAAGCTTCTAACCATATTAAGCTTTAAATTACAAGCTTCAATAGCTTTGGATACACTAATGATTATTTGGATTGGGAGGAGAAGGTAAAGAAGTTTTTGAATAATATCAATACAAAGACCATGATACAGTCAAAACTACTGTTGTAGAGTTCTCAAGCTATACTGCAACATAGTAGAGAAACTTTCAGGCCATGAGAAGACAAGATGGATATCAGGAGATTAGTGCTTAGCTTGAGATGAAAACAATTCTTAGAACCAAATTTTACCAGATACCTATCTACATGATATTTTTGCTCCACTCTAAGAGCTAAAGCAAAGGAACCATACTGTTGATGAGTACATGCAAGAATTTCAAATGCTTATGATCTAATGTGAGGTTAGTGAACCTTAAGCCTAGATGGTACCTAATTTTTTACCAAATTGAGAGAAAAAATCTGAGATGTCGTTAAACTACAATAGTTTGTTACTTTAGATGAAGCTATAAGAATTGCTCAGCATGTGGAGAAGTAAAGGAGAAATAGGCCAAACCGACCTCAATTGCAAGGACCTCTTTAAAGTAACTGACCTGCCTAAGGCGGCAACTGAGTTCAATCCAATACTGAGCCTAGAAGAAGGACGGATGTCATGACTAAGTCAAAGAGTTGCCTTGCTAGGAAGTGCCTAGGAGAACGTTTGAGAAAGGTCAAGGATGAAGATGCAAGATTAGCCAAATAAGTGTTTTAAATGCTAAGGTTTTGGTCACATAGCCACCCAATGCCCCAACTAACATACCATGGCCATTAAAGGCGAGGTCCCTAACATTAAAGTAAAAAGCACTAACGAAGAGCCTGAAGAGAGGACTAAATTAGAGTAAGAAGCTAAGGTGTATGGTAAGGAGCTTGTTGAAGAGAATGTATCTGCAAACAATCTGGACAAGCTAACTTTAGTTGCTTAAAGAGCTTTAAGTATTAAACCAACTTCTAAGGAGGAGCAATAAGGAAACTTATTTCATATCACATGCAAGGTGAATGATCAAGTATGTATACTTGTCATAGATAGCAGGAGTTACAGTAATGTAACATCTGCCAACCTGGTTTGAAAACTCAAGTTGCTAACTTTATCACATCCAAGACCTTACAAGCTACATTGGTTAAATGAGAAGGGAGCACTACATGTCATTCAATAAGTACTATTGCTGATCTCAATCCAAAATTATTCTTATGAAATTCTTTGTGATGTACTGCACATGTACGCATCGCATGTGCTGTTAGGCCGACCTTGGTTATTTGATCAAAGGGTCATATAAGATGGGTTTAGGAATACGTATACATTTGAAAAGGAAGGGAAGAAGATCACCTTAATCCCCATAACCCTAACCTAAGTAAGTAAATTACAGGCCAAGTTAGCCCAAAGATCCAAAAAGACATTAGTTCTAAGTCGATCCAAGCTCCAAGAAGTCATTAAATCCAATGTACTAGCCTTTCTGCTAATTAAAAGGCTATTGGAAATGAAGGAGCAAGTTTTGCTACCTAAAGAGATCAAGGAACTATTAAATGATTATGCTAATCTGTTTTCTAAGCAGTTACTTGAAGGATTGCCCTCTTTCTAAGCAATTGAGCACTATATTTACTTGATACCTAATGCCACCCTACCAAACAAGCCTACTTATCAAATGAATCTTAGGCAAGCTGTTAAGCTCTAAAGATAAGTCAACGAGCTACTAAAGAAGGGATATGTAAGAAAGAGTCTCAACCCTTGTGCTATACTAGTGTTACTTGTTCCAAAGAATGATGGTACTTAACGCATGTATGTAGATAACAAAGTTATTTACTGTGCTAGTGTTACTTATGCCAAAGAATGATAGCACTTAGCGTATGTATGTGGATAGCAAGGCTATGAATAAAACAACGATTAAGTATAGGTACCCTATTCTAAGATTGGATGATATGCTTGATGAATTGAATGGTGCTAGAATCTTTACTAAGATCAACTTAAAGTATGATTATTATCATATTTGTGTGAAGCTAGGAGATGAATAGAAAACTGCATTTAAGACCCAAAATGGTTTGTATGAGCAAATAGTGATGCCCTTTGGCTTATCAAATGCCCTAAACACTTTCATAAGGTTAATGAATCATGTACTATGAGATCTAGTTGGGAAATTTGTCATGGTTTACTTTGATGACATCCCAGTATATAGTGCTAATTTGTTGAGTCATGTTAACCATCTTTAAGCTGTGTTTAACATACTCCGAGATAAGAAGCTCTTTGGCAACTTAAAGAAGTATTGCTTTTGTCATAAAGAAGTAGTCTTCCCAGGGTCTACCCAAGCTGAAGGCCCATTTAAGATACTAGAAAAGATCAACGATAATGCCTTCTGAGTAAAACTGACAAAAGACTTAGAAGTGTCTGGCATATTTAACATTGCTAGCCACAGCCCATACCGCTCAAATGATGTGCAATAAGAAGAATAGCTGAATTTGATACCAAATCCAAATCAATTAGGAGAGAATGATAGGAATCGAGCTACAAGACTACTAACCTAAGCTTGAGCATAAGGACTCGAGAGCTTAGAAAGGCACATTATCCTTTCCTGACCTACACCTAAAGGATTCGAGCTGCTTCTATCAACTGACCTATTGCTAATTCTAAGATGAGCTCTCCCATGCCTATCAATGATCTCTGAATATCAACCTAAAGCATGCTCAGTTGACAGTTTGATTCACTCATTCATTAGCTTAGCCACATCTATTCTGAGCTCCTAAGATTACGTCTAAGCTAACATAGCTCCAGATAACTCGCAAACCAGCTTAGTACCTTTAAAATCCACCCATACTCTTTTGTCTATTTTTGCTAAGAGCCTATAAATATCTACTAGCCATGTATCCAAGCCTTTCACATGAAGGAATCTACTACATAAAGCTTCTACTTTATGATTTCTCTTTTGTACCCATTTAACATTCCTTGTATATTACTTATTTAGGACAATATCCCTTTTGTCTTTTCCATATTTAGTAATTTGCCCTAGAATTTCGACTATAAATACCCTTGTGTTCTATAGCCGCAACAATCTTTGAACCATTGAATATACAGAATCTTCTTCTTCTTGTGAGCTATTTTCATCTTACTTATCCTAACCTTTAAGCAAGGTTAGGAAATGAGTGACCTCATTAAACTACTTATGCGTCATATTGAGCTAATTCATGAGTCCATAAAGTTCCTTGGTACATCATGTCTATGGATTCGCTTGTAGATTTTTCTTGTTTTCATACATTTCACCTTCGATTTTAAGCTCTATGTGAGCTTGAACCCATCCCTTAAGTACGGCCATCCTTGTTAGTCCTTAGCATAGTATATCATGGTATATGAGAAGAAATTATATTTCTTCATTCATGCTCTTACCATATGGCAACAATATCTATTATAGCGAGAATTTATAATTTATACAGACCATGAGTTCTTAAAGTACCTCTAAGGATAGTAGAAGTTTGCTCAACGACAAGTTAAATAGGTAGAGTTTCATCAAGTACAAGAAGGGTAGTACCAGCTTGGCAGTAGATGCTTTGTCACGATGGCATATACCGATACCTAGATGCAAGCTAAGATGATTGGTTTTAGATTATTAAGCAAGCTTTATGAATAAGATGAGTACTTTGGTCCTATTATAGCCAAGTATAAGGATTGGAAGGTTGTGGATAGATACTTCCAAGCTGATGGTACCTATATAAGAGAGGACAGATATGCATTTCAAATAGTTTGGTATCCAAAATTCTAGTTTAAGGAGCCTATGCTAGAGGACTAGTAGGCCATTTTTGGGATCAAAGGACTTATAAGCTATTGAAGGAGCCTTTTTTTAGTCTAACATAATGAAGGATGTCTATCATATCTTGTAAAGATGCTCAAATTACAAGAAAGCTAAAGGAAAGAAGGAGCCTTATAGGGACTACTTGCATCTATTTATACTGAGCCAACCATGGACCAACTTGAGCATAGACTTTGTGCTTAGACTACCATAGACTATTCAACATCTATCATGGTTGAAATAGATCAATTTAGTAAGATGGCCTACTTTATCCCCTGCCAAAAGAACAATAATACCTTTTATATCATTAACCTTTTCTTATAGGAGACCATACCGCTGTATGGAGTTCCTTATAGTATTGTCTTTGATCGAAACCCTAAGTTCATAGTTTCTCCTTGAAGATACTATGGTAGAGACTTAGGATAAAATCGATGTTCACTACCTCCTATCACCCCTAGCTCGATAAGCAAATTGAAGTGGTGAATAGAACACTAAGGTTACTACTCTAAGCTATTGTAGGCAAGAACTTACATGAATGGAATCTTTTTCTACCAGTTATGGAGCTTACATATAATAGTCTACCCACATTTCTACTTCTCAATCCTCATTTGAGGTCATGTATGATATTAATGCAACCTTACCCATCAACTAGTGACTAATCTAGCAACTAAAGTGGAAAGTATGGAAGCCATCCGCTAAGTAGAAGAATTTAAGAGGTTACACTAAAAGGTCGCAAAGTAACTCATGTGAACAATATCCAAGTAAAAAGATATTGGTAGCTAATGAAAAGTCAAAGATTTTCAACTAAGGGATTTAATGTGGATGCACTTTAGTAAGATAGATTCTCCAACTACTTGGTCAATAAGTTGTCACCCATTAAAGATCATTAAGAAGATTAGCAACAATGCCTACGAGCTCAAACTACTAAAAGGATATCGTGTCTCTTCCACCTTTAATGTATCTAACTTAACTCCTTATGTCCTAAATGAAGCCAAGCCTAAAGATTTGAGGAAAAATCTTCAAGAACCCTCGAGTACTAATGGGAATTTAACCTCTAAATCATCCATGTCAACTTCTTTTCAGGCTCTACCATCGGCAAAACCAAGGATGTCAACCTTGGGTCCCCTAACCCATAGCTGACTAAAGGGTCTCTAAAACATGGTTGCCTAATTACTCTAAGGGCAAGTAAATGAGGACGAGCTCAAATAGGTCCATTGATTCCAAGCTTACTATACCGCCACCTAAGCTTTAGGGCCCCCAACTGAGTTGCATGCTACACTAAGAAAGCTTAGATCCACTAACCTTTTACCTTCCATCTCGAGATTTGAGATAAGGTTACCAAGTACCAACCTTTATGGGGGCAAAGACCATAACAGCCTGGCATCTAATAACTCTAACCATACTAATTTGTCTCTTCTACTAGGTAGCTAACCAATGAAAGACTACTGCTTATACCGCCAAGAATGAGGAGGACTCTGCTAGCTAAAGCTTTCTTTTCCATAATTCCTTTTGTACCCTTGATTATTCCTTCTATTTTACTCATTTTAGAATGTAACCTTTTAGTTTTTTCCTTATATAGCAAGTAGCCTTACTTTGTAGGTATTTAAACCCTTTTAATAGGCAACAGCTACAATAGTTATCATCTTATCTTAAATAACATTGTTAAGGTTGAATTTTTGATTTTATTTTGCTTAGCCCAATAAATATTAAACTCTTTCTATTTAATATTAACCATCAACTAAAGATTAAGAAAAACTTAGTTTTTTTTTTAATTTTGAAAAGTTTGGAGTTGCCACTTAACTAAGATCGGGAAAAAGGATTAGGTCAGAACCATTTAGGTGGATTGATTCTAACCTAGCCACTAGTTTGCAAGAAAAACCAATTTTAAAAATCAAAGCTCTTGAATTTGCAAACTAATCTATTAAACCCTGAACGAGTATTACATAAACCTTCAAAATTTAGATTTATTTCTCAAAATACCTATTTAGCAAAAAAAAAAAATTATTTGATTTATTTATTTTTATTATTTTTTTGCATTTATATAAGTAAAGAAGCAAGTTTTTTTATTTACAAAAAAGGTAAATTTGGAAAATAGAATTTATTTCTTTACAAAAAGGGGGAAAAGTAAAATTTTTCATATTTTAAGTCGCCTTGTAGTTTATTAAAAATGTTTATGTGCTTCTTATTCAAGATCAAACTTCCATAATTTATTTTTGTAAATTTTAGTTGATTAATTTATTTTAACTTTGAGAACAGCTAAGTTTATATTTTTTACCTCTTTGATTTTTATTTAAGAAAAATTCTAAAAAGGGTCCTAATTTGGAGTTATTTATTTTTTTGGCAATTTTCAAATGAGTCCTAATTTTGGAAAATGATTTATTGATGAATTTTAGTTTTTGAAAACAATTATCTAAGTGATAAAACTTTTTTTATTTTTTGTTTTATTATATTTAAAATTTTTCTTCTTTTTCTTTTTTTTTTCCTTAACATTTAAAGTACCTTATTTGAAAATAAAAGTTTTTGAAAACACTTTAGAAGAAAAAACACTCTACCAGTCCCAAGGGTCGTGCTATGGGTAACTTTAACATTACATGCCTACTTTTGGCTTAGTCCCAGAAATACGACCTTCAAGGAGTGTAAACCCTACTTTTAGTAGGCCTAAGACTTGATTAAGAGTACTTTCTGAATGTTCCCAAAGATCAACTAAACCAAAAACTTAAGTTTATATTTAGAAACGAATTAAATTTTTACAATTCAAAAGCCAATTGTCGATAAAACCCGAGCTTGAAGAACTGCAAGCTCTAAAGTTACTTAAAACCCTAAACCTTAAAACCAGTAAGGAATTTTAACCCTAAATAATTAATCAATAATTTAATTTGAATAATTTCATTCAACTTTAGAAAATTTCACAATTTTATAAAAATCAAATCATAAATTACAAAACAATGCGAGATGAAAACCTAAAAACAATTTTCTATAAGACCATGCCCTTATCTTCATGCCTAAGCCTTACACTTCAATAAGTAGATTAACCAATCACTTTAGATAACTTATCAATTGAGAGTTGGAATTATTTATCAATTGATAAGTTATCAAAACTTAGTGATAAGACATTTTCCTTTCACCCCTTCACTTATACTACATATGGACAATTTTTCACAAGATTTCATATGCCTAACTTTATTAAATGAGACAAGACCACTCCATGGCCTAAAAAGACTTTAAATGGCAGATCTAAACAAGGAAGAAAGGGGGGCCATGCACTTGTCATTCAACCATCAATCACTTTCTCTTACGCATCACTATTCACCCCTTAATGCTTACATCATCAATAGTTACAATTGTTGACTTTGTGTAAGCTACAAGACAACACTTTCAAGACATTTAAACACTCATTCTCTCTCCATTCAAACCGGCCACTCCTTCCCTTACTTCTCTCACTTTCAATTTCACTTTCACATCTTCTTTCTCTCCTTTGAAACAAACATAAAAGGGAGAAACCACCTTACCCCATAAAATCAACTTTTCTTCCATTTTTCCAACTTCACTCATAGCAACTTCTCCTCTTGTTCTTGCGTCATTTTCTTTCACTATCTAAGACCTTTTAAGATCATTAGAACCTTCCACAAACCTCATTCCAAAAGATCAAACGATTCGGGTTCCAAAAGGTTGCAAAAGAGGAAGCAAAGTTAAGAGCTTAAGTGGAACCTTTGTGCACAACCACCATATTTTGCTTTAAGGATGAGTAAATATTTCTTGTGATTAGTGGGTTAGTATTTATGTTAGGAGACTTTGATTTCTTGAAGATATAAGTAAGGTTTAAGTTATTATAACACCAAAAACCGTTTTAAGAAACAAACTCATGAAACCCTTACATGAAGTTAAAACATGAGCATGTAAAGTTGGTATTTTGTAAAGACACTTGTTCAACACTTTGAATGGAAGATTTTAAGTTGAGAAAGTCTTGAAACAAAAACTTGAATGGAGGATGAGCATGCTGGACGTGAGGATTCCATAGTCATTTGGAAGTTGATTTTGTTTTCAATAAGTTAAACATGCTCAAATCTAGACTTAAGTTAAGGAAAAATCCATCACATGAAGTTTTATAAAGAAACCAACTTTGTATGATATGAGCTATGATATGGAAGTTGTATTAAATGTAAGATCTTCTATTTCTTTGTGTGGAACATGAGTTAAAGAATCATCTTGTGGAAGAAAAGTTAAGTTAAGATTTAGACACAAGTAGTTAAGTGCATAATCTACCACCTAAACTTAAGGAAATGATGAAACAAGTTGAAAAACCAAGTGAGGACCCCTTGGAACCATCACGAACAGATCTGGAATGTGGGAAAAAGAAGCTTAAAAATATGATAAAAGTGAATGAACAAAGTAAAAAGATCAACCGAAACAAGTATGGTAAGCATACAAAGCCTAAAACTCAAAACCGAGCCTAAAACTCTAAGTTGGGCCTTCAATGAAATTCTGACCAGCACCTTAAAACATCAAGAGAGGTTGTTTTGAAGCCCATAAGAAATCCACCTAAGGCCCCATAAGCCCACTAAAGTCACTAACTTTAGTTTGAATAAAAAACAAGCCCATTTGACAACTTAAGCCCACTAAAGGGCCCAAGAAGTGGTTGTTAGCCGTAGGAATATAAATCAAAGTTGTAAATCTGATCTCAAGGAGTATTTTAAGCTTAGGATAAAATCTTAAGACCAAGCCCAAAGGATTCCTCAAGTTATCAAAAAGCCCATTTACCATACAAGGCCCAAAAACACTCCAACAAATGAGGAACGCTACTGTTCTGACCCATGGACAGAATTGTATACCTCATTTTGAAAATCTAACCTTACCACATTGAAGTACACTCGACAACGATGAATATTGACTATAAGATCATAAAAATCGGATTTAAAATGAGAAAGTTATACGTGATTAAACTTTAGGTAAAAACCGAGAAAAATTTCGAAAACTAGTCAAGAGTATAACTTAAGGAAAATTTACTTAGTTTCTTAAGTTTGTTTCAATTCTTTATAAAAATTATTTCAATGACCAGGGGACACTGTGTACGGGGACGACTTGCCTCCGGATTACTTTGATTGATCCATATGGCAGAGTGAGTAAATTCCCGATGACTCTTTACTTGATTTTGCTTGTAGAATAGATGCACCTAAATTTATATATATATATTTGGATGCTTGTGGGATCTGGGAAATGCATGTGTATGAAATTGTAGATGAATGTGATGACTTGATAATTATATATAATAATGGGAATTGTTTGCATTATATATACATGTGAATTGTATGGAATGAAATTGTCTGATCACCTTGAAAATCGAGTTAATCACTTATATGATTAAGAAATCAAAATGAATCATGCATACCCCATATTGCATATGGATAATATCGACTGCCGCTTCACGCAGAAGATGGGAAGAGATTCACAGGAATACGAGTTTCCTGCAGGATTGGGCACTAGCTATGTCATCATATATATTGAGTCTCTGTCCTAAGCTGATGGGCTTACTAGGCGCCGGAAGACGCCAACCGTCGGTAAGGGGCCGAGTCTTGTGGCTTCTGCTTAGAGCGTGTGTTTATGGATTGTGGAGGCCACCACACCATTAGACTTGGGATTTTAAAAATATGATTTGATTTCGGTAAAGGAAGTATACATGTACATATATATAAATATATATAGAGTTTTGTTTTGGCTTGAGTACAATAGTGCAAATGAAATAAAACCCAAGGTCTAGAACCCGGATTTTGGTTTGGGTCAGTTAATTATCTCCAAACCCCGACTTCAGGAGGCGTAATTCTAAGTTGTATGTAGTTCCTAAGTCACTGCATGCGTTGTTTGGCATACTGATTGTTTATGCATTCATATGATTGTACATCTAATAAACTTCTACCATGTTGTACTAACGAGAGTATTTATCTCACTAAGCTTAAGCTTACATCCCTATAGATTTTTGTTAATGCAGGAGAACCTCTTCACCAATTCGAGCCAAGGCATGCTCGTGGAAAGTCTCATGTAGGAACTGGTTGGAGCGATCAGAGAGCGAAGAGGACATTTTGTAATAGATTTATAGACGTTTAGATACTTTCATGTTTTTGCTCACAACGCAGATTCAATGTAGTTCCATTATGAGCTGCATTTGTTTGTAATATTTTTTTGGTGTGGGTCTCACGAGCCCACACAATTAACTAATCTATAACATAGAAGTAATTTTAGTTAAAATTGCTCTATATTACTTGTCTATGGGCCTGGTGGTAACGTAGAGTGGAAGGAGCCTTGTGTGTCGTATGAAAGGCCTATGATCAGCAAGGGGGTTGATAATGGACCTTTATATGGTACACGGCGACCTACCACGACAACGATACTGTTGGGTCGTGATAAGGAGGATCAATCTAAGTAGAGAAATTCAATCCTATTCACCTCTAAGACCACATTTCAATTCAAGCCAACTCGCTCTCTTCACTGACTTGTCACCAAAGAGAGTAAGGGGATGAGATAGGAAGGTTAAGAAGACATGCTACAACTACACTAACATTAGCCCCCTCCATGTTCTAATCCAAAAGTAATGATAATCCTTAGATAGGGTGAAGTAAGCCGAATAGTCGGCTAGATAATCAATTCACTCCTTAAGCCACTCCTCAGTAGGGTAATAAAATCCGAAGGAAGGGTGCATAGTAAACGTTCCAACAAAGCCCCTACATACTCGACCTTAACTAGTAACTAAGGGATGCCAACCTAGCTAGGGCTCTTTGCTAGTATCTTCCCACCCAAATATAAGCACAAAAACTGCATTGCAAGCCACCCATGCTTGACTATATCAAGCCAATGCATCCTGCCTCCATATATAGCCACTCTCTTTACTAGCTAACGACTAAAGAGAGTAGAAGAAAAGTGCAAATAATAGATTTTCAAAGCTAACCCATGCACCTAGCTCGATTTAGCAAAAGACCCACAATAAGTAAGTTCTCTGATTCTCCCCAAGAGCACCTTGGATAAATACACCTCTAGCCCTTGACCTACCTATTACTCAAACAAAAGACCAAGTACTATGATTTGGGAACTAGGCACAATCTCAATCATACTACCCCCAATGCATCTTAAGAATAAAGGACTGTATGTTGCCCTTAAAACTTTAAATAAGAAAAGACAAGTACAAGACTCCAAAACCACCTAATGCTTGGACCCTTATTGGGAAGTCCCATGATCTAGGAGCATTACACCTAAGACGGTGAACTTCAAGCCTCCCACTTATTAGACCTCCATCTATAAAAGTCTCAACTCTTTTCTTTACATTAAGACTAACCTTTGAAATTAGTCTTGCCTCTAGTGTCTAAAACATTGTTCCTAGTTATTTTAGACTTTATCATCACTTATAAGCTAACTTAGTGTCACAACCCTGAAGATGGTTTAGTAGTAACAAACCACCGTATACTAATAAGAAGTAACTATTTATATACTTGAATTACTTCCAATAAGCACATAAAGCATCAATACTAGAATACTCATAGAGTATCACAGACTTAATGGTGTAAAACAAAGTTCAAATATTATTAATTAAATATAAAATTACAAACTTAATAAAGATAAGTCATTAATATTTCAAATAAACATATTACAACAAGTTTAACATATTTCTTTTCTAATTATATAATTTTATTCCCTTGCTTGATCTTCCTCATTCTTACTTTTAAGCCCTTAATTCTCACCAAAGCTCTAGATTTCTAAGATAGACCCAATATGGTTCTTATATGAAATTAAAACTATTAAGGTGTAAGCTATAGCCAATTTAGTGAGTTACCCACTCATACCACCTTGCAGGCAAGTTAATTAATCAAGCAAATGCTATACAATCAATAAAACATATGCAACAATAAACGTAGCCATTCGGTGTCCGGTATGTAATCTAGAGTATATTTCTACCCCACACACACACATAACCACCCCAACGCCCCCACCCAACCTTAACCTTAGGTTAAGGATTTATAGTTCCATAAGTGTCCAAGCATCCAATTTAACATACAGGACACTTGGTATAACATTCTTGGCCTCCATAAAATAGCCTCAAAATGTTAATTCTCAGTTAAACCGATACCCATGCTATCATCGTAATTAAGAAATGATGCTCCTTGATTGGTCCTAAGAGAACTAAATGGATAATATTCTCCCTAACCTCATGAGAGCACCAATCTTTTTGTTATTTAGGAGAACCAACAAATGTTCAACTTAGAATCAACATAATCTCTTAGAAGATGAATCTTTTGATTAACTAAAGGAACTAAAAGAAATGTTCACAAAGGCCATATAAATAAGTCACAAGAGAAGAATCTATTAATCAGTCCTAGGAAGGCCTAAATGAAATTAAGGAATAATGCCTTCCCTAACCACCAAAATGATCAAGGAGTGATCAAATCCTTGATCATCCTCCAGATGTATGCATGCCCAAAACATAAGAGTGGACACGGCTTCGTCTAATGTACGACCATCCTCAAAGTCACTTAGTTTACAATCAATGAGGAAGGATTTAGCCTTTCCATTCTATGTGTGATAGTGGTGGCAATCATTGAGACTATGCAACATGCTATGCATGACCACTTTAGTATGTAAATTCTGATATTCCTAACTTTCATTTATTTTAGTGATCGCATAAAAATCACATCACAATCATCAACTATATTCTTGAGAATAATTCTTAAATGTTTTAACAAACAAATGAAACACATACGCTTCCCGAATACTGCAATTAGAATCAGTTAATTATAGAAATTAAAGATACAACTATACTACAAGCACATATAAGTAATGATCTTTGTAGATACTCACTTGGCCATCTTTTAGTTGTCTTAATAATCCTTTAAGAGATCTAAATTCAAAGTAGCTACAAGAATAAAACTAGTTGAGAACCATACTTGATTGCTAAACTTTTTTTCTTGAGTTTTGTTCCAAGCTTTTTCTTTTGTAAGTCTTTTATTTTTCATATTTTTCATGTTTAATGGTTCTTTTTCCATATCATGTCTAATTGGTTGTTATATGTCCACGAACATCCTTGGTTCTTGTTCCATAGTTTTTTTATCCTCATATAGGGTCCAAATCATTACAGTATCAAGATAATATGTCCATATGTTGTATAAAAATAAAGATATGCCCATAAGGTCTAAGTCAGGGGAAATTTAACCGAACATGATCTGTTGTTGGTGAATTTTGGGGGTCAGAAATATCCTGCAAATATAAGAAATATGCTTAGTATCAAGGCCAGTCCAGTATGGGCCCTCCGATACTTAAGTCAATAAGCAAAAATGAGAAGGGTAAAGTCAAAAAGATAAGAGTTATCAGATGCCTCTTACAAAGTTTCTTTCCCGTATTTATAGGGGATTGTCATGTCTAAAGGAGTAGTTATCAAAATAACTGTTGAGACACGTGGAAGCTAGTTGATTAGATACCTTTCCTTAAATGTAGGGAGAGCAGGCAGTTATGTATTATAACCATGTTTGTGATAACTATTTGCACCATAAACTTGAATTTAAATCAACAATAGAACTGTGTTACTCGGCATAGTGCCAATAATGTCAATAACTTAGTGAGGTGCTATGAATATAGATTACCCAACCTGTTGGCAGCCGAATGGACGAGTAAGACGGGTAGACAAAAACTAACTATCAACATTTGTCCCCCAACTCCCATGTTTGAGAATTCAACAAAAGGAGTAATACATAATGCTCTAGGGGCCAAATGGGGAGCAATTCTTTAGATGCCAAGAGAAACAGGAAGCAAGACGGTTCGCATCCTAATCAAGAAGTTGCAACTCTTAAATTTCCACCTATTTAAGAAACCAAAAAGTATGTGGTATGACACTTGTCACTTCAGTCATCATTATACTGCAAGCCTAATAACTGTTGGGGAGTTGTCAATCATCAAATTTCTGTCTTGAAAACATACTTCAACAATCCATGCCAGTATCAAATTAGCGCATCATTACTATCAGAAACAAATTTGCAGTTACAAGGATAAGTTGTCCATATTTAAAGGACTTTTCAAAATCAAAATTCATTTCTGCTCAAAGTCACAAACAAATTTTCTAACCTTCTTGTCTTCACTCTCAAGTTCTTCAACTTTTGTGAAACCATTCTTCATAGACGTTTAGGCATGGTTCACAACGTCATCCAACAACTTGTTCTCTCCAATTCCAAAGTAATAGAAATTGAGTCAACTTCTCTCCCCCAAATAAAGAGCGAGGCAGCGTACTCTTCTAGGAGTTCGGCTAACAGTATTGAGGAAAGGTAAGATAAACTCACTCAGATAAATGCTCTTGCTATGGATGATTATCCCGAGGATAAAGAAGGGAGATCCTTGGTGAGATATTTGTATAACAACATAGCCTATTTTCATGACTCTCTAAACAGTACTGTCAGTTTTACCGATAGAGTTCTTGTCATGAAATACAACCAATACTAGCAAGATCTTCCTAGAACATGGAATCTAAGGAGGCCGAGAAAGGAGGAGAAGGTATGTTTCCTAAGGGAGCACAAGTTCCATATAGAACTGAAATATTTAGATTTTTTGTTGCACTTCTCTTTCTCGGCTTTTGTGAAGGGCTTCTTCAACTACTTTAGAGTTGCGCCGAGTATGTTCTCACCCAACACATACCAGCTTCTGGTGACTTTTGAGATAGTTTGTGAAGAAGTCAAAGTCAGGGCTACGTCTCAACTATTTCAATTTTTCTTCACGATTAGGAGGCAACCCGACAGGTGGTACTTTGTTGCTGCAGCGCATGGGCAGAAGTTCATAGATGGGTTAGAGTCCAAGATCTACAAGTGCCATGGTAAATTCTTGTCGATATTATCTGATGAAGAGCTGGACTTCTAGACTTAATGGACTGAGCCAATCTGTACTAAAGATATAGATTTGATGCCAAATGATGCAACAGCAACAAAGAAAATTCAGGAAAGGAAGATGAACAAAATGTTCTTCTGGGATGCTAAGAGAATTATACAGCATTATAAAAGTGAAGACCCAATCTTTTACGAAAAATAAGGTACGTTAATGAGTTACCACCATACCGAGTATAGCCACAAGAGGAAAGCTGTTCTTGCGACTTAGAGGGGAGAATTGTCCTTTAAGCCTTATTCGGCATAGAGAATGTAAGTTTATTCTTTTCCAGTGTTAATATTAACTTATTTGCTCATGTTGTAGATATGGGTGCTACTAAGATAAACCTTACCAAGCTATCAGCCCAAGCAAAGGCCAAAATATCAAAAGTTAACAAGAAGGCAACCACAACGGCAATAACCGCTCATCCTATTGCCGTGAAGAAAATGGCAAAAGAAGACACATCCAAGCAAGCACTAGCACTAAAGAAAACCTCGTGACCATCCAGTGGGTGGAAGGAAGGTGAGAGAACAATGTCAACCGAAGTCCCTCATTCCATGGAGCCTCTGGTCGAGAATATTCAACCTACTATCGAGCCGAGAAAGGTAGGTAAAGAAAGCTAACCTTATAGTGATACCAAGGATGCCACCATTGTCAAGGGGTCATCGTTGGTGCTGGAGGTAGCGCCTAGTACTAATAAGAGACCGAGAAAGGAACTCACCAACCAACCCCCTACAAAAAGGTCCAAGGGTTTGAACAAAAGGACGAAGGAAGCCATATGGTCCAAAGCTCTTGGCATCACCAGCACCAAATTCATCCCCAATAAAAAGGTCAACGAGTACTTCATTCCGTATAGGAGCCAAAATGTTTTGGATACTAACTTGGCCCTGAGCGATAAGACAAAATCTTTAGCCTTGAGGAAGGAAAGAGATATCACTAAGAAGAATGTCGATAGGGTCAACGGTTGCAATAAGGCTCATATTGCGGTGAAGTTATATGACATAAATATCTGTATCCATCTTTATAACTGGTGAATTTACTCAATTGTTAATATTTAGTTTCCTTTTTAGATGAGCAGCCACATTTTGACAATTTTAGATGAGGCTGATAAAGAGACAAAAAAGGTAAGATCCATAGTAATCTTCACATATTTGGTCGAGTCACGTCAAGTACCCGTCATATTAAATGAAATTGTTGCGAAAAATTGAGAATGCATACAATGCATCCAAAGCCCAAACTGCTGCTATTGAGAACATGAGGATAAGGGTCGAGATGGAGGCTAGAAAACTCTAAGAAGATCTTGCTGCTAAGAAGTTAAAATATACCCTTGCTATCGATGGAGTCTCAAGCCTGAAGGCTAAAATGAAAGAGTAGTATAAGGAGTCTAAAGGCTTGAAGGAGGAGCTATAGAAGAAGAAAGAGGAGTACTAGAGGCTAAGCCGAACTCTTAGCATGATGAGCGATGAGGAAGACAAGCTCAAAATGCAAATTAAAGAGCTTGAAACCAACAACTCAAACTTACAAAGCCATATAGCCAAATTGAAGGAGACTATGAAGAGAGGACCATCAGTTGAAGAGGCTCTCGATATAGTCACTCCTAGTCGACAATACGAGAGACTTCTTTAGAAGAAGTTGTTAAAGGGTGTCCAAGCAGCAAGAGAGGAGATCCTAAAGCTTCACCCTAATTATGATCTCTCTTGCCTTGACTTCACCAACGTCAATGACAAAGTTAATAGTGTTGACGAAGACGACGACAATCAGGTAGGTATCGAGATTGTTAATAAGGGTGATGACAAAGCTCATGCCGAGAATCCAGGGGAAGAAGGTCTATCAAAATTAATCCCTTATGAGTAGAAAGAGAAATATGCCAACTCTAAGACCATAGGTGCCAAGAAAGAAGCTTACTTGAAGAAAGCCCTAGCCTCCGATCCAAAAATTACCTCTACTGATTCTGATAATAGGCCATAAGATTTTCTTTGTATTCTTTGTATCTTTCATTCTCTTATGTAATTGTTCTAATGAGATATCTTTCATATAATAGGCCATATATTTGCAACTACATTTGTTGAATGAAATATCTTTCATGTAACTGTTTTCAATACGTTTTATTTCATACACTATTAGTTCCCTGTGTTCTGTTTCACACATTCTTATTCGTCAACATGTTTCATTCCTTACACTAGGCATCTTTTGGCATGTTTTATTTCATACACCTAAATAATTCTCGACATGTTTATTTTACATGCCCAATTAGTTCTCAGCATGTTTTATTTCACATGCACAATTAATTCTCAACATGTTTCATATCACATGTCCAATTAGTTATCGGCATAATTTATTTCATACGCCCAATTCATGCGTCTCTATAGACATTAATTGTTAGCCATTTGAGGCATGGACTAGCAGCATTACTCAATTATAAAATTAATTTATGGAGTTCGTTAACCGCGATAGGCTAGAACTTAGGTTAGTTCATTTGCCATGTAGGTTAGTTCATTTGCCATGTAGCCTAGAACTCATTAACTTGGCAATCATAAAAGAGAATAAGAAAATGAGACTTCAAACATTATTCTCATAAAAACGTATTGTAGTCTTACAAGCATATAGGCTGTCGCCCTACAAATAAGTAGAGATGAACATCATCCAAACAATCAATTGAAATACAATTTCAAATTATCGGTGTTCCATGTTCGAGGGATGATAGATCCATCCAACCTTTCTAGTGGATAGGCCCCCTTACCAACAACTTCCTGATTCCTAGTAGGATCCTCCCAGTTCGCACTGAACTTCCCTTGACTTACTCGTGTGCCAATAGCTTGCATCTTTCGATAAACCAAATCTATAAGTTGAAAAACCTTATGCTTCACTTTTTTATTGTAATATTTTGTCGCTCTATGCCGGTCTGCCACAACCCTAGCTCTCACAATATCTCAAATTTCCTCAATGGTGTCCAAATTTTCCATTAATCTAACTTGATTAACCATAACATCAAAATTCTACGTCCGTAGATTTGGCAAATCTAACTCAATCTTCACACTCTTCACAACATGTTGTCGACATTTACTTCGATGTTTCTATGAATCTAGGATTTAAACATCTTGGTAATAAGTCTCTAGTAGGTTGCATCGGCATTTTTCAGCCCAAAGGGCATCACCGTATAACAATATGTTCCAAAATTGGTAACAAAAGATGTATAGATTTCATCCTCCTTGTTCATCTTGATTTGGTTGCAACTAAAGAAACCATCCATAAAGGAAAGTAACGCATGTCCAGTGATTGCATCTACCATCTTATCAATTTTTGGCAATGGGAAACAATCCTTGGGATAGGCCTTGTTGAGATTCGTAAAGTCAATGCACATTCACCACTTGCCGTTAAACTTCTTGACTAGTATACAATTAACTAGCCAAGTCGAATAAGGCTCTTCCTAGATAAGTCCTGCCTTCAATAACTTCGAGACTTCTTCCTCTATTGCTGCTTGTCTCTCTAATGCAAAATGCCTCTTCTTTTGTTAGATCACCTTGACATTTATATTAATCTAAAGCTTGTATACCATAACTTCTCTCAAGATACCCGGCATGTCTGATGGGGACTAGGCAAACATGTCAACATTGGCCTATAAGAAGTTAATTAAACTTTGCCAAATATCTACTGATAAGGGTTTCCCAATCCTTGTTGTTTTCCCTAGGGCATCTCCCAAACAAAATTTCCTTAGTATCACTCTCGGCATTCTCGATGCCGACCAACTTGCCTTCTAGACAAGTTTTCACTTAAAATACTTCTTCTCGTCTTAAGGCTCTTGTATATAAGGACCTTACCAATTGCCAATCTCCTCTGCACATGCCAACTCCCATGGAAGTGGGGAACTTGGCTTTAAGATGTGTAGTTGAAGGGACAATGCCAAATAGATGCTGACACAGCCGTCCCATTATCATGTTGTATGTGGACTAACATTTGATGATGAGAAAGTCCACTTTATCCTGTGCAACATGCTCATCATCATCGATCTATATCGGCAAAGAAATTACTCCAGCTATTTAGATTGGTTGGTTGTTAAAGGCATACCAATCATACTTGTAAGAACTTAGTAATGCCTTGATCTTGGGTCTCATCTAGTCAAAAACATGTTGAAAAATTATATTAGCTAAACTTCTTATATCTACAAGAATCTTCTTGACTTCGAAGTTTGCGACTCTTGCAGTAATAACTAGTGTGTTATCATACGGTCTCTAGATGCCCTCGAAGTCATCCTTCATGAAAGAAATTGTGTTGTTGATCCTGACCTTCTTACCTTGGATGTTGCAGACATAATTTTTGGCATACTTCAAACTTGAAGAGCTTGACTAGCCTATGGTAGGTCTGCCAACAATAGTTTTGATCACTCCATTGGGTACTCTACTGGGATTTGCATCCCTTGTATCTCTCTCGGCCACAATTAGCCGAGTGTCATTCTATGGCTCCTCATGTCTCCTTTAGGATGATTTCTCGATATTTTCAACCTCATGCACTAGGAATTTTCGCAAATGTCCACGTTGAATCACATCTTTAATCGCATTCTTGAGCTGTATGCACTCATCTGTATTGTAACCCTTGTCACGATAAAAGTCACCGTACCTGTTGAAAATTTTCCTCGAAGGATTTCCTCTTATTCTTTCTAGCCACTGCCAAACACCTCTCTATCCGCATACCTCCATCAATATGTCCAAAATTGGACGATTAACAGGTACGTAGGATGAAACTATTGGGATTCTTGGTCTCTTTCTCTCGGCATTCGAACTCTAATTGTCACTTGAGCCGAGTCTATCCTTTGTACTTTTTCTCTTTGTCATTTTTTCTATCTCCTCTGTTCTAATCGGCCTTTTGCTAAGCCTTTATGTTATCTTCCTGATGAATGTATGAGGTAGCACTAGCTTTAAACTCAACAAAAAATTTTAGCTTGTTCTTTACAAGAGACTTGAAAAAGTCTCTATAGGGCTTAACTCTATCGATCACAATATTGAGAGCCACATTCATATCCAATTATAGGATTTAAACCATCTCAACCATAAACCTGGCTAAGTAGTCTTTGATTGACTCATCTAATTTTTGTTTAATTGTGTTAAGGATTAAAGAATCCTTTTACTTGCAAGGAAGTGTTGAAGAAACACTTCTGCTAATTTATTGAAGTAAGAAATGGTGTTTAGTTTTAAGTATTTGAACCATGCGCTAGCCGTATTCCTCAAGGTTGAGGGAAAAGCTTGGCAGGCCACTACCTCATTCAAACCATACAATTTGGCCAATGTATAGTAGTACTCCAAGTGGTCTTCAGGGTCCTTTGTTCCATCATAAGTTTCAAACTACGACAGCTTAGTCTGCTAAGGTATCACTTCATCTAAAATCTCTACAACGAAAGAACCTTTCTTGATTTGGAGTTGCTTACTTGATGCAATAGGGGTGCTGACATGTGAAGGACCCGCATGATGCACCTACTGCAATTGCTTACCTTTGTCATTCTTTTTGAAAGCAAGAGTCGAAGGCCCCATCGTGACCTCAACTTGCTTTTTCGATAACTCCGATAAATAAATTAATTCATCACTATTATCGGCATCATGATCGCTACATTCGTTGTTCCAATTTAGATGAATACTATTATGGAAAAGGTTAAGGATCTGTTCATGCTTTTTGTTTAACTCCAAGTTTTCCTTAGCCAAATCAAGGCATAATTGCTCAAGTCTAATCAGTCGTTGCTTATCAGTATGCCGACTTCCCCCATCGTGGTGTTAGGAGGAAGTGGTAATATCTGCACTCTTGGTTATTCTAGTTTTAGCAATGTCGGTGTGTTTAGAAAAAACAGACGGTGTCAAATGTTGTTAGTGAATTTTAAGGGTCGGAAATATCTTACAAAAATAAGAAAAATGCTTAGTATCGGGGCCACTCCGATGCGGCCACTCAATGCCTAAGTCAATAAGCAAGAATGAGAAGGGTAGAGTCAAAAAGTTAAGAGTTATCAGATGCCTCTTATAGAGTTTCTTTTTCATATTTATAGGAGATTGTCATGTTTAAAGAAGCAGTTATTACAATAACTGTTGAGACACATGGAAGCTCGTTGATTAGACACCTTTCCTCAAATGTAGGGAGAGTAGACAATTTTGTAATATAATCATATTTGTGATAACTATTTACGTCATAAACTTGAATTCAAATCAACAACGGAACTATGTTACTCGACGTAGTGCCAATAATGTCAATAAGTTAGTAAGGTGCCAAGAATGTAGATTGCCTGGCACGTTGGTAGCCAAACGGACGAGTAAGACGAGTGGACGAAAACTGACTATCAACAATATGTACGTTGTTTTTAAGGCATGACTTTGTCCACTTGTCCTAATTTTCATCATTTTAATCTTTTGTTTTATGGAAACTCTTGGTTTCTTTCTTGAACTTCTTTTAAAATGAATAAAATGTTTAGCTATCTTCTTTAAAATGAGTTGACTTCCTTTCCTTGAAAAATTTTGGAAATCAAGTTAGAGATTAGTCATAAAATAAAAAGTATCACATGAGAAGAAAATGTTTTTGAAAAGAACTCTTTGTCGTAGAAAAGTTTAGGATTTGAATTAAAACAAGGCTTAAGCATGAATTTGATAAAGAATCTTGTCTTTTGATAAAACGTAATAGTTTTTCTAATTTCACTTCAAGTTCTTTTTGTTTTGAAAGTACAAAACTTTCCTTATTTACTTAAAGGATTTTCTTAGTGATTGAAGAAAAGAAGTTGGAAGGGTCTTTCCTCATCAAAATAATTGATAAGAATGTTGAAGCTTACCCTTAAAGTCTTGAGACTTAGAAAGTAGAAGAAATGGTTAGTGAGTCTTGTTAGTGAGGCTCTAGTTACAATAAGAAAAAGAAAGAAAATGATGTTTGTTGGGTGAAATGGGAACATAGATGTGGTCCCTAAGGTTGGTGGGTATTATTTATAGAAAAAGTTGATTTTGCTTATCTCATAAGCTTTATAATTTCTAGTAGGAATTTGATACACTTTGGTTTACTTCTTATCCTCTTTTGAACATATGATGATTTTGGATAGAATGTTTGAAAATTGGATGCGTGTACACCCATTGTTGCCGCCACTTTGCAATGTGAGTGCACTACTTTTCCTTCATGTTTTTATTTCATGAGTCAAAAAACATCATCCATGACATCATCTTCCTTGTAGGCTTTGTATTCTTTTGCTTATTGGAATTACATGTTGACTTAGTAATACTCCTATCTTCTAGAAGTGACACCAACCATTGGAGCTTCATAGGACAATATTTTTCCCATGTGTTGATGTGTTAAAGTCTTCCATCATCCATGATATCACTTCACCTATTCAAGTTTGTCTTCTTAAGCTTCTAGAATCCTATGATGTAGGTATGAATTATTTAGCAAATGGTTTACCAAAACCATGGTTTCTTGAGTTTTCATACTGTCTTTATTATAGTCTTTAAGTATTTAGTTAAGTCATTACATATAGTGAAAGTTATAGCTTGCTTATGATAATTATCTCTTAGTTAAGAGCCTTGATTACATCATATGGTCCTAAGTTGTATTTGAGAATTAATAAGAAGACATTAAAATTTATTAGTTTGCTTCACAATTGGCACTCACTAAAAGGCTTGGAAACACATTCTATACATGCTTCTTTCTTCTATAGATATATTATATCATCCCTTATCTCATAGTCAAATTTAGTCAAGTTTCTTGTCCCACTTTACTTCCTTTTCTTCTAGATGGTCTTCTAGTCTTCTTTTAGTCTTTTCATCATGTCTAAAATTTGGAAAATGAAAGACATCCTTGGCATCACCTGATGATGCATGAGGACTTGTCTTCTTTTCTTTTCCAATTTGTTGATAAACTTTCATACATCTTTAGTTCTTAATTATTTAATTAAGATTTTGATTGATTTTTAACTTGTTTTAGTGATATGTTTAGCTTATGTAAAGTCTTTTATATAAGCAAAAATTGTCTTTCATTATTGTTATAAGAATCAATTTATTTGTTTTATTAGCTTTCCTAAGTCTTTTAAATTAGTTGATAATCTTGTATTAATTTTGGTTAATCAAATATTTCTACCTTTGACTAGTCAATTATACGAGTATTTATAAAGAATAAAAGAAGATCTCATCACTATTTATTGGTGTACCAACAAGTTTTGATCATATCTTTTGAATCTCTTTTAACGATTTTAGCATATATCTAAATATTCCTAATGATTGATCTAATTTATACTAAATTTTTTAAGAGTTTACATTTAAGTATCAAAATAACCACATTGGAATAATCTCTAGCACTCACTTAGTCATATATTCCTCATGCAAGTTCATCCAACCAGCTCATAAGCCCACTAACCCACTTTATGATCTAAGCTTACCCAAAGCTCTACTCGGAAAAAATCTAAGAACAACAATGTATTAACAACTTTCTCTCATAATTAATATTATGAAAAATGAATAGGTAGAGTTGACCAATAGATTGTCTAGTAACTTAAAATGAAAAGGATTTTTACGATCTTGCAAAGGCATTGGTTTTTATGAGTTGTTTTTGGAATTGACGAAAATAAGAAGAGTTCGTCCTCCAGCTAGCTAGGTACATGATTTGTATGGATCCCAACTTCTGATATATTTTTTGCCAACCAAATGGAGCCCTATTTGTTAAGCAAGCCCATCAAGACAGTCATTGCGCTTAAAAAAATTAGGCCCACCAGGGAAGTCTCATCATCACACATTTGACTGCTCTCGTGATTAGGCTCTCAAAAATTTCTTCGAACTTTGGTGCCTATTATACGATTCTCACCAACATCCACCGTAGAGGCTAGAATGCCCTCAGATGGAAGAGACACGGCAACGATACTTGGGAAATATCCAAGATTTGCGTATATCTTCTGAACGTACAACTAACCTAACTTATATGGAAACCGTTGCTTCCCCTGAACTTCCAATGTAGCTATGTTTATGAACGGTACATTACAATATAAAACATAAAAAGAAAAAAATTAAAAGAAAAAAAAGAATAGAAGAAGGGAAAAAAAATAAAAAAAAGAAAGAAGAAAAATTTTCAAGAGCGTAAGCTAGCGAGAATGCCCAGCTTTGATTGTGCTGTAATGTGACTTGTAAGAAGTTAGCGTCCACGGAGAGGTGGAATGAATGACAATGGAGGAGGGTCACATGCCCATATTGTGGTCGTGAGTATTGATAACGATAAGGTGCTCATTTCGAGGCATCAATTTTATATGCCCTCTAATATCTTTTATGTCCTTTTCTTGGGTTCTTTCTGGTTACATAGATATTTGGCATCTTTCTCAATTCCTCCTCATCCACTCATCTGTTGACGGTGACCTTCCTTCTTCTCTCTTTCTTTCAATCCGTCCCTAAGAGTTATACTACGTTTTGGATAAGGCAACGGAATTAGAAAAGGAAGGAAAGTAAAATACAATAATAATAATAATAATAAATTTTAAGATATTTTTTTTATTTGAAATTAGAAGATAAATAGGAGGGATTGATTTAAGGAGATAAAATTTTTCTTAGGACCCATATGTTTTTTTTTTTTTTGCTTTTTCCATCAAATTGAATTGATTTAGATTGAAAAGTTATTGAAATTTTAATTCTATACTTATTTTCTAAAATCTTATCATCTTTTTAGAAACAATATAATAATTTAGTAATTTAAAGTATTTTTAAATATTATTTTAAAAAATATTCATTCTACATTTTTTTCCTTCCTCATTCTTTCAATTCAAATAACAACATGTAGTAATTTTTTCCTTCCATTTTCTCACCCTCTTAATTTCTTCCCTCTTTCAAAAAGCAACTTGTTTCATTTTACTCCATGATTATTGGCGAAATAAATTTTTCTACTCCTATCAAATTTATCCGCTCATCTTGGCTTTTTACGGAATTTGTGGGAATTTTTTGTAGTCTGAAGATAAAGTGCGAAAGAATAAGAAAATTATAAGAGTAAGAAAAATTATATACAAAATTAGTTGGACAATTACGGAGCAGTTTACGAGTATTTTCGTGTTTTGAGAAAAAAAAAAAAAAAAGATATTACAGTCAACCATATAATAAGTGATGTTATGTTTATACATCAAATCATGTATGCACATCTAGTATAAATAAAATGATGATGCGTCCTATAGCATATCTAAATATCGATTTTTAATGCGTAAATTAACTTGGCCTAAAAAAAAAAAGAAAAAAGGCGTAAATTAACATCCCTTTGATATAGCTGGTTATCTTATACCAAACGTAGATTTTGTTGATGGCTGCCATCGACATGGGAAATGACATACAACCTCCGACTATGTGTTTCGAAAGAAATCCTCGATCTAACTATTATTGTCTCCTTTTCTTACAGAAAATCAATTTATGTGATAAAGTACATAATCATACAACTGCTTAAAACCAACTAGAAGAACCATAGAGGGGTCTACTTGGCAACTCTCCTAGAGGAGAGTTAATATTAAGTTTTAATAATATGTTGATTTTTTTTTATAGTACTATTAGAAAATATACCATTACCAAAATATAAAACAAAGTTGATAAGCAGTGATACGTTACCATTTTTGTATAAATGTCTCCAAAAAGTTAATAATACTACCAGAAAATTTAACTACTACTCAATATTAATCCGCAAACTAGCATCTTATTGCTAGAATATCCCAACCATAGATATAAGGATCCAATCAAAAAATCAACACATCTCTTACATGCGCACACCAGTAAAAGAAAAAGTTACATTTATTGTAACAAAGTAAGTTATTATACAGCTGTTAAAAGAAATCTGAGATTTTAACTGAGAAAATTCTAAATGGCGATAAAAAAAAAAAAAAAGGAAAGAAAAGAAAAAAAAGAGAAAGAAATATATAAATGGTTGAAAACCTTGATTTAGAATAGAAGAAAAAGATGTACTCTATGCTGGATGTATCAATTCACACTTTGATGTGATATATAGAAACCACCAATAGGAATACTGCGGTGGAACAACATTTGACAAATTTTTGGTAAATTTCAGAGTTTATCCTTTGAGGATTTTGTATTTCAAGAAGTTGGTGACATACTTCGGGATGTGGCGTACATATTGGAGGAGAGTGACAATCGAGCTTCGAGGAGGAACTGCCTAGTGCCTTGCGTCGGTCTTTAAGTGCTCTACTATTGTTTTGTTATCGAATCCGATAATAAGTGACAACATGGTTTATAGTAATTTTAATTATTGGAACTGGAAATGAGACCCTTATATATCTGTCCTATTTAACATACTATTCTTTGTGGTACTTTAATAAGCGTGCTGCGTATAGATTTGTGGTTTTAAGTTAATCAAATAATTTGAGTTTATTTCCATTTTTCATACTTTAATGACCCTAGCTATTAGGATCGGGGATAGATATTTTGAGTGGGGGTAGACATAATTGTTATGACTTATGAGATTATAAATATGTGGTCATTCCAGTTATTTTACTTTTTCGAGTAATTTAAATCACATTCTCTCCTTATTATTATTATTACTATTATTATTTACAATAGCTTATAGCATAAAATTTTATTCATTATAAAATTATTGCAGTAAATAAATTCTCCTAAATTACTAATTATTTATTGCTTATCCACCGTGCATCAAACATTAGTAACTATTGATAATCATATGACTTGATATACTAATGTTTTCTTATAACTGATATTATGAAAATGAACTTGGTTTATTGATCATTGCATAATGACAATATCATGTTGAATTTTTTGCTGTTTAGTATTCTATTTTTGTTGATAACAAAACTTATATAAGTTTTATTTTTGTAAGAAGGTCCTTTTCCATAATATTTTTCAAAAAGGATCTTGTTTTCCTATAAAACTCATAAGATATAATATAATTATTATAACAAGTAAATATTTTCTTATGCATACTCTTAATTGATCCTCTTAAAAATGTTTTAACCACAAGACGATATAAATGGTTTTATTACTCTATATTTATAGATTTTGGTCAATAGGACTCTACGGCATTACAAATTCATACCATATGTGAAAATAGGTAATGAAATCATCACCTTATGGTCTCAAGATATGACGATGATTATAGCAGCATAGAAAAAAATGTCAATGGTACCAGTATTGTAGTGGCCATAGGGGCAATGGCCATTAAAGGTAGATGTGAATTAGTTTTGGTTCAATTTTTCTCCAAATCATTAAAATGTAATTTGGTTTTTTATAACTTTAAATAAAATCAAACGGTTTAAATTAAGAATTTTCTTAAATCATAAAGTTTCAATTTGGTTCACAAATTGAACCATATTATCTAGCCTAGAAAATATATTTGCACAAGTTGTAATCTCGTGTAAAAAGAATTGATGTTGAAGAAGTCAATATTCTGCAATTAAGAAACTTCAAATTTTGATATAATAATTAATTTCATTGTAAAAGTAGTATATAGTATAAATTTTGAACCAAAATATATATAATTTATAAATTATGGTAATAAAAATTCAATATATATACATTTAAATAAATATAAACTGAAAATAAGTGTTATATTTCAATAAAAAAAATCTTTAGTTGTAATTGAAATATTATTATGTTTTTTATAATATGATTTGGTTCAAATTTACAATCGGTTTAGTTTTAATCATAAATTAACAATTTCATTCGAACTAAAAATATTCTAAACGAAATTACGTACAAGAATTGTAGGGGTGTAGGTATAGATGTAGGAATCACGTGCGTGCCATGTGTGAAGTCATGCTACACGTAACTAAGGAAATAGCTTAAGTGACTTGTACAGGATGACCAAGAAAGAAGTAAAGGGAAGAGATGTAGATAATCTCAACAAGGCTCTATCACTTCAATGATAGGAGAAGGAGTTAGAAGGCATCAAACTCCACTAATGATGAAGAACGATGTAATATTTCTTGAGATATTTGAGTGTTTAATCTTTTACAATAATAATCCAGTAGAGTAATGACATTAGTGCTAATTCTCTCCTCGTCCAAATGAAGGGAGGAAAGGGGTATTTATAGAGAGTAGCCCTTGATCTCATCCATTGGATCTTGATGACAATCAAGGCATCAAGGGCTAAGATCAATCCCTTCTTTTTAATGGACTTAAGATGGGCCTCCTTTATAAGCTTAAGCCCAAATGGCCTTATTTTATTAACATGAGCCAAGTTGAGAAAGGCTAAATCGGATGGACCAATCCAACCAACTCTACCCCAAGTGATAGGAATTAACCTACGACTATCCCCAAGCTAAGGTCAATCAACTCATGCTAAGGTCAAGTAGATGCCAAAAGGACAAGAGGGAGAAAAAGAGCCGCTCGACAATGAGTTTGTTGTCATCAAGTAGCTGAGAGATCATGTTGCCGAGAGTTGGAGGCCCAAGATCTACTCGATTCACTATGGATGGACTAGTGCCGACTAATTCTAGAACTCAACAATTATAGGCTAACCTTTTGGGTATCTTGGCCAAGCACTTTAAGACTTCAAGGACTTCTTCTCGAACTCAAACATCCAATTACCAACCCCGCCTAGTTTAGATCCTACTCCTTCTGGCACAAGCTAAATGACTACATGCCAACTTCTTCTATTAAACATACTGTTTTGTATTCTTGTACATGTTTTCTTCATTTTATTTATGAGCCAATTCTTTAGGGTTTAAGGCCTTCTACATTATTTACTACTTTGCCACTAGGGTTTTAGGACTTACTATAAAAAGTAACATTTGTAATTAATAGAAAAAAAGATGATCAGAGTGAAGGATATACCAACACTTGGAACTTTCCTCTTTTTTAGCAAAGTCATCTTCAAGCATTTTGAAGTTTGCATTGCTAGATTACTAAGTGTCAATTAACTCTCTAATCTTCCTTGCATTCTTATCAGTCTTGTCCTTAAGATTGTGGTGAAACTCTTCATTTAAGTGTGTCAGTGAGTTAGTAAGTCATATCTAACCTCTCATTTGAAACCTGAGCGACATCTAGTATTCATAAGTCGTATCGAACCTTATTTCAAGCTCAATCCCTAATTATATTTATATCTTGGTACGTAATATCCATACACATTCACCATCAAAACCTCACATCTTACTTCTTGTTCTTCATACCCACTTGAATCCTTGAATAGCCATTCTAGTTTTCGAGACCTACTACCGTATCATCTCGATAACTTATGGGCTTAGCCCCTCAGGCCATGTCACCTTAGCCTAATGAGTCAAGTCCATTTAATCAATAGGCTTGAAGCCCAATAAACAAATTTAGCCCTCTACATTATAGGGCCTTTGGAAAACTTCTTTAGTAGTTCGCCAACGAGAGTTTCTAATGAAATGATGATGAAGTTTAGATGTTTGAAAATAGAGTTAATCGGATTCCATTGCCAACTTTGATGTTGAAATCTGCATCTACTTAGGCTTTTACTGATTCATGTGATAGCATATGTCGTCCTGTACTTGATGATGAAAGGATTTCTAGGGGTGAAAGGAAGCTTATAATATCAAGTCTGCATTGGAGGCTTCTAAGAAGCGGCTTAGTCCACTTCCCTGGAAGCAATCTGTAGATGATGAACAGGAGTCCAACATGGTAGAGGATAGAGAAATTATTTATGAAAGGAACATCTCAATGTCTAGGTGGTTATTCAATAGTATTTCACCAAGTTATTCATATATACTTGATGATGAAGAAATTGATAGGTATAGGAGAAATTCGGATTCTAGGAATTTAAGCCCTAAAAGTAGAGAGCTCTTGACTAAAAGTTCAGGCCTAGTTATAGGGTCTGTTAGATCTATTGAGAAGGACCACAATTTGGAACTGTTTGGTGAATATTGTACTCATGAGTGAAAAGAAGGGGATACTCAATAGAATGCTATCACAGTGGAGCAAAGGAGTGTAAATTAGGTATGTGTTTCTTAGTCTTAACCTATTCATTAAGAGGATTTTCAATGTGTATAGATTGTAATAGGGATCAAGGACCGATTATACGCTCTTAAGCCCAAGGGCTCTCTCAAGTGGTCCACCAAGCTATCCGAGATGAGTTAGGTGCCGAGGAGTAGTGCTTACCTCAGTCTAATTTGCCAAGCTACTTTGCTCTCCATGCCATCTAAGATGTTGTCGAAGTGATCAACTAATATGCCAAGCTAAACCTTCCACTAAACCATAGTCCAAGCGTCAAATCTGAATGCAGCAATCTCCACTGTGCCGAGGCCGAGTAGAACTGTCAGGAGCCAACCATCCAAGGCCAACCCCAATGTGAGCCATCCTTAAACCAACTACTATCTAGCTCTTTCTAACACCGAACAGGCCTGAACTGAGGTCCACCCCTGCTCGAACCATAATACTATCAGAATTACAGTAAAAATGCTTGTGTACTGTCCTTTACTGACATCCATATTGTCCTTTCAGACAAAGGACATCCACAATTCTTCTTTTGCATGATTTTATATCTTCCTTGTAAATTATTCTCTTTTGTTTTTAGCAAATAAAGACCATTCTTTTGTAAATTCTGTAACTTAAGATTTTCCCTAACGAAATGATGTAAATACCGTCATACTATAAAAGTTGAAATCATATCAGAATACAGAAGAATACACTGGACTTTTTACCTTCTCTTGAGCTAAGTGTCCTCTTACTCTTGAGCTACTCTTATTTAACCTATTCAAGCATGGACTAGTGGCGAGTAACCTCTAGCCACACTTGTGTGTCATATAAAGTGTGACCTAAGCTCATGTGAGGTGTTAGTGCATCATGTCTAACGTCGGTGCACGAGAACCCTAGCTCTCCCTCAACTATCATTTACTTTTCAGGCCATCTTGTAACTTGGACCTACCCCTTTTGGTTACGTGTGATA
This sequence comes from Lumnitzera littorea, assembly GCA_024138015.1. Classification (NCBI taxonomy): domain Eukaryota; kingdom Viridiplantae; phylum Streptophyta; class Magnoliopsida; order Myrtales; family Combretaceae; genus Lumnitzera; species Lumnitzera littorea. The sequence goes on along the minus strand of JAMXBB010000005.1, from coordinate 68,201,502 downwards.
TTAGGTTCGTATATTCATCTACGAGTCCATATCATCTTGGTATTAGAGCTTGGCTACATTCAAAGCTAGATTTTGCTAGTGTTCTTTTAATATTTTATCACTGCTCTCGTGTGATAATGATTCTATTATTAACTTTGAAGTTTAATAGTAAGAAGCGTTTTATACTCTGTTTTCCTATGTTTTCGATATGCCAAATAGGAAGATTCCAATCATTATCACACAGGGTACTCTGTTTTCCAAGCAGACCTATGCGAATAGAATTGAGCAAGGTCACTGAGACTCAACATACTTAGACTACTTAAGCAAAAGAGAATGAACCACCGAGGAAGTTCGAGAAAGGCCAGAGTTCAAGGAGGAAGATGAGTGAGATCAAGTGTTTCAAATGCCAAGGATTTAGACATATGGCTGCTTAGTGTCTGAATAGGCGAACAATGGTGATTAAAGGCAAGGCACCGACCGCTAAGGTCGATAGTACTAATGAGGAAGTAGAGGAGTTGAAGGAGGACGAACAGACTAAGCTGTCTAAGGAGGAAGTTATCTACAGTAAGGAAAGCAACTTCATGCCGACCGCTCTAGTATTAAGGAAGACAATGAGTATCAATCCTGCACTTGAAGACGAGTAGAGAGAAAATCTCTTCCATATTGAGTGCAAGGTGAGCGAATCACTATGTGCGCTAATTATTGACAATGGAAGCTACACCAATGCAGCCTCTACATTTATGGTCCAGTAGCTAAAATTATTGACCATGCCGCACTCAAAACCTTACAAGCTTCATTGGCTCAGTGATAAGGGAGCCCTACAAGTGAATAAACAAGTATCTGGGTCGATCTGTATAGGCAGGTATCAAGATAAAGTGCTTTGTGACGTACTGCCCATAAGTACATCCCACCTTCTACTTAGATGACCATGGATGTTTGACCGAGCAATTATATATGATGATAGGAGGAACACATGTTCTGTAGAGCATGAAGGGAGAAGGTTGAAATTAGGTCCCTTGATTACCGAGCAAGTAAAAATCATATAGTCTCAACTTAGCCGAACCTTGAAGAAGGGGGCATTATACTAACCCAAGCCAAATTGAAAAGAGAAATGGAGCTGGAGGGACCGACCTATCTGCTTATCAAGAGGCTTTTAGAGATGAGACCCAAGGAGGAAGAGTTGCCGATCGAGGTAAAACCCATATTGGAAGACTTTGTCAGCTTGTTAGGAGCTACCGAAGGGTTTACCCCCAATCCGAGGTATCGAGCATGCGATTAACCTATAACCAAGAGCCACACCACCAAACAAGCTTACCTATAGGCTGAACCCTAAACAGGTTACCGAACTGTAGAGGCAAGTAGACAACCTCATGAAGAAAGGGTATGTACGTGAGTCCTTAAGCCCCTATGCTGTACCAACCCTATTAGTGCCAAAGAAGGATAGTTCCTGGAAGATGTGTGTAGATAGCCAAGCCATCAATTGAATCGCCATCAAGTATAGATATCCCATACCTAGGCTTGATAATATGCTAGATGAGTTAAGTGGAGCAAGAGTGTTCTCTAAGATCGTTCTCAAATCTGGATACCATCAGATCTGAATGCGTAAAGGAGATGAGTGGAAAACCATATTTAGGACATGACATGGTTTATATGAGTGGCTTGTAATGCCATTTGGACTATCTAATGTGCCAAGTACATTCATGAGACTTATGAATCAGATGCTTCGAGAATTACTGGGAACATTTGTCGAGGTTTATTTTAATGACATTCTAGTGTACAATCCTAACCTGGAGACTCACCGAGAAATCTCCAACAAATGCTTGTGAAACTCCGAGCTAAACAGCTCTACACCAATCTGAAGAAGTGCAACTTTTGCTTTTCCGAGGTGATCTTCTTAGAATTTGTTATGAGTAGAGGTAGCATCTAAGTCGATGAAAAGAAGATAAGAGCGATCATAGAATGGCCTGAGCCAACCTGTTCTGCCGATGTGAGAAGTTTCCATGGCCTGGCATCATTTTATCGTCGATTCATCAGGAACTTCAGTGCAATTGTAGCGCCACTCACCAAACTCTCAAAGAAGAATATTGAATTCAGATGAGGTGTAAAAGAGAGGAGGAGTTTTGAGGAAGTGAAAGAGAGGTTAACTACAACCCCTGTCTTAGCTCTACCGAGCTTCGACAAAATGTTTGAAGTAGAGTATAATACGTCCGAACTAGGCATAAGTGTTGTACTAATGCAAGAAGGCTGACCTATTACTTACTTCAATGAGAAACTTCGAGAAGTCACATTCAACTACTCCATCTACGATAAGGAGTTCAACTCTTTAATCTAAGCCCTAACAGTGTGACAACACTATTTGTTGCCCAAGAAATTTGTGATCTACACCCATCATGAATCCTTAAGATATTTGAAGAGCTAACCAAAGTTATCCCAATGACAAGCCAAGTGGGTTGAATTCATGGAGGGTTTTTCTTATGTCGTAAAATACAAGAATGGAAAGAACAATATAGTGGCTGATGCCCTATCAAGACAACATACCCTCCTGAACGAGCTATAAATGAGGTTACTTGGTTTTTTAACCATCAAGAATTGGTATGTCGAAGACCCCCACACTTTGGTCCTATCTACACTCATTGTGAGGAAGGATGGACATTAGACAACTATCACAGGGAAGACAAATACTTATTCAAGAAGAGGAGGCTATGTATCCCGACTTGTTCCACATGAGAACTGCTAATATGTGAGGCACATGGAGGGGGATTAACAGGATACTTTAGCCAGCGCTGAACTTATGAGGTATTATCCTCTAGATTTTTTTTGCCAAGGATGAAGAGAGATGTCCAGTCCATGCTAGAAAAGTGTGCGATTTGCTGAAAAGTGAAGAGTTGAGCCAAGTAAGGATGCTACCAACTCTTACCGACCCCAACTAAACCATAGTCCAAGTTGAGTATGGACTTCATGTTAGGATTACCGAGAATGTCCCAAGGGAAGGACTCCACCATGGTAGTTGTAGATTGATTTAGCAAGATGGCACATTTTGTGCCCTATTCCAAAACTAACGATACTTCGGCTATCTCTTTTCTTTTCTTATAGGAAGTAATCCAGTTATACGGAGTTCCCAAGACTATTATTTCAAACTGAGACCCCAAGTTCATGAGCCACTTTTGGAGAATACTGTAGAGGTGAATGGGAACTAAGATGCTGTACAACACATCCTACCACCTACAGACTGATGGATAGACCGAAGTTGTTAACTATAATACCCTAGATTTTAAGCCCAAACGATTACCCTAAGATCCAAGCTCCTAAATTTAGGATGTCGGTCTAAGATATCAGTTTAATTTCAAACTTCACAGTAAGATTATAAAAGTTAGATGAAGTCATTCAAGTAAAGTTAATTTCTCAAAATAAGCTATACAAAAATATTAATTAAAGAAAATGTCAATTTATCTCTAAAATCAATAAATATCGAAAATGTGCACAACGGGATATTAGAGATAAGTTATTTAAGTTATAAAAATAATAAATGAAGCCGAATTATACATGTATTAACATAGAACATGCATTATTTGAATTAAATACACATATATAATAAGAAATTATTATTTAAATAAGGTAAATTAATATAAAAAAATTGGAAAATTAATAGAAAATGTAAGGATGAGTCATCATACCTATGTGGCAGTTTAGAATTAATTTGGATGATGAGTCAAAAGCAAAGAAATGAGGAAATGACACTTCATGCATTGAAAATTCAAAAAAATGACATGTGTAAGCCACATGTCCAATTTTTATAAATTCTTATCTAATTAGAAAATATAAATAGGCCTTGTACACTTCAAAAACAGCATTTTGGAACTCTAGAAAAAATAGAAAATCACTCAAAAAAATTACAAAACCAATTAGAAAAAAATAAGAAAATTAGAGCAAAAACAAAGCACAGAATCTAATTAAGCTGGCTTATCAGGCCAGTTATAGTGGCCTTTTGTACCCAAGGAAAGCACCACCAGAGGGGGTGTTTCGATAAGGTTGGGTGGCTGGAGGGTAACTGAAGACAGCCGATTCAGGTGAACCAAATTTCCGGCTGAAACTTTGTAATTTTTCTAAAAATAGTAAATGATATTATTTAATTATGAAACTTGGTTTTCTAGAGTTATTTTATGTGTATAATAATTTAATAATTTTATTTTAGTGAAATAATTATTTGAAATATAAGGTCCTTAAGAAATAGCTCTGTTTGGACAAAAATTGAATTAAATTTTAAAAATAGTAAATGATGTTCTTTCAAGTTGAAAATTTGTACATGACATACTCAATATATGTATTTAATTTCAATAACAATAATTTTTTAAAATAATTACGGTTACTATTTATTGTAATTATTTTGGACAAAACTGGCAATTTCGTTGTTTTAGTGAATTAATTAGTTTTTAACAAAATCAAAGTATGAGCCCTATATATTATAATTTTTGGATGTTCATAATGATGTTTGGGACACTTGAATTTTATCTTGTGATTAAATTCACTTGTTCGCTTAATTTTTGCTAATTTTGAGTTAAAATCTCTATTTTCATAAAAATATATAATAGTTATTTTAGTATAATTCATGGTCAGTAATTAAACTACATATTTTTTTAAGTCTATAGGATTTTTTGTGGAATGAATCAGGCTCATATACTATTTATTATATATTTCCATAATATAAACATATATATTAGCTTAATATATGATATAGTAATTAGTACTAATGTGATATTTATTAAATATGAAAAGGATTACTATCTTGAAATACATAATAAATGCTTACCAGCTCAAGGGATGAGGAATTTTATGACTTTTAATTTAGATTTAGGATTTAATTGAGTTAATTACGAGGTTATAATAACATACAGTCGAATCGGTAACACGAAAAGGTATTTTTGGATATTTAGAAATATTAATTAGTTATGATTCTTAAGATATCTTAATAGTAATTAGAATAACTATCATGACGATATAAAGTTTACTAAAATCGAATAAGAAACAAATAAGTTACAATTGGATTAAGCTTGGAAGTGCAATAACGAAAATGCACAAGAACTTAATATTGACCTGGTAGTTGACTTGGAGTTTGTATGTATTTTTGTAGGTGTGATAGGTAAGGAATGACCACATCATAAAGCTTAGAATTTTACGCTACTATTGAGCTTGAGTAAGTGGATATTTCTATTTTTGTACAAGTAAACCTATATCTACTTGACTTAGAGTTAGTTGTGTTATGAATTATAATGACGTACTAGATTGATTGGATACTTGATTCTGTTGAATGTGTGTTGAAAAAGTGAAATGTTTCTTTATGTATGACTGATTCATCAATATGTATTTCTGTTTGGAAAACTTAGAAACCGAACTGTTCTTTAGGGTATTTACCCAAGCAAGCCCTATGCGAAGAAATGTAATATAAAGTTGAGAAACAAAGCTGAAATTGAGATAGTTGAATTGTTTATAACGTGGAACTTGAGATTCGTGGCTAATGCTAAGTTACTATGCTATTTACTGCATTCATGACATGACACAAAAAGACCTATGGGTCGAGTTTCTCAAAAGCTTGAGAACTATTGAGTTGGCTTTGAAACATATAGAATGCATTGTTCAACTTATTTTGGCCACATTGAGTGACCGATTACGTATCAGATTTTCAAACCATGAAGGGTGGTTTTTGTTAGGGGTCCTACTCCCAAGCAGCTCCTTGTTGGCCTAGGTTCCTAGACGTTATATCCAAATGCCCGGGTATGTCAACCAACCGGATGAAGAATTGGAAAAGTATAGGATATCGGTACCGATGCATGCCACGTACATGAGCATAGCATGGATTTTCTATATAAATAATTTGTATTGATAACTCGAGTTACAAGATTGAATGTCTTATAGTATTGATCTTTGTGAATGTGTATATGTCTATTCTATGTTTTGTTTTATCCAGTATCACTTAGCTCATAGAAAGCTAAGGGGATACTTGTATATCCTCAAGTTATGAAGAAAACTGATGGGATAGCATCAATTAGGGGAAGAAGTCTTTTGAGAGTGTATAAGACAGAGTCAACCACTTTTAAAGAAGTTTTATTGTATTTTGTTCTTAGTTTTATAAATGATCTGTATATATATATAAAAAAAAGTACTGTATTTTTTGTTTGGTTAAGTTTGTCAAATGTAATCCTTTGTAAGCTAAACTCTGTTGTAGTACTCTTTTATTATAAATAGAACTTGTGTTAAGTATAAACAAGTATTCCTATGTGATGGTACATCCTATGCTATGCTGGGATGTGACATTAATAGAACCATAGGAACTTTGCTGTAAGTTGGTGTCAGATGAAACATGGCCAATAGGGATCTATGTCTACCAATCATTGAGTTTGCATACAATAAGACTGCCTACATTGTAACAAGCATGTCTCCATTCGTGGTCACCTACGGGTTTAACCCCGAGCTCCCATTAGACTAAGCACCCCAACCGAAAACTAATGATGATGACTGGCCAACTGTCGAAAAAGCTAAAGCCATCAAAACCATACACCAGAAGGTTATAGAGCAACTGGGTCGAGCTACTATTAAGCTTGAGAAGCAAAGCTGAGGACTGAAGAAGAGAGAATTTCAACTAGGTGATTTGGTCTAGATACAACTTAACAAGGAACGATTCCCAAACTTGAGGAAAAGCAAGTTGTCTCCCAAAGCTAACGAACCTTTCAGAGTGCCTGAAGAGATCAATCCTAACGCTTATAAGATCGAATTACCTGAAGGATACGGAGTCTCAGACTCTTTCAACATTGCTGACCTCTAACCTTACACTCCCGAAGACAAGTAAACGGGACTTAAACCAGATTTGATCCCAAATCTTAAATAACCCGAAGGGCATGATAGGGATCAAAGATCGATTACACGCTCTCGAGCCCAAGGGCTCTCTTAAGTGGTCCGCCAGGCTGTCCGAGGTGAGTTAAGTACTGAAAAGTAGTGTTTGCCCTAATCCGATCTACCGAGCTATTTTGTTCTCCATGTCATCCAAGATATTGCCGATGTGATCAATCAGCATGCCGAGCCAAACCCTCCACTAAACCATAGTCCAAGCACCAAATCTGAATGCAACAATCTCCACTGTACTGAGGCCAAGCAGAACTGTCAAGAGCCGACCATCCGAAGCCAACCCTAATGTGAGCCATCCTTGAACCAACCATTGTCCAGCCCCTTCTAACGCCGAATAAGCCTAAATTATGGTCCAACTCTATATGGACCACAATACTATCAAAATCACAGTAAAAAGGCACACGTATTGTCCTTTACTAACATCCATATTGTCCTTTCGAATAAAGGACGTTCGCATTCCTTCTTTTGCACGATTTTATATTTTCTTTGTGAATTATTCTCTTTTATTTTTAGCAAATAAGGACCATTCTTTTGTAATTTTTGTAACTTAAGATTTTCCTTAACGAGATGATATAAATACTGTCATACTGTAAAAGTTGAAATCATATTAGAATACAAAAGAATACACTAAACTTTTTACCTTCTCTTAAGCTAAGTGTCCTCTTGCTCTTAAGCAACTCTTATCTAGCTCATTCGAGCGTGGACTAGTGGCGAGTGACCTCTGGTCACACTTGTGGGTCATATCAAGTGCAACCTAAGCTCGTGTGAGGCTTTACTGTGTCATATCCAGCGTTAGTGCACGGGAACCCCGACTCTCCCTTGACTATCATTTATTTTTCAGGCTATCTTACAGCTTAGACCTAACCCCCTTTGGTTACACGTGATATTGGATTTATGTGTTCATCCACGAGTCTATATCAAATTGTTTGATAAAATGCTTCAGAATGTGTAGCTTCCTATTAGACCATGATGGACTGTTCTACAGACGATGATGATTTAGCACCATTCAATGGTTGCTTAATGGATGATAGCCCAACAGAGGCATAGTGTGGAAAAAAAAAAAAGATGATAAAGTGGTTATTCTTGATGAGTTTACTGGTTTGCTTCTTAAAACTCTATAAAAGCAATAGTTTCCTTTTCTTCGTTAAAGGTAAGGAACCATTAATAGACTTAACTCTTGTGCTTTGTTTTCAAGAAACATTGAACTTGTTTATTCAGGTTTCACACATCAAATTTATTGGCTTAAGATGGAGACAGGCGAAACAACTCCTGCAAAAAAAAAAAAAAAAATGTCTACAACCGTACTACAAATAGATTTGATGGAAGCTATTTCCTTGCTAACATAAGAGAAAATTCCAAGTTTAGTAATATAACTCAATTGTAAGAGGGTCTTCTTAGGGATGTTTTGGAAGGGTATGATTTACATGCTAGGAATGTTGATGAAGGAATAAATGTGCTACTAGACAAGCTAAGATTAAAGAAGGTTCTTGTCATACTTCATGATATGGATCATTTGGATCAATTGAGAAAATTAGCTGGAGATTGTGACTAGTTTGCTTCTAACAGTAGAATTATCATAACGATAAGAAGGAGATAAAAATAGGGAAAGCCCAGTAAGCAAGAACTACCCATACCGATAGGCGCACATGAAATATAGCCACAATAATAACTCAATTGCAAGCTTCTTTAAGATGTCGACCCAAACCAATAAATGAAACACTACTGGTCCAATGTTTAGGACTTCGAGTGATCTCGCCTACCTTCAAGAATGGCTCCATCCTTCTTTGCAACAAACGAAATACCATCGATACCGCACTAAGGACTATAGGTGATTTTGCTTGCCTTCAATGGTTATCAATCTTGCTAGTTCTTATACTCCATAACATCCAAAGTAGAGCTCTCAACTAGAACAACCTTTAAACTAGGAATGAAAGTGGCATTAACAAACTAAAAAAAAAAAGAGAGAGAGAATGAAATGAATGTATGATTATAAGGAACGAAGAAGCAAAAGAATGCAAGAAGAAGAAAAAAAAAGGTATGATGAAATGGCATGAGTAGTTTACCTTAGACAAGAAGAAGAAAGGGGAAAAGGATTCTTGTGATTTGCCTCCTCACTCTAGAATATAACTGCTACATATTATAGGTTTTGTCCTCTTTAAAGGCAAAAAAGGAAAAGTGAAATGGACAGGTGTCTAATTTTTAATGGGAATGAACTAATAAAAATAATATTCAGTATCTTACCTTTGTCTAGTAGCACTGCTAAGGCTTAAGAATTCATACGATGTCCAACTATATACGTGATTCACCTTTTGGATATTATATATATTTCTTTTAATGAAATGTAGCTCCTCATTTGAGATCATATATGTTAAAATATATATAATAAGAGTCATAGGCATGGTGAAATGTGTGCATGGAAATCAAAAGTTGAAAAACTTACTCATGATTGCAAACCAACGAATTTGAAAGGCGACGCTGACTCAATTTAACAAAGGCATCCTTGCTTATAAATGATCAAAATTGGAGAATGTAATATTCCCAAGGACGGAGAATTTTGATTTAAGAGCTGAACATACCACATTAAAAGAAGAATGAATGTGTATCAATACAACTTAAGGGGGGTGCAATTCTACCAGTTTAGTGAAATAACGGATCCATTTGCAGTTTAATTTATGCAAGCTACTAAAACTCTAGTTCAAAAGATGATTGGCACATAGGATCTTGTACTAATAAGCTAAACATGATGACCAAGCTACCAATGAAGCATGAATAAACAAGAATAAAGTCAAACCAAAAGGCAATCAGTTCAAATGAGTTAAGTAAGAAGAGTGACTAGATCTACACACCCTATCGAAGAGGGTATGCTCAGTATATTGCCTCGGGGGCAACATACAACCTAACCCAGCTGAAGTATGACACACGATTAAAAGATGTTGTGAACTTACACACTGAGATGATTTCTAAAGAACTTAGTAGTGGTGTAGCTATTCAATAGCGTATACGCACCTAAGTTATCTAAAAGGCTCATTTGATGCCCAAACCTCTTCAACTTTGTTCGAAAGACTTTGGTTAGAGGACAAAATGTAGAGGGCTAAAGTCATTTATTAGGCTTTAAGCCCATTGATTAAATGGACTTATCTTATCGAGCTAAGGTGATAAGGCATGAGGAGCCAAGCTCATAAGTTATCAAGATGATCAAGGGAAATCTGGCATGTTAGCCTTAGGGTAGGGTCCATTGGATTAGTCCATTCGATCTAACCTTTCTCAACTTGGCTCATATTAATAGAATAAGGCCATTTAGGACTAAGTCTATAAAGGAGGCCCATCTCAAGTTCATTAAAAAGAAAGGATTGATCCTAGCCCTTAATCATCATCAAGATCATATACTTCTAGTGTCTCAATGAAATTCAACAAATGTTCCTTAGCACTTCCTTTCTTGCCATTAAATAGCATGAACTTTGGGCTGACATAATCTTTAGGGTACAACTTTGTAGCAATGTGTTGGTGATATGGAAGCTTCAATTCTGGTATCCCAACCATAGATTTCGCTTATATTTCCTTTAAATACATGTCCAAATCTTCTTTGGTCACAAATGAACCTCTCTACGTCAATGCTTCTACCCTCGGTGACATCATGAGAGAAGGGTGCATAGGCACGAAAGTCACAGGTGTAAATCTTGTAGACATGAGATTCACTGATGTTGGTTATACAGAGTCATCAATCATGATATGTGGTATAGCACATGAGAATGTCGAGCCTCCAATCTAAACTCCTTGGTTCCTTACTTCAGGTAATGAATCTTGTGTAATTGTAGGTTCTACGATAAGAAGTTGTTCCGCAACTCTAGGAGTGACATGCTCGTTGACAACAGGAAGGTTGAGTGGAGTGTATTACTGCACTACATTAGAAAGATTCGAGGAAGTTGCTCCTTGTTGTACAACTGCAAAGGCAGCCAAAGTAAGCGCATATTGGGTGAACATCAGCATAAGTTCACCTAAGGTTCAATTAGTCTCTCGTTGCTTATGCATCAATTGTACATTATCAAGGATGCCTTCCTGCATGCCATCTCCTTGATTAGTGTCTCCAGCTGGAGGTAGGTTTTGATCATGGGTCACAATAGCAGCATCTTGCTCTTTATTAATTCCATCAATAGGATAGGGTTGTCTTCGCCTTGGAGGTATCACGATGTAAGTATCAAGTCTTCCCTCTCCAATGGAGTCGTCAGAAAATGTAGGAGTGTGGGCATAGATATAGGAATCCCGTATGTACCGCGTATGAAATCATACTATATGTGACTAAGAAAATGACTTAAGTAACTCATATGAGATGATTAAAAGAGAAGTGTACAAAGAAGGAGTAAATGATCTTAACAAGGCTCTAATACTTTAGTGATAGGTGGAGAAGCTCAAAGGCATTAAACTCTACTAATGATGAAGAAAGATGTAATATTTCTTGAGATGTTTGAGTGTTTGATCTTTTACGATAAGAATCTAGTAGAGTAACGATGTTAATGTCAATTCTCTCCCCGTGCAAATGAAGAAGAGAGAGGGGTATTTATAGATGGTGGCATTTGATCTCATTCATTGGATCTTGATGACGATTAAGGGTTAGGATCAATCCCTTCTTTTTAATGGACTTGAGATGTGCCTCCTTTATAGGCTTAAGCCCAAATGACCTTATTCTATTAGCATGAGCTAAGTTGAGAAAGATTAGACCAAACGGACCAATCCAATCGACCCTACCCCAAGCTCACCATGTAAGATTTCCCTTGATCATCCCAATAACTTATGGGCTTGACTCCTCAAGCCCTATTACCTTTGCTCAATGAGTTATGTCCATTTAATCAATAAGCTTGAAGCCCAATAAATGAATTTAGCCCTCTACAAGAATCATATTTTTTGTTTTGTTTGACTCAATTTGGTTTATGGATTAGTTTTGTTTAATCCCTTATTTTTTTTTTCATTACTATCTCTAATGACCATAAATATAATGTCTACTATCCATGTCGCTTAGAAAAAGAATACTTTGAAGGTATCATAGAGAATATCAATTTAAGTACAACATTTTTTATTTAGTTACAACAAGGATAGTCATTGTGTTAGACAATCAACATCCATATCATTAGGCTATAGAGGTGTGTAAACAGGTTAAATAAGTCAATCCAACTCGACCCACTTTGACTCACAGGTTAAACAAAGTGAGCTTATTTGGCTTGATCTTAAATGAGCAAAAAAACCTTGATCCTAACCCATTTAAAAAACATGTTAAATGGGCCAATCCATAGGCTAAAGATATAAATATATTAAATAAGCCGACCCAAACTAGCCTACTTTAAACTGTCGGGCTCATTTAGCTCACTTTTAAACGAATAAAAAAACCTTGGTTCAGATTAATTTAAAAAATAAGTTAAATGAGCCAGCTCGCAGACCAAAGTCTACTTGCACACCTTCATTAGACTATAAAGGTAATATCAATTTAAGTAAAACTTCAAAAATTTCATATATACCTATTAAGTAGAAACCTAGAGAAGTTCAATGTATTAGAAAATCGATTATAAAATATAATCGGCTATTGAAAACTATAACAAAATGGTATACTGTCTCCATCTACTTGTTAGAGTCCTATATTTCCCAATGTTGATTGTATGGTTTATGGGTAAAAAGTGCGCATGAAAAGGTGTAGAGTTTCTGCACTTAATTTAACGAGTTTCTCTAAAACGTATTTTAACATTTCCCATTAAAAAAAAAAAAAAAAAAAGAAGAAGAAGAAGGAAAGAAGTGAAAATTTTCAATATTTAGTTTTAAAACAATAGGCTTTGAAGTTACAAGAGTGATTTGAATATCGATTGGAGTCTTCTTTATTTCAACTTTCTTCTTAATTAATGTGGTTTTTTTTCATTAATTTGTTCTTTTTTTTTTTTTTTTGAATTTTTCCGGTTGAGTTGCATAGGTTTCACGATTCTCTATTGCACGTTCAAATGTATGTAAATTTTGTACAATTAAATGAATGCATATTATGAGTTTGCCCAAAAAAATTGCTGCTTTTTGTCCCTTATTACTTTCATAACTTGCAAAGCTCCTTGATGAAATAAAGTTTTGCTGTGTTGGGGCGTAAGGAAATTAGATTACAGCTTACATATATAAATAGAACTATAAATGAAAAAATCTATTTATAAGGTATTCAATTTCAACTCAATATTTATATTTGCTTCAATAATAATTGAGTCAAGTTTAAACTCAAACTAAATGAATGGTTCATCAAATCAAGCTCCAACTTTATAATGTCCTGCTCAACTAACCTATGACTATAAGCATAATTGAATTTGAATCAAGCTTAATTAAATAGTTCATATGGCAATTGCATTTTATTAGTATATTTTGTAACATGTGATTGATTCGATGATTTTAGTTAACTTAAGTTTCCATATTTATGCAATGATTACTTAATTAGAATAATATTTATTTTTACTAGTATAATCATAAACCTTTTATCAATTTTAAATAATAATATTGTTAAATCAACAATTACTTGTTCTTTACCAAATAATTACTTAAAAAAAAAACCGTGTGAATAAATTGTCGGCTCTCAATCCAAGGGCAATCCTTGACCGATAAAATTAATAGCAAAAATTTAGCTTTACTGGCCAAATGATTTCACCAATCAGTTAAATTATTTTTATAGTGATTGTTTGGACATGTGATGTAAATTTTCTGATGTCATAGAAAATGTAGTTACTTGTAAGGCGAAATCATAATCATTTTAACCATTATTGAGATTATCCCCTGAAGTCAAGATTTTAACTACTGAAAAATGAAACTTTGACATGAAGACGAAGTCACTACCTTAAGTCATTTGAAAATGGTGACTTCAAGTCACAATGTCAAGTCATTTTAAATCATTTACTTCAAGTCACCATTTTACATAAGGTATTTATAAGATTTTTTTTAGATTCATATTTAGAGATTCTTCCAAAAGAAAATATCGTTATCCTTTTTTTCCCTGCAAGGTATTATCCTTAAAAAACTATCAAAATCATTAGTGACATCACGAATTTCCAAATTAATGCACTTACATTGAACGAAGAAAATGCTGATGCGATTTCTCCTCAAATAGATTACTGATTAGTCTTTTATGTTAATAGACTCTTACAATTTGCAACTAATGTGGCTTCGTCACACTTGACTTGAGGTTGTCTTTAATTAATACCCTTAATAGGAATAGAATCAAATGAAGAATTGATATAAAAATGATTATAATTATATACTAATGTAAAAAAACTAAAACTAATTTGACATTATACCAAAAACAAAATAAAAAATTGATAGTGATACTTTCTAAGGTGTATAAGTATGGTATTTAAAAAATCTAGAATATCTTTACAATTTGATAATTCTTACATTTTAAAGGCCATTGCTTTAAGATTACCAAAAGGCAATAACGGGCATTAATATATTGCTCAATGCTTATGAAAACCAAAAATCTACACGAATTCTAGGCCGAAATACGGTGGTGCTAAAGTAATAGGTGTTGATAGATATTTTTAATAAATAGGCTAAAGCCAAAATTAATAAGATTGAGGCTTAAGCTCAATATTTAAGTTTGGTTTAACAATTTAGTTTGGGTATAAATGTTACTGACTTGCCATAAATAACGTTCAAGACCTCAGGTAAGATAAGATAACCCTCTTTCCCACTCTCTTACTCTCATACAACTTTAAAATTTTTACTCTCACAACAAGAAGGCAACTTAGATATCAGGTAACTATGCTGAAACATATATCCCCTGAAGCCATTTCTCTGTCTTATAAGTATTCACATATCAGAACGAAAATCAACCTAAGAATTGAAAAAGAAAAAGTATTTACTCTTAATTTCCTTCTAAATTACGATTTTCCAATATATTCTATTTTGGATTTGGTTTGCTGGTTGTCTCACATTTGTTTTCTGGAAGATATTGTATGATTCGATATACATGGTTATATTCTACACTTGTTCTTGGAAGGCGCTTGGGGAAGCCATGGAGAATCGACATGGCAATCTCCCTTTTCCAGAAAATAACTGCTACGCTACACTAATTCTTGGAGACGTGAAACAAAGAAGGAGAATCATGGGGGTTTTTTCTTTTTGAAAAAAAGTGTAACCATCTCTTGCACCACCAACCGATTCATAACCGCCAACTTACACCGTATTTTGGGATTCACAATGCAGACTAACCAACGCAAGTTCCATCAAATGATCCTCGTGGAGTTCACATCAACGATGTTCTTAAAAATGAATTACCTATACACTAGTCATCATGCTCGACGCTGTCAAAAGTCAGTTCATAATTGTCACCCTCGACTGCATAGACCAAGAATCAAACGATAGCGGTTGTAATCCTTCCTCCCAGCAAGAATCATTGAAATTTGAAGTCCTCTGCTAAATGCTTGACTAAATAATAAGCAAGTTTGGAATTCCGAAATGAATGGGGACCGTGAAACTATTGCTATTCGCATAAAGAGTAGGACTCCCATTATATACTCATATTCCCTTCTAAGCTCTTTTATCGGTCCCAGAATCCGATCCCGAGTCCTTTGATCAATGGCTTATTGCGCTGGTACAATCTAAGAAGCACAACTGAAATTCTTCCTACAATAAGGCAAAGTTAAAGAGCCAAAGTCAACTGCTAATGGTAGCCAAGCTTCGACAGCTTAATGCCATGTAAATGTGGTCAATTTTATCAAATTCCATGCCACGCGACAGCCCCAAACTCTCAATTTGCACATAAACTGCTGTTGGTATAACCGCTGTCTGGTATAGGTGCCGTGCACTTCAACTTTCAACCGAGTTTCTCCTTAAGACATTTAGTGAACGTGCTTTGCATGGACAGCTCGACACTTGTGTTCTTACTAAACGAATATGGATGCTCTTCTATCCATGTGGATATCCTTTGAAATTACTTACGGATTTAAAAATGAAGCTATTGGAAGTTCCACTTTCTGGATCTCAACTAAGCTCTGATTTGTCGAACTCCAATCTATGCCGAGCTTCCAAGCTACGGCACACACGAGCCGAGATATCTATTGGCATGATCGCGAGTGGCCGGGTTTAAGTATGGACTATACCAACAAGACTCACGATGAACATAGCTACTCGTTGTATTGTAGACCAACTCAAATTAACTTGCTACGTTACGGCAGCCATTTTTTCGAAGCACCAAGTTCATGAGCGACATGGCTGAGTCCTTCCTCAAATGAAGTGGAGCTGTCCACAACCACTACAGCGAGCTTTGACAAGGCAATGTTAAGCTCCTAATGCAGCTAAACAAGGTCCAAGCCAATTACTGAACGACTTCATAGATCTCTGACTAAGTTAATTGTTGTCGAAGCTTTTGTCTCATTAGCACCGAATAGCTCAAGTTCGAAAAATCCGTTGAGCTGCTGAGATCCAAGATGCTAAGAAACATTGATGCCGGGCTATTTCTATTGACTTGTAACAATAGCCAAGACGCTGAACTTTTCCAGTCACCGAACTCCATAGTTGAGCAGCCAGCACAGCTTCTCAACTCATCGAGTTCCAAGCCGTTTCAGACTCAAGTGAATCAAGAATGGCCATACCAAGTCACAGTCGAGCTATTGGATTGTATTGCATTAAGCCAAGCAATTGTCCATCTCCTTGCCGAGTAAGTGCTGCTAACCTATGACAATAGCCGAGAAGCCAAGCTCCATAGAATAGCTATTGAGCAACTCCTACCAAAGCTAACTTGAAGAATAAAGCAAAAACCGAGCAGGACTTATGTTGCAAATCACTTAAATTCGAGTTATACCATACTCAAGCCTGAGCTCCAATCACCTATGGGCATCTTAGCAAGATTCAAGCTCACTCTAGCAAGGCAGCAAGTTGTAAATAAGAGCCAAGCCTACATACCAAAAATCACACGCATATCACAGATTCGGTATTGAATGGTCCGTTCTATGGAAGCCAGTAGTAACAACCCAAGCTTTTATCTCAACCCTTTAGACCAATCACTCATAGCCGAGCTAGAGGATTATAATAACTCACACAAAGAATACTAGCTTAAAACCAAAGTTGAGACAGGGATCTCTATTTCGAACTAATCTCCTACCAACCTATTCGTCAGATCCCCACATGTGTCAAATGTGCCCTAACCCCATAGCAAAGTTTTACTCCAAAAGACAGCCTAAGACTAATCAAGTTGAACCAAGCTAAGCGCCCTAACTGACCACAGGCATCTCACTCCAATTCAGTTTACTTCTTTACCGGACTGATTGGCTCCTAACCTAATCCTGATCAGGTCGGCCCCTAACTTCAACATTTTTTCGCTACACCTACTTTATATCATATTTCTAATGACCAACCACCAAGCGGTACATGTTCCTTGAACACAGCCTTCCAAAATGATTCTTTCTTTTTCATATTAAATATTCTTTATCTCTTTTACCTCCTTTAGTATGTTTCATGTAACCTAATTGTAGAATACTCTTTTGTCATTTCATATATGTAAAGTAACCTTAATAGATGGGTATATAAACCCTCACTTTCTTGTACGTAGACAATCAACTAGTCAATATAGAATTATTCATGTTGAGCAACCTTAATATTTTCATTATCATTCAACTCTTATTTATTTCCTTTAGCTAGAGTAGTGGCGAGTAACCCTTCAGTTCGAGTCGATGTGTCATATCCAGCGGATTGTAGGCTGAGTAGGATTGAGTTGTGTGTTATATCCATTCAGTAGCTACTTGGACTTTGCTAACTTTTTCCCTATTTGTCTTTTGTTTGCTTTGTTGTGATGCTTCTCCGTGTATCCAACCCCGGAGACGCATCATCCATCATGCTAAATTATTTGGCTCCATGTCGAGTATTGAGTTTACAAACAAACTAAGCCGAGCATATTCGACTAAGGCCGAGTTCCTAATACTTGAGTCTACACCGAGCTCTTAAGTATAACATCAGCTTACACTTTAAGACAACGAATGCTGAACCACGAAAACCAAAATCAAACTGAGACCAAGCTACTCCTATTTCAAACTTCTTGTCAATCACAAACCTTTCTATGCCAAGCTATGTCAAAGCCGAGTAAACCCTTAAAGGACCTCCTTAAGCATTAAAGCCTAATAGCATTCCAACATCTATAAATTCTAAGCCGACAGTGGATAAGTCAAGTAGCTTTTTAACAAGCACAAACAAAATCAATTTAAGCTCCATAAGCTGACTAAAGTTGTCAAGCTATTAACTGTAGTATGTTGTCCATCCCCTATGGATTTTTGAGTTGATACAATCCAAAGTGGTTAAGCACACGCAAACAATCTAAATTAGGAACAAATGCCACAGCTGATGTAAGTTGACAATCCGAACTTGAACTAAGCATGACAACCAAAGACGAGCTCACTTACGAACCCATCTACCATCCTTCAACAGCAAACTTGGCTGAGCTACTCACTTCACTGAATGGTCAAACTCCAAACTTTATGTTGCGTTGCCGAGACGCTACATTGAAATGGTTGAGCTGCCGTTTTAAGTAAATGTGTACAAGTGGGCTTTACCCCATAAGCCAACCTGTTTAACCCGCTTTTTAAGCTAGTTTAAGCCAAGATTTTTTTGCCCGTTAAAAATAGGCCAAAGTGGGCCAGTTTAGGTTGTCTTGTTTAATATATTTATGCATTTGACCTACGAGCTGGCTTATTTAACTTGCTTTTTTTAATGGGTGAGGACTAAGGTTTTTTGGCCCGTTGAAAAGTTAGCCAAATAAGCTCGACCTGTTTAACTCATGGACTAAAGTAGACTGGATTAAACCGGGTTAACCCGTTTAACCCATTTGCATGCCTCTAGTTTCGAGCTTTTTCCACCATCGAAGTCAAGCTAATTCTAGCAAGAAAACTAAGTTCCAAATTGAATAGCAATTGGCCTTAAAATCCGAGTAGTTCGCCAAGGCATATTAGATAAGCACTAAGCTCAAGTTCGACTATACAAGCTAATCGAAGCACAAACACTACATTTGTTTTCAAATTTAAAAATTTCAAGCCAACACAAACCCATGCTATGTGGACCAATATATGGCGAAGCTATTAGCTAACTTAATAAAGTTGAATTCTAATTTATGCTAAGCTCCAATTCATGTTGGACTATGATTTACATTAAGCTATTCTTAAAGAAATTGCAAAGCACTCCCCTATGCAAACTAGCTCTTGCTTCAATGGATATTTTAAACTTCATGCAAGCTTATCTCTTTTGAGTAATATAGTTGAGCTTCAAGTATCCAAAAGAATTTCTCTTACTCTAAGCCTTTTAAGTATCATGCAAATTTCCATCATGCTGACCTATTGATGCATTTACTTTATCTCTAGTTTATGTGCACAAGAGACTTGAAAACAACTTCCATCCTTTATCAAGCTCTCTTTGCTAAGCATTCTGATAGAAATTTTCTTAGCTGACCTACAAAATTTTTACCCGAATGGCAATGAAGGTTTGTTCTATGTAGAATGGAAGCAACTGACGCAAAGCTGATATAAACCATCCAATATCCAAAGTACTGACCTAAGCTAACCTATTAGGGAAGTCTGAATTAACCAAACAATAGCTCCTCACTTCGATATAATCCATACTCCTTGCATAACAAACAATAACAGCTAAGTTCGTTAGCCAAATTGAGCTATCTTACGAGCCACCATAGCATGACTGAGCATGCCAATACACATGGATGGGACAAAATAGACCAAAGCTGTCTATGTCAAAGACTAACATACATGAAGCCTATGTATGATGATTGAATCCCATGCGAAGTAGAAAATATGTATTTTCCTTTGTCATTTTCAAGAGCAACTTTGGGGGAAAGATTCAAAGTACTTATAACATAGCAATTCCTTCGAGTGACATAACGTATCATTGTGATTACCAGCTAAGATTCATACATTTATTAAAGTTATGCACCAGACAACTACTAAGTTGTAATTTTGAACATACAACGCCAAGCTCGATATTAAGATAAGTGAAACTTTACTATTGCTATTTTTTATTTTTCCATTATCTATTCTTCAAGATGTACATTTCACATTATGCTTTATGCTAGTCAATTATTAATATTCATACTTTATTCATGTATAATGTATCTACATAATGCTCCATGATTTGAACTTTGACAAACTTAATAGAGGAAAGTATCGACTATTTGATACTTATAATGACTTGTTTAGTCCCTTACAAGGTTATTTTTACCCCTATTAGAGACAAATATGGAGGCTCAAAGATGAACATAGGCTAAAGAAATGCCCTCTGCCTTAAGCCCACGCAAACATAATCTGCTAATGGGTTACTTTTCAATAGCTCTAAATTCTATACACTACAAACAACAAGCTAGTATAAATTCAATTTCTTTGTTTAATAAATAGATGGCAAGCTACTTGAGAACCCCAAGCCATTAAGTGACGATAAGTAAAATACCCTAAGTCCTACAACTTGCATGGATGATGAGTGAATAAGCCCGAAGTCCTATACATTAACGGAGTAGAGGCTAATTGGCCTACCTTATGGCCCTACCTAACATAGGTCATGCCTAACTTGAATGACCTATATGCTTTCTTAGTCTCCTCATGCACACCGACCTCTTCAGGCACTCTAGCCTCTTCATGTTGTTGCTTTTTCAAGCATACCACTATTTACAAGTGCTCCAACCGCTCTCAACTTTTGCTTTCTTTAAGCCTTTGCTTTTTCAAGCATTTTAGCCTCTTTAAGGTTCGGATTGCAAACTTATCCATTGATGCCACAAAATCAACCTCCTTAACTACTCTTTTTGTTGAGGCTTAAGTCCAATATTCAAGCTCAGTCCAACAATCCAATTTGGGTCCAACTTCTACTTACCGATCATAAATACCATTCAAGACCCCCAAGTAAGCGGACCCTCTTTCCTACTCTCTTACTTTCATACAACCTTATAGTTTTTACTCTCACGATAAGAAGGCAAACTTAAGTATTGAAGTGGTCGTAAGGAAGCATCCGTTGACACCCCCAAAGTTGTTTTTCTATCTTATAGGTACTTACATACTGGAATGAAAATCAACCAATAACAATAGGTTAAATTGCTTTAACTTATATTCTATTGTCGGTGGCTTTCCTTTCCTTTTTGAGTTGTGTAGAGACTTAAAGTTAAATCAAATAAGTGAAGAGAAAGTCATCTTAAAGGGTTATATTGTCCACTCTCTGTTAGAAAGTTGCTTGTTGCTTCCTTTGTAGCTACACTATAGATAAATAGATAGATAGATTTGACTATAAAGAATGCTTTGTATTGATATAAACTATATACCAACAATTTAAAAAAAAAAACAAAAAGAAAAAACAAAGAGAGTTAAAATTACTTACATCTTTTGTGCTAATAGGTGTTTTACCCTCAATTTATATATATATATAGAGAGAGAGAGAGAGAGAGAGAGAGAGAGAGAGAGAGCTGATAAACACAATTTTTGGTGCCCATATAATACATTATTTTCTTCGGGTAAAATTGTATATTTATCACAAAAAGTACCAAAAAGTACAAGATAAATGACATATGAGACACAAATTATTTATAGACAGATATACATTAAACATAAATAAAAAACAAGTTAGATATTCCACCGAAACAGAAAAAAAAAAAAAGTTAAATACTAATAAAGACTAATATAAAATCATGAAAGTGGAGGGACCATAATGTTGGAACCTAATGTAGCTCACTCATATGAATAAAAAAAATGCAATCATCTTTATTTCGAGTTAAAACATACTTCTAAAAATTTAAGAGAGAAGGAGATAAAACTTTAAAATAATAGTCTTTGAATTTGATTATAAATGAAATAATGATACTTTAGCTTCTACAAAAACTATTTATGATATTTCCTATAATAATTAATTTCCTAGCAAATTTTACTAATTACAACTACTATTATCTTAATTAACTAACTAATCTTAATAATTATAAATATTCACCTAGTTGCTTAACTAATATCTAAAATCATAATAATTTCTCCCTCCCTTGACAAAAATCTTATCCTCAAGGTTTCAAGGAACGAGATAAGAAAATAAATAATAATTAACTAATCATATTTAATAAAAGTAAAAATTTATCAACAATACTAAAGAAACTTGAAGTATTTATTATTGGTTTATCTTTATAGAATGACCTTTCTTGTATATGACTTAACTCTTCAACACACTTAAATATTATCTTCAAGATTAAGTGCAAATCTCTTTCAAAAAATATATTACTCATGAGAAACCTAAGTAATGACTTTAATGACTCCTACTATTACACCGTAATCGACATTAAGGAGATTATCATCTACCATTTTCATATTTTGATTCTTTGAAAATCCACATAATTAAATTACCAAAATTTCTTAGTCACTCATCTTGGATATTGATATTGATATTGGAATCTTATTGTTTTACAACAACAACAACATTTTCTTAATCATTGTTTTGAACCATTTCTTAAAAATTTTCTTCATCAATAGTTTCTATGGCTAATGTAATATCTTTAGCATACTGTTTCATCCATTTCTCTTCTTTAATATATTCAACAATTAATTCTTCCAAATATTTATTACTTGCTATGAGTGTACTTAAATCTTCTTCCACCTTATCAAATGATGCCATCAATTCTATTCCAATACTTGTGTTTGCACAATTATTTACTTTAATGACTTTTCTATTTACGCTAACTTAATAGAATCTTACAAATTGATCATGACTAAAATAAAAAATGAATTTGAATAGCAAATGAAAAAGTTGTGATAATAAAAGAAAGGATAAATGAGATCAAATCAATGAGAATTAATCAATAAAAACGGATAAAAAAAATTACCAACAAAAGCACCATTGTTAGAATCTCACATAATCTACTCATATGAATAAGAAAAAAAAAATCATCTTTAGTCCGAGTAAACGACAAACTCCTAGAAATTTGGAAGAGAAGGAGAGAGAACTTTAAAATAATAATTCTTAAATTTGATTATGAATGAAATAATGATCTTTTAACTTTTACAAATATTATTTATAATATTTCCTGTAATAGCTATTTTCCTCACAAACTTTATTGATTACATCTATTTTACTTCTTACTTAACTAGCCAATCTTAGCAATTATAACTATTTACTAAGTTGCCTAATTAATATCTAAAATTATAATGCATAACCAATCTTACAAAAGCTATTTAGTGATTGTATTTTTATGTTAAAAAAAAAATCCTTGTAATTGTATAATAATATATTAAGAGCTGTGAATTTTTCAACCATTTTGTTTTTAAAATTTAGTTGGTCAATTGACATTGTTGAAATTGTTCAAGATTTTATTTGTCACTTGGTGGAATGAAAGCTATCTATAAATGACATAAATATGGTGACAATCTTAAATAAAACCATATTAGGTGCCATTTGCTATTTGCAATCAAGGTTTAGTAGTGATTGGAGTGAATTGAATGAGAAAATAAGGGGATATGGGTTCTTGATAATAGTTATTGACAATAAGCTATTATTAATTAGAAGCATATGTGTTTTCTTTTATCTTTTCTTTTTTTTTTTTTTTTTGGAATAAAGAGAAAGAAGTTAAAATGTCTTTAAAAGGATTTTTAAAATGATTGAGGAAATTATAAGCTTTCGATTTCAAAATGAATCACTCAGCAAATAAGTCTCATTTATTCATTGAATACTCATAAATCAAACTATTGTATATTTTCTATAACTAAATTAAAATTGCAATTAGGTATCATTTAAGCAAAGTGACAATAGAAAGGAGAAAGGACAACTAACTATAATTGTCAAAATCGTGATTTTACTTATATAATTCTATAAGTTTACGATTTTTAGAGACATTTTCGAATCAACTCAGGTGTGATTTATTTTAATGTAAAAATCTACATTTTTAATTGAGTTTACAAGCAAACTTCATAAAAACTTACAATTTTAACTTAATATACCGATTCTATATATCTAAGTTAAATAGGCTAAAATATATATATATATATATATATATAACTAGGCTTCTACAAGTCATTATCATCTTTCGTATTTTATTCCAATTTTTTTTCCTATTTTAATCTCTTATTTTATGTTCATTGCATCCATCTAAGTTCTAGCTTCAATAGCAAAGTTTATAAAGAAAACTATATACTTCATTTTATACTATCAATAACTTAAAACGAGTTAAAATATTTTATTTTATTTTATTCATTGCTTTTTTAAAAAATAATGGAAAAAATTTTAATTTCGACTTTGTTTGTCCTTAATCTTTATATGTTAGATTATATATTAAGAATCTTTATAGAAAAAGAACTTACTTTCTTCATTTTTTTTTATTTGCATAATATGATTCAAGTTTTGAATAATTATCATAAGTATATCTATAATTTTTTAAGACTATTTTATATGGCTTAAAAAAACTTTTTTTTTTTTATCTTTTGATTTTATGTTCTTATTCTACATAACCTCTAGTGATTCCAAGTGGAATCATGATTGACAACCCTATAACTAATAGTTAGCATTGGATATGGAGCTCTCTTCTCACTCCAAAGATCAAACTTTGTCTATAATGAATATGCAATGATGGACTACCTAAATTCACTAAAAGTATGAAAAATTCTACCAAATAATGATGGTAGATGCTCACGATGTAAAGAGAAAAATGAAGATCTAGCTCATTTGCTAAGGACCTATATACATATGAAGCCTATTTAGCAACTAGTACTACTAGATCATCTCTAGCTAAACTAGCACATTACTCTACAAAGATGGATTGAGAGCAATTGCAAGTTTTGTAGAAAGAATTTACATCTAAAAGAGCTACCATAGGTTACAATTATTGGCTTTGCATTGTAGTCTCTTTATATAAACTTAAGTAACAAATTATATGAATAAATCAATTCAAATAGAAACATTCCATTATACCAAATGATTAGATATTAAGCCTATGAAAATTGAGGAACTAAAAGGAAAAGACATTGCTTTTCTTAGTCTTCGTAAGAACAATATTATGGTATTCGTTGTTTAAAGGGGATGCCTTGCATTTGGTAGACTCCCATGAGGCTAAGTAGGAGGAGTTGTTAGAGATAAAAGAGACCAATGGATCATGGGCTTTTAAAGCAAGTAGTGAAAATAGATATTTTAAGCATTGGATGGAGATTAGTTTAGGGCCTAGACTACTATCAACTCATGAGAATGGCTAAAATCAAAGTCAATATGGACTATAAAGTAGTAATTTAACATGTGAAAGGTAACTATAATTATTCTAATAAATTATCTCATATTATTAATGCTTGTAGGGTAGAACTCTCCTCTTTTAAGGACATCAAGTTGAAGTTTACTTATCAACAGTCAAATTTTGTTATAGATAATGCAGCATTTGTAGTACTTAATCAACTATGTTTAGGGGAAGTAATCTGTTTTGTTCCTTCTTTCTATTGTAACCAAAGGTCTTAGGCAAGATCATGTATTTATATATAAATTATGGGGAGCATAGAACTTGTAATATTGTAATAAAAAGATAATTCCCCTTTTGCTATACAAATAATTTACCTCTTTTATTTGAAAAGAAAAAGAACATCATCTACATATTCTTATAGAGTTAAAGGGATAAAATCTCTAAAAGTTGATATCAACGAATAAAGACTCATTAAATTCAACCTTACAAGGTTGTAAATATTATACTAAAGGTATTTTAACACCAACTCATTGGTTTACATAGATAAAATATTATGAAAGAAATAAGCCTATATAGATGTATAATTTGATGATAATGATAGCATATTATTCCTTGGGGAATGATTAGTTGTAAAAAATTGATTTATCATAATTGGAAGTCATCATTTTAGCCTACTATTATGTTGTTTGCTACATAAGTGGGTTCATGGTAATAGGGATGTCACTAAGGTAGGTTTAGAACAGGTTTTGCAAAACTTAAATCTAACCCATTATCTTATAAAGTTTCCTAAAACCTTATAGGGTATCTTATAGGATTTTTACCCTATTTGTAGAACCCACCCCTATAAGGTTTTATAAAACCTATTAAAAACCTAACCTAACCCGACCCTTTAGTACTAAAAAAATTCAAAAAAAAAAAACGATTTGCAAGTATACATAAAAAATTAAAGCAAATAGTGTATGGGTTGTTTTAAATAATAAAACAAATTGCATATGATTATTCAAGACTAAACCAACTTTTTTTTTATTTTAAATTAATACACGATTAATGAAAAGGAGATGGATGAAAATTGAGAAATGCAACCGACTGATTGAGAGAGAGCAAAGGCAAGAGAAGAGAGTCACAAAAAATATAAAAGAGAGAAAGAGATGAGGCTAAGGTTGAGGTTTTCTTGAAAGACAAAGCATGAAAGAGACAAGATACTTCTTATTAATTATTATGTTTTATTATTTATAACTAATACTAAATTACTAATATCATATTATTATTTTTAATCGGGTTTAGGTTTTTTATCAAATTTTTTCTAATTGAAAACTTATAAAGTTTGAGAACTACTTCTAAAACCCTATAAGATCAAATACTACAAGGTTTTTAGTGGGTCGGGCATGTCAAAAACTCTATAATGATCTATCTAGTGACATCCTTACATGGTAATTTTAAAGGCAATTGATCGAAGACAAATACACCTATCAAATCATAATATAATAAATAGACTATTCGAGTGTCAATCCTTTAGAGAATTCTATATGATTAAAATGAAATACTTGAATTACTAGTAATTCTTCTTATTTTCCAATTTGTAACTTAGCAATTAAACTTAAATTAATTAAAAACCCTAACTAATAATTAAACTCTAATTAATATAAACTAATATAACACAATAAAATAAAATAAAAGATTATAAGCTAAATAATTAAAAAGAACATAAATCTTAGTAAATCCTTTATTTACTACTTTGCTCTATGAAGAAACTTTCAATGTCAATTACTTATTAGACCATAGCAATTCTATATATAAGTTAACTGGAATTGCTTCTCAAATGAACTCCCAACCTTATATACTCTACTCAAATCACTCCTATAATAGAATATATTAAGATTGCATTAAGTCCTTGAGTTTCACTATTAGGTTACCTTAATTTGGAGAAATCAAATAGCTAATCACTTAGTCTATTTCAATTCCTTCTAATTACACCAATCCATTCACAATAGAATCTTGCAATCTCTTAAGCAAACTCTAACATTGAATTAATAACTTAGGTAAATATTAATCCATACAAGAGGGCATAATACAATTAGATTACAATAGTAAATATCATTTACTGAATAAACAAAAAAATAGTCACATAGAAAACTAGTATTCAATAATGATTTATTGAAGAATCAACTAAAACAAGGAATAAAACTATGAAAAGGAGATGTGTACAAAAAGATTTTTCCCAGATACTGGTAAAAAGAGTAAAGAAAAGAAACAACCCTAGTCTTAGTCTACTCCTCCTTCTCTTCCAAGGCTCAATCACACATTTTACTCTCTTAACTTAGCCAGACTTAAAGATTGAGGGTTATAAGGAAGTTCCCAAAAATAAGGAATTCTCTTCTCAATAATATGTTCATGCCCCAAGATTATAATAATGAACTCTAGGCATGATTCTCATTGCAATAAAACTCTTGAAATTCTTGGATGCAAGAATCATAGGTAAGATTCACGAGTGTAATCTCTAATCATGATCTTCTCTAATAATGATCTCCTCTAACCTTCAATTTTCAATAAAATTTTGCTTCCCTACCATTGTCATTAAACATATTTTTTTATCAAAACTTTAAAACTTTATCAAATTCTTCTAAAAGTCATCAAGGCTTTAATAATCTCTCTATTCAATGCTTACATATCAAATATTTCATAAATAAGCCTCAAATACCTAGAAATTAAAACTATTAAGTACTAAAATCTTAATAAAACTACTTTAAAATATATTTATAAAATGAGTTTTATGAAATTCCCCCATACTCAAGCTTTTGTTTATCCTCAAGCAAAACAAATAAAGACTAAGGAAACATCTCAAGGACAATAATTCAAATCACATGGCTAAAAAATTTACATCCTTAGTCATTATCTAAAGCTCAGTAATTTCTTCTCAAATAATTACCTAACTTTCTTTACAAAACATTGCCCTTAAAACATTACCTTGAAAATTATATTAGAATTTAGTAATTAATTTAGATAATCCATAGTTAATATTATCACTTGAACAAATATTAAATTGAAGATTAAAAAAAAATCAATAAACTAAGAAAAGAGTTGTAAGCATTTCACCATTATAACTCAAGAGTATAGAGATTTATCTCTAGTATTATTATTTTTTTTCAAACTGAAATTGGATGCATATCACATTAACTCATCCTTTGATCATCTCCTTATTATTAATTTTCTAAAGGAATTCTTTTTTTTTTTTATTTTTATTAAACTGGAGCCATTTCATTAGTCAGTAAGTCCCAAACCAAATGATTTGAGGCTATTAGGTAATAAGACCTTTGAACCATCCACAAAGGATCTCAACTAAATCATTTATGGAATCTATTATACCTAAATCTCCAAAAGTCAATAAAACTATGCAATAAAGGATAATGTAACAATGGAATGAACTATATAGATCATCAATCAGGAAGAACATATCTTTGTTACTTGAAAAATCACAAAAGATTACACTAAAATTGAAAGGAAGGGTGAGTTTTAGAGAGAGAAATAGGTAGAATGAAGGCTAGAGAAGGAAAATAGAAAGTGAAGATGGAAGAGAATGAGCATGATGTTTAAAATAAAGAAGGATCATGGTTAGGATTATAGTCATGATTCATGACTATGATTCCAACCCTTGATGCACAACTTACCTATTCATGATCATTATTGAGAATCACAAGTGTGATCCTTGGTCATGATTTTCTTTGACCATTTTTACTTGATTCTAGAGAAGGATATCACACCTAGGTTCTCAAGCATAAACCATCATGATTCTCTCTAACTTATGAAGCTCAAATATTCCTTGAATTCAAGTCTTTTAGCCTATAACAACTTACAAGACTTATGCACATGATTAAGCAAATGACTGAAGACTAACTTTCAAAAAGAACAAATTTTTTAAAAGAAAAAAAATTCATATTGAACTCAAATTATTTAGCTACTAAAAAGAAAAATGACTATGTAAGTAATTAACAATGTCAAGCAAATTAAAAATCATCCTGACTAAGAAAATTCTAACAAGTAAATTTTAAAAGAACAAAAACTTGGGTTGCTTCCTAAGGAACATCGTTAGGTCGATGGAATCCTTATTCTCTCTTTTTTTTTTTTTTTGTTTAAATCCCATATGTTTGGGATTTGACTTAGTGTTTCCTAGTAAACTGCCTTGTTTCCTTTCTACGATAGTCCTCGTCAATTAACCCAATTGATTCTCCAGATTACATAATGATGCCTTGGTATTTCTTAATGCAGCTTCAGTAGCTTAAAATCCTACATCAAAGTTACTCGTATACTTGTTTAGAATGTCCTCTAAATAAGTATTCCCACTTTGTTGTTGAGTTTAACAACCACCAAATAGAGAGTTTTTATTCTATTGTTGACTTCCTTAAGAAAAATTCAGATGATTTCTCCATCTTGAATTGTAGGTATTGGTGCAACGATTGGTTTGAGGCCTATTAGTAAGAAAATTAACCTGTACTTGATCATCAGCCGGTGTCTCATCCTGTACAACATGCATCGATTTCATTAAGCCATCTAATTTCTTGCTAAGACTTTCACTTGAGCAACTAGAGTTGTACTAGAGTCAACTTTAAATTTCTTGGCTACTTTTACTTTTGCTCTCACCTTATCCTACTAAGAGTTATTCATAATCATGTCCTTAATCAACTTTTAGGCTTAATTTGATGTCTTTGCACTCAGATTACCTCTTACTACAGTTTCAATTATTTGTCTAGTAGGATCATTAAGACTATTATAAAAAGTTTGAATCTATATCTACAACAGAAGACCATGGTGTAGACAAAACCTCAAGAGATCCTTAAATCTTTCCTATGTATCAATAAGAGTTTTTCCATCGATCTAAGCGTAAGATGATTTATCGCTCTTGAACTTTGTAGTCTTAACAGGTGGAAAATATTTCCTTAAGAATTTCCTAACCAAATTTTCTTAAGTAGTGATTGATCTTTTGAAAGTGAATTTAGCCATTACTTAGTGTAGACATCCCTTTTTGCTCCAAATAATATATTTTAAAAATAAAGGAAAAGAGTACTAATTAAAAAATACAAAAAATAGAAAATATAGAAAAGTATTTGAAAAAGTGTAAAAACTGAAAAAAAAATGAATAAAAAATAAATAATTTACAAAATTTTTTAAGAGTATTAGTAAAATAAAGGTGAAGACCATCCAGGAGGAGGGTAAGCCATTTAGGAGTTAGTGATTACAATCTAGCCCAGGCTATTAACTTCTTTGTAATTTGCTTACAATAGAGATCGAGGCACAAGCAGATGGCCTATTGATAATAAACATACACATATATAGAGGGGACTGAAGTTGAAGCCTTGCTACTAGCACTTAGGTAGAATTTTTTTTTCTTTTTGACTTCAAATGCCAAGTGTCAGCTTGTGATTGGTTGATACTAGCATTCTCTTCCGCTTTCTTGCACTTTCCCTTATTTTGTTGCTCATTAAACTCCTAGTCAGTCGTGTTTCAAATCCCTTTTGATCCCTTTAATTTTGCAATTTTACCAAATTATTGGTAAAATTGTAAAATAGACTTAGAGTACTACGCATCAAGTACAAGAACTTATCTAGATTAATGCCTTAAGGCAATCAAAATTAAATTGAAAAAATGGGGAAAAAAAAAGGCTTGAATGTGTCATTTGAAATCCAATTTGACCCATCCTTGATTACTACTTTTCATCAATTTCCAAAGCTTCTTATGAGTATTTTTAAAATTCTCAAGTCTCTATTAATATCATTTGACCATCAATTACTCAAGAAATACAATCATATTCTTTGAATTCGAGATTTAAGCCTAGTCAAACCCATTAACTTAATAATTCAAATTCATTGTAATTTAACACTTTCCATGCCAAAACAGAGCTAAAAGAGTATAAAAGGGGACATAGGCAATAGTTTTCAGGGATCACTAATCATCAATCATCATTGATTCTCACTCAACAAACATTTACATCCTCTTTCTCTCTCTAAGTCACCATTCTCTCTCTCTCCACAAAGTTGTCTAAGCTCGAAATGTTTCAAGCAAAACCAATGACATAAGAAGCATCTCTAGAAGCTAAGCTTTCAAACCTAGCCTTCTCATACATAGTCGCACCCTCTATGTCAAGTTTTACCATCCTAGGGGTTTTGAAAATCCTAAGCTAAGAACCACTCCTCTTGAAGCACTACACTTTGGTGGTTATCACCTTGAAACACCAACATGACCAAGCTTGTGGTAGCCTAAAACCTAAGACCTACTACTTACTCTTATTACAATAGCTACCTTTAGCCGCTAACTCCCAATACCTTAAAAACCACCACCATTCATGGTGGCACTTATCTTAGACCCACTATACCTAATCTAAAATGCAAAAAAGCGCCCTTTCTCACCAAAAAATAAAATAAAATAAAAGTCCCAAAACGCCTTGGAACACCCCTTAACAGCTTGAGCTTCTTCTTCTTCTTTATCTCCTCCATTGATAGGTGTAAGTTACGTGGGCTCGACCTAAGTCTGATACGAATCTAGCTCCACGATCACACTTCCTCTAGCATAGGTTTAGCCCCCTTCCTTCTTTTTTTTTTTTTATTTGTATTTTATTGCGTTGTATTTTTTTTTATATATTCTATTATAGTCAAAAAAGAAAAAAAAAAGAAAGAAAAAAGATAAGAAAGCTTTGGTACTTTATCTTATTTTTATTTTGGATTCGAAAAAATATAAAAAAAGAAAATAAATAAATAAAATATATGATATAAAAATAATAAAACATGTTTCATCACCTAGAAAAATCCTTTTTCCCAAATAAATAAAAATAAATCAATCCCTTTCAAAATTAGAACTTTCCTTAGATTTTTCCAAAAAAATGAAAACACCAATTTAGGACTCTTTCTTATAATTCTTTTTAAAAAAAATAAAACCAAAATGAAAAAAAATGTAAACTTAAATGTTTTCAAAACTAAAAGAGACCAACAAATTAAAGTTTTATCGAAATAAACTACAAAAACTATAATCTCGAATAGTGAGTACGTAGATACCTATGAACAACCATGAGGCGACTTAAAATAGGGTTTTTTTTTTTTTTAATTTTCCCTTTTGTAAATAAATAAATTTAATTTCTTAATTTCTTCTTCTTGTGAATGAAAATAGTTTTTTTTCTTTTCTTTCTTGTAAATTAAAATTTTCCTTTCATGTAAAAAGGGTATTTTAAAATGAATAAAACTAAATTCAAAAGGTTAAGATGATACACGTTAAGGTTTAATAGGTTAGCTCCTAAATAAAAAAACTCTAGATTTCAAAATTAGTTTTTCAGATTAGTGACTAAGTTATAACTAATCAACCCAATTAGTTATGAATTAACCTTTTCCCGACTCTAATCGGGGTGGCGATTCCAAAATTTATTGTTTTAATTAAAAAAGAAGATTTTCCTTAATTCTTCGTCAAGCATTTATATCGAATAGGTATAAGGTTTTAACATAAATCAGATTAAGGAAAATAAGCAAAAATTAAAAATTTTAGGCTCGACACTTAGCTTTGCTTCAAAGAGTAAAAGGAAATAATCATAGCCTAATCGCATCATCTATAGCCCTATTTATCTTAAAATTGTCACAAATCTCCAAAAAACTTGAAATGTGATTGTTCAAATCCTCATATGCTAACTCATTGAATTAAACAAACTACTACACCATCTAGATTACATTTGGTTGAATCTAGAAGTTGTTCACTTAAACGCTGGCTTAGTTTGGCTTAGTTATACTAGAATAAGCTCAAGTCACAACTAGTTTAGTGTACTTAGACATAGTCGTGTTGGCATCATCTTTATTTCTAGTGGTCTCTTCTAGTTCCTCTTCTTCTTCTTCTTCTTCTTTGAGTTAGAGTAGAGAACCTTAATTGATAAATTCAATTACTTCACGTACTCTCCTATGAAGAGAACAAGTGGTCTTTTCAATTTTAGGATCAAATTCTACGAATCGGTTTTGCTACTCCTAGTCATAAACTGAAAACATTCAAAAGTTGGAGGCAATTAAAAAGAGAATATAACACCATAAGATAATAAAGATATAATATACAAATAAAAAATAGTCAGAATAACTAGTCAAGGGAGTTTCCTAATATGCAAGTAATTTCAAGAAAAAAGTTCCCTAGCAATGGCATCAAAAACTTGATTAAAAGTAAGTGCATCTATCAAATTATAGTATAGTACACGGAACGAGTCTAATGTCAATCCCTTAGAAAGCTTTATATGATTAAGATGAAATACTTAAACTACTAGTAATTCTCTCTCTTTTCTAATTATCCAACTTGGCAATTAAACTAAAATTAATTAAAAACCCTAACTAATATTTAAACCCTAATTAATATAAAATAACAAAACATAGTAAAATAAAAATAAAAAGATTATAAGCTAAACAATTAAAGAGAACATAAACATTAGTAAATCCATTTTTTGCTACTTGACTCTATGAAACTTTTAATTTCAATTACTTATTGGACCGTATGAATTCCATATATAAGTAAACTGGAATCGCTTTTCAAATTAACCCATAATCTCAATTACACTCTACTCAAATTACTTTTAGAATAGAAAATATTAAGATTACGTTGAGTCCTTGAATTCCACTAGTAGGTTACCCTAATTCGAATAAATCAACTAGCTAATCGCTTAGTCTATTTTGATTCCTTCTAATTACATCAATCCGTTCATAGTAAGATCTCGCAATCTTTAAAGTAGGCTATAACATTGAATTAATAACTTGGGTAAATATTAATTCAACATAACAAAGCACGATCTAATTATATCACAATAGAAAATATTTATTGATTGAATAGACAAAAATAATCATTACCTAGAAACTAACAAAAGAGAATTAACTAAAACATGGAGTAAGACTAAAAAGAATAAAGAATAGAAACAACCCTAGCCTTACTTTACTCCTCCTCTCTTTCAAGGCAAAACTATACACTTTACTATCTTAACTTAGCCTTGGACTCTTGTTTATAAGACTTAAGACTTTGGGTTACAAAGACGTTTCCTAAGAAAAAGGAGTTCTCTTCTTAACAACGTGTTATGGCTCTAAATGCCAAGCATGATTCTTATTGCAAGTAAGACTCTTGAAATTCTTGAACACAAAGATCACGAGTAAGAATTACAACATAATATCCAACTACAATCTTCTTTAGCCTTCAATCTTCAACAAAATCTTGGTTTCTTGTCAATATCATCAAACGTATTATTTATCAAAGCTCTAAAACTTTATCAAATCCCTCTAAAGATCGTCAAGACTTCA
Organism: Lumnitzera littorea; assembly: GCA_024138015.1. Classification (NCBI taxonomy): domain Eukaryota; kingdom Viridiplantae; phylum Streptophyta; class Magnoliopsida; order Myrtales; family Combretaceae; genus Lumnitzera; species Lumnitzera littorea. Next base: position 68,167,170 of record JAMXBB010000005.1, on the reverse strand, counting down.
ATAATCTCTTTAGTCAAAACCTATAAATCAAATATTCACAAATAAATCTCAATTACCCAAAAATCAAAACAAATAAACACTAAAATCTTAATAAAACTACCTTAAAATATATGTATAAAATGAGTGTTATTAGCAACTAAGAAAGACAACTACTTAGGAATTATTTCTAGGTTTTTATTTAATAGAGCTCTAAAATTCTAAACTATAACAATTAGAGTGTTAATCATCTGCAAAATGATTCTACACATCACGAGAGGATGAAATTGTTAAACATTCATTATAATTTGTGTATGATGTAATACATGAGGGACATGTTATTGTATATAAAATCATTACCTATGAAAATCCAACTTGTATGTCAAGGAAGAGTTGGCTAAAAAAGAAATTGAAACATTGCTAGACATAATTCAAGTTGTTTAAAGATTTAAGTAAGCTCATTGATGCATCTCCGAGGTCGGACACACGGAGAAACACTACAATAAATGAATCGAAAAGGTAAACAGAAAAGAAATTAGCAAAGTCTGAGTAGCTACTAAATGGATACTACTCACCACTTAATCTTACTCGGTCTACAATCCGTTGGATATGATAAGACATAATTTAAGTTGTTTAAAGATTTAAGTAAGCTCATTGACGCTTCTCTAGGGTCGGATACACAAAGAAACACCACAATGAACGAATCGAAAAGGAAAATAGAAAAGAAACTAGCAAAGTTTGAGCAACTACCAAATGGATATGACTCATCACTTAATCCTACCCAACCTATAATCCGCCGGATATGGTACACTGGTCCAAACTGAAGGGTTACTCGCCACTACTCCTTACTAAAGGGAATAGATAAGAGTGGAATGATAATAAGAACACTAAGTTTGCTCAAAGTGAGTAATTCTGTATTAAAAGGTAAATGTCTGCGTACAAGGAAAGTGGGGGTATTTTACAATTACGTTACATGAATCATACTAAAAAGGACAAAGAATATCCAATATGAAAAAGAATAATCATTCTGGAACATTATGTTAAAATATACATATTGCTTGATGGTTGTACATCAGGAGTATGATACAACATAGGCAGAAATAGGAATTGTCGGTAGTCAAGGGCCAACCTGATTTGGATTGAGTCAAGAGCCAATTAGTCTGGTTAGGAAGTCAGCTAAATTAGAGTCAGGCACTAGTGGTCGGTTGGAGAGCTCGGGTTGGCTAACCTTTCCTAGGTTACTTTCTAGGTCAGTACTTCATAGCTAGGCAAGAGCATGTTGGACACACGTAAGGATCTAATAGATAGGTCGATTGGAGGTTGGGTCGGGATAGGAGTCCCCGTCTCTACTATGGCTTACAGCTAGTATTTTCCATGTAAGCCCTTGAAGTCCTCTAGCTCGACTTCTTATGATCAGTTTAAGGGGTTGATTCCTATCATCTACCTAGGGGTTAAAAAGATTTGTCCTCAAATTTGAAGTGGTTTTTGCTCGTTCTTCTAAGGCACTCGCAGGGTCTTCTTCTATTGGTTAATGGGGAATCAAATCAGACACATTGAAGGTAGAGGAGACACCATAGTCATTAAACAAACTCGATTTAGTAGGCGTTGCGGTTGATCTTCTTTAGGACCTTGAATGGGCCATTAGCTCGAGGAGATAGCTTACTTTATCTTAAGTGTAGGAATCGGTCTCGACTAAGGTGAATCTATATTAAGTCTTCTAGCTGGAAAGAAACAGTTTGGCGGCCTCGACTATCAATCTCTTGCTGTCTCTAATTCAATTTGGTGATCCTCTTTGTTATGGATTGGTGCAGTTCATGTAATTCTCGAGCTCAATCAATGCTGGATTGACTTTCTTTAGTAGCTGCTGGGATGTTGATCATATCTAAGGGAATGGTTGGCTTAAGGCTATAGATAGCCTCGAATAGGGTCTTCCTTGTAGTGTTGTGGATAGTTCGGTTGTATGAGAACTTCATGACTGGTAGGCACAGATCCCAATCCCTTAAGTTCTTCCCCTACAATAAGTCTAAGTAGATTGCTTAGTGTCTTGTTCAACACTTCAGTCTGGCCATCAGTTTGAAGGTAGCTATTAGAGTTGAACACTAGTTTAGTCCCAAGTCTCCTTTAAAGAGTCTTCTAGAAATGACTCAAAAATTTTGTGTCCCGATCAGAGACAATAGTCTTTGGTACTCCATGTAGTTGGATAATCTCCTATAAAAACAAATCAGTAATATATAAAGCATCGTTAGTTCGATGGCCTGATGTTATGAAATGAAGTGCGCCATCTTGCTAAAACGGTCTACTATAACAAAAATAGAATCTTTCCCTCTAGATATTTGGGACAACCCTAGGACAAAGTCCATGTTGAGGTTAGCCTATGGTAAGGTAGGTGTTAGTAAAGGCATATACTCTCCATAGGGTTCTCTTTTCCCCTTAGCATGCTTCCATACTTCACAACGACCGACTACCTTATGGACATCCTTAGCCAGTAAAAATTCTCTTTCAATAGATTAGCTGTTTTGACGTCCCCAAAGTGGCTTAAAAGTTTATTGTTGTAAGCTTCCTGGACCAATTGTTCACATGTGGAGCAGTTTGGAATACATAGCTTGCGGTCTTTGAATAGATAGCCATCCTTAAGATAATATCCTCTCATAACTAGTCCTGTACGACACTGTTCAACAATGGGACCGAAGTGAGGGTCATTAGCATAGTACTTAGTGGTGAGAGAGAATCCCAATGGTTTTATTTGCAAAGTGGTCAGCAAGGTTTGCCATTGTAACAAAGCATCGATGACCACATTTATACTTTCCTTCTTGTGCTGAATGACATACGAGAAACCTTCCATAAACTTTAACCTCTTAGTTTGTCTCTTCGAAAGCTTGTTTTGACTCTTAAGATGCTTTAATGATTTGTGGTCAGTGTAAATAACAAACTTTCGTGGTAGCAGGTAGTGTTGCCAAACAGTAAGGGCACGGAAAAGGGCATACAACTCCTTCTTGTATACAGAATAGTTCAAGGCTAGGTTACTTAGTTTCTCGTTATAGTAAGCGACAGGCTGTCGTTCTTACATTAGGACAACACTAATTCCAACTCCTGATGCATCACACTCCAGTTCGAAGGGCTTGTCAAAATTTGCTAGTGAAAGGGTAGGTGTCGAAGTGAGCTTCTCCTTGATCTCCCCAAAGCTTCGCTTAGCTCAATCGTTCCACCTGAACCCTTCATTCTTCTTTATTAGGTCGGTCAATAGGGTACCTATTGTGCTGAAGTCCTTAATAAATTGCCTATAGTAAGACGTTAGGCCATAGAAACTTTGCACTTCAGTGACATTTTTTAGCATTGACCATTCTAGAACAGCTTGGATCTTCTCCTCATCTGCTCAGATTCCTTCCCTCAATACGAAAAACCCTAAGAACATCACCTCTTCCTGACAGAACATGCATTTCTTTAGATTCCCATACAACTTCTCAACTCACAAAATGCTAAATACTTCGTGAAGATGTTGAATATAGTTGTTCAGGTTGGCACTATACACCGATATGTCATTGAAGTACATAACCATACATTTTCCAAGAAGAGAGCACATCACATGGTTTATTAACTTCATGAATGTGCTTGGCGTATTAGTAAGTCTAAATGGCATAATCAACCATTCGTAGAGTATGTGCCTAGTCTTAAAGGCAATCTTCCATTCATCGTCCAGCCTTATGTGAATTTAGTAGTAGCCATTCCGCAGATTTATCTTTGAAAATATCTTTGCACCATAAAACTCATCCAACATGTCATTGAGCCTCAGTATCGGGTATTTGTACTTGATAGTAATTTTGTTGATTGCTCGACTATTGATGTACATACACCATGAACCATTTTTCTTTGAAACAAGCAGTACTGGTACAGCACAAGGGCTCGTGCTCTCCTTCATATATCCTCACTCAATGAGTTCGTCTACCTCTCTTTTTAGGTTGGTAGACTACTTAAGGTTCATCTTATATGCAAGTTAGTTAGGTAGGGCGGCGCTTAGCTGCAAGTCAATACAGTGCTCAATGCCTTGGATTGGTGGCAGTCCTCTCGACAGTTCTTCTGAAAACAAGTCAGAAAACTCATTTAGCAAGCTTCGAATTTCTTCTAGAACACCCTGTAATTCCTTTATCTCCATCAATTTTCTAACCAACAGGAACATAGGTTCATCAACCTTCTCAGCAAATCGGAGCTTTCTACTGCTTACGATTAAGGTCTTTTTCTTATTAGCTCGAGTAAGCTGGTTATGGGTTTCGTTGACTTGTGATGGGGTCAGGGGTTGTAACACAATCTTCCTTCCATCCTTAACAAAGGCATAAGTGTTCTTATACTCGTCGTGCATAATGTATCGGTCAAATAACCAAGGTCATCCAAGCAACAGATGTGAAGCTCCCATGGGGATGATATCGCATGTTACTTCGTCCCTATACACATTCCTAAAATTGAACAGTATGGCTACTTGTTTAATCACGTACAAAGCACCCTTATCATGAAGCCAATGTAGCTTATAAGGTCGGGGGTGCTTTGAGGTCAGCAGACCCAACCTTTACGCAAAGGATTGTGCGAACACATTAGTACAACTTCCTTTGTCCACTATCATGGTACACAATTGGCCTTTGATGGTACACTTGGTATGGAATAGATTTTCCCTCTAGTCCTCTTTAGAGTTCAATAAGGAACTCAATACTCGTCTTAAGACTAAGGTCTTCACTTCTCTTGAGTCGGCATAGACGTAAGTCTCCTCTTCTTCTTCAGCCTTAGGTTTTCCAACATATTCTTCCTCGGGTTCACTCTCATCGGTGCAATCTACTACATCTCTTTGAAGTAACATGACGTGTCGGTTCAAACACTCAGCAGCCATATGAGCAAAGCCTAAGCACTTGAAGCATTTTACCTCGTTAGTCTTTCGTCTGGAGGTTTATCCCTTCTCATATGTTCTCGGGGTTAGCCTAGCCTCAGATCAGCTAAGCTGACCGACTCGGCCTTGTTAGCTAGCCGGGCTGTCATCAGGTCTGTCACTCTTATCCTCGATTCAATATGGCTTCCTTAGCTCGGTTTGAATAGGTCGGCGTAGTACTGGGGTTTAGGAGAATGTCGGCCTAGGTCGACTAGAAACATTTCTCCTGTAACTTGGTAAACGTATCTTATAGGTACGTTTCGAGCACAAATCTACCCATCAACAACCTTTTTATCTCGTCCTAAGTTTTGATACCTCGTCTTTCATCCCTTGCTTGTGCTACATTTAAATTTTTCCACCATATTGTTGCATACCCAATAAATTCCAGTGTAGTAAGTCGGACCTTGATGATATTTGTATACCCATAACAGTTAAACACCTTCTCAACCTTCTCTTCTCACTTTATGTATTCATTAGCATCTCCATTTCTAGTGAAGGATGGAATTTAAACCTTGATGTTGTCTAACCCTCAAGGGACTTGGCGTCCTCATCCTTATGTTTGGTAATAATCAACTTCCTCTTTGTCACCAAACCCTTCAACATCTAGGTCCTCATCATCCTCTACAATCTCCTCTAACTTTAATCTTCATCTAGCAGCTCCTCTAGCTCAAGGAAGTCAAACTGGGTGATTGGTTCAATTGACTTGGCCATAGTGTGTTTCAGGGGTGCCTTTATATGGGTTTTGTTATTGTATACCTTAGGATTGTTGTCTATTAACTTGTATTACGATGACTAGATTCTCAATAAGGTTTGTGAGTCTGTTAAGTTTGTTATCAACGGACCTTGGGGTGTTATTGCCATTTTGACCAAGACCAGGTTGAGCACCATTGCTCCAATCACCAATGATATCTTGAATACTTGATTATGACATCGTATAATACTCTTCGAATAGATTAACAAATTATTAACAATTGTAGTACCCAAAGTTACGCAACAGAATAGAGACAAACTTACTTTATTTTCACAATGAAAAATAGAGTAAGAACGGAGTATCAATGAAACTACACTTACGAACACATAAGCATACTGCAATAACTATGGAAGGAACACAACAGCCACTAACAGTAAGGTGAGCCAAAACTTCACTACAACTTTACATACTCCCTTGCAGAACTGTGCTTTAATACCAGTAAAGCTAATGCATCTTCGGGGTCGGATACATGGAGAAACACCACAATAAACTAATTGAAAAGGAAAACAGAAAAGAAACTAACAAAGTCTAAGCAGTTACCAAATGGATATAACTTACCGCTTGATCTTACTCGGCTTACAATTTACTGGATATGACATACTGGTCTGAATTGAAAGGTTACTCGTTACCACTTTTTACTAAAAGGAATAGATAAGAGTGGAATGGTAATGAGAACACCAAGGTTGCTCAAAGTGAGTAATTCTGTATTAAAAGCTAGATGTCTACGTACAAGGAAAGTAGGGGTTTATATATTTGCCCATTAGGGTTATTTTATAGGTATGAAAAGACAAAAGGAGTATTTTACAATTATGTTACATTAATCATACTAAAAAGGGGTAAAAAGGATAAAAAATATCTAGTATGGAAAAGAAGAATAATTATAGAACGTTATGTCAGAAGGCACGTATCACTTGATGGATGTACGTCAGGAGTACGATACGACATAGGTAAAAACGGGAAGTGCTAGTAGTTAAGGGTCGACCTGATTTTGATCAGGGCGGGAGCCAATCAGTTTGGTTAGGAAGTCAATTAAATTAGAGTCAGGCACTAATGATCGGTTGGAGAGCTCGGCTTGGCTAGCCTTTCTTGGGTTACTTTCTAACCTTTCTTGGGTTACTTTTTGGGTCAGGACTTTGTAGCTAGGTAAGAGCATGTTGGATACAAGTAAGGATCTGACAAATAGGTCAGTTGGAGGTTAGGGTGGGATAGGAGTCCCCATCTCGATTATGACTTAGAGCTAGTATTTTTCATACGAATCCTTGAAGCTCTCTAGCTCGACTTTTTGTGATTAGTTTAAGGGGTTGATTCCTATCACTCATGTTTATGGATAAGTTTATTTGAACTTGTTGCTCATCACTATTTTTTGTTAAGTACAAATGGACCATTCAATATCAAGTAGAGCCCCTTCAGATATGTAAGCTAAGGTAGAGAATTGTTTGTTTGTCACTTAAATTCTTTTTATATTTCTATTTGAGATATTTTTTAGTTGATTGAATCAAGCCACATTTTTTTAAGGTATTCGAGGTCATGTGGAGGATAAGCTAATCAACAAAAATGCTGATTAACAAGCAGCAATCGCCTACTACAATGGGTATTTGATTGGTTTTATGGTCCTTCGACTATCCTTTTGCACTTTCTTATTTTGCTAATTTTTTATTCCAAACTCATGTATTTTATATCCATATTATGTTCGAGTATAGGTTTTTTAGGCGTTGATACATTTGTAAGACTTGTTCATATAAATAGAAAGAGATTACTTCTCGTATTCTAATTTTACATAGTGATATTACCTCTAGTTGCTCATTGGTTTTGTATCCTTTATTAAGGTTCTTCCTACACAAATTTTTATGCATTTTCTCTTTCCTTTTATTCAATTAATTGTTTCATTTGTTTGCTTATGGTATTTGTATTACTATTTCGCTTGAATGTCCCTACTCAACTTTAAACTCTCGGATCGTGATATGGTCTTCTACCTAAATTCATGATGCTTTCTTCGTAAGGCCAAACTATTGTCATTACCCATGCTAAAGGATTATTAACCCTCCTCTACCTATTATTAGGCTCTATCCAAGATTATCTCTACTAAGACATTGGGTCTCCATAGGCTTTCTCTTACCTTCATCTACTCTTTATCCTCTGAAATCAACACTTATTAAGTTGTCCAATTGTAAGGCGGTAGATTTAAGTACATTCATAAAGGATTAAGGAAGATGTTGATACAAGCCAAATCATAGCATTTTACAACGATGTCCTCCTTCTGGTGGTGACTCCTTTAAGCTTACCCATTTATGCTAGGATTTACTATACAATCACCTTCTTGCAAAGATGTCCTTTGGTGGCAGCTCCTTTGAGTTTAACCCATACGAGTCTTTGTTGTCAATAGGAACTACCTTTTTCATTTAGCACACTAAGTAGTATTAAGGCAGCTTAATGAAACTAGAACGTAAGAGTTCTAATACTACTTGTCATGGGATAAGTGGTTCATTCTTCCTAAAGTGCTCGTATGATACTTGACCATTCTTCATCATCACATATTTACTTGTGTTTTAGATGGTGAGCCAACCTTTTTCTTTTTGTTTAACCGGGATTATTTTAAACCCATCTTTCTCAAGGAATGCCCTTTGGTATTGTCAAAACCTCCTATATGTTTGTGAAGCTCAACTTTATAATTTGTTTGCTTACCATCATTAAGATGGCAACAATAGTTTCTAACCAACATGCTTACGGGAGGCTAAATTCGTCTTTAGAGAATACCTCACCGTACAAACAAATTGCTTATTAATACCACTTGTCACATAATATGCTTGAGTTAAACACCTACAAGTCGCCTCTAATTTCTTGGATTGTGCTTAAACAAGTATTATTGCTTAATTTTTTTTTTAAGTAGTTTGATAAGGCTGACACGGTCACACTTCTTTTGCTTTTCTTTTGGCTAAATATGGATATTTTACTACTGATAATAATTTGTTTTCCTCTTTATGTGGACATTTCACTTGATGACAATTTGTTTTCCTCTTTATTTTATTTCATAATAAAAAATAAAAATATTATTACTATAATATGTAATAATAGTAAAATAATAATTCATATTTTAGGAATCTTCATAAAAAAAATTTTAGTTATTAGTTTGAAAAGTATTAATTATATATAAGACCCACAAAAGTATTAAAAATTTACTAAATAAATTTGTTGAACTGATTATTGATAAAATGATAAATTGCTTAAAATAGAATTATTAAAATGTGGACCTAGCTCCCTAAACAATTCTTTAAGTACAAATCAATAAACATGTTCTAAGTAAGAAAAAAAATGCTTAATTTTAAAAAAAACTAATGTATCATTAATTACGAAAGTTTTTAGAAATGATGGTTGCCCATTCCCATTTTATTAGTCCCTCCCTATTTTTATATAAAGTCGAAATTCCCACGTTAAGATGATTTCAATTTATTCTAGTGTTTTTATATTTTGTGCATATGTGTCAGCCACATCCCTATCTCCGTCGGTCTGGTTTAACTTGCCAAATTCCAAGAGCATCGTTTTCTTTCCCTTGTCTACTAAATTAAAACATCATTCTCATACGTGGGGATAAAGACTGTCGAGCTAACCCCTTTTATTTTGAAATTTTCTGAGCACACCCACCTCAACCGAAAAAAAAAAAAAAAAATTCTTTATTACTCAGAGTCATAGCCTGCCCCAGATACATTCTATAGAACTTAAAAAAAAATAAAAAAAAAATAAAAAAGGAATTGAATTTCTGAAATATTCAATATGACGTTTTCATATAAAGTCGTAGAACATTGGCTCATTTTCAGGCAACCATTTGGGGACTGCAGGGCACTCAAGAGATCATCGCCGAGACGACCGAGTCGACCACTGAGTTGGCCTCCGAGTGGATTGCAATACCCCGAAAACATAGCAGGTATGCTCTTCACTAATTTAGCGATTGTCTTTATGCTTTTTTATTTTCTTTTTTTTTTTTAATTTTTTTTTCATCTTCAAATTGTCGTTCTAATTTCTAGTAGATTAAATTTTTCTCGTGACCTTTTGATGGGTAGTAACTCAAAGCAAGGTATGAACTTGATTCTTAGTTTCAGTACCTAAACTTATGTACTGAATTATATTGTATAAAGATTTGAACGTTTTCATGTATTTTTAGTTCATTGTCGCTCTTAAAAACTGGGTTTAGTGATTTTTTGATAGTCCTTTAGCTCCAGAAAATTTGGATCTATTTTCCATAATGCTAGGTGGTTCATGATAGAGTGCAGTGGTGTAACACGATGCATATATTTTAATCCCATCAAGTGGGACTGGGACTTGCGTCTTGTTGTATTTCGCTAGTGCTAGCTACTATAATCTCAACTTTCACTGAATGAGACTGAATTTTTGCAGCTATTTGAATTATTAATCACGATTTTTCTAGCTGTGGTGTTTTCGATGTTTTTATGGTTTGACAAGGTTGTAGCCTTGGGGGTTGAATGCTGTCATGCTAAATTATGATGGATGCCATAATGTTGAATGTTTTCTTTCATTTCAACACCTATGATTGGCTTGGCTTTTAGTGTTTTTAATATAGGTAAAGATATGTCAATATGTGAAAAGTCACTTTTAGCATCTGGATGTTTGGTAAAGTTATGCTTGTTTCAAGGAAGTACCGAGTCATTGATCCCTGGCATCATCAAACCTACTCTATTTGGACAAACATGTTTAATTTTCACTATAATGATTTTATAAGAGAGATCTGGAATTGTGTCCTTAGTCAAAATGTGTGCTGTTCTTTATTCATTTTGCTCTTTCAAACTTACTATTTGAGGTACTTGGTAACAATGTTAACAACTTGACTAGACCCTTGGACACTTTCCATTGATCATATCACACAATCACAATTTTATCCACAAAGCATTATTATGGAAAAAAGAATTGCCTTATCTCTGTAAGCTAGCTTCTTTTTGTGTTGTCAGTTTACAAAATATCTGGAACTCCTTGCATCTATATGGAGCGTATGGTGATGCTAAATTAAGAATAGCCTATTTAAAGCTCCTGTACATTAGTTTTTATCTTCACAATATTATTGTAAGCAGACAGTTCTTAAAGTTTTTAACAGAAATTCAGAATTTTTACAATCAAACTGTATATAGTCCACTTTGACCAGCTTCTCTAAACTTTTTCCTGGTGGTACCACCTTTTGTCATTGGTTATCTCTATTGAGATCCCTCAACTTTATTTAATTTAATCAATCCAATTACTCCCTCATCCCCATGGAAAGAAAAACTAGTTGGCTGTTTAGATAGTTATGTTGTAAACATTGTAATAGCGATTAGATGTAAATGTAACTCATCAAATGAATTAGGAGTTTTCAAATATAAGCAATTGGTCGTAACATCTGTAGACTTGTGAAAGCAGTCAGTAGGTCAACAGTAGAATTCATGGAACAAATTGTCATAAGAGGTCAGTACGTTTTGGTGTATTGCAAGTTCTTTTTTATTAATCACAATATTTAAAAGTACATTTTTCACCATGGAGATATTAACAAATGGTAAATTGTTGTGTCCAGTGAATAAGATAGGAAGTTCTTAACTGATACTGTCAAATTTTTCATTAGCCATGTATGAAGCAAGCTGTTAGCTTGTGATTATTACCTGCAGAGTTTTGCAAAGAAAATTAAAAGATAGTTGACATTTTCTGTAGCCTTTGGGCCGACTGTAATTGTTAAGTTCCTGTCTTTCCGGTATCATTATCTGAGATTGAAGAAGGTATTCCAAGAACTAAGGAATGTTTATTTTGCACCATTGCTATGATAAGTTTTTTGCAGCATAAGACAACCAAACAAAAGAAAAAGGAAATGAAGTCAAGTATTTTAACACACCTCAAAATGGTTTAAGGTCAAACGCAAGCACTCATTAGCTACTAACACTTTCTTGGTGAGAAAACCATCTGGATGGATGTTGCTCTTTGTAGGTCTGGTAATAAGTCGATTTTTTCTTTCATGATTGAACATAATAATTCAAGTTGATCATGCTTCCTTTCTTAACCCTCTGTATTCATTTTTGAGGACTGTTAATGATCTGATTCCAATAACAGCATGCCTGACAAAGAATTCTTCACGGAATATGGTGAGGCAACTCAATATGAAATTCAAGAAGTAATTGGCAAGGGAAGCTATGGAATTGTTGCATCTGCTGTTGATACTCATACTGGTGAAAAAGTAGCTATCAAGAAGATCAATAATGTCTTTGAGCATGTTTCAGATGCTATGCGTATTATAAGAGAAATTAAGCTACTTCGACTTTTACGTCACCCGGATATTGTAGAGATAAAGCACATCATGCTTCCTCCTTGTCCAAGGGAATTCAAGGATATTTATGTGGTTTTTGAGCTGATGGAAACTGATCTTGATGAAGTTATTCAGATGAATGACGACCTAACTCCTGGTCATCATAAATTTTTCTTGTATCAGCTTCTTAGAGGCCTCAAATATATACATTCAGGTTATAGTCCTTCTTGATGCCTTTAATTATCACTATCCTTTTTTAAACTCTTCCACACTTTGATGATATATGCATCTAACCATTTTCATTCTTTCAGCAAATGTCTTCCATCGGGATTTGAAGCCGAAAAATATTCTTGCTAATGAAGATTGCAAGCTGAAGATTTGTGATTTTGGGCTTGCTCGTCCTTCATTTAACGATGCACCAACTGCTATATTTTGGACTGTATGTGTTTCTGTCGAACAACTTAATGATAATATGATATCTATTATGTTTCAGTCCTCTGGAGGAGCCATTATGATGAAGCAAGAGGAAATGAACGTGTGTTTAACTTAGTATATTAATGATTGCAAAGTAAAATAACTAAGCACCTCCAAAAAGATTAGATTTGACTTACGTCACACAAATAGTTTGAGCATGCGAGTGCGTATTGAGTGAAGTTCAAATTATTTTGGGCAACTATTCTAGCGATTCAATTTCTTTCATTTTCTTTAACTTTCTTTACATGCACAATTCTTGTCAGTTAAGGTGATATCCTTGCATTACTCCAGAAATGCATCACCTGATTAAGAGGTAGCCACATGCGTGAAAATTATATTCCTTTTCATGCAAATTTTAGAGCATGTGCTGACTGATGCCAGCATTATAATTTCAGATTTGGCACATTAATATTTACTTCTAAAGCCCATTTATGTAGGGATGACAGAAAAGAGTGGACAACCTAGTCAAAATATGCATCTGTACAGAGTATTGCTGAATCTGAAATTGAACTTATGCTTAGTTTGGGATTTCTTTTCCTGCTCTTCCTTTCCAGAAGTCACCAGGAAATAAAAATCTGTGCCCACCCTCTCACCAAACACCCCACACACCCCCAACCCCTCCCTCCTTTACAACAAACAAAACCCTGCCCCAAAAAAACAATGGAAAAAAAAAACAAAAAGAGGGAAAAGTAATTTGAGGGTATTTATTTTGTGAGAAGCTGCAGTTTTTGCTTAGTCATGGAGGATCGAACATTTTTTGGGTTGGGAAACATACTACACACGGGGGCCATGCTCAATATGGCATTTGTTTATTGCTTATTGATGCATGGAACTAAAAATTTTATGTTATTCTGCCTTTAAATATCTAATTTGAGCTATTTCTAAAGGATTATGTGGCAACTCGATGGTATCGTGCTCCTGAACTTTGTGGCTCATTTTACTCCAAGGTAAGTATTATGGTTTTCATAGCTTCCCCATTTGTCTGACTCTCGTCGACCTTATTTGCTGTACTATTCATTTGGCAGCATTAGTTCTTGTTTCCCCCTCCCCTTTCTGTATTTGGCTCTTGTGACTGAGTGGATGAATTCTTCTTGCTTTCCCAGTGCCCACCACCTTATCCCCCACCCCAAAAAAAACCAAAAAAGGCAAGGCACACACCTAAAAAATGTGCTTAAGCAATGCATTGGCAACTGCATATCATGTTACCATTCATTTCAAATTCGGGACTGCTCCTATATGTTTGGAGAATTCAGATTAGTACTTTCTTCTATTCTGGTTGGCTTCTGTACCATTTTCAGATTACTTTGCTTACTGATTGAGGTGGCCTCCAGTAGACAGAGTCACAAAAAAGTGTGACCAACTGGGCATGAGTTTTGCATTGTGCTTCTTCATGCATCATCATTGCATTATTTGGTTCAGAGAACTCAGATTAGTATTTCCCCTGTTTTTGGTCAGCCTCTACCAGTTCCACATTGGATAGATTAGTGATTGATGTGGTCTCTAGTCAATAGAGCCACAAAAAGATGTGACCAACTGGGCATGAATTTTGCATAGTGCTTTTTCATGCATCATACTTGCATCATGCAGGTGCCCATGTTTACCTAGTACCAACTGCGACTGAAGGAACTAAACCATGTTGCTGTTCTGAAGCTCTTCCGCACTTGCTCGTAGAGGTTGAGTTTTCAATCTTGTTTTTATTTCTGGTTTGTAGGCCATTCCAGTGGAAGAAAACTTGTTCAAAGGTGCTATTAATAGGATCCATTCATTCAATCCTTAGGTGTGTATTGTCTTAGCTGTAGCCACCATGCCCTGCTGTCAAGAGTGTGTTCACCTGAAGATCCTATCAGTGATTCTTTCAGGTTTGGGTTGCACAATCTTTAGGCAGGGGGAACTAAAAGGCACTGAGCTAATAGCTGGTTCCTTTGTGATCAAAGCTTGGCTAGTCTTAAATAACTGCCGGTGCACTGTTTTTTTCCTCTCATTCACCTTTTGCAAGAATCATCTTGAACTTGTATGTTTTCAACTGTTTTTTGGGTTGCATTTTTAAGGTTGACACCCTAGTGTTCCTGCTTGGTAGTGTTTCCTTTTCATTAATTTATCTTTATTTCTTGCATAGTGCATTCATTTTCTTTTCATGTCAGTTATTTTTATTTTTGGTTAGATTAGTCAATCAATGCCATAGTGCTTTTTTTATTTTTTATTTTTTTATAACACTTTAATTTTATCTCATTCATCATATTTTTGTCCCTTGTAATTGAAATCTTCAAAACTTCCAAGGTTATCTAGAGCTCCATAAACTTACTTCTAAGGCTTAACCTTTCTTGCAGTACACTCCTGCTGTTGACATTTGGAGCATAGGATGCATATTTGCAGAAATGCTCACGGGGAGACCTTTGTTTCCCGGAAAGAACGTTGCACATCAATTGGATCTCATTACTGATTTGCTTGGCACCCCCTCAGATGATTGCATTGCACGGGTTGGCTTCTTTCCATTTGCTGTTAGCCCTTTGTCAGAAAGTTCAGTGACACATTATATGTACATGTCATCTGATTCCTTGAGTTTGTGCTTCTTAATCTGCAGATACGGAATGAAAAGGCTAGATTGTATTTGAGTAGCATGAGAAAGAAGCCATCTGTTCCTTTCTCACAGAAATTTTCATATCCAGATCCACTAGCGCTTCGCCTACTTGAACGTCTGATTGCCTTTGATCCAAGAGATCGCATATCTGCAGAAGAGGTAAGATTATGTGCAACTCATTAAGTAGAATGTGATGGCCGGGAAATAAAAAACGGATTAAGCATAATGAGATGATCATATTGCTAATGTTGCTTTTCCTCTTGTTCATGTGTAAATTATTCTGTCAACAGGCATTGGCTGATCCATACTTCCATGGATTGGCAAATATTGACAGGGAGCCATTGATGAAACCCATTTCAAAAATGGAATTTGCATTTGAGAGGAGAAAATTGACAAAAGATGACATTAGGGAGCTGATTTATAGGGAGGTATGACTCCAGAAAAGATGCTTCTTTCATTGGTGTAATTTTTTGTAGATTTCAACATTATAAACCATGTTAAAGCAAACAGATTTTGGAGTATCATCCACGAATGCTGAAAGAGTATCTTAAAGGTTCAGATGACAGCATGTTCATGTATCCAAGGTGAGAATTTATAGGGATATTCCCTCATGCACACAAAGATGTATAACTCGATGAATATGCTATCTTGATACGCTAAAGGCTTTTTATATGTTCCTCTCCAGATGTAATGAAAGTTGTAGTCCTGGACTTCCAGCTCAAGCACAAGCAATTTTTTAAATTGTTAAGCGTAGGATGTGTTAATTAAAATTCTTTCTTTTTTATGTCTTCTAATGTTCATAACATGAACTTAGGTAGAATTCTAAAGCATATTTAGATCCTGGATAATGAATGCTTTTCCCAGGATGTGCTTATAATTAGTACATATCTTGATGCCATGAGCAACTTAAACTTTCCTGCTATAAAGAGCATCTTCACCAATTTTTCTTTCATCCACAACAAGAATATTCTTTTTCCCCGAAATTGAGTCTACTGACTTTGTATCGGGAATACAAATTGGCAGTTTGATTTGATGATTAGGCATATCTTTATCAACTGCTTGCACTGTCTGATTAATTTTATAACTGAAGAGATTTGCCATTGGCCTTAATTTAATATCACAGTGGTGTTGATCAATTCAAGCAACAATTTGCTTGTCTCGAGGAACATCACGGTAAAGCTAGAAGAAGTACTCGTCGGCAAAGGAAATATGCCTCTTTACCTAGGTGATGTACCATATTCATTTCTCTACTTTTAGAAAGTTTTTGCTCGTTTTTGACAGTCTGTTTGTCAAATTTAGTTTTTGTTTATGTCAGTCAAATATAAATAATTATGCTGCCCTACCCCCTTCCCCCCCCACCCCACCCAACACACACACACACATATCAGAACATCTAATAGTGGCTTTCCTTTATATCCAGAGAGAGAATATGTCCATTAAAAGATGAGTCAGAAGAGGAAAACAGTGACTCTGGAAAGCGTGCTTCCAGTTCTGTTCGTCGTTCAGCTGTTCAGAGTCCCACTGGCTCACCAAGCATTCAGAAACTAGAATCTGCTTGCAGGAATGTAGTTAATGGAAGGAATACTTCAAATATATCAACCTGCAGTCCTCGAGTCCTCCTGAGGAGTTCGAGCATTGCCACTTCAAACTTTGCAGGAATTAACAGAAAAGAAATTGAGGTGAGAAATAACTTGTTTAATGTTGGACAGTTCATTCTCCACAGGAGTAATTGATTAGAGGATACCCTTAGTTTGTTCTGTAATATAAAATGGAAAAGACTTTCCTGCCCCTGACAGAGTCCATCATCCAATTTGTTTTAAGTAGTTTGGGATCAATTAAATAATGCAAAACTTCCTCAACTCAACACCTCAAGTTTCCAAAGGTAGAGAGATTCATAAGTTTATATCTCTATTTTGCTGTCCACGAAAAATAGGTTTATCAAATTTCTAAATTTTGGCTTGCCAAATTGGTTTTGCAAACTAACATAAGGAAATTCCCAACTTTTCAGTGTTGGTTATATGTATTGTGAGTAAGACAGCTGAGTCATTAGCAAATTAAGTATGCTAAACGAGTGCAGCAGCAGAGTCATTAGCAAAGTTGCCACAAAATTGCTTAGAACATGCTTTTCTCATAGTCCAACAAGTTGAAGAGCAAGGACAACCACAAATTGTGTGTTTTCGGTGTAATTTAAATTTGTACTGTCTCGCAGGAAATAATTCTTTGCTTTAAGCAAACATGTCAGGAATATGAAAGTGATTTTGGAGAACTCCAGAGAACCCCCTGCCAAAAAAACCAAACACCATCACCACAACCTAACAAAAGAAGAGGGGATAAAATGGAGCCAATTAGGTTTCTGCCTGTCTAAAATGCATGGCTGTACTTGATCCATAGGTGCCATGGATAGTTAGTGCAGATATTAAAATCAATGTATCAATTTGTGATATATTATTCAACTAAATAGCTTGCTATTCTAATTTTCTTTGTTCCTATATTTGCCTCTGTCTGAATGAAGTGGCTATTTCTCCGTTTTTTTTTTCTTTGACAGGTCTGTAATTACTCGCCAATCTGTTGATGATTTGTGAAGCCTATTTCTGTAAGGCAGCCTGTATACTATTTTATTCATATGGATGTCTGCTGCAACAATTTGTTGATGGCTTCATTGTCTATCGAGATTAGAAGCTAGTTGATATGTATTCAGGTACGGTCAGGATGAAGATGCACTTGCTAATTCAATTGCTTTTAGTGAAGTAGAAATGATTCTGCTGGTGCATGTATAAGACTCTTTCTTGTTATGCTTGCTTATTTTTTGTGCTATCTGCACAATGCAAAGTGGATTTGAACAGGCGCATGGCATGCGCTTTGCCATATGCTTGTAGGGTTATTGGGGCCAGCAGATAACATTAGTATTGGTCGATAACTATTCTATTCATGTGAATTCGTGGGTGTGGAAGGTCCTTAAGTCTTTTTTGGAGGCTCCGAGGCTTTGTAGGTTAGGAGCTAATAGGTAAAAAGGTTCGTTTGAAATTTTTAATTTTGAAGCTTTCCATCAATCAAGGATTAAATTTGACCATTGGGAATTGGATGGCATATTCACCCCCTTTTTAACTAAATAGTTTCACTGAGACGGAAAGTTTCCACGGCTGAAGGAAGGTGTTTTTGGCTGTCTAGCTTATTCCTGAATTTAGGTGGAAGTTAGCTTTAGGAGCTAACAGGTAAAAGGTTCGTTTGAAATTTTTAATTTTGATGCCTTTCATCAGTCAAGGATTAAATTTGACCATTGGGAATTGGATGGCATATTCACCCCCTTTTTAACTAAATAGTTTCATTGAGATGGGAAAGTTTCCACGGCTGAAGGAAGGTGTTTTTGGCCGTTTAGCATATTCCTGACTTTAGGTGGAAATTCCTAAATTTTACGGAGATACTAATGGTACATCTAGTTGATTTAATAAGGTGGAGTGGAATTATTATTCTTTCCCAACAACCGTATAAGGCGTGGAAGAAGTACGTTAACGCTTTGGGCCTCAAATTTATGGGTTTGCGTCCTTCCGCGTGGATGGTCATATGTGTTCATGTACTATTTATTTGAATCAACGTAAATATGGCGTAAGCCTAAAACAGAATGAATTTTCAGTTAATCATGAGATGCACCTCGCGAGGGTCTTTCCAGTTTCATTCGCAGCCGACTAAATAAAAATATAAACTTAGTTGATAAAAAAAAAAAAAAAAAAATACAAACTTGGGTTGCTGTTGCTGCCTTTTGGTAGTATGGCTCATTAAGAGGGGTGTATCTCCAAAGGAGAAAAGGAAAATGAAGCCTGTTTGATGGCAAGCCTCTTAAGGCAAACTGGGATATCCGTATTAATGAAATGAAAAGAAATATTTCAATCCAAGAATCAAAATGGAAAAATCGCAATCCAAGTAAAACATATGTTATCGAAAACAAGGGCAAGAAATTGTATTCTGTTTGGCATTTCATTCAGCTGCATTTTCGTAGCCACTTTCAACATGTTGTCCAAAGGGAATGGTGTGATCGCTGCAAGCAAAGGAGTAGCATTTTCACCTTACTCTTAAAATTACCTATTTACTATCTATCCAATAATATATAACAATAAAACCAACTTTTATATAAATTACCGATTAATTTAATAAGAGTATATTTATCAACTTACTGTATTTATTTGCTAACTAACTCCTGTCTTTACTTCCATTAATTTCTCCCACTTCCTCACTTATGGTTAAAAAGAAATGGCATGACTCCTATCCATCTTTCTCTCTCTCCACGTTTGTTATAGGATTTGACAATAATTGTAAAATCATTGTTTTATTATCCAATAAAATTATTAGATTTTATGTAATTTAGATTATGAGAAAATAGATATAGAAAACTTTTAACTTCATAAGTATCCATTTTTTAGAGACATGTATTATAGATGTATTATATTTTAATCATTTTTAATAATAATTTCAAATACAACTATTGATACACCCGTAATGGGGGTGTCTCATCTACTAGTTTATATATACATGCATATCAATATATGAGAGATAATAGCATTAGTATTAACATATTTAGATAATGTGAGAAAAACAAGAAGAATGGGCATTCACGATGTTAAATTCAAATGGTCAGGAAAATATTTGTGGAAATCTCGTTTCAATTGATCTAAGACTTCCTTAAAAATGATTCAGCATAATTTAAAAATATTAGAAGAAAGAATTAACCACAACACGATTTTCTTCAAAATTAGAAGAAATCTAACAACTCATCATAGAAGCTGTAAGAAGCACTTTCCAAATAAAGATTTTAGCTTCCAACACTTTGTTAAGCAAATTCTTAACTGTCAAGCACAACATATTTTTAACAAATAAAATGTGCCCGCCAGAGATTATTACTTTTAAGGATTTCTACCTAGATATGATTTAAGCTCAAATTTAGATTTGCGAGATCCAGTACTAAATTTAATCAATGTTTCAAGAAATTTTTTCCAAAACAAAAATAACAAATATTATCAGATTTGGGTTGACTCGCTTAGTTTAACTCGATTTGATTTGATTCAGTTATAAAGCTAGTCTTGGCTAACCCTTTGACCTTCATTTGGTTTGATTCAATTGAATTGCTTGATCTGACTTGATTTCTAGAAGATCAATTGGGTTTTCTAGATTGAAAATACTATTATCTTCTTCTTCTTCTTCTTCTTTTTTGCCATATAATGGATAATGTAACAATCTATTAAAAGAGTAAATCTAGATCTAACAAAGAGAAAAAAAATGTTTTCAACTTTTAAATCTGACAAAAAAAAAAGAATAATTTTATTCTTTTATAAATAAATATGAAATATATTTTAATATTTTATTGATTTTGGCTTGACGCTTTGGATGCTTGTCCTTCCTCGTTATTGGGTGAACCTCCTGATGATCTATATATCTGATGATATTGAAAATAACATAACACGTTATTAAAGCGAGATTTATCCATATCCAATCAAACAAGAAGGAAGCACTTCAATTAATTCTCTTACTCAAGTATGTTACCGAGATATGATTGGTTGATAAATTATAGCAGATTCTCTACCCCCCCCCCCCACCCCCCCATAGGTCGTAAGCTTAAAGCTCTGCTTCTCCTCATCTATGACATCTGCTCGAGTTAGAACCTCTAAATTGTTATAGCTGACTGGTGGTACCAAAAAGTAGTCTTTACAGTCTGAATAAAGCTCGCAGTCATTTCTTCCATAAATGGCTTCTTTTTTAGAGATGGATCCCGATGACTTATCTAGAACCTTACTGGATGTCTCAAAGTGTTCTGCTCATTCCTCTTAGGAGATTTATTAATGAAAATCTCCAACTAGGATTATATGCGTTTGAGTAAGGCTCTTAGTTCCCTCTCTGTTGGAAGTTCACAAGATTTGCTTGCTTAGAATTGGATGGTAGTGTAAATAGATTTCCAACTAGACAATCAATACTGGGATGTGCGCTGGCGCACCACTGACTAACAACAGATGGATTAGATAAAAGAGGGATTAGCTAAGGTGAATTGACCTATCTGTGTCATCAGTATAGAAACTTATGTAGTCAATCGGGTGATGACATCTATACTATGAAACCCAATTTCTCTCTTGGACATAGTTCACTCAGTCCACCCACTGTATGCATTAGAAGACATCTCCTCAATTATTTCAAATGCTTACTTAGGCGTTGTTCCCATTACAGTGCCTACGAGATCTAGTCCGCTAAAACTGTCAAATTTGCTCCTAAATTGTTATAGATTGTCTCGATTTAGAGCCACATTGGCAATCTAGGATGCGGACATTTCCTCAATGAATACATTTTTACCTTTCGGGAACCCCTTGCGTTGATTCTCCATCGTATCGTCGAAATGTTCGTGATGTCATTGCGTAGTTTTACTGTACTGGTAGGAAAAAAGAACCCAGTTGAGAATTTTCGAGCCAATTTGTCGCATGTAATGATGGTATCCTGTAGGATGGAGGTCATCCGATCTCTCGCTTTGTTCCTCAAAGAGGATGACATTAGCCTCAAACAAACTATATCACTAGAAACATCATTAGTCTTCAACGCAACAAATTTGGAGAAAGATCTCTATGTACTTATTTTGATCCTCGTCTAGTGAAACCCTTACTAGTTTGATTGAACCTTTTAAATCGGTGCTAGTTTGACCACAAACGAGGATTGAATGTTACCTAACAAGCTAATTTTATTCTTATTATTATCTAAGCGGTCGAACTTGAATGCAAAGAAATTAATCAAAACCAAGGAAATAAAAAGTTAAAAATACAATTTACTAAAATGTCTTCGCTTACAGTTAAACCTAGCGAATTTGACTTCTTCATAATGTAATTAATAGCCTTGCTAATGTGTTGCAACTACGAGTTATTTTTAGGATTTTAAGTAAAATTCAAGAAGACTTCTACCTATTTTCAAAGTCATCCTACTCTGAAAGTCGCTTCCCTTCCGAGTTGCTGATCGAGCAAATCAAGTTGCCATATTCCTACACACCCAGTTCGATCTGAATTCAAAATTATATATCAAATAACAAATCAAGTTGCTATATTCCTATTTGAATCACAAATATCTAATTAATTTCCTATATATCTCTAATTAGCAATTGCATCAAGAACAGTGAATTTAATTAAAGGAAAACAAGGTTTCATATTCCTATTTCACTTTTTTTCTTTTCTTTTCTTTTTTAACCCTAACATTAGAGAATCCCAACTAAACCCTTTTCCTAGTAATTAGAGTTGAACAAGGCTAATTTTACAATATACCATCTTGTAAAAGATAAAAACATTTCAACACTAGGCGCTTAAGGATCATAACTCAAACAATAAAACAGCATTCTGACACACTAGGTTAGACCACATTTCTAGTGAAAAATTTACTTGATGATACCAAGGAAAACCCTATATCAAAATCCCCATACAAAATAATAAATAATAACAACAACCCTATGGAAATAAGAGAATGAGGGAATAGGAAATCCAATTGATAGATGAAATTGCAAGAAAAATCAATAAAAAGAAAATCCTATCACATGTGTACTATCTGTGCCTTCTAATCTCTAAAGAAATGGGGTGTTTGTTTAAAGAGTCCAAGCATTTATGTGTGTGTCTATATATATATACACACCAGAAAGAAATGCCAACCATGGACGTTCCGCTATTGGCATTGGGTGAAAAGCCAACACAGCCGAATTCCTTTCTTTCTTTCAGTTCGGAAAAAGCACTCCTTCACTTCAATCGTTAATGTCGACCCTTCTCTTATTCCTCTTCCTGAAAAATGAACCTGCTTGCATGGTTGACTTCGTTTATTAATTTGCGCAATTTTCCAGGTTTCAAGTTAATTTTCATGAATATATATATATATACTCATACATATATTCATATGCACTAAAACTATCTTACCTAAAAGATCATGGGTTGAACTTTGATATGATAGATGAAACAAAGAGCCACATAACGGAATCAAAAGGACCATCAAGAGGCTGAGATATTTATAAGACTATATTGTTTAGAAATTACAATATGATACTAGTAGTTACAAAAATTTACAATAGTAACATAATCTGTTAGAAGTAGTTGATAACTATAAATTATTACAACTGAACTACTTGTAGACAATAAGGGTATAAAAGAGAAGAGAAAAAAAGATAGAAGATATCGAACTTCATTTTGGTAAAACACTTATGTTCACTTTTGAGATATCTAGAGTCTTAAATATCTGGAGTAATCTTTCCCTTACTTTCTTGTTCACCTTACAAACACTATAAAGAAACCCTAATAAGGTTACCATTCAAACAAAAAACACAATCAAAGAAAAACATATCAATAGAGAGATTAGAGAGTGAGAGATTTGGATCTATTATTAGTTTTCAATTTCGAAGTATGGATTAAAAGATACTGGAAACCTAGCTTAGTAAGGAAAGGAAAAGACTAAAGAAAAGAGAGAGAGAAAGACATTACCTTTTCAATCCAAGGGTTATAGACTATTCTCTATCATATCTTGGCATAGCATATGATGTATCATCACACAGGAATATATGTTTATATTCAACAAAAGTTTTATTTATAATAAAAGAATACTATAATATAGTTCAGCTTTATACTTATTTATATAAAGAGTACATCTGTCAAACTTAACTAAACTTAAAATATAGTACTTTTTTTTTTTTAATTTCATATGCATAGATCCTTCATGGAATTAAGATCAAAATACAGCACGTGCTCTCAAAAGACTTTTCCCTTAGTTAGTGTTGATGCTCAGTCAATTCTCTTCATAACTTAAAGATACACAAGTATCCCTTAGCTCTTTGTACAACACATGCTCTCAAAAGACTTTTCCCTTAGTTAGTGTTGATGCTCAGTCAATTCTCTTCATAACTTAAAGATACACAAGTATCTCTTAGCTCTTTGTGAGCTAAGTGAGAGTAGATAAAATAAGTATAGAACAAGCATAATACATATTCATAAGGATTAGTACTATAGAACATTCAATTTCATAACCCCAGTTGTCAAGATAAATTGTCTATGTAGGAATTTTGTGCTTGCTTATGCACATGATATGTATTGATAATAATATCCTATGCTTTTCCAATTCCTCATTTGATTAATCGACATACTTAAGTATCTGGATATAACATCTAAGAACTTAGGGCAATAAGGAGTTGCTTGGGAATCTAACATATAGTTGGTTTAGTTAAAACTACACATCGTGGCTAGAATAAGTTGAGTAATGTAGTTCTATATGTTCAAAACTCAACATAGCAGTGTTCAAGCTTTTAGAAACTTGACCCATAGGTCTTTTCGTGTCATGCCATGAATGTAGTAAGCAGTACAATTACTTAGTATGAAGCATCAATCTCTGGTTCTACAACATAAACAATTCGACTATTTCAACCTCAGCTTTATTTCTCAACTTTATAATACATTTCTTCATATAGGGTTCACTTAGGTGAACACTTTAAGGGACTGTTTAGTTTCCAAGTTTTCCAAATAGAAATATGTATCGATGAATCAATCATACATAAGGAAACATTTCACTTAGTAAACACAAATTCATCAATATCATATATTCAATCAATCCACTACATCATCATAGTTTACAATACAATTGACTCCAAGTTAAGTAGATATAGGTCTATTTGCTCAAAAATAAAAATATCTACTTACTAAGATTTAGTAGTAACGTAAAATACTAAGCTTCACGATGTGGTCCTTCTTAACCTATCACGCCTAGGAAAATACAGACAGACCTCAAATCAACTATGGGTTAATACCAAATTCTTATAAGTTTTTACTATTACATTTCTAAGCGTATTTTGATTGTATCTAATTCATTTCTTATATGATTTTAATAAACTTTATATTATTACGATTGTTATTTTAAGTACTATTAAGATATTTTAAGAATCAAGACTAATCAATATTGTCAAGTGTCCAAAAATACCCCTTTGTATCATGAATTCAATTGTACGTTATTGTAACTTTGTAATTGACTCGAGTAGGCTTTAACTCTAAACTAGAAGTCCTAAAAATTATGCTTTTCAACCATGCTCATTATCAATTACATGTCATAATTACCGATCTTACATTATTTAGCAACTACTTTGATAGTATTATTCACTATTTCACATATTAGACTAATATATATGTTTATATAAGGAATATACATAATAAATAGTATATGAGCCCAATTAATTATATGAAAAATATTGTAAACTCACAAAAATATACACTTTAGATGTTGACCATATTTATATTGAACTAGCTTATCGCTTATATTTCTAAAAATAATGTTTCAACTCAAAATTAATGAAAATTAAGTAAATAAGTGAATTTAATCACAAGATAAAAATCAAGTATTTTAAACATCATTATAAACTTTCAGAAATCAAAATATATAGGGCTTATATATTGATTTTATCAAAAACTAATTAGTCCAATGAAATAGTAAAATAACCAATTTTATCCAAAATAATTATAATAAATAGTAAACATGCTTATTTTCAAAAATTCTTATTACTACAATTAAATACATAAATTAAGTATATTATATACAAAAATTTACCTTGAAAGGACATTATTTAATATTTCTAAAATTTAATCTAATTTTCGTCTAAACAGAGCAATTCCTTAAGCAACTTATATTTTCAATAATTATTTAATTAAAAAAATTACTATATTAATCTACACATAAAATAACCCTAAAAAACCAATTTTCATAATTAATCAACATCATTTAGTATTTCTAAAAAATCAAGAAACATTTAGTCGAAATTTTGGTTCATTTGAATTGGCTGCCTCTAGCCACCACCAAATAACTCAACCTTGTTAGAACAACTGGGTGAAACATCCTCTCTTTAACCCCTAAGCCGATCTAAGTTAGGGTGCTTCTAGCTTAGTGAACTATCTTAGATAAAACCGTGCCTTGTTTTTCTTATTTTTTTTCTTGTATTTTTAGATTTCTAAAATGTTGTTTTTGATGTGTGTAGGTCATATTTATAATTTTCAAGTTGATTAGATTCATTAAAAATCAAACATGTGGTATAAACATATCATTTTTTTAATATTTTCAAGCTTAAGGTGTTAATTTCCTATTAAATTGTTGATGACTTATGTTTTCCATTATTTCCCATGTTGCCACATCATTGATGACTCATTAATTCACTTTTTAATTAATTTTCCTTATTTTTTTATAATTTATTATTATATATATATTTAATACATATGATGCATATTCTATATTAATATATGTATATTACATATAATTCAACTTCATTTATTATTTTTGAAAGTTAAATAACTTATTGTTAATATCTTGCTATATCTTAAAACTCGAATTTCGCATTTTCGATAATTATCAATTTTATTGATAAATTGATATTTTTCTTAAATTAATCATTTTATATAGTTTATTTTGAGAAATTGACTTTACTAGAATATTTTGTCTAACTTTTTTAACCTTATTGTGAAGTTTGAACTAAAATCGATAACATAACTTGATACCTTAAATTTAGGGACTCATATCTTAAGGTTATCGTATGGGCTCAAAACCCTAGGGTATTACATTCTCAACAGTGAGTATTTTGTTTGGGACTAAACATTAGTCCTGTAGTGGTAAAAACATTGGCTTTTTGGATAATTGGGAATCATGTTGACATTGTAGACTAGGTTTCCCTATAGCAAGCCTAATATTTGGTGGTTTTATTATTGTTCTTATAAGAAAACAACTATGGAAAACAGTATTAAAAGCATTTCTCAACTCTAAGTTAAAGTTAAAATTATGGAAAAAGACAATAGACAAACTAAAGATAGACTAAATGCATTGGAGTAGAATATAGGGTAGATCAATGCAAATTTCAAGACTTTGATGCAATCTTTAACTACAAATGTAGAGAATCATAATGTCTCTTTGCAACATAAAAATAACTAAGACAATTCATCATCTTCTCGAAATCAAATGGGGGAGTCAATAATCAATTCGAATAATGTGAAATTGGAACTTCCAAAATTTACAAGCCAATATCCAAATGGGTAGATCTTCAAAATAAACCAATTTCTTGATTTCCATGAAGTGTTATAGGAAGATAGATTTAGAATGGCAGCGTTTGTAATGAAAAATGAAGCAATGAAATGGTTTCAAAGGCTTACAAGAATGATATTATATCAACATGGCTGCTTTCTTGAAAGCATTAAAATTGAGATTTGGCCTATCAATGTTTGAAGACTATTAAGGCAAGTTAGCTAAATTGATGTAGCGAAGAAGTGTAGTAGGGTATCAAAGTGAGTTTAAGAAACTATCAAATTATGTTAATGGCCTTTCAGAAAGTTTCTTGCAAAGTTGTTACATTTCTGGTCTTAAACTAGAGATTCAAGAAGAGGTAATTTCAGTTAGACCAACTCCCATAATAGAAGCTATGAGTCTTGCTAAATTTCATGAATCAAAATCACAAAGACTTATGCATACTCACAACCTACATTTCAATAACTTTTCCAAACCAAACACAAATTCATTCTAATCTAAACTATGTTCACTTACATTCATATCCAAACTGACACATTTAAATTCAATCTCCAAACCCCAATTCATAGAACAAACCACGAAAAATTCAGTAATAATTGAACATATTTCATTACTAATAAAGAAAATATCATATGCAAAATTAGCTAAGAGAAGAGGGAATGGTCTTTATTACAACTGTGATGAAAAACATCCTAAAAGCCATGTTTGCAAAGAAAAGTTTTTGATGGTGACTTAACCAGAAGATGGTAATGACTAAGGGGGAAATAATAAAGAAGTTGTATTAGAGGAGGAGAGTGGTAAAGTGGATGAAGTTATGGTAGAAGGGGGTCAAGTGGAGATTAGTTATCATGTAATATCAGAGTTAATTGCACCAAAACACTAAAATTATAAGGCTCTATTCATGGTAAGCATCTGTCTATACTAATTGATTCAGCGGTACACATAATTTTATGCATCAAAGTGCTGCTAAGACTCAATTTACCAATAATTGCTATTACAAAAATTTCAATTATGACTGGAAATGGGGATCACGTGATTTGCACTAGTATGTGTAAATAGATACCCATTGTACTTAATGGAATACAATTTTTGGTAGAATTTTACATATTACAAATTTAAGGAGTTGAATTAGTATTGGGTATATAGTAGTTGATCACTTCATAGCCTTTAGTTGTGGATTATTCTTTATTAAAAATGAAATTTGAATGAAAAGGGAAAACTACAGAGTTTCAAGGTAATACACTTGAATAGATTGAAGGATCAGAATTAAGGAATTTGATACAATAAGATAATATGGCTTGTCTCTTTAATTTAGTGGCTTAGAAAGATGATATTCTTCATGATACTACAAAAAATAATGCTATTAAAGCATTACTAGGTTGATTTCAAGATATTTTTGTGACTACTTCATCGTTGCCACCAATGTGTGACGTTCAACGTCACATACACTTAAAAGATGAAAGCGAAGCTATCAATGTGTGACATATTGATATCCTTATTTCTAAAAAGGAGAAATAGAGAAGTTGGTCAAAGCAATGTTGAATAGTAGAGTCACAAGACCTAGCAAAAGTTCTTTTTCATCACTTGTGTTATTAGTGAAGAAAAAAGATGGCTCTTGGAGATTTTGTGTAGATTATAGAGCTTTGAATCAAGCTCCTATATGGGATAAGTTTTCAATTCTTGTGATTGATGAGATGTTGGATGAGTAAGAGGGAACCACTATATTTTCCAAAATGGATTTGTGAGTTGGTTATCATCTAATTCACATGAATGCATTTGATATTTATAAGACATATTTTAAAACACAGGAGAGGCATTATTAAATTTTAGTATGCAGTTGACTTATCAAATGCACTAGCCACTTTTCAATAAATAATGAACACCATATTTAAGCCCTATTTGAGAAAGTTCATCATAGTATTTTTTGATGATATTTTGATTTATGATAGGAACCTAGAAGAGCATTTGATACACTTGGAGAAGGCTTTTGAGTGCCTAAGGAAGCATGTATTCTACCTTAAGAAGAACAAATGTTCATTTGCCAAAGATAGCATTGACTATCTTGACTGTATTGTTTCAAAAGATGGTGTATAACCAAATCAAGAGAAGATAGAAACTGTCAAAAGTTGGCCATAACTTGCTTCTAAAAAATAGTTGTGTAGGTTTTGGGGTGAGTATTGGTTATTACAATTGCCAAAGATTACGCTAAGATTGCTTATCTCTTAACTAATATGCTTTGAAAGAATTCTTTTGAATGGAGTTAACAACCTATTGATGCTTTTGAGAAGTTAAAGGTAGCCTTCGTTTCAACTACTATTTTAACATTACCGAAATTTTCAAAACATTTGTTGTGGAAATAGATGCATTTGGGGTTGGATTGGGAGTAGTGCTTCATCAAGGGAAGAATTCTATTGCATACTTTAGTAAAAAATTTAGTTTAAGGATGCAAAAAGTTAGTGTTTATGTGAGAGAGTTAACTATTGTGGTAGAAGTAGTCAGGAAGTAGATATAGTATTTATTTGGATGACTTTTTGTTATAAGGACATATTAGAAGAGTCTTAAGGAAATTCTATCTTAAGTCATTCAAACACTTGAACAACAATAATTTTGAGTAAAGCTAATGGCATCTGATTATGAGATAAAATATAGGCTAAGTTCTCAAAATACAATGGCAGATGCATTATTATGCTAGTTTCAAGAATAGTTTCACTTGTTGGCTTTATTTGTTTCCTCTTTTGAGTACTTTATTAAAGAAGGAATTGGAGAAGAATGAGGAATAGATAAATTTGAGGGACAAATGTGTCAATGGGGAGTCACTTAAATTTCCCTTGATTTGTAGAA
Organism: Lumnitzera littorea; assembly: GCA_024138015.1. Classification (NCBI taxonomy): domain Eukaryota; kingdom Viridiplantae; phylum Streptophyta; class Magnoliopsida; order Myrtales; family Combretaceae; genus Lumnitzera; species Lumnitzera littorea. The sequence goes on along the minus strand of JAMXBB010000005.1, from coordinate 68,137,337 downwards.
GGACTTTTATATTTGGGCAATAAGATTTTCATGTCCTCAAAATCATCAATCATTCTTACACTCTTCTTAGAGATTCATGTGACTCCTATGGGGGATATGCTAGTGTTTTGAAGACATTTAAGTGCTTAAGAGTTATATTCTTTTGGAAAGGTATGAGAAAAGATGTTTAGGATACTTAGTAATTTTTACAACGTATCCAGTAGGTCTACATCAACCTTTGCCTATTCCATAACAAATTTTTGATGAACTTCATTACTAGGTTACCTATAGCTAAAGGATACTTAGTAATTTTTGTTGTGGTGGACCGACTATCGAAATATTATGATGTTCATACGAGCTTAGTAATCATTGGGGCTTACCATAGGAAGTAGTAGTTAGGTAGATCCTTCGAGGTATTGAAGAAAGAGGGAATGGATAGGTCGATAAACATAGTAGCTTCCGTCAAGCTGTTCATAGGATGTGATGCACGAACAAACATAACATGATTTAGTACTTCACTTGATATGACTGATAAGCTAATACTAAGGTCTACTTACAACTAATCTCAAGCTACTCAGCAAAATTAGATAAGAGTATGAGAAAGGGATGTACTCGAAGAAGGGTATCTTGCAAGAACAAGAATATTCATCAATTGTAAGGTTTAAGGTCATCTACAAAAGATAAGGGACTATTTATAATTAGCCTTTAGGGTAACAAGGAAATGTGTGTAGTTACAATAATGGGTAATACAAGATAATAACTTAGTACGTTGTTAAAAGGGGTAAATGAGACAATTACTATAAAGAGAATATAGTACAATGTTGGGAAAAGTGATAGACAGGTAGTAGCCGGTTACTGGGTTTGTGCTTTTGAATCTTAGGGCATTGTGGCTGAGTTGAGTTGATGTTGGAGCTATTGCTGTTGAATTGTACTAAGAGCTATTGAAGTGATTAGGTGAAGTTGTAGCTTGGTAAGATGGAAAAATGGGAGCTCGGCATATAAGGACCTCCAACTTGGTACTCGTAGGCCTGCCTTAGTGCTTGGCATGTTAGCCTTGGCATTTAATAGGTCGATGATTGAGTAAGAGTCCAAACAGAGCAGATTGTATTAGAGCTAGAGCCTTAGGGAGTTCTTCTATAGCTTTTCCATGTATTGGGGCTCGTCCTTGGCAGGTTAAGAAGACGGGATCCTTTTTGTAAGAGATTGTAATCCTTAGAGGTGAGCTTAGCTTAGGTGAGGGGTCTAGAGGTCAATACTCCATCATATTGCAATTTAAATCCTTTAAATGCAAATTATATAGCTATAACAGTAGCTAGACTCTTTATTGGTATGGTTGTAAAGCTTCATGGTTTTTCGAAGTATATTATGTGTGAAAGAGATAGTGTATTTGTAAGCAAGTTTTGGAGAAAGCTATTTAAGCTTACTGCACTAAACTTAACATAAGTTCAGCTTACAATCCTCAAATAGATGGCAAATTGAGGTTCTTAATAGGTGCTTAGAGCATTATTTGAGAACATCTATAATGGAGTCACCTAAGGAGTAGCTTAAATATTTAGCTTAGATCGAATTTTCTTTTAAGACTAGTTGTAATACTAATACTCAAGTCACTCCTCTTAGAGCTGTTATAGACATCCTATTTTTACTGTTTTATTTTAGTATTTTTATTGGGCTCGGGTTAAAAAAAATAAAAAAAAAACGAAAATTGAAAAAAAAAAAAAGTATCAAGTCGTATTGAGTCGAGTCAAGTTGTTTAGGGTCAAATTGGACAATGGTGTGTATTCAATTTAATAAATTCTAAGTTGTTAAAAGGATTAGGCTTCATTGAAATATTTTTTTTTTATTTTAGTTTGATATAGAGTGGAATTTTATCTAATTTATATTAGACTAAAATAAACTTAGGATTTATTAAATGGGTTATTGAGCTAAATGAAGTTGGACTAAGTTGAGCCTAAAAGATGGAGCCCCAAATTAAAATAGGGTTTTTAGAAACTAGTTTGAATATTTAAAGAATCTAAATCGTATTTTCTGTATGTAGGATTTATTATCGTATTTTTTGTATCTAGGGTTTATTGAGATTAAATCTATATTTAAAAAGATATAAAAGATTCAGTTGTGTGGCTTATAAATAGTAAGTTAGCGGTAGAGTTTGAAAAAAAAGTTTTTCACAATTCTTAACATATAATACAATATCACCACAATTCACATCCACGTAGCATACTATCTCACCACCCCTTACTCATACTTTACTACCCCTCACTCACTTGAACACTTGCCGAACAAACCCTTTAATCTTCACTCGAACACAGCCATACGTCCCCTCCTATGTCTTACATATTACTGTACTGACATAACCTAGTACAACTGTACACCATCCTTATCACTCATACATGCCATTGATCACTCATTAACATGATAACTCACTCACCGCACAAACATACACTTGCTGATATGACTCCTCACTCACCACACAAACATACATTTGCTGACACATATACACTAACACTGTAAGTTCACACACATACTAACACATTGACGAGCAAATGTTCACTCACTACACTCACTCAACATTGACACACATACATGACGTTAGCATATATATGGTTAAGCACAACATACATTGCCATGCCTGAAGTCAACATACATACACAGAATCAAAGTCGCATAAACACATATGCATAGATCTACACTAATTGCTAAACATGACATACCTGTAATCACACAAAATTGTTACCACATACAACTAGTGCACACACCAAGCACGTGAACGTAGTCTAAGCGATCACGACATGGTCAACACGAACACGTCAATCACGACTCGTTTAGGTAAAAATTATTATTATTTTATTTTATTAGTTAAATTAATTATTTTTACTAATTTTTTTTTAGAGTAGGTTTTTTTATTATATTTTTTAATTGTCATATTTTTTGCTATTTTTTTAGATAATTGTCAATTTTTTTGATAATTTAGTTAAATTACATTTTTTTAGCTAATCGTATTTCTTGAAAAATCACATATCCTTTCTTTGAGATTTGTATCTTCAGAGAAGATACAATCTTAGTATATGTTGCATATAGGATTTAGAAAAGATATTTTGACATGTAGTGATTTTTTTTTAAATATAAAAATCTTAATTGGAGTTTTCAAAAAGATTTAGTTGGTTAGGTTTTTTTTTTTATAGATTTGTAAAATTAGATTTTTTAAGGTTTTTTTATTAAAAATAATAAATGGTTAAATAAATGTAAATCTAGCTTAATTTTTGAATCTAAAAGAAATCTACTTACTAAATCTTTTCTAAAAAGAACTACGTTTATTTGATCATAACTAATAGGTACGTAGGCACTTTTAGGGTAATCCTATAAAAATAATTTTTTTTCTCCTTTTTCTTGAAAAATTCGCAATAGAAAATCTTAAAAAAATTTATTTTAGTTATATTTTGTTTACTTGTACATATCTTAGTATTTCCTAAAAAAATTATAAAAATAAAGCTTATTAATTTTTTTTATTTCTATATGGTGACTTAGTCATTAATATGTTAGCCTTCAAACTTATTTTTTTTAGTTAATTTTTTAAAATTATTTTTTAAAGAAAATCTGTGGATTAGTAGTCAAATTAGAGTTTTCTCACCCGAAAATCCTAATTTTATTTTTTTACCAGTTTAACTTGTTGGTGACTCCAATTTTCTAAAAAACATTTTTTTAAAAAAAATGTTTCCTTAATTTAATGTCGAGTAATTTATATTAAGTGGTCTGGGCTTGATATAGGTTAAATTAATGAAAACGAAATAGGGCTAGATATAATTGACGACTTCATTAGGGAATGTTTGGTAGGCTAACCATGTAAAAATTAAAAATTAATTGATGGGGTTTTGCATTATTTTTTTTTATTTTATTATAGTTGTACTGACTGAGTTTTAGTGATGTTGGCCTTTAAGGAAAAAAAAAAAAAAAAACTTTGGCCTAATAGGCCCATTACTAGGGATTTAGGGTTTTTTTTTTTAGAAAAAATCATTCGTGTACTTAGATGTGATTGGACCTTGGCTACCTTAGAAACTTAGGATGGGTTGCTATTGTATAACTCTTAGGTTGTTAGGGTCTTTACCCCCCACCTAGTGGTGATAGGTGAGCCTACTTAAGTTTCGATGTAGCTTACTAGGTTTTTCTTTAGAAATCTTTGAAGCTATAGAGCCTGAGACTTGTAGACTCTACCCTCCTGCATTATTCTTTCTGGAAAGGGGTAGTTATTTTTAAATTATAGGAAAAGCCTGATTAATCCGTAGTCAGTTCGATGTTCTTTTTCAAAAAAGGGAAATTAAAAAAAAAATCAGTAATCTTTATATAGAAATATTCATGAGCTTCATTTCTTTTTAATCTTATTTCAGATTTTCTTATATATAAGGGTACTCTTTGATCGTGGGTTTATAATAACTCTGATAGTTTATTAATAACCAATCCCATTGCATTGCACGTATGTGTAGTATATCGCATCACATTTATTTTATATTTTCAATTTGCATATTTGTCTGTATATGCTATCTTTTGTAATATATGTGAGTTTTATAGGTTTTGTTTTATTTCATGAGTAATAGGTATTTAATATAAAAGGCTCAAAATTATTAGTATTTTCCCTATACTATAATGTGCCAACATTAAACAAAAAAAAAAAAAAACTTTAGTATTAACTTATAAACATTTTATTTTTTTGGGGCATGTAATTATAGAAGTTAGCTATAGTAAAGATTATTATGGAATTGTCATTTTTTCAATACTTTTAAACAATTTTATTTTTTAAAAAGAAATTTCAAAATGATATTTTATGATAAAAAACCAGTTTCATGATAATTATTTACTTTATCGATTTCTATTGCAATATCCTATATATACCACATTGTTAGGAATTAACAAAATACAAAAAAAAAAAAAAAATAGAAAGAAAAAGAGATTTAACCATTAGACTTCCATTCTGAATTATTTTCCATCTTAAAGTCATTAATCTTGTAAGTGTCTAAGTTCTCATTTTTCATGTTTAGTCCTTAAGTTGTCACGATCCTAATAGAGCTTTCTCTATGAGTCATCACCCTTGTGTCATCTTTTATTAAGTTTCTCATTGTAAAATAATTTTCCACTTCTCTATATCATCCTTGTAATATAATTGTCATCCTATGTCCTCAATTATCAATTCCAATGTTTCATTTTTTTTAACCTTCTGTCTATATAATAAGTTTGGATTCATCAATGTTAGTATTACGTTGTCTGTAATATAAAATCAATATTGATTATTTTAAATAAAAGTTTCTAAGAAAAAAAGAAAGAATAGTTTTCAAAATTAAAAACTCGATTTAAAAAAAAAGAAGGGAATGCAGTGTTACTAACAAGAAGGGATTCTTGCAAGATTTGAAAGATTACCTTTTAAGTGGTTTGACCTAACTTGAAGCCCATAATCACTTATTTCCAAAAACAAGATGTTTGAAGTTCTTGAACAGAGAATAACTATAGTTGAAGGGATTCCGAGTAAGCATGTAAAGCAAATTGAGACCATAGCCCATACCGCAGCCTAGGAGCCTATTGACATACCATCTGAGTTAGACAAGTCTAAAGAGTTGTCAGTTCATGAGCTTAACAATAGCGGCAAAGGCTTAGGGAAGGAATTGGAATATAAATTGATGAAGATGGAAGAAGAAATCTTCCAGAAAATTGAAGAGAAAACGAGAGTTCTCAAGGATCACAATGTACAGAGTAATTTGGGCTTAAGTAATGTTTGTACTTTTGAATACCATGAGTTACCCAAGAAATTTAAGGTACCAAATTTTGAAAAATATGATGGAACGGTTTGTCCTAAACTTCACCTTAGGCGTTATGTTCGCAAGATGGCCCAATTCTCTAAACATGAGTAGTTGATGATTCAAATTTTCAAGATAGCCTAATTGGGCTAGTGTTGATTTGATATGCCCAATAAGACTTAGTTAAGCTTGATACTTGGGATAAGCTAGCTCAAGCCTTTTATCAACAGTATAAGTTTAATGAAGAAGTAGCTCCTTCCCTGATAGGTTTAAATAACATGAAAATGAAGTTGATCGAGTCCTTTAAAGAGTATGCCTAGAGATGGAGATCTACAGTTGCTCAAGCTACAGTATAATTGCTAGAAAATGAATTGATTAACATATTCATTCACACATTAGGCGAACCTTCTTATAATCATCTCTTGGGTCATATTACTCCTACATTTACAAACGTAGTTGTAGCTGGTAATTACATTGAAGATACTATTAGAGTGGGGAGATTGATAAGGAAGTGATAAGCTCCATTGGATTTAGAAGCTACTGTGAACACTACAATGTCCTATCTAATGATATGTGAGCTTAGTGCCCTAACCACTGGTCCAGAGCTTAAGGAAAATAAGCTATGCAAAAAATCACCTATAAGGAGGTTCACTCATATGCCGATTCCTATGTCTTAGGTCTATCGCCAATTAAAAGAAGAGGGTTTGTAGCATCCTAAGATCCAATACCGGGGTATAGACCTCGGAAATACGATCTCGATACATAATGTGAGTACCACAAGGTCAGTAGGGGCATGCCGTTGACCATTGCTGGGAGTTGAAGAATAAAGTCCAAAATTTGATTGATGAAAAATTAGTCTAGTTAGACTTCGTTAGGGATCTAAGGCCTAAATTCTACACAGAGCCCACTATTAATATGATATAAGGATTAGAAAAAAATGCTAGAAACAAATTTGAATGGTCAAGTCCAGGGGGTATGTTACTGCTATGATATGAAAAATAGGGTTGCACTCCTAAAAGAAAAGTCGATGATATAAGAAGAAAGGCTTACGGGTACAGAAATGGAAATAGGTTATGTGCTCAAGTAACTTAAAAACCTACATCCTAATACGGATAGAACATTACAACCAAAACATGAGGACAATTCAACAAAAGAGAAGTTAGGAGTGGATATGCCAATTGGGAAAGCCTAGAATCAAGATAAGCCCGTTCATAACAAGAGAAGGTGACTTATATAGTTTAAGATTCTAATGGCTTAAGTGTTCAAGCAATAGAGACGTAGGACTATTGGCATGTGAAAACCTAATAAAGAAATACAAGCCAAAGGATCATGACCCTAACAAATAGTGTGAATATCGTATGGGCTAAGTGGGGCATACCATAGAAGATTATTGGAAATTAAAGCATAAGGTACAAGATTTGATTGATGACAAGGTTATGCAACCAAGTTTTCCAGAGACTGATGGGTCTATGGGCAATGGTATCCTTAACCTAGGGACATCCAATAGACAATCTCTAACATAAGGTATTGAGAGTTTACTATTACCATCTAATTAGGTGGCTCACCATTTGAAGCAATTGGGCATATCTCCAAAAGATCAATTCAGCTAAATGGGCTAAGTTCAAAGAAGTGACAGAAATAGGGGCAAGAAGTGAAAAAGAGTTTTAGTTCTTGTATTTATTTCTTTTTAGAATAATCTTTCACTTTTGAGATAAGATTTATTTGAATAAAGTGTTTTTCTTGTACATTTTTTTTTTATGATGTGGACTTAGCTAAGCTCGACAGGGGCATGTCATTAACCCTTTACTAAATGAAACACTTTATGCAAATTTTGGGCAAGTGAAAATGGATAAAGTAAATGTGAACTCGGAACTTAAAATTTTCCACTTAAAGGAATGGTAACACATTACTTGAAAGGTTTAAGATAAAAAGAAGTAAACCATATCTTAAACACTAACCCTAGACACGAGGAGTGTCACAATGTGAGTACTTGAGCTTATTCCTTAAATGAGGTTCATCTTGAACTTGGTACACATGTCTATTGAGGTCTATTTCGTTTTTTTTTTTTTAATTTAACCTATATTAAGCATAGTCCGCTTAATATAAATTACTCGACATTAAATTAAGGAAATATTTTTCTAAAAACAAATTTAAAAATTAGAGTCGTCAACCAATTCAACTAGTAAAAAGTGAAATTAGGATTTTCAGATCCTAATTTGGCTATTGATCTACATATTTTCTAAGAAATAATTAAAAAAAAAAATAACCACAAGAAACTAAGTTCAGGGGATAACCGATTAAGACTAAGTTATCATGTAAAAAAAAAAAAAAATCAATCAATGGGCTTTATTTTTATATTTTTCTAAAAAATACTAAGAATATACAAAATACAACTAAAATAATTTATTATCATTTTTATTACGAATTTCAAGAAAAGAATTTTTTTTATTTTTTAAATGGTTGCCTCGAAGGTATCTATGTATTCTCTAGTCGGGATCAAACTAACGTAGTTCATTTTTATAAAATATTTAGTGAGTGGAATTCTTTTATTTTTTAAAATTGAGCTAGATTTATGTTTATTTAAACATTTATTTATTTTAAAAAAAACCTAAGAAATCTAATTTCTTGAATCTAAGAAAACCCTAACTAACTAAATCTTTTTGAAAATCTCTGGTTAAGATTTTTTATTTATTTTAAAAAACACTATGTGTCAAAAATATCTTTTCTAAAATCTTACATACTAGATCTACTAAGATATGATTTAGTTATGTATCTTTATATGTATATTTTCTAAATGAAAACTGTAAGATACGTTAAGATATGACTTAGATACGTATTTTCTAAATCTCGATTACAAGATACGTATCTCGATATGTATCCTTTTCGAAGATATGAATTTTGTAGATATGCTTATTTTTCAAAAAATGCAATTTTACTAAAATATATAATTGAGCTAAATTTATTAAAAATTAAGATTATCTAAGAAACATGCGATATGAAAATAAAAAAAAAATTGCACTAAAAAAATAAATAAAAAAAATAATTGAACTAACTAACAAAATAAAATAATTTTTACCTAAATGAACCAAGTTGTGTGTGATCGGTATACTAGTGTGTGACGTACGTCGTGCTCATGTGTGATGATGTGTGCAACGGCGGATGGTGTGTGAAATCAAGTGATTGTGTATGTGTGACTTATGTTGGGTTGTTAGGTAGATGTGCGAGTGTGTGTGAATTGTATGCCTTTGGATCTGTGGGTTGTCAGTGTACATGAGAGTTGTGTTCATTAGGGAGATTCGTGCGAGTGTATTGCATGTAAATGTAGTGCTAGTGTTGTGGACAAGTGTGAACGTGTCAGGGCGTGGATTGTGTGCTTTGGTCAATAGTTTATGTTATACATGATCTATGTAACGAGGGACTCAACAACTTGCATTCATCAGGCAGCGCATGTGTAGACGTGAGGGGGCTGCTGTGGATTGTGGACAAGGATGTTGGCATGTGTTGCTGTGGAATTCGGCAGTGAAGTGAATTCTGGTCAGTGGTGCACGAGTGGGTGCAATTAAGGGGGGATGTAGCAATGTATGTCAGGGTGTGTTTGTGAGGAGTAGTGAGGATTGTGCGTGCTGTGTCTTGTACTGTGGATGTGCAGAACAATGATTGAGGGGGGGCATTGGTGCTTGAATATAAGGGTTGTGGCATGTCTTTGGTCAGGCATGCGTGTGTTAGTTGTTCAGTTGGGGGGGGGGGGGTGTGGTATGGTAGGGGGATATTGTGTTCCAGCATAGGTATTCGGTGGAAGTTTGGGTCAAGGGACATGCGGTGAGTGATGTGTTCGTATGTGTATTCAGTGTTTTAGGCATGAGTAGGGCGTGGCGGGGGGCATGCATGAATTAGTGTTTAGTTGTAAATTGTAGGTGATTATGTGAGGTGATATTATGGAAATGGGGCTAATATTAAAATAGTGAACGTGAGTTGTATATTTAAAAACATCTTCAAGTTTCACTGCCGAAGTTCTATTTATAATACCCTCAATTGTATCTTTCGTATCTCAACAATTCCTAGATACGATAACGAATCCTAGATATGGAAGATACATTAATGATTCTTTGGAGATTCGACCTATCTTGTAGAAACCTTATCTCAATTTAGGCTTTTTATTTTTTGGGCCTAAGCTAGCCCAACTTGATTTGGCTCAATAATCCTCTTAATAAATCCTAAGTCTATTTGAGCCCAATATAAGTTAGATAAAAAATCCACTTTATATCGAACTGGACCAAAATATTTTAATTAAGCTTGATCCTTTAATGACTTAAGATTTATTAAATTGATCACTTACCATTATTCGATTTGATACTAAATGATCTGACTTGACTCGATACGATTTGACTTGACTCGATACGATTTGACTTGATTGGGCTCGATACGACTAAACTTGATACGACTAAACTCAACTTGACTCGATACGATTTGATTCGATATGATTGACTCGATACGACTCTATTCGATATCGACTTGACTTGACACTTTATATATTTTTTATTTTTTACTTCCTTCTTTTAATTTTCGTTTTTAATTTTTTTATTATTTTTATTTATTTATTCATTTCTTATTTTTGGCTTAATAATAATAAAACAAAAATGGCAAAAATGAGTTGTCTACAATGTCAAAGTGATGTTAAGCATTCATTTCACTACCCCAAATACATTTATCCCTTGCAAACCCATTTGAGCTTTGTAGAGATTTTTCTTAAAATTAACCTCGCCAAGAGCCACCCCACACTAAGGCAATTGGGAGGTTAGGGTTTCTTAATCTAGAGAAAAGGAGTAGATTAATTTGTGCTTGCTTTAGTTTTGCCGATTCATGAGCAAATATTGTCATAGATAATTCAATTTCTTTAGAATGAATAAGAGTTTTAGATCATATACATCTTCCTCAAGATTATACACTCATTTAAATACCTCAAGCCTATAGACTTTTCCTAAACACTCCATGTCATATACACTTCTCCCAAGCTTATACTCTTTGAACCTATGGTTTTAGGGCTTTGAATCCCATCAAGCAAAAACTCAACAAGGGAAGGTGATTGCCTTTACCAAAAAAAAAAAAAGGAAAGAGAGAGAAAAAGAAAAGGAAAAAGAAGAAAAAAGAGAAAAATTGAAAATGTTAGCAAGATGATTACCTTCAAAGCTGAGTCAAATTGCCAATAAGCCTACAGTTAAAACTTGTGAAAGATATACAAAAGGCTAAACTTTTTAAATTCCTAAGCTCAAAAGAAAAGCCCTTATTTTATGGTCTCGCTAAATTTATCATTTTTGATGAAACTCTTTTGACTAAAGAAACGGACTTATTTTAAGTGAAACTTGCTTATGAAACTACGATAAGCCCATGTTTAGTCTCACTTAGGTTCTTGGCTTGTAAACTCAGGATGGATGGTATATAATTTCTTCAAAATTGGCTAAAGCACATTGATATCCATTTGCTTAAACCATTGACCAAAAGCCTTACATTGCAAACCCGGAAAGGACCTGATTGATTGACCAAAGTATACCACTTACAAGATAGGCTACAATTTTTGGAATTGATGCCAAAAGTAAAAATAAACTTGTGAGAGTGCAAGGAAGTCCACTTGAACTAAATATTTCAAGTAATTATACCTTTAGTAGAAAATTAAAGAAAAGTGTTTTCTTAAAAACACGAATAGTCTTAACCGTAAGTTTGAAATTAGTATTTCCGATAAGTTCAAAAGTCATGAATTATGCTGCAAGAAACAAGACTGAAAGAATGAGTGATTAATGGGCAAAGGGCAAGTCAACCCCTTATTTGTGATCTTTAGAGTCTTCAAGACATTTTTACTTGTTAGCAACATAATTTTCCATCAAAGAGTGTTTTTTGAATTTCTTGAAAAAAGAAGAAAAAAGAGAAAAAAAGAAAAAGTTTTCAAAAGAGAAACGGAACCTTTTTCAAAAATTGTCAAGAGGGATTTCTTAAAAAGAAAAAGTCAAAATTTTCAAAGAATTATCAAAATCCCTCAAACTCAAGTCTCAGATTATTTTATCAAAACTCATAAAAGTCCTTGAAATTCATAGATTGCTTGACCTTTAGTGCACTGTCGATTTTGTATAGTAATCTTGGATCACTTGCTTATAGGAGCGCTATCCTATTCCTTTTAAGATCGCTTGCTTAAAGGGGCGCTATCCTATCCTTAGTTGGGTTGCTTACTTAGTGGAGCGTTATCCTATTCCTTTCTAGGATCATTTGCTCATAGGAGCATTATCCTATCTATTCTTTTCTAGGAGCACTTACTCCAAAGAGTGCTATTCTATTCCTTTTTAGCATCGCTTACTCAAGGGAGCACTGTCCTATTCCTTTTTAAGATCACTTGTTCATATGAGTGCTGTCCTATCTACTCCTTTCTAGGATCGCTTGCTCAAAAGAGCATTGTCTTATACCTTTTTAGGATCGCTTGCTCAAAGAAGCGCTGTCTTAATCCTTTCTAAGATCACCTACTTATGAGAGTGTTGTCTTATCTGGTCCTTTGCTAGCATTGCTTGCTAGGATCGCCTACTCATGAGAACATTGTCTTATCTAGTCTTATCTAGTCTTTTGCTAGCATCACTTGCTTAAAGGAGTGCTATCCTATTCCTTTCTATGATTGCTTGCTTATAAGATCACTATCCTATTTATTTTTTTCTAGGATCACTTGCTTAAAGGAGCGCCGTGCAGTTATGTAAAAGATTGCCTTGTCTTTAATAGAATTTCATCTTATCTTGTCTTTGAAAGATCTATTCTTTTAAGCAACTCATTCTGAAAGAGATCCATCCTCTTAAGGATATTTAACCTTTCAAGTTGGGACCTAATTTTTTTGACAATCAAGGTCTTTACCCCGCTAATTAAACTAAAGACCAAACAAAAATGAGTATGTCTTTTTTGTCTTTGTAGTAAAGTTTTTACAAACTTCACTATAAAGAGGGTTAGTTGTAGATACCCCTTTTTTGCTGTTTTATTTTAGTATTTTATTGGGTTAGAGTTAAAAAAAATAAAAAATAAAATTAAAAAACGAAAATTGAAAAAAATAATAAAAAATAAAGTATCAAGTCATATTGAGTCGAGTTGAGTCGAATAGAGTAGAATCAAGTCGAGTCGAGTCGAATAGAGTAGAGTCGAGTCGAATAGAGTAGAGTCAAGTCGAGTTGTTTAGGGTCGAATTGAATAATGGTGTGTGTTTAATTTAATAAATTCTAAGTTATTAAAAGGATCGAGCTACATTGAAATATTTTTTATTCTAGTCCGATATAAAGTGGATTTTTATCTAACTTATATTAGGCTAAAATAAATTTAGGATTTATTAAATTGGTTATTAGGCTAAATCAAGTTGAACAAAGTCAGGCCTAAAAGATAGAAAGCTCAAATTAAAATAAGGTTTTTAGAAACTAGGTTGAATCTTCAAAGAATCTAAATCGTATTTTCCATATTTAGGATTTGTTATCATATGTTTTGTATTTAGGGTTTGCTGAGATTAAATATATATTTAAAAAGATATAAAAGATTCGGTTGTGTGGTTTATAAATAGTAAGTCGGGGTAAAATTTGAAAAGATGTTTTTCACAATTCCCGACATACAATACAATATCATCACAATCCACATCCACGCAGCACATCGTCTCATCGCCCCTCACTCACACTTTATTGCCCATGACTCACTTGAGCACTTGACAAACATGCCCATCAATCTTTACTTGAACATAGCTGTATATCCCCTACTACGTCCCACATACTACTACACTGACAAATCCTAACACAGCTACATATTGTCCTTATCACTTACATACGCCACTTATCACTCATTCCCTCATACACTTATTGACATGACTCCTCACTTATAGCACAAACACACATTCACTGACACATACACACTAACACCGTAAGCTCACATACACACTGACACATTGACGAGTAGACATTCACCCACTATTTGCACTTGACATTGACACACATACACGAAGTTAGCATATACATGGTTAAGCACAATATACATTACCATGCTTGAAGTCAACACACACACATAAAGTCAAAGTCACACAAATACACATGTACAGATCTACATACGTTGTTGAACATGATACACCCGTAATCACATACGATTGTTGTTGCATATGACTAATGTACACACCAGGCATGTGAACGTGGTCTAGGCAATTACGACACAGTTAACATGAACACGTTGATCATGCGTGACTCGACTCGTTTAAGTAAAAATTATTATTATTTTATTTAATTAGTTAAATTAATTATTTTTACTAATTTATTTTTTTAGCATAGGTTTTTTTATTATATTTTTTAATTTCCATATTTTTTGCTATTTTTTTAGATAATTGTCAATTTTTTGATAATTTAGTTAAATTGTGTTTTTTAACTGAAAATTGAATTTTTTGAAAAATCGCATATCTTTTCTCTAAGATCCATATCTTCAAAGAAGATACGTACCTTAGTACATTTTGAATATAGGATTTAGGAAAGATATTTTTAACACGTAATGATTTTTTTAACAAAATAAAAAAATATTAACTAGAATTTTCAAAAAGATTTAGTTAATTAGTTTTTTTTTTTTATAGATTTGTGAAATTATATATTTTTAAGGTTTTTTAAAATAAAAAATGGTTAAATAAACATAAATTTTGGCTCGATTTTCGAATCTAAAAGAAATTCACCCATTAAATCCTTTCTAAAATTAACTACGTTGGTTTGATCTTGACGAGTACATATGTAGGCACCTTCAGGGCAACCGTATAAAAATAAAAAAACTGTTTTCTCCTTTTTCTTGAAAAATTCGTAATAAAAAATCTTAAAAAAATTATTTTAGTTATATTTTGTATACCTGTACATATCTTAGTATTTTCTAGAAAATTTATAAAAATAAAGCCCATTAATTTTTTTTTATTTCTATATGGTGACTTAGTTATTAATAGGTTAGCTTCCGAACTTAGTTTTTTTGATTAATTTTTTAAAATTGTTTTTTAAGAAAATCCATGGATCAGTAGCCAAATTAGGGTTTTCCTACCCAGAAACCCTAATTTCATTTTTTTACTAGTTTTACTAGTTGGCGACTCCAATTTTTTAAAGAAAAATATTTTTTTAAATTTAATATCGAGTAATTTATATTATGCGAGTTGGACTTGATACAAGCTATATTAAGAAAAATGAAATATGGCTTGACAATTGTGTGGAAGAGGTCTACCTTAGATGCCTTAATATATTAAAGGTTTTTTAGCTATTGAAGATGTGGATCAAGAACTAATGGACAAAGAGGGTATATTAACTATCTTGAAAACAAACTTAGTAAAAGACCAACAAGGAATGAAGACTTTTGTGGATAAAAAAAAAGAACTAATAAGGAGTTATAAGTGGGTGATTAGGCCTATGTTAAGCTGCAACCTTTTAGATAGGTTGTCCTATAAGCTATCAAGAAGATATTTTGGTTCATTTGAAGTAGTAGAGAGATTGGGACAAATAGTTTACAGATTGAATTTACTATATGGGTTTAGGATTCACTTCGTGTTTCATATTTTTGTATTGAAGAAAGACGTATATAATTAGTAGAATCCTAGACCATTACTAGCTATGGATTTTGTTTGTCATCCAACTGTAAAAACTTATAGCTATTCTGGATGTGAGTGACTTAATAAGATAAGGACATTCTATAACATAACTATTGGTTCAATGGAAGGGACACTATCTTGAGGACTCAACTTGGGTTGATCTACAATATTTTGAAAGGGATTATCTATAGTTCAACCTTGGGGACAAGGTTGTTGTTTAAGGGGGGAGGCATTTGATATGATAGGTGAAACAAAGGATCGACATAACATAATTAAAAGGACCATCAAGAGGATGAGACATTTACAATTATATTGTTTAGAAATTACAATATGACTAATGGTTATAAAAATTTACAATAATGACATAAGCTGTCAGAAGTAGTTATAATTGAATTACTTGTAGACAACAAGAGCATAAAAGAGAAGAGAAAAAAAGATAGAGGATTTCAAACTTCTTTTTGATAGAACATTAATGTTCAATTTGGATATATCTGGAGTCTCAATTATTCAAAGTAATCTTTCCCTTACTTTCTTGTTCACCTTGTAGATACCATAAAGAAACCCTAATCGGTTCACCATTCAAACACAAAATACAATTAAAGGAAAGGATATTAATAGAGAGAATTGAGGGTAAGAGATTTGGATTTGATATTAGTTTTCAATTTAGAAGCATGGATTAACAGATAGTAGAAACCTTAGTTCAGGAAAGAAAGGAAAAGACTGAAGAAAGAGAGAGTCCAAGGGTTGTAGAATGTTCTTGATAGTAGGTATTTTGCTTGGGACTAAGCATTAGTCTTGTAGTACAAAAATTATTGGTGTTTTGGATAATTGGGAATTACATTGATAGTGTAGGCTAGGCTTTTTGATTGTAAGCCTAATAAAGACATGATTTGAAATAATTTTTGAATTTAAGAAAAACTCCCTTAGTAGTATCTGAACCTCTAATATATGGCTCTCTAAAATTTTATTGCTTTTATACTTGTTTTTTACTTTCTTTTCTTTTGTTTTTAAGAATTTAACCTTATTAATAGAATTTTCAAAAAAAAGAAAAAGAAAAGAAAAGAATGATGTTGCTTTATCATTGCAAATTCTTTAATTTTCTATTCTAGACATTACACTTAGAGTTGTAAATGAACTGAGCCAAGTCGAGATTTTAAGTGCTCATGCTTAGCTTGTTTAAAAGTTATCAAGCTTGGGTAGAGTAGAGCTTTTACCAAGTTTAAAAATTGTAGGCTTAAGCTTGTTAGGAAATTTAAAATTCGAGCCTAACTTGTTTAGATAAACGAACTCAAATGAGCCGACCTTGAGCTTATTCAGATAAACAAGCTTAAATGAGTCCATACTTTAGTATGAGTTTAAACTAGAGCTTAAAATCAATCTAAAATTTTCAAAATGTACCTCTTTCTACGATTTCTTGATTATGTTAGTCCTGTTCTTATATTCTTATATTTTATTTTTAATGTAATATGATTTTCAACATAATATATATCAACTCATGAGCTTATCTACGAGCATAGACATGAGTCTTCTCGAGAGTAGACTTGTTAACAATGTAAATAGGCATACTTGCCAGTTGGCTTGCAAGTTTAAATAAAAGTTCAAGTTTGATCTGTTTAGATAAATGAGCTTTATTTTAAGCTTAAACTTAGCTCTTTATGTGTTGTGTTTGAGTTGAAGAAAGCTTAAAGTGAGTCGAACTTGAGTAGTTTGCGAGTAGCTTGGCTCATTTACAGCCAAACTACATTATAGATTCTTTATTAGTTGTTGTTTGGTCTTGGATTTGAAAATACAACTTATCTCCTATTGCACTACATCTATATTTATCCTCAAGTAGATAGTAAATTTATTGACAACATGGTTGGTTAAAAGATAGTTGATCATGTTAAGTAACTATAAGAATTGTTGTTGCCTTAATTGTTTTTCCTTATATATGTATTGTTACGTGGTGCAAAGGCTTAATTTTTGAATCTTCACTTTTCTTTTTTATTACTTCTTTTTTTCCTAAGTTTTAGCCTTTGGCATCTCTATTTTTTTTTATTGCTAAAAATCATGTTTTCAATTCATGATTTAACTATATTCTGAGTCAATATCCCCATTTTTATTTTAGTTTTATTATTATAATTGTATATTCAACTTATAGTTTCAATGTTATTTTAAATCATGAGTAGAAGATATGATTTTAATTAAGATGTTCTGGCAATTTTCTTAGAAGGGTTGTGCTCTTGAAGTTTTTTTCTTCCCAAAAAACATAATACTATTAACATTTTTCATATATATATGGGAATGAGTAGGATAGGTAAGGTATGAGGTCTTTCTTGTACATGTCATGTAAGGTAAATGTTCCCAAATTTTAGAACTAAAACTTACCTTTTAAGTTATAACACGTTAGAACCATTTAAGTATGTGAAGTAACACAATGTACCTTTGTGAAAACTATGATTTTTCCCTATCTTTTCGTTTATTTCAAGTCTAAGTAACATTAAAAAAGTAATCTATGTTTAATATTATGAAGTTTTTTTTTTTTTTTTTATATACAAAGTCTATGTTATATGAAGCAAAACTTATAGAACTTGTAACAAAACCTATGATATAAAAAAGTATCTTTTTTTATTTTCATTATTTCAAGTTTATATGATATCAAACAAAGCTAGCAAAACCTATAGCAAATTGGAGTAAGTTTTATCATTTGCTAAAGTTAAAATATCACATATAAATTAGAGATAAATTCAATTGCAATTGTAATATCATTTTTGAGGTACTTTTGTATTCATTAGCTCGAGAAGATAACTAATGACTTTTATAGAACTTAGTAGATAAAGCACATATAGTAGAGTAATTCTAAGGTTATTTTTTATTTATTGATATACATATTATATTATTTAATAAGTTTTACATGTTGTGTATAGTATAGTTGAACTTGTACACTTTATATCTTAAAGTATAGATTCTAGTGTAGGTATAGGGTATGTATATAGCATATTTGTAGTCCATCCTATAACAGTAGGTTTTAGAAAATTATTATCTAGAACCTATCTCGCAACTCTTAGTATCCACTCGGAATGTATCCAGTTGAGTTAGAGATATAAGTACTCTGTATGATAAGATTACATGCTTACCCCTAATATATAATATATATATATGTTACATAAATATAATATGAGGGCTACATTAATAAGAAACTACATGGTGAAATAGGATAGAGGAATGCTTTCATAACATATCAACTAAATAAATTTTGGAAACATATAATCTTTCAATTTTGAATTTACTATGACAAGTAAATCCCAAGAGATCTAATTTGTTAAATTATGAATTCATGTAATAGGCCCAACACTATAAATTCTATATTAAATCGAAACATTAGAATCAAAATTAAACCTTAGATTCTAACCATATTTCCTAGCAAAATCTTAGAAAAAATGAAAAATCATAATTTAATCTCAACTCTTAAGATATATCATTAATAGGATGAAATCATAGTGAAACCTACACAATGAACCTATGTTATGAGTTTAATAGTTTGAAAATTAAAATTTATTCCTTAAATTCTTGTGGTTCAAAATCTTGGCTATAGTTTCATTTACCTTAAGACCCTATATTGGTAGGTAAATAAAGATCCGTTTTCCACAAAGAACTTAAATAGCAAATTGATTGAACCACTATGCCTTAAATTGATTAACAAGCCTATAGGACCTTAAACTAAAACCTTATACCTCATCTTATAAAATTGAGTTGAAACATCTTAAGTGGTCAACAAAATTTTTAATGTTGTTGACCGCTTTGCTTCATATAATTGATTGCATGCACCCATTTTCTTACTCGATTTCATCGTTTTTCCCTTCCAAGTTGGCCTTAGGGCCTATTGAGCTTGGAGAGAACTTGGCCTTATATCTAGGCTGTGTGTACTCTTAGATTTAAGTCGTTAAAATGACAAGGGGAAAGATGTAGGGAAGATAAAATTCCCAAACCAGCAATATTAAAGTTTAAGATTTAAGGTTTATGAGTACTAGATGTAGGTTTGAGGATTCTTTTTCATAGAGATGTTACAAAGAGTATACATAGTGACTTAGCTACTAGAATCTAGACAATTGGAGGGAGATCCTTTTGCCTTCTGTGTATTCTAAAATGCTTGTGTGGGAAACAAAGATTGCTAGGCATTAGGGAATGCTTCCTTAGGGATCTGTCTTCTTTGTATAGGTTAAGCTAATAATCCTTAGGCTAAGTACATACTTGGAGGACCTAGTTGGAATGGTAGAGGTAATAGGTCTGCCCCATTCTATGACAGTAAAAATAGAGGCAAAAGCCATTTTCTTCTAAGATTGTAATGTGTAAAGCCCAACTATTAGAGAATGAGCATAGATACACTATAAAGCCACCTAAATCTACCTTAATTGAGACAGTATCCACTTTAATTGGTAAGGCAGGGAAATTATTCTCTTTGAAGTTCTTGCCAAAAAAGTTAGAAGGAAAAATGACCCTTTAAGGCACTATTGGAACTACTACCTCAAAAAAGAGAGTAATACCCTTAAGGTCTTACATTAGCTACCTAAGTGCAGCAAGACAATGAGAGGATGAAAAAAGGAACAACATTCTGCCTTTCTGTTTATTAGTTCTAGTGAAATAAAAAGTAAATTTTTTTCCTTGTTATTCTTAAAAGAATAACTTTGAAGAAGTTTTGATGATAAAAGCTTTTTCACACTAAGAAAGAAGAAAGAGACTCAAGAGTTTTGGAAATATGAAAACAAAGGCAAAGGGAAACAATGAAATAGAAGTTTATTTTTATTTTTTTAAAATTTTTTTATAGCGCCTAGGACCCATTAAAGCAATTGTTATCCAAGAAAGACCATGAAAACAATGTGACAAGAGGAGCCCCAAAATGCATTGAAGGAGCCTTAGCTATCCATTTGTTGAGAATTGAATGAGCCAAATTGATTAGCAAAATTGGCTAAAAAAACTATAGCTATATCTATGTAACTTGTTCATGCTCAACATATGTCCACAATATTTAATGCCCTGAAGTATGCATATAAGGTAAGGAGTTTTATATCTCGTAGTATATAAGAAGTCAAATTCATATTCCAAAACGATTAATGACAACTATTTAGAGAAGCATAATTGTCATGGTGAAGTGTGTGTAACACATTTTTTCTCCCAGCTCAATTTGGAGGTTAGAGTGAGGTCTAATTAACCAATCTCAATGCTTGTGGAGCCTCCTAGGATACCTAATCCCTTCAACTTGGTTAGGTGAGCAGAGCAAGGATTAGATTGATTAGCCTAATTGCTTAGTAAAGCCATCCCTTTACACTTCAACATTCGCACCACTCTTGTTTAAGTCTACCATGCTGTCCCTGTTTAAGATTGAATTAGCTTCGTTAGTGTCCAACACATCTACATTGAGTACATAGCAAGATTATTGAATGTCAAGTTAGCTTCGACTAGATAGCCTTTAAAGCTTGGCACAATTAACTCTTAGATACTTAGAAGCTAGGCCCCATCATCCAATCCTTGCCAGCAATTCGACAACAAGACTGGAAGGTATGTGTTATGCATGGACTTCAGCCATAAGCCTATAAGTACTTGCCCAGTCTAAGGAATATTAACCTAGCCTACATAAATAAGACAAATCACTAAGGAAGCATTTCCTGACACTTGGTAAGCTTTGCTTCCTATGTAAGCATTCTAGAATATATTGAAGGTTAAAGGTTTTCTCTCAACATATTTGGATCCTATTAGCCATGCGCTATATATAATCACCTTGATGTCCTAATGAAAAAGGATTTAAAACCTTACATTTAGTACTTTTAAATGTTAAACCCTAAACTATGATATTGTTGGTTTAGGAATTCTCTCTTTCTTACAACTTTCTCCTTATCATCTACAAATCTAAGTATCAAAGTGTACGTGTCGAAGATACCTTTAGCACCCTCTTAGCTCACATTCTTTCTTTTACTAGCTTAAGCCTAAGTTTTCTCTACGTTCATAAACCTTCGAGAATTTTTACCAAGAATACTAACTTATATTTGATCCTAAACTAAAATAAAGAACCCCAAATCTTAATTTTACCCTAGATTAATGTATAATAGTCAAGATAAGTTTTTTCAAGAACCTTTTTGATTAATCTAAATTTTTGAATTCATAAGAATTGCTGAATGAACAAGATATTAAATGTCAATTTTGGACAAACAAATTCAATTATGCAATTTATCTTGTTTGCTACTTGTTTGTGTTAGACGTAGTCAGTATATCCAAACTAAATCGTGGATTTACATGATTAATGTGAATGTTGTTTGTGCTTAAATCAGGGCCAGTATTTGGATAGGATAATCATAGACTAGGTATTCATTGCCTATTATTATACATTTGCAACAAAGTAGTTATTGTTATGTAGTGATGCCACCTTAGTTATTATGGTATTGTTTGATTTCTATTATAATATAAGTGAAGAGAACAATAACAACAACAATAATAATATAACTGAGAACTTTTTATGTTGCATACTATTGCCATTACTACTTCTATTACAAGTGTTATGTTAGAGTTGTAATTTTGACAGTTATATTATTTGAAGCCCATGTCTAAAATACCTATTAACTTTTGCCCTCCACTCTAATCGATGATAAGTCAGTAAGGAGTGTAAGCTCTTGATAGGGTCTCTAAGGTCTCATGTCAAGCTGGAGTTGGAGGGTGAGCTACTTTGATATGCCATTGACTATGTGTGATGTCAGTGAGTTGGAGCTTCAATTGGAGTAAAGTAGTTGAGCAAATAATTTATTTGAGTTGGAAACCTGCACTTTGATGACCATAAGGTGGAAGAGACGATGTAAGCTTGTCATTGAGTTGATGTGCCGAATGGTGTACTAGGTGGTGGAATGTTCAAATTGTGTTAGGCTTTTGCCCTCTAGATTGAGCTGTAGTGGCTTGATCTTTGAGTTATAAGAGTGGTACGATCTGATCTTGCTATTAGGTGTTGAATATGAGGTGTTGTAGCTTGTTTAAGAAGTTTTAATTTGTTTTGTCTTTGTGTGCATTAATTTTAGATCATTTAGTGCGCGATATATGCCTTACTAAGCTATTGGGTATGCTTGTGCAATGATAGTTCTACTCAAAAGATGTGGGCCATTGATGAGTGTAGTTTTATACTCATTTGTTATGTTATTTTGAGTTATTTTTGATATAATTTCTGCTATTTTATAATTGAATTAAATCATTTCTTGATTTCAAGAACTAAATGAAGCAATAAGGTGAAAAGAAGGGAATTTAAGCTATTTTTGAAGGAAATTTCACTGATTTTGAAGAATAACTTACGGATAACAAGTGTAGGGGAGGATTTGTCTAATAATCAAGAGAAGAGGAAGACTATAGTTGCACTTTAGGCCATGTTCCTTGCTATGAAGCCCATCCTTAATTTCCAAGTGAAGTTCAAAGAATTTTCACCAAGTGTAAGATCGTGGTTGAACTCCATGGCCATGATCTATGGTTGTGATCCTCTCGTAATCTAATTCAAGTCAATTTCTAGAAGAATTATTGCAAAGAGCAGTCCATGCCTAAACTCTACACTTGTGTTCTTGACTGTAGACTTGCTATGATTTTAGAAGAATTGACATTTGAAGTTTATGGTGTCTAAACCTTATAAATATACGTTAGACATGTGAAATAAGAGAGGAAGAGATGCTAGAGTGGAAGATAAAAGAGCTCCTTAGTGTTCTTTAGGGTTTTATCCACTTTTATAATGGAAGTCATTGTTTTTATCTTGTCTATAGTATAGATTTGTTGATATTTAGACTTGTAGGCTTGAGGTAACAAGTGGTGTGCTCAAATTGTAATTATTCTAATGAAATTCCTATATTCTTGTTAGTTCAATTACGTGTTTGTATTGATTAAGTTGTTATTTCTAAGGTTTCAACTTAGTTATTAGATTTTATGTATTGAAGTCGCAAGGTCAATACATAAATAGATCTATCATAATTAAAGGGATTTGCTATACGCTTAGAGATAAGTTATAGATTTCTCTTATGTAGACACTTTATTTTTGCCAATTTTTAAAATTTTGTTAATTGAGTTAGGTTAATAAAATAAAAATAAATAATAAAAAATAAAATAAAAAAAATAAAATTAAAATAAAAAAATAAAAAATAGAAAAGAAGAAAGAAGAAAATTAAGTTAAGTTATAGTAAGTTGAGTTATTGGATCAAGTAGCGAGATGGGCTAAATTAATTAATTTGTCTAATCAGATTAGGGAATTATTGGGCTTAATTAGATTAGGTCAGGCTTGGAAAGAAAAGCCCGAGCTAACTAGGCTTTCTAGAAGCTAGGGTAAATCTTAGAAGAATCGTTATCAAATCTTTTATATCTTTGATACGAGAGATTCAATTTTGAGCATATAAATAACATTTTGGCTATAGATCCGAAAAAACGACTTTTTCTAACCATACACACCCCACGCAACTCCACTTATTGCCACACGCCACCACTCACTGCCATGCGCCACTACCTACACTACATGCGCTACTCATTCGCCGTTACATACCATTATAACCACCACTGCATACACTAGCCATACTGTCATTAATGTGCCGCCACTTGCCTATGCTATTACCCACATTACTGTCACCAGAGCTACCGCCCAGATCACTGCCCACAACACTGCCCAGCATTGCCCACTGTTGACCAGATCACTGCCTGTGCGGTCACACTTGTAGGCCCAGATCACCGCTCGTGCCGTGGCCACTATCGCCTAGAGCCATCGCCCACATACGCCCTTGCTCTCATTCGAGCTACCACCCAGACACTTGCTGTGCACGCCCAAGCCATCGCCCAAGCATCATCCATCGTGTCGCCTACTGTCGCTTGAGCCATTGCTCATTGTTGTCTTTTCTGTTGCCTAGTGCCTTTGGAGCCATTACCTACTATTGCCCACTGTTGCCCTTGCTGTCGCTTACAGTATTACTTGAGTCATCGCCCACTGTCGCCCTTGTTATCGTCCACTATCACACGAGCCATTGCCTAGGCACTCACCTGTGCACGCCCAGATCATCGCCCAACACCAACGATCCGACGCTAGGTAATTTTCTAGTTTTTATTTATTTATTTATTATTTTGTTTATTTTAGTAATATTTTATTTATTTGCTTCATTGATTATTTATATCTACTAATTAATTAATTATTTTTGTTTAAGTGTAGGTTTTTGGTTATCTTATTTTTCCATTGCAATTATTAGGTTTTTTTGAAAAAATCAATTTTTTTCAAATATATTTTTGGAACTTAGGTGTTTTTTCTTGGAAAAATAAATAAAAAATCTAAATTGAGTTTTAAAAAAGATTTAGTTAGTTAGGTTTTTTTATTTTTTTTTATTTTTGGGAAAATTAGATTTATTAGGTTTTTTTTTCTTAAAATAGTAAATTGATAAAAAATGTAAACTTGGCTTGGTTTTCAAAATAAAAATAACCCACCCATTAAATATTTTATAAAAGAGAGTTACGGTCGATTTGATCCCGATTAGCGGGTACGTAGGCATATTCGGGGTAATTATTAAAAAATAAAAAAGAACTTTTGTCCCTCCTTTTTAGAAATTCGTAATAAAAAAATAAAAAAAAATCATTTTTAGTTATTTTTTCTCATTTAGATCTATTTTTAATATTTTTAGAGAAATTACGAAAATCCGATCAAATTTTTTTTTTTTTTATTTTCACATGGTGACTTAGTTTTAGTAAGTTAGCTCTCGAACCTAACTTAGTTTTTTGGTTCAATTTTTTTTAGAATACCTGCAGACTAGTAGTCAAATTAGGGTTTTCTCACCTAAAAATCCTAATTTTGTTTTTTATTGGTTGTACTGGTTAGTGACTCCATTTTATTTTAAAAAAATAATTTTCTTTTCTTTAGTTCAATGTTGAGTAATTTATATTAAGCGGGCTAGGTTTAATATAAGTTAAATTAAGGAAATTAAAATAAGGCTCGATAGAATTGGTGACTCTACTGGGAAAGCCTGGTGGGCTAGCCATGTAAAAATTAAAAATTAATTAATAGGCTTTTGTATTTTTTTTATTATATTATAGTTGTACTAATTGAGTTTTTAGTGATGCAGGACTTAAGAAAAAAGCTCAGCCTAATGGGCCTTATTAGGGAATTGGGTTGGGGGGGGGGGAGTTGTTTATTTATTTTATAATAATCATCTGCATATTTAGATGTGGTGAGACTTGGGCTATCTTAGGAACTTAGGATCTTAGGATGGGTTACCATTACGTAACCTTCAGGTTACTGGGGTCTTTACCCCCGCCTGGTGGTGATATGCGATTCCACTTAAACTTTAATGTAGCCTACTAGGCTTCTTTTTAGAAAGCCTTGGAGCTGTAGAGCCTAAGACCCGTAGATTCTACTCTCTTGCATCATTCTTTTTGAAAAAGGGGTATTTATTTATTTATTTTAAATTATAAGAAAAGCCTAATTTAATTCGTGATCAGTTCATTGTTCATTGTCAATTAAAAAAATCTTTAACCCTTACATATAAGTATACACGAGTTTCATTTTTATTAAATCTTATTTTGAATATATTTATATATAAGGGTGCTATTTGATCATGAATTTATCATAATTCTTATAGTTTATTAATGACTGACCCCATTACATTACACTACACGGGTATGTACTATATTATATCATATTTATTTTGTATAGTTGTTTGTATATGCTATCTTTTGTAATATATGTGCATCTTGTAGATTTTGTTTTATTTTATCAGTAATAGGTTAGGTAACATAATATTTAACATAAAATGCTCAAAATCATTAGTATTCCCCTTGTGCCAATGTTAAAAAAAAAAAAAAAAAACTTCTATATCAACTTATAATTTTTTTTTGGGCATGTAATCATGGAAATTAACAATGATAAAGATTATTATAGAATTGTCATTTTTTAAAAAGGACTTTCCAACATTTTTTTAAAAAAAGAAATTTCAAAAAATATTTTATTATAAAAGACCAGTTTCATGATAATTATTTACTTAGTTTATTTCTATTGTAACGCCCCACATGTACCATACGGTTAAGAACTAACAAAATACAAGAAAAAAAAAAAAAGATTTAACTATCAAATTCCTATTGTAAATTATTTCCCATCTCTAAGTCATCAATCTTGTAAATGTCTAAGTTCTCATTTTCATATTTAGCCTTTAAGTTGTCATGATCCTGATAGAGTTTTCTCTATGAGTCGTCACCCTTGTGACATTTATTCAATAAGTTTCTTATTATAAAATAATTTTTGTTTCTCCATATCATCCTTATAATATTATCGTCATCCTATGTTCTTGGTTGTCGATCCTAATGTTTTCTTTTTTTAGATTCGTTGATGCCAGTATTAAGCTTCTATAACATAAAATTAATGCTGATTTTTTTTCCAATAAAAGTTTCAAATAAAAAAAAGAAATGATTTTGAAATTAAAAAACTTGATTTAAAAAAAAAAAGAATGCGGTGTTGCTAACAGGAAGGGATTCTTGCAGGTTTTGAAAAATTACCTTTTAAGTGGTTTGGCCCAACTTGAAGCCTGTAATCACTCGTTTAAAAAAAAAATCAAGATGCTTGAAGCTCTCGAACTAAGAATAGCCATGACAGAATAGGTTTTGAGCAAACACGAAAAACAAGTCGAGGCTAGAGCTCATACCCAAGCCTAAGTGCCTGTTGATACCCCATCTCAAGTAGATGAATCCAAAGAGTTGCAGATTCATGGGCTTATTATCAACATGGTACAAGGATTGGAAAAGTTGCTAGAAACATATGGTTAAGTCCAAGGGGTATGTTACTGCCAGGGTTTGGAAGAAAGAGCTGCTACTTGAGAACAAAAGTTAGCAAAATTAGAAGAAAGGCTCACTAATACAGAAATGGTATTGGGTTATGTACTCAAACCACTTGGAAACTTACATCCTAATACAAGCCTAAAGTTGATTCAACGAAAGAGAAATCAGGAGTGAATGTGTTGATTAGGAAAGCTTAGAATCAAGACAAGCCCATCCACAACAAGAGAAGGCGATTTATACAGTTTAAGATTCTAATGGCCCAAGTTTTAAAGCAATTGAGAGATATAGGACTACTAGTATGCGAAAACCCAACAAAGAAATACAAGCCAAGGGATTGTGACCCCAACAAATGGTGTGACTATCATATAGGCCAAGTGGGGCAGACTACTGAAGATTGTTGGAGATTGAAGTACAAGGTGTAAGATTTTATTGATGCCAAGATTATCCAACCAAGTTTTCTAGAGATTAATGGGTTGATTAGCAATAGTATTCCTTCCTAAAGTTTTGAAGGGGCATCAAATAGACAACCTCCAACATCGGGCATTGAGGATTTATTACTATCATCTGACTGGGTGGCTCACCATTAAAGCAGTTGTGTATATTTCTGAGAGATCAATTCAATTGCATAAGCTGAGTTCGAAGAAGTGATAGAAATATAGGGGCAAAAAATAGGAAAGAATTTTAGTTCTTGCATTTTATTTCATTTTAGTGCTTGTAATAGATATGAGTTATTGAATAAAGCAGTTTTCATGTATATTCTTGTCTTTGTATGCTATGAAGCTAGCTAAATTAAAATAAGGGCATTTCGAATGAGTGAAAATGGATAAAGAAAATGTGAACTCAAAACTTAAAACTTTCCACCTAAGGAAATGATAACACATTTCTTGAAAGGTTTAGGATGAGAAGAGGTAACTTATGTCCCAAATACTAACCCTAGACATACGTAAGAGTTGAATGCCATCAAGGTGAGCAATTAGGCTCATTCCTTAAAGGAGGTCCGTTTTGAACTTGGTATACATGTCAAAATGATATTAGGCATTCGTTTCATCATCATTAAATATAGTTATCTCTTGTAAACCCATTTGACCTTTTAAGGGATTTTTCTTAAAATTAGCCTAGCTAGTAACCGCCCCAAACTAGGGCAATCAAGAGGTTAAGATCATTAATTTGGAGAAAAGGAGTAGACTAATTTATGCTTGCCTTAGTCATGCCAATTCATGAGCAAATATTGTCATAGATAATTCAATTTCTTTAGAATAAATAAAAGCTTCAAACTATATACACCCTACTGAGGGTCGTACCCTTATTCAGACACCTCAATCCATAAATTTTTCCAAAAACACTCCAAAACCATATACACTTCATAAAGCTCATACACTTTTACCTTACCTTTTGGTGCTTTGAATCTCGTCAGGTGAAAGCTCAACAATGGAAAGTGACCACCTTGAAAAGAAAAAAAGAAAAAAATGAGAAGAAAAAAAGAAAAGAAGTAGAAAAAAAAAAAGATCGAAAATATTGGCAAGGTAATCACCTTCAAAGAAGAGTCGAATTACCAATAAACAAAAAGTCCAACCTTGTGATGGTATTCGAGGCCAAACACTTTAAATTCCTAAGCCTTAAGGAAAAGCCCTCATTTTATACTAGTCTTAATGAAACTCTTTTTGACTAAAGAAATGGACTTATATTCAGTAAAATTTGCTCATGAAACTGGGGTAAGCTCATGTTTAGCTTCTCTTAGGTTCTTGGCTTGTAAACCTGGGATAGATTGTATATAATTTCTTTCAAAATTGGCCAAGTACATTGATATCCATTTGCTTAAACCATTGATTAAAAGCCTCACATTGCAAACCCAGAAAAGACCTATTGATTGACTAGACTGTATTACTTACAAGATAGGCCACAATTTTTTGGAATTGATGCTGAGAGTAAAAACAAACCTATGAAAGTGTAAGGAAGTCTAGTTTGACTAAACATCTCAAGTAATGATATCCAGTGGAAAAATGAAGAGTTGAATGCTATTACAAGTTGGAAATCAGTGCTTCTAAAAAGTTTAGAGATCATGAATTATGCTTTAGGAAGCAAGATTGAAAGAATGAGTGATCAACGGGCAAGGGGCAAGCCAATCCCTTATTAGTGATCTTTAAGAGTTTTCGAGACTTTCTTACTTATTAGCAGCACAATTTTCTATCAAAGAGTGTTTTTTTTTTTTTGAAAAAAGAAAAACTTTTCAAAAATTTTCAAGGAATCATCAAAATCCCTCAAACTCAAGTCATAGATCAATTTGTCAAAACTTAGGAAAGTTTTCTTACTTTTTGGATCCCTTGCTCATTGGAGCATCATCCAGTCCTTTCTAGTATCACTACTCATAGGAGCGCTATCCTATTTAGTCTTTTGTTAGGATCGTTTGCTCAAAGGAGTGCAGTCCTACCTATTCCTTAGTTGGATCACTTACTCAAAGGAGTGTTGTCCTAATCTTTTTTAGGATTGCTTACTCATAGAAGCGCTGTCCTATCTATTCCTTTGTAGAATCGCTTGGATCGCTTGCTCAAAGAAGCGCTGTCCAGTCATTTAAAAGATTGCCTACTCATGAGAGCATTGTTTGATGTCATCTTATCTTGTCTTTGAAAGATCTATCCTTTCGAGCAATTCATCCTAAAGAGATTTGTCCTCTTTGGACAACTCAAAAAGAATCTTGAAGAGATATATCCTATTTGGGTCATCAAAGTGGAATCAGTTTTGAAGAGATCTATCCTCTTTGGGTCACCAAAGTGAAATAAGTTTTGAAGAGAATTATCCTCTTCGTATCACCAAAGTGAAATCATTTTTGAAGAGATCTATCCTCTTTAGACAAATTAACCAGAATGAATCTCAAAGAGATCTATCCTCTTCGGGTTACCAAAGTGAAATTAATTTTGGAAGAGATCTATCCTCTTCAAATTAACCAAAATGAATCTCGAAGAGATCTATCATCTTTAGATTAACCAAGTCGAATCTTGAAGAGATCTACCCTCTTCGGGTCATCCACCAACCCAAACAAAGCAAGAATCTTGAAGAGATGTATCCTCTTTGGGTCACCAAAGTGAAATCAGTTTTTGAAGAGATCTATCCTCTTTAGGTCAAACCAAAAGGAATCTCGAAGAGATCTATCGTCTTTGGATCATCCACTAAATCAAAATAAGTTTTTTTTTTTTGAAATCTTGAAGAGATCTATCCTCTTCAAATCATCCATCAAACTAAAACAAGTTTTTTGAAATCTTGAAGAGATCTATCTTCTTCGGACTATCCGCCAAACCAAAACAAGTTAATTTTACCTCCATTGGTTCTTGCCTTATCCTTCTAAGATAGGTCCCCATTAAGATTTTTGCCCTATCCTTCCAAGATAGGCCCCTTTGAAATTTTTGCTCTATCCTTTCAAGATAGACACCATTAAGCCTTATCCTTCCCAGATAGGCCCCCTTGAAATTTTTGCTATATCCTTCTAAGATAGACACCATTAAGCCCTATCCTTCCAAGATAGCCCCCCTTGAAATTTTTGCTTTATCCTTCCAAGATGGATACCATTAAGCCTTATCCTTTCAACATAGGCCCCCTAACCTTTTGCTTTGTTCTTTCAAGACAAGCATTCATTTGCCCCATTCTTTCAAGATGGGCAGTTTATTCTTTACATCAACCTTTCAAGTTGATATCCTTCAGCAAAATAAAACACAGCTTATTTGATTAGTTCAAAGTAAGATTTGGCAAAAATGGATATTTCTTTTATCTTTGTAGCAAAGTTTTAATCAAACTTCACTATAAAAAAGGGCAGCTGTAGATACCTCATTTTTGCCAATTTTTTTAATTGAGCCAAGTTAATAAAATAAAAATAAATAATAAAAAATAAAAAATAAAAAACGAAAATTTAAAATAAATGAAAATTAAAAGAAAAAAAATAAAAAATAGAAAAGAAGAAAGAAGAAAATTAAGTTAAGTCATAGCAAGTTGAGTCATGAGTTGAGTTGTGTCAAGTTGGAGGTAAGTTGAGTTGTTGGATTAGGTAGCGAGATGGGTTGAATTAATTAATTTATCTAATCAGATTAGGGAATTATTGGGCTTAAATAGATTGAGTTAGGCATCGAATGAAAATCCCGAGCTAACTAAGGTTTCTAGAAGCTAGGGTAAATCTTAAAAGAATCGCAATCAATTCTTTTGTATCTTTGATACAAGAGATTCAATTTTGAGCTTATGAATAACACGTTGGCCAGGGATTTGAAAAAACAGTTTTTTTTTTTAACCACACATACCCTACATAACTCCACTCCCCGTCACATGCGACCACTAGTCGCCACCTATTGCCATTTGCTGCTATGCGCCACTACCCTCACTACATGCATCACCCACACTACATGCATCACCCACTCGTTGTCGCATACCACCACAACCACCATCACATACACTAGCAACTCCGTCATTGATGCGTTGCCACTCGCCTATGCTATCACCCACAGCATCGTTGCCATTACTGCCATAGCTACAGCCTAGATTACCATCCACAGCATTACTTAGCATTGCCCACTGTTGACTAGATCATCGCCTGTGTTGTTACCCTCGTATGCTTAGATCATCGCCTGTGCCATCTCCACTATCACCTAGAGCCATCGCCTAGACGTACCCTTGCTCTTGGTCGAGCTATTGCCTAGACAACCGCTGTGCACGCCTAAGCATTACCCATTGCATCACCTATTATTGCCCTTGTTGTCACCTAGTGTCACTCGAGCCATTGTCCACTATCACCCTTGTTGTCGCCCACTGTTGCCTGAGCCATTGCCTAGGTGCTTACCTGTACATACCCAGCCCATTGCTTGTGCTTGCCTATAGTGTCGCTCGTGTACGCTTAGATCACTACTCAACACAGACGATCCTATGTAAGGTAATTTTCCAGTTTTTATTTTATTTTATTTTATTTTATTTATTTTAGTAATTTTTTATTAATTTGCTTCAATGATTATTTAATTAATTTGTCTTGTTTAAGTGCAAGTTTTTGGTTATTTTATTTTTTTGTTGCAACTATTAGGATTTTTTGAAAATTTTTTGAAAATATATTTTTGGCACTTAGGGTTGTTTTTGGAAAAATAAATAAAAAATCTAAATTGAGTTTTTAAAAAAGATTTAGTTAGTTAGGTGTATTTTTTCAAGAAAATTAGATTTCTTAGGTTTTTTTTTTAAATAATAAATTGATAAAAAAATGTAAACTTGGCTCGGTTTTCAAAATAAAAATAAGCTACCCATTAAATATTTTATAAAAGAGAATTATGACTGGTTTGATCCTGATTAACGGGTATGTAAGCATCTTCGGTGCAATTGTTAAAAAATATAAAAAAACTTTTTTCCCTCTTTTTTAGAAATTCGTAATAAAAAAATAAAAAAAATCATTTTTAGTTATTTTTACTCATTTAGATTTATTTTTAATATTTTTAGAAAAATTAAAAAAATCCCATCAATTTCTTTTAATTTTCACATGATGATTTAGTCTTAATAGGTTAGCCCCCGAACCGGGTTTTTTTTATTCAATTTTCTAAAAATCAATTTTTTTAGAATACTCATAGGTTAGTGGTCAAATTAGGGTTTCCCCACTTGAAAACCCTAATTTTATTTTTTACCGGTTGAACCAGTTGGTGACTCCATTTTATTTAAAAAAAAAATGATAATTTTTTTTCTTAGTTTAATGTCGAGTAATCTATATTAAGTGGGTTGGGCTTAATATAGGTTAAATTAAAGAAATCAAAATAGGGCTCGACATTCAGGAATTGAAATTGATATATTATTTGTTTGTTATGGAATTCCTATTCTTAATGCTGTTCTAATTTCTTTTGTTACAAAACTAATTCATATAGAATATAATTAGAATTATGAATTAATAGAGAAGCAATTCTTTTTTAATTTAGTAATTGAATTCCTCCAGTTAATAAATTACTAGTAAATGTTAATCTCTTAGTGATTAAAGTCTAAATATAATTATTTAAGGTTATTTAAGGTTTTTGTTAATCATTCACATTATTGGTTGTTAGTTATTGCTTAGTTCTTGTTTCTTTAAATTACTTCAAAACTTTATTTCACCATTGCAATTGTTTTTATCTTTTAAGTAGAGTAATTTAGTATGAGTAAGTAAGTATTTACTCCTCATGGGATCGATAACCTTGAACTTTAGTATCCTTTATACTATTACTTGATAGGTGTACTTGCTTAAGCCACTTAGCAACCAATCAAATTTTTGGTGTTGTTGCTTAGACTGTTGATCAAGAATACTTGTTCTTTTATTACTCTACTATTTCTCTTCCAGTTATTTTTCTATTTCTTTCTTTTGTGTTAATTCAAGTCTAATTTAACTTTTTTTCTTATTTGCATGTTAAGGAGACTAGAGTGATGATGGCCGATAATGGTGAAGTGTTGAAGACCATTTTTGATTACATTACGCCATTAGTTAATAGAGCAGACTTTGATATTGTAAGACTAACTATCATTGCGAATTAATTCATGATCTCACCAATAATTATCCAAATGGTCCAGCATCAAGTATGGCTTAAAGGTTCTCTAAAAGAAGATCTACACGTGCATATTGCTAATTTTCTAGAGATATGTGCTACCTTTAGAATT
The DNA here is from genome assembly GCA_024138015.1 of Lumnitzera littorea. NCBI lineage: Eukaryota > Viridiplantae > Streptophyta > Magnoliopsida > Myrtales > Combretaceae > Lumnitzera > Lumnitzera littorea. Next base: position 68,103,569 of record JAMXBB010000005.1, on the reverse strand, counting down.
GAGGGAGCTATAGATGATGTAGTAAGGTTGAGATTATTTCCTCTTTCTTTGTAGGGAAAAGTAAGGACATGGTTGGCTTCTCTTTAGAAAGATTCTATCACATCATAGGAGGAATTAATAGATAAGTTTTTACAAAAATATTTCCCCTTACTTAGGACAACAAAATTTCGTAGTGACATTTCATTATTCGCTCAATCTGACTTTGAAACAATATATGATGCTTGGGAGGGTTTTCAAGAATTGCTCAGAAAATATCCTAATCATGCCCTTCCACTTTGGATGTAGGTACAAACTTTTTATAGCGGGTTAAATTTTCCACCAAATAGTATGTTGATGCAGCTGTAAGTGGAACATTAAATTTGAAAACACCTAATGAAGCTCAAGCTTTGTTTGAAAGTTCAGCCATTAACGGCTATCACTAGGAAAATGCTGGACCTAATAAGAAGAATCCTGGCATTATGGATGTAGAAGTTGCTATAGCTTTAGTAGCTAAGGTAGATGCTATAAATAAAAGATTAGACACTTATTACATGTTAGCACAAAATTCTATGATGATGTCAAATTTAGTTAACCCAGAGGGATTTATAGGACGATATTATCAAACGCTAGCGAGCAATTTTATGAATCAATAGGATTTCAACATATGCCTTATCATAACCATGAAGAATGTGGTAAGGAGTGGTTCACTTATCCAAGTGATTATTCTTATATAACTTAACTAAGGAATATGAGTATTTCTTATGGATTTCAAGGTCCTTCTTAATGAGATGAGAAGTTAAAACTAGAAGACATGTTGATGAGGTATATATAAAGTAGTGGTGCTAGACTAATGATCATTAGGAAACAAATAGAGCAATTTCAAAAATCTTAATTGAGAAACAATAAGAACCTTCATCACAAGCTTAAGTAGAAGCTGTAACTTTAAGAAGTTGTAAGGAATTGGAAGCTGCTAAATAGCTTGAAAAGACCTAAGTCAACATAGAACTAGTGATAGAAGAACTAAAAGACAAAGCTATAGAGACTTCAAAACCACTTAGGGAAGAACTAGAGCCCTAGAAGTTTAGAGAGAAAAAACTACCAATTCCATACCCTTTGAGGTTAAGGAAAAAACGCTCAGATAAGCAAAATGGTAAGTTTTTAAATTTATTTATGCAATTGCATATTAATTTATCGTTTATGAAGGCTTTATCGTAGATGCTCAAGTATGCAAAATTCTTAAAGGAGTTACGCTCCAACTAGATGAAATTGGAAGAACTATCTACAGTCATGTTAAGTGAGGAGTGTTCAACGATCCTTTAGAATAAGCTTTTGACAAAGCTAAAGGATCTATGAAGTTTCATTATCCAGTGTTTGGTTGGAAATTTATCTATTAAAAAAGTGTTAATTGATCTAGAAGCTAACATAAATTTAATGCCTTTGAAATTATTTAAACACATAGGCTTAGGTGAACCTAAACTGACTCAAATGAGTTTATAGTTGGCTAATAGATCAGTAAGTACCCTAGAGGTATAATTGAGGATGAGCTTGTTAAGGTAGATAAAGTTATTTTTCTTGTTGATTTTGTTATTCTAGACATTGATGATGATATTGAAGTGCTACTCATCTTAGGTAAAGCCTTCTTAGCTACAACTAAAGCTAGAATAGATGTTAGTGATGGCAATCTTACATTATAGGTAGGAGAAGAGGAGATGGTAATTAATATAAAGGAGGCAATGAAGAAACGTGTTGAACAGGATGACACTTGTTTTAGTCTTGATGTTGTTGACACCTTAGAATCTAATGCTTTACAAGAATTAATAACTAAAGATCCTTTAGACTATTGTTTAAAATAGGGTGTTTAGGAAGAACCATCTAGTGATTTAGACATAGCCAATACAGAAGCTCAGTTGGAAGCCAATCCTCCATCTATATAGAGAAGGTTTGAGAGGTTTGAGCAGGTAAAGGGTGTAAAATTGAAGTGCCCCATTCAGGAACCACCAAAAGTAGAATTAAAGTAACTACCCAATTATCTAGAGTATGCTTTTCTAGAAGAAAACTCAAAACTACTTGTGATAGTATCCTCTGAGTTAATCGAGCAACAAAAGAAGAAGCTTTTGAATGTGTTGAGAGATCATAAGAGAGCAATTGCTTGGAAAATTTTTGACATTAAGGGAATTGGTCCATTGTTCTACACTTAAAATATCTTGTTAGAAGAAAAGTACAAATCGATAATGTAATCGTAAAGATGTCTGAACCTAAATATGAAAGAAGTAGTCAAGGCAAAAGTAATCAAACTTTTGGATGTAGTTATGGTTGACCTTATTTCCAGCAATTCTTAGGTTAGTCCTATGCAAGTTGTACCTAAAGGGGGAGGCATAATACTAGTACGAAATGAGTAAAATGAGCTGATTCCAATGAGAGTGGTTATAGGTTAGAGAGTTTGTACTAGCAATAGGAAGCTCAATGACACCATAAGAAAGGACCACTTCTCTTTGCCATTTGTCAACTTGATGTCAGAGTGCTTATTAGGTCATATGTGTTATTGCTTTTTAGATAGTTTATCAAGTTATTTCCAAATTCTTATTACCCTAGAGGATCAAAAGAAAACTACTTTTACATGTCTTTATGGTACTTTTACATATACGTGAGTGCTATTTGGCCTCTATAATGCACCGGCAACATTTCAACGATGCATGATAGTAATTTCTAATGAATTTATAGAAGACATAATGGAAGTTTTATGAATGTTTCTTGATTTTTGACAAGTCATTTGACCATTGTCTTAGGAGTCTATAGAAAGTTTTGGCTAGATGTGAAGAAACTAATTTAGTATTAAATTGGGAAAAGTGCCATTTTACGATATAAGAGTGCATAGTACTAGGACACAAAGTGTCATGGAGAGGTGTGTAGGTAGATAATGCTAAAAGAGATACCATTGCTAAATTGCCCCATCCCATATCTATTAGAACCATATGTAGTTTCTAGGTCATGTTAGATTTTATAAGTGGTTTATCAAAGACTTTTCAAAAATAGCTATGCCATTAACCCGATTGTTAGAAAAAGATGCTCCATTTATATTTTCTTAAGATTGTCTAGAAGAGTTTAATACTTTAAAAGAAAAATTAACTCATGCCCCAATAATGGTAGCCTCAAATTGGTGCTTACTATTTGAATTATTGTGTGATGCTAGTGATTATGTTGTAGGGATAGTTTTAGGCTAAATGCCAGAAAAGCATTTTTAACCAATTTATTATGTAAGCAAGACCCTTGCTGATGTAGACTGTAGCTAATAACAGATAAGGCTGGTTGCTGGGATGGGTTCAAGCTTGCCAAAAACTTGAAAAGAGTGATGCGAATGTGCAAACGTGTGAATAAAAGGGTAAGCAAAAACCCACGAATAGTTCCAAAGGATATGATATACCAAAGGAACTTCCAAAGACTTACAACATAACTTGATATGACATATGAATTGGTTTGGTGAGGCTACTCACCACCTAGCCTTGCTCAAGGGTTATGATAAGAGTAAAATGAAAGTAAATAAATAGTGTTTATGAGAAGAAAATGTCAAGTGTATTAATGGTAATCTGATCATTGCGGTTACAAATACAAGAGGTATTTATGCCTAATAAGTTAGGGCAATTTACCTAAAAGGGAAAAGACAAAAAGGGTATTACCTTAAAGAAGTAATGTACAAGAATACAAAAGGGTAAAAATGAATATTTAAGGAAAGTAATGATTAGTGTAGTAGATTTTATACGTGGTTTTGTACACGTGGTAGTGATACATTGGTGATGCCATTGAAGGATGTAAACAACAAGTATAGAAAGATTGCTTGTCTAGGCAGGGGTGACTGAAGATTGGTCTAGTGACATTCTCTTATCATCTTGAAAAGAGAGAAGTTGGGTAAGTGGTTAGCTCGGGCATGAGTATGAGAGGGCGAGGACTGGTTGTTGGCTTGGCATTTTGTCTCTTGGCATATAATCACTGAGAAATAGGTAGTCATTTAGCTCAACATGTAGAGTTGGTCAGTAAGGAGATACTCGGCCTCGGTAGGGGTTGCCAAGAGCGGAGGATTGGCCTTATCAGTCCCTCTAGTCCATAGGCTTGATTGCAGTTCAATGGTCTAGTAGCCTGATTCCCATCACTTGCTGAAGCTCAGGAAAATTACATTACCATGGAAAAAGAGCTATTGGATGTTGTCTTCGCATTTGATGAATTTAGGTCATATTTAATTCTTTTTTAAGTTATTGTTTACACTAATCACTTGCGATATTTGTTGAATAAGATAGATGCCAAGGCAAGAATGATCAAGTAGATATTATTACTTTAAGAATTTGACTTGAAAATTAGAGATAAGAAAGAAGCAGAGAATTTGGTAGTTGACCATTTCTCGTGCTTAGAAAACCTATCATTAGAAATGCTGAATGAAAAGGATATAAATAACAAGTTCCTAGATGAAAAGTTGTATGAGGTAAGTTCTTAGGAAATTCTTTGGTTTGCTGATATAGAAAACTATTTAGTAGCTAGAATTCTTCCTATAGGATTAGATTACTGACGAAAGAAATGGTTTTTTGATGATGTTAGGAGTTTTTTTAGGGAAGACACTTAGTTGTTCAAAATTTGTGCAGATTAGATACGTTGCAGGTATGTATCTCATTTGGAAGGTTGGTAGATTCTAGAACATTGTCATGTAAGCCTAATAGGAGGACATCTTAGTGCAAACAAAATATCTTGTAAGCTCTTTGAGTGCAGTTTTTACTGGTCAACATTGTTCAAGGATGCCTAAAAATTTATTGAGTTATGTCATAAATGTCAAAGGGCAAGGAACATATCCAAGAGAGAGGAAATATCGTAGAATTCAATATTGATCTGTGAAGTTTTTGATATATGGGGTATTGATTTTATGGATCGTTGCAGAATTCAAATGGAAACAAATACATCCTAGTAGCTATAGATTATGTATCCAAATGGGTAGAAGCTTAAGCTTTACCAATTAATGATGCTAGGGTAGCAAAATAGTTCCTGTAAAGTTCATTTTCTAGATTTGGTGCTCATAGAGCACTCGTTAGTGAGAAAGAAACCCATTTTTGTAATGTCCAACCAAAGAAAATGTTGATGTGATATGGAGTTATGCGTTGGATTGCAACTCCATACCACCCTCAAACTAGTGGACAAGTTGAAGTTGCAAATAGGGACCTCAATTGAATTTTAGAAAAGATAGTTAAGCATAATTAAAGAGATTAGTTTGAGAAGTTCAACGATGCTCTTTGGGATTATAGGATTGCCTATAAGATGTTGATTAGAACAACTGCATATCAGCTAGTGTATGGAAAAGCATATCACTTTTTGAACATAAAGCCTACTAGGTTATAAAACATGCTAACCTTGGTCATGTATGTACAAGTGAATATAGAAAACTTCAATTGAATTAGCTAAAAGGAAGGTGTAATATAGCCTACGAGAACTTAAGGATATTCAAGGATTGAGGCAAGTGTTATGATGATAAATGAATTAAGTAAGGGAAACAATTTTGAGTTAGAGACAAAGTTCTCTTGTTCCAATCGTAATTGAAACTCTTTTTGGGTAAGCTTAAAGTTAGATGGTTTGGGCTAAATATAGTAACATAGGTATTCCCGTATGGAGTGGTGAAGATTTCAAACTTGGAGAAAGGAACTTTAAAGGTAAACGGTCACCGTCTTAAGTTGTATCTATGAGGGAGTTTAAAAAAGAGAACCATATTGAGTACAATCTCTACCTAATTAAGGAAAACGAGTAACCTCAATCTTAACTCATTGAGTGAATGACGTTAAACAAAAGTGCTTCTTAGGAGGTAACCCGAGCTACTTTTTATTTTTGACTCATTTAGATTTTCATTTCATTTCCTTTTAACATATGTTTGGTCATTTAACAATTCAACACATGTTGCCTTCTTAATCTTCCTAAGTGTTTTAGGGTGGAAAACACTTGACAAGGAGTTGAATTTGCCATGGAAAAGAGGAAAAGGATCATGATCATGAATTGGGGCACCAAGCCTAAGGAAGAAAAGAGGTAAATAGGGTTCTGAGAGAACCACAATCAAGAACCATGCCTGTAATCCCACCATAGACCTCTCATCATGAATATTGCCTGAATTTGAAATGAGAAAATTTGCTCCAAGGGAACCACGAGCAAAGCCTACGCTCATGATCTTACTTGTTGACTTCTCATCGAAAAATTACACTTAAATGAATTTTCATGAATTGGCTCAAAGAGGAACCATGGCCAAAGATCGTAGTCGTGATCTTGACCGTGGTCTTGCAATGATGAATCAACCTTGCTACATCCAAATCTTGTTTGTACATTTTGTTCTAAGCTTTCCTAATCTAGACTCCTTTTACTCAATACTTACTTTCCTTCTTTCTAATAGCTTTCCCTCTTTTAAGATTCAATGAATATTCAAGGTAATCTTATGAACTTAGATGTTGCCTAAATTGAATTGTATACTTGCCAACATTGATTAAAAGCTAGTTTCCAATTTAAGGGACAATATTAAATTAGGTATGTTTTATTTATATGTATTTTTTAATGTTGTGTGCTTCATTGTACTCCCAAAAACAAAACTCCCATTCACTTAACCAATGGAACTAAGTGTGGGGAAGAACACTTCTCAAACATAACCCATGGCACCTTCTAACCCAAAAACTGCATGTTGAACCACTCGAAGGATCTCTTCTCAACCTATATTGGAAAAGGAACCCTTAGCCACTTTATTACCTCACCCGAAGCACATATTGGAGTTTGATAACCTCGACCTCAAAGTTAGATATGAAACACTCATTGAAAAGACTATCTCCTGTTCTAGCTTTATTGATTGGGACATACTCAAACTAGCTAACATGGAACTTGAGATCTAAGCCATGGTGGAGAAGTGAGGTTAGGAGAGATTGTTTATTATGCAAGAACCCATCTACAAGGGACTAACTCTAGAGTTCCTCACCACACTATTGATGGAGCATGATTAAGTCCCATGTGGAGCTTACAATACAAAATCTTTTAGGTTTGGAAACACTAAATTCAATCTTTCAATAGTGGAATTTAGAGTTTTTATGGAGCTCCATGATGCACTGCCAGCTAGCGGTCCCATCACTCGTGCGCGTCTCTGAGGCCTCCAATCCCTCTCCTGACGAATTCTCTCGCAGCAACCTACTGATGATGAGAAACTATACATTAAAGAAAGGTTATTGAACTCCCTGAGCTCCCCATACTATCATACATTGATTTATACACATGGTAGTGATGATGTCTACTATTTCCTTGCCAAGGACCCTATGTCGAGTACTCTAACTGACTACTACTAAAAATCTCTTGCCGAGTGACCAAAGACTCACTTAAATGGTTGAGTAGTGTTCTCTTGGCATACTACCATCTCTCTCGTCCTAGCCCTTTTAATGTCACAACATTTTGACCCTTCTTGCCTATTATGCTTAGAGAATATTCGTGTTGGACCAATGTTGTACTACTAGCTATCCACTTCGTCTAACATTTAACTACTTTTCCATTTTTGGTTTGTTGTCCTTTTTACCCTTTTCGCATGTACTAGGAATCCCCTTTTTGTAAGAGACTTACTATAAATAGTCCTTTTCTCTTGTAAGCTAAAGATAGAAGGATTTGAGGAACATCTGGGAGCCGAGATACCCCTTGAGGATTGTGTCGAGTATTGCTTTGTTGTTCGGATGTCTCTCAATACTTTTGTGGCTAATGAGGATGAGCAGAGAGAGAATCTCTTTCATACAAATTGCTAGGTGAATGGCAAGCTATGCGCTGTGATCATTGATGGAGGGAGCTACCAATGTCATTGCACAAGGGTAGTTAAGGCTATGAAATTGCCAACTCTTCTACACCCCAAGCCGTACAAGATTGATTAGCTGAACGAGAGAGGAGGATTATTTGTTTCCGAGCAAGTCAGAGTGTCGATTACCATTGGTGGTAAGTACAGGGACGAGGTGCTATGTGACATCCTACTTACGTGTGCATCCTACATATTACTCGACCGACTGTGGTTATTTGACTTAATGGTGTTACACAATAGGTATAGAAATACCTACATGTTTCAAAAGGATGGGAAGGAATTTATATTAACCTTGATGAGTCCTAGGGAAGTGCAAGAAGCCTAAGAAAAGGTTATGAGATCGCTACATCGGAAGTCTTTAATGATTTCCCGAGCTTAGTTTGTACGAGAGGTCAAACCTGAGGATTATGTACTCCTCTTAGTCAGGAGACTCCTTGAGGTTAGAGAGGCCAAGAGCTTACATGTCGAAGTGCTGCAACTACTTTAGGAATTTGCTGACCTCTTCCCATTTGAGATGCCAAGAGGATCACCTCCCTTGAGAGGAATTGAGAATTGCATTGATCTTCAACCTAAAGCAGCCCTACCAAATCGACCTACCTATAGACTCAATCTTGAACAGGCAGTCGAGCTGAAAAAGCAAGTTGATGAGTTGGTGGATTATGGATATGTCCATGAGAGCATGAGCCCATGTGCCGTCCCAGCCGTGCTAATACCAAAGAAAGATGGATCGTGGAGGATGTGTATTGACAATCATGCCATCAACAAGATTATTATTAAGTACCGATACTCAATCCCGCGATTGGATGACATGTTCGATGAGTTGCATGGTGTTTGCATCTTTTTGAAGATAGATCTAAAGAGTAGCTATCATCAAATACGAATGAGACCGGGAGATGAATAGAAAACAACCTTTAATACAAATGAGACCGGGAGATGAATAGAAAATAGCCTTTAAGACTCGGGATGGTCTATTTGAGTGGATGGTTATGTTGTTTGGTTTAACTAACGTATCGAGTACATTCATGAGGCTCATGAATCATGTACTTAAAACATTGATCGGCAAATGTGTTGTGGTTTATTTTAATGATATTTTGGTTTACAGTACCGACCTTCTCATTCATGTCGAACATTTGAGATTGGTGTTTAACATACTCTATGCTGAGAAATTGTTTGGCAACCTAATGAAATGCCCTTTCTGTTAAAGCGAGGTTATATTCCTTGGATATGTTGTTTCAGGGAGTGGAGTTTGAGTAGATGAGGAAAAGGTTAAGGCTATTAATGAGTAGCTTATGCTGATAAGTGCAGCTAAAGTCAAGAGCTTCCATGGCCTACTCTTGTTCTATTAAAGATTTATCTGGAATTTCAATTCCATAATTACACTGTTGACTGAATTGACCAAGAAGAATGTTGAATTTAAATGGATAGAAAAGGCTCAAAGGAGTTTTGAAGATGTGAAGTGTAAACCCCTAAAATTTTCGATCTAGCTTTTGAAATATAATCGTGTATGTTAGATAATTTAGGAGTTGACGAGGTTAATGAAAGTGAAAACCCTAAAAGAATTAATTAATCGGGTAAGAAACTTTTCTACCTTAAATGTATCTAAATGTTAAAGATTTCATTCAAAAGTGATAAAAACCTAAAAATGATAACCATAAAGACATATGTGCACTAATTTATCATAATATACCCTAAAACTCTAAATTGATAATATAATCTTCGTGTTTTGCTAAATCATTAGTACAAGGTTAGAGACAACTTTCATTCATACATAAAGGTTTTGAATCCTCAAGTAGTCCTTTAGAAACTAAGATAATGAATCCTAAATTACGTTTATTTCTTAAGTATATGATTAAGATAGTATTATATAGAGTTAGGGGTATAGTTGAAGATTAGGCTAAATGTAATGAACCTTAATACCTTAAATGATAGTTTTCATCTTAATTATACTAAGCGGCTTACTAAATGGTGTATATAGGATATAAATACCTAATGGAAGATCTCATTATCTATTTTTACTAATCAATTCACTAAATTTCTTATTTCCCTTCATTTCCTTAATTTTTCCCTTAATTTCCCTTAATTACTACATTATGTGTACAAAATTACACATGCTTAAGGAAAGCTGACTAAGTCAACACATGTTGACCAAGGTCAAAGGGTTGACCAAGTCAACACATGTTGATTAAAGTCAACAATTTGAAAAGTCAACAAAAGACATTAAGAGATAAAGAAAATATCTACACTTCTAATGATGGCTTTTCTTTTGGTTTTTCTTTTTTCCTCCCCTTTTTTAGTTGCTGTCCACTTATTCTTCTTCTTGACCCCACCATTTGCTTTCTTCCATTATGAAAACAAAACAAAAGAAACAAAACAAAAAGGCCCCTCCATTGCCATGAGCTTTCCTTCTCCATTTCACTTTCATCACTTCTCCTTTTGTCTCCTTAATTCCAACATAAGCAAAGGTATGTACTTAAGTTACTTTATGTTGTTTTATATTCTTCATTAGTTAGGTAATTAGGTAGATTAGAGAAGTAGACTTGTGTTAATTATGATCTTGAAGAAGAGGGCATAAAGTCCTCATCTTTAAGTGTAGAAAGTGAGGAACCATGAAGAAGAGGAAAGAAATACATGTGTATGTGCTCTTAGGTATGTGTACATAAGAAAATACTTAAAGAATACTTGTATGGGAACCTTTATACATGGGTATTAACCATGTACATAACCTAAATTAAGACAATACCTAACTATACATACTTATACTACACTAATTACATACTTAAAAATACAAAAGAATGGAATTAGGAAGCTTTTCTTAAGGAAACGATTAGGCATACGAAATTTTGTATAAAAATATGTATCTAACCATATAGGTATATGACTATGTATACACATATAAATACGGTATAAGTTTAAGTATAGGTATAAGTATATACATGTATAAGGTATATGTACATAAGCATAAGGGAAGAAGTGAAATGTACATAAGACATGTACATATTACCTAAGCATGAGGTGAGGCTTATGTAATCAAATGATGAAGTAAGCCATGACATAAGCAAGTGATGACATAAGCCATAACATAAGCAAGTGATGACATAAGCAATGACCTAAGAAAATGATGATGTAAGCATTGACATAAGCATAGATTATAAACTAAGAAAAGAAGAAGAGTGTATCATAATTAGGATCCTAAATTAGTAAACCCTAATACGCTTTCTAAATTGGATTATACTTAATTAAGTACATGAATTAATAATAGTAAAGTAAAAGCCTCTAAGTATAAGAAGTTAAGGATTAACTAACTCATTAAATATAAGCAAAAGATATAAATATAAGTAATAAGAGTAATTAAGTTTTCATAGATAAAATTTCAATAAACTTAGCCCATATTGTAAAACACGGGTCTCAACGTCCAAAACGGACATTATCATGTGAACGTGCGTCCAAAAACGATGAAAAATAATTATAAATTCGTAAATATTGAAAATAGAATGAAAAGGTTACATACAATTAGCAATTAGGTTTAATCGAATAAGGGCTGATAGTAATCTAAGTAGAATTAGGTAGATAGATATCTAAAACCATTAGTTGAGTCAACTACTTATTATCCTTGTTATCTCGTAATGATTAGGTGATCCTAACGAGGGCGAGGATCTCCTGATCGGTTATTATGACTAGAGAGAGTCGTCATAGTCAAGTGAGTACTCCTGATGACTCTATACTTATTTGTGCTTGTAGTTAGTGTACTTAAATTGAATATCAATAACTTGATGCATGGGGTTTCGGGATATGCGTGTGCTTGATATTGATTAATTGTTGTAAGAAATATTGTTAAATACGATAATTGATGATTTGATGGTATGATTGATTTTTATATGATTTGGATGGTTTGCTGATATTGATTGATCGCCTTATAATCTGACCTAATTATATTTGGCTTATCTTAAATTTAAAGGGTTATGCATTATCCATGCATTGCACTTACTTATTCTGGCTGTCACTTCACGCGGAGATAAAGAGAGGCCTTCTGGGGGTTGTTTATATATATTAATATGTTTCTGTATGGTACACTTGTACAACATGACCTTACCTAAACCTACGGGCTTACTAGGCGATAGAGATGCCAACCGTATGGTTGAGGGTTGAGTCTGGAGATCTCCGCTGTAGGGTGTGAGTGTGGACTGCAGGGGCTACCTTACCGCTAGGCCTGGGACTTTGTGAACTACTAGATTTTTAGAAATGGAAATGTATTTTTGTGAAATACGGAATTCAAAGTTATGGGTAAAAACTTAGGTGCTAGAGCGCAGTCGTGATTGGTGCCGATGAATCTCCAACCCTTATCTCAGAGGGCATTAAAATTCGATATTATATGTAGTACCGGTTAATTGCATATATTGTTTGGCATTCTGCGTATGCATGCATTCATATGGTTGTAATAATTTGTTTGATAACTTTTTTGCCAATATAGTATGAGGGATAACTTACTAAGCTCTTGTAGTTTATTCCCCAATAGTCTTTCTTTTGCAGGTTTACATACGATGGGATTGGGATAAGTTTCGAGTGCTGAGTACGAGATGAAGATATGTACATTAGTGTTAGAATTAGTTGAGATCTTTATAGGTGATACATAAACACTCTTTGTAGAAAATATTCACATGTTAGAATTTAATATAATTTAATTCTTCTTGCAGTTTTATAATGTTGGCATATCCTGTCCTATTATTTGGTAGGGGATACCGATTCTCTGCGGTTCTGAGCAATTGTGGGATATCGGACATCCATAGTTATTTATAATTATATATTATGTCTTGTTACAATAAATTAATTACTTGAAAATCATTAATCTTAGTGATTTATTATTTAGAGTCTTGCAATCTCTGACTTGTAAGATGGTTTTCATATCATGGGTGCACATATGTTATGGAAATTTTAGGTAATCCTACTAGGTCTCCTTTAGGGTCATGACATGAAATGTAAGTTGATGTCTGCTCCAGTACTTACCCTACCGGATTTCGAGAAGGCTTTTGAGGTTGAATGTGATGCATTTGGTGTTAGCATTGGTGATGTACTGATGCATGAGTGCTGACCCATGACCTATTTCAATGAAAAACTTCGAGGTGCTGCCTTGAATTACTCAGCCTACAACAAGGGGTTTTATGCCCTTGTTCGTACACTCTAGAACTAGCAACATTACCTATTACTGAGAGAATTCATTATCTATTTTGATCATGAATCTCTCAAGCATCTTTGTGGGTAGTAGAAGCTTTCTCAGTGTCACGCCAAGTGGGTCGTGTTCCTAGAGACCTTTTGCTATGTCATCAGGTATAAGAAGGGAAGCACCAATAAAGTGGCTGAAGCACTTTCTTGTTGTCATACCCTCATCACGATGTTGTAAGCTAAAGTGCTTGGATTTGGCACTTCACTTGATCGATATGAGCATGACCCACATTTTGGGCCTTTAGTAGCTAAGTGTAGTGATAGAGGAGCTATGGATGGATTCTACTTGACTGAGGGGTTCTTGATGAAGGGCAAGCAGATGTGTATGCTGAGTGGTTCTATAAGGGAGCTACTGGTTCGAGAAGCTCATATAGAGGGTTTGGCTAGTCATTTTGGGGAAAAGAGGATGATTGAGATATTAAAGGAGCATTTTTACTAGCTTGGGATGATGAGGGATGTGCACCAAATACTTGAGAGGTACATGGTGTGTAAGTTTGCAAAATGGAGGAGTGAACCTTATGGAGAATACACGCCCTTGCCAATTCTTAAGTAGCCATGGATCGATATAAGCATGGATTTCATGCTCGACCTTCCCTACATGCCGAGAAGACACGATTTGATCATGGTGGTGGTTGATCGGTTCAGCAAGATGGGACACTTCATTCCCTGCCACAGGACTAATGATGCTTTATTCATTGCTGACCTCTTTTTATAGGAAATTGTACGACTACATGGAGTGCTGAGAAGTATTGTGTTTGACCATGGTTTGAAATTCATGAGCTTCTTTTGGAAAACCTTATGGAGGAAACTCGACACTAAGCTCCTATTCAGTACCTCTTACCACCCTCAAACAAACGGCCAAATTGAAGTAATTAACAAAACTGTCAGTAGTCTCCTACATGCCACTATTAGAAAGAACTCTCATGATTGGAATTTATGCCTACCTATAATTGAATTTGCTTACAATCGTTCAACTCATAGCTCTACTGGAACATCACTATTTAAGGTTGTTTATGGACTTAACCCGAACTTACCCTTGGACTTAGTTAACATTCCATCTACACAAGGGGAGAGTCAATCCAGCCTGTAGCGTGCCAAGGAATTTCACAAGTTGCACAAAAGAATTGCCAAGCAATTGACCAAAACTGTAGCCTAACAGAAGGAAACGGGAAGCCACGGAAGGAAATGAATCATTTATGCTCCTAGGGACTTTGTTTGGATCCATCTTAGCAAAAAATGCTTCCTTAGCAAGAGGATAAACAAACTATCAACCAGAGCGAATGGACCCTATAGGATCCTGAGGTGCATTAATGATAATGCCTATGTGATTGAGATACCCAAAGGTTTTGGTGTATCTAACACATTCAATGTCGCCAACTTAGCTCCATATATGCCTGATGATGAAGAAGGCTAAGATTTGAAGACAAATCTTCAACAACCCCATGGAATTGATGTATTGCCTGCTAGCAGTCCCATCACTTGCATGTGCCTTTGAGGCCTCCAATCCCTCTCTCGAAGGCAACTTACTAATGACGAGAAATTGTCCATTGAATATAATGACCGTAAGGAGGACCTAGTAGTATTACCTAGAATTTTTATATCATGTGTGCACCCATGATAAGAAAATCGCCTTGTAAGTCAAAGATTGCAAGACTCTAAATAGTTAATCGCTATGGTCTTCAATTTTAGTTTATTGACTCATTATATAATATAAATAATTATGGATATCCATTTTTCCATAGTTCTTTAAAACCATAGAGAATAGGTATCCTCTACTAAAATAGTGAAAGAAGATAGACAATTCTAAAAAATTCTAAACTTACTAAAGATACTAAACTTAATTGAGATATTAGTCATTTTCCATAGCATCTCGAATTAAATACATAAGCTTTTCATCATACTTATTCAATAGTAGTACTCTGCACTCGGTTTCTATCCCTATACCAACTATCGATCAACTTGTAAGGAAAAGAACTGTTGGGGTATAAGCTTACACTTAGTGAGATAAATCCCCTCGTTAAAATCGCATGACAAAAGTTTATTTAATGCACAAACATATGAATGCATAATCAATTAGTATGCCGATCAATACATGCAGTAACCTAGGAACTGCATGCAACTCAGAATTACGCCCCCTATAGTCGGGGTTTGGAGATAATTAACCGACCCAATCCAAAATCCGGGTTCTAGACCTTGAGCTTTATTTCATTTGCACTATCGTGCTTAAGTCAAAACAAAACCATGTGTGTGTGTATATATATATATACTTTCTTTCTTGAGCAACAAATCATATTTTTAAAATCCTAAGTTTAGCGGTGTGGTGGCCTCCACAATCTACAAACATACGCTCGAAGCAGAAGCTACAAGATATGGCCCCTCACCAAAGTTGGCATCTCCCGATGCTTAGTAAGCTCATAAGCTTAGGATAGAGACTTAATAAAATGATGACATAGCTAGTGCTCAATCTTACAAGAGGCTCTCCTCCTGTGAGTCCCTTCCCATCTTTTGCGTGAAGTGGCAGTCGGTGTTATTTGAATGCAATTATGGGGAATACATGATTCATTTAATTTCTTAATCATATAAGTGATTAATTTGATTTTTCATAGTGATCAGACAATTTCATTCCATACAATCGCACGTATAAATTATCACAAACAATTTCCATTGTTATATGATTAAGAAGCCATAGCATTCAATCATAAATTCATACACATGCATTTCCCATATCCTACAAGCATCCAATTTATATATATATAGGTTTAGGTACATCTATTCTACAAGCAAAATCAAGCAAAGAGTCATTAGGAATTCAATCACTTAGCCATGCGGATCAATCAAAATAATCCGGGATAGGTCATCTTCAAAAGTTGGGTCCCCTGGACATTGCAAATATAATACTATAAGGATTTGAAATTGATTTGGAAAACTAAACTAAAACCCTTTTAGTTATACTTTTGACTTGGTTTCATATTTTTCTCGGTTTCTACTTAATGTTTAATCACGTATAACTTTCTCGTTTTAAATCCGATTTTTATAATCTTATAGTCAATTTTCATTGTTTTTTAGTGTACTTTAATGTAGCGAGGTTAGATTTTAGTGATGAGGAATGAAAAATTGCCCATAAGTTAGAACAGTAGCAATCCTCATGATTTAGAGTGCTTTTAGGCTTTATTTGATTAACGGGCTTTTTGGTAACTTGGGAATTTCCTTGGGCTTAGGCTTAGGTCTTCATTATAAACTTAAAATACTCCTTAAGGTTAGATTTCCAACTTTGGTTTACACTCTTAGTACTAACAACAACTCCTTGGGCTTTTATGTGGATTTAAATTGTCAAATGGGCTTGTTTTTTGTTCAAACTAAAGTTAGTGACTTTGTTGGGCTTATGGAGTCTTAGGTGGACTTCTTGTGGGCTTTAAAACAACCTTTCCTAATATTTTAAAGTGTTGGTCAGAATTTTAATAAAGGCCCAACTTAGAGTTCTAGGCTCGTTGTGAGAGTTTTAGGGTTGGTTTTGAGTTTTAGGTTTTATACACTTATCGTACTTGCATTGGTTAGTCTTTTCACTTTATTTACTTGGTTTTATCATATTTTTAAGTGACTTTTATTGTGGTTCTAGATCTGGCCATGAAGAATCTAAGGTACACTCACTTGGTTTCTCAACTTGTTTTATCATTTCCTTAAGTTTAGGTGTTATATTATGAGCCTAAGCTATTTATATTCAAATCTTGACTTAACTTTTCTTCCATGAGATGATTACTTAGCTTATACTTTACATAAAAATAGTAGATCTCATACTTATCACAACTTCCATGTCATTGTTCGAATCTTACAAAGTTGGTTTCTTCATAAAAGTTTCATGTAACAGATTTTCCTTTACATAAGGCTAGGTTTGAGCATCTTTAACTTAATGGAAATGGAAATAACATCTAAATAACTCACATACACTCCACGTCTAGCATGATGTCTCCTTGTTCATGTACACATTTCATGATTTTCTCAACTTAAAATCTTCTATCCTAAGTGTTAAACATATATCTTTACATAACACCAACCTAGCATGCTCATATTTCAACTTTCATGTAAAGGGGTTGACAAGCTTACTTTCTTAAGGTGGTCTAGCTATTTTATCATCTTATGATCATGCTAATATTTTCATGAAAACATGGTCTCCTAACATGACATATTAGGTCACTTTGACAAGAAAACAATTTACTCGTCCTAAAAGCGTAGAAATGGTAGTTGTGCAACTTTATGTTCCTTGTTTTTCCTTCTTCGTCTTGCAAGCTCCTTTGGAAACTAGAGTCTTGATCTTTGAAGTAGGGTTTTGAGGATATTTTAAAGTTCCTAAAAGTGGTTTTTGAAGTTGACAAATAGAGGGCACAAAATAAAGCTTGGTGTTACAAGTATGAAAGCAAAAAGGTGGCGGCATTATAGGATTTTGTAGGGTTGGGTTTCTTCTTTTAATTTGTGTTTAAAGTAAGAGGAAAGGAAGTGAAAATGAGAGTGAAAGAGGGAGAGAGTAGCAGATTTTTTTTTTGAATGGGAGGGAGAGTGTGTTCAAGAAGCTTTAATTGATTGTCTTTTAGTATGCATAAATGCTAACTTTTTGACAAGACTAGATGATGTAAGTATTAAGGGATGAATAGTAGATGTGTAAGACAATTGAGTGATGGACAAATGACAAGCCATGGCCCTTCTTTTCCTTCTTTTCCAACCGGCCATGTTGGGAGCAATTAGGGCATGGTGTTGTCTTCTTACTTAATTAAAAGTTGAATACATAAAATAATGTGATAACTTATCTATATGTAGTATAAGTTGTGGTGTGATTTGATAAGTTATTTAGGATGATTGGTTGGTTTACTTATTTATGTGCACAAGTCTTATGCATGAAGATAAGGAGATTGTTTTATGTGAAATTTTTTTAGAGCTTGTTTCTTAAATTGATTTGTAAGTTATGATTTAATTCTTATAAAATTATTCAAATTTTTAGAGTTGAATAAAATTATTCAAATTAAATTATGAATTAGTCGCTTAGGGTTATAAGTCTTTAATTGTTTTAGGGTTTAAGTTTTATAAGTGAAAATGAGGGAATTGTCTTATATGAAATTCTTTTAGGGCTTGGTTCTCAAATTAATTTGTAAGTTGTTATTTGCTTCTTAAGAAATTTTAGAATTTTCTAGAGTTGAATGAAATTCATTGAAATTATATTTTTAATTATTTATTTAGGGTCATAAGTCCCTGATTATCCTAGGGTTTAGGATTCGAGTGAGTTTAAGTATGTTTTAGGGTTTTTCACCAATTCAGGAGTAATTGACTTACACTTAAGAGCTTAAGATTCAATTGGCTTAATTATTTATGACCATTGCTTTATTATGTAACATATATATATATATATATATACACACACACACACGATGGATTAAGAAAAGAGAAGGAAATTGCTTAATAATAGATTTATATACATATTGTGGGGCTACTTATGTATACAAGTAAAATTTTGTAAATTTATTAATTTATTCCTTTAATTAGCTTAGTTTTGTTGTTTATTATTACTTGAAATAATCCTTGATTTGTTCGTTATCAGTTTCATATGAGTTTGCAAGAAAAATTAATGATAATTTTATTGATTTATGGCTTTTCAAGCACTAGGATAATTTTATAGAGTTTTAAAAATTTTTATGATTTGACATTTACAGTTTCTTTTGAGTTTACATTTACATTTTTTTTTTGAAAGTACGCGTATGTAGGGATTGGGGTTTTCTTGTATGCTTAGGGTTTCCAAATCATATAATAGGGCCTTTTAAGTTCGTTTTAAGTTTTGAGTTCAAAATTTTAGTTGGTTGTCCTTTTATGTGGTTTTGTTGACTTAGGGAAATATCTACGATACTCGAGTTCGACACCATATTTAGAAGGTTAAATTTGTGGAGTCTGCATCGAAGAAAGGTGGTTGAACTCCCTGAGCTCCCCATACTATTATACGTTGATTTGTACACTTGGTAGTGATGATATTGACCATTCCCTTACCCAGGACCTTGTGTTGAGTAATCTGACCAACTGCTACCAAGAATCTCTTGTCGAGTGATGAAAGACTCACTTAAATGGTTGAGTAGTTTTCTTTCGGCATATCACCATCTCTCTCGTCTTGGCTCCTTTAATGCTGCAACATTTTGACCCTTCACGCCTACTGTGCTTAGAGAATATTCATACGGGACCAATGCTGTACTACCAGCTGTCCACCTCGTTTGACATTTAACTATTTTTCCATTTTTGTTTTTTTTTCCTTTTTACCCTTTTCGCATGTACTAGGAGTCTCCTTTTTGCAAATACTTTCTTGTAATTTCTTTATTTGTAATGTTGCCTTAAGGACTTACTATAACTAGTTCTTTTCTCTTGTAAGCTAGAGATAACTTATATCTTAATACTAAATACTCTATTCTTGTGAGACAATCCTCTCTAAGTCCATAACCCTTACACTCTTATCTAATCTTATAGAGTAGCTCAGGATTAGTGGCGGGTGGACCTTAACATCAACTTGTGCGTCATATCAAGTGAGGCGTCAAGTTGTGTTGTGTTCGTTGGTGAGTCACATCCTCCGAGCAGCTTCATGTTAGCTAATCTTGTTTGATTGTGGACCATTTCCCCTTAATTTTCTTCGATACCTCGAAGGACCCATTTTAGTTCAATTTTGCCCCAGTAAGTCTTAATGATAACTAAGCTCTTAGGCACACCACTTTATGATAGGGAGTACATTCAATCTCCCGAATTCTATACCTTACCATGTGAGTTGCCTTGCAGACTTAGTTCCATGAGTTGAAAAATTGAGTGGTGAGAAGGCCTACAACCCAAAGTTTGTGAGAGGATCTCTCATTAAAAGCCCAACACATCGGGTCCTCCATTGGTTACTTACCTATACAATTAGTGGGAGAGGAAAGAGTAAGGGAGTCATGGCTATGCATGAGGTATTTTACCTTTATAGTATTATTGAGGGATACATGGTTAACTCAGCTATTGCCCTAGCTTTTTACATGAGACATTAGGCTACTAATGCTTTAGTGAACAAAATTGGGTGTAGACTGTGTGTTATGATCCTAGTCAAGAAACTGGAGCTCTTTGTTGATAACCCTTAGTAATAGGGATTAAGGATCGATCACTCGCTCCCAAGCCTGAGGGCTTTCTTACATGGTATGTCGAGCTGTCTGAGGAGAGTTAAGTGTCGAGGAGTAATGTTTTCCCTAGTTCGATCTACTGAGCTACTTTACTCTCTATACCATCTAGAAAGCTGCTGAGGTGATTAACCTACACATGGAGCTAACTCCTCCCCAGCACCCCAGTCCAAGCACTAAATCAAGAAAATAGCTATCTCCACCATGCCGAGGTTGAGCTGAATGTAAGTTACCCCTGATTTAACCCTTGTTTAGCCCTATCCATCAAGGTATCAAATTGCCGATGCCAAATAGACCTGATCAAAGAACCATCCCTGCTTGGCTCATCATATTATCAGAATCGCAGACTGAGTAGAATGCGTGTATATTGTCCTTTCTGATAGAGGACATTCTTTTGCACAATTTCATTTCTTTGTAAATTATTCTCCTTTTTGTTTAACAAGGATCCATTCTTTGTAATTGCTATAACTTATGACTTACCTTAATAGGGTACTATAAATACTTACATAATGTAACAACCGCATAATCAATATACATAGAAGAACGTACAAGAACTCTTTACTCTCTCTTGAGCTAAGTGTCCTTTTTACTTACTTTTAAGCTACTCTTATTTAGCCCATTCGAGTGTAGACTAGTGGCAAGTGACTTTCGGCTATACTTGTGCATTATAGCAAGTGTGACCCAAGTTCGTGTGAGGCATTGGTGCATTATATCCTTCGTCGATGCATGGGAACCCCTACTCACCCCTTAACTATCATTTACTTTTTTTAGCCATCTTGTGGCTTAGATCCACCCACTTTTGGTGACGCGTAATATTGGGTTCCTGTGTTGATCCATGAGCTCGTATCACTTAGTTGACAATAATAAGGGATGTCACTCTAATGTCATTGTCCACTTTTTGGCATATGGGGCTTCTTTTAGATGACATTAACAAAACTTCTTAAAAAGAAAGAAGCTGAAAACTCCAACAATCAAGAGAATCTAGTGTAGGAAATGAAAAAGTTGAAGATGGAAGTAAAAAATTAGTCACATCCTATGAGTTTTTGAACAATCTCTTAAAAGATCAATTCGTTGCTAGACATAGATGATGGAGTTTTGTAGTAATCTCGTTGACTAAGTCAAGATGAAAATTCCTCTACCAACTAATGAGGAATTAATTGATGTGGTGAGATGAATGTACTTGGGGGATGAAGAAGAAGAAGGGACATTTAAGGGAAATGAGGCGAAGGACCCAATCAACATAGAATCCGAAGATGAGAATAATGAAGAGGATATAGATTTCTTCTAGATGTCTTGTATTGAATTTTTTTATGTTTAGTTGTTAATTTTTAGTTTTCATGTTTTGATTTTTAGTTCAGAATAAGTTTTAGTCAAGTGCAATTTTCAATTTCCATGTTTTTAATTTTTGAGTTGATGTTTAAGTTCAATATTATCAACGAAATAATAAAATTTTCTTTTGTTGCATAGCCTCTTCTCTCTTTCTTCTTAATTTATTTGATTAGATCACTATTGCAACGAAAAATTGAGAACATTCAAGACAATCCTTCTCATGGACATTTGCATAAAGTACACTCATTTAGAGGAGTATCGTTTCTCAAATATTCTCTTCTCTGTTATGTTTTAATGCGTTGTTCTTTTGTGCATTTATTTTCCTATGATTTAGAATAAAGTACATTGAGAACAATGTACTAAATTAAGTGTGGGGAAGGGGTATACTACTATTATTTAGGATTTTAGACAAAAACATGACCATGCTCACCCATTACGGTCGTGTTCCCTAGTTGTGATCCCCTTATAATTAATTTTAAGATAATTTTCGTGAGAATTATTGGAAGGTGTTGTTCATACTCAACCACTACACCTATATTTACGCTTGTATACCTCCAATTTGTTATGATATACTTACCATTTGAAGATTATTTTGTCTAGACATTATATATAGAAGATAGATATTTGTATAGAAAAAAGAGAGAGAAGAAAAAGGTAGTAGGGAATATAATACTTTTAAGGTTTAGTTTTATTGTCACCATGGAATTGGTTATCTTCACTATGAATATAACTTAGAAATATTAATAGTTAGATTTGTGAACCATCGAGGTAATGATATATTGTATAATTGTCACATCTTAATTTAGCCTTGAGTGTAACACCGACAACTAATTTGCAATAAACCAGAGGACAACGCTACGTATATATATGTATATACAACAACTTACTTACATAATTAGAGTGTTTTAATGGAGTTTAGCCTTACAAATGATACTTCACATATTTATAATTTTGTATAGCCAACTATCATAGTCTTTCAAATTCTTTTACAAGATTTATACATAACGACTATCTAAGTCTATCATAAAAAACAAAAGTTCTTCAAAGTGGCTAACTCCAATTTAGGGGCTCTCAAATTCTTCCTCCCCAATAGTGGTGGCACCCTCCTATACTTTGTCTTTACCTATAGATACAACATATATCCTCTTAATTCACTGTGAATTGAGTGAGAGTGGATAAAACATACAATACAACGCATGCAAATCCAGTTATTGTAACATACTAGTAGTACATATTTAGTTAAACAATATTATTCCACAAGTGGGATCTTTGCAAAATAGCATGCCATGCTGATGTACGTGAGCTAATGCATTGGTACTAATCTAATATACAATCTCTTAGCCTTGTTTTTCATTTGATTGGTTGACTCAATCGAGCATTTAGATGCAATGTACAAGGACTAGCAACAATAAAGAGCTACCCATGAGTCGGACCCCTGGCTTGTGTTGTGAACAAGAAACAATATTACTAAAGCAATGATGATCACAAAATTGAGTGATCAAGGTGAAACGCTTGAGCATATGCAAGCCTATATGCTTCAAAATTTCTAACTCATCAAAGCTGTGAAAATCGAGCTTTTTCTCAAATGAAAGTGCTTGTTCAAAAAAATAGTTTCCTTTCAAAGATTTGACTTGTAGGTCCTTGTCATGCCATGCCATGCCATGAATGCATCAATGATGTGTCAAACACTACGTCAAGCAAAATGTCCGAGCTTCATATCAACTACAAATTTAATTTGCTTTAATCTCATTTAGACTCTTAATGCTTCAATCTTTAACCTTATATCGGGTTCACTTAAGTGAACACTTTGAAGGTTGAATCATTTGCTAATGTATCCCATAGTTTGAATTTGTCACAACAGATATTATTCAATCAATACATTCATGGAAACAAACTTAAGATTCAAAACCAAGCATAGTTAATCCATTACAAGTTTGAGGACATCACATAAGTAGCAAACATCATTCCAAGATTTAGAATCAAGCTCAATCAATCAAGCATATGTCACATAAACCATGTAACTTGCAACTTAATGAGTAAACATAAGTCTACTCCTAAACATACCGGAAGCCCTTAAAATTTACGATCTAGCTTTTGAAATAGACTCAAGTATGTTAGATAAAAACCCTAAAAGAACTAATCAATCATATATGAAACTTTTATACTCTAAATGTATGTAAACACTAAAGATTTCATTCAAAAGTGATAAAAACCCTCAAATGATAACTTTAAAGACATACGAGCATTAATTAATCATAATATACCCTAAAACCTTAATTGATAATATAACCTTCAAACCTTGCCAAATCATTAGTGAAAGATTAGAGATGACTTTCAATCATGCATATATATTTAGAATCCTCAAGTAATCCTTTAGAAACTAAGACAATGAATCATATATTACATTTATCTCCTAAGTATATGATTAAGATAGTATTACATAGAGTTAGGGATATAGTTGAAGCTTAGGTTAAATGTAGTGAACATTAATACCTTAATTGACACTTTTCATATTAGTTAAACTAAATAGCTTACCAAATGATGTATATATGATACAAATACCTAAAGTAAGACCTTATCATCTATTTTTACTAATCAATTTACCAAATGCCTCATTTTCTTAATTTTTCCCTTAATTTTCCTTAATTACTATATTATGTATACAAAATGACATATGCTTATGGAAAGTTGACTAAGTCAACATATATTGACCAAGGTCAAAAGGTTGACTAAGTCAACACATGTTGACTAAAGTCAACAATTAGAAAAGTTAACAAAAGACACTAATGCATAAGAAAATATCTATCCATCTCATGATTTCTTTCCTTTTCTTTTCTTTTAGCTTTTCTTTTCCCTTCTCCTCCATAATTGTTGTCCACTTCTTTTCTTCTAGACCCCACCATCTCCTTCATTCCAAAAGCAAAACAAAACAAAAAGAAACAAAGCAAAACCCCACCTCCATTGCCGTGACACTTCCTCTCCCCTTTCACTTTCAAAACTTTGCACTTTGTCTCCATATTTCAAACATAAATTAAAGTATGTGATTATGTTATTATGTATTGTTTTATATTACTTATTAGTTAGGTGAAGAGGTAGATTAGATAAGTACATATATGTTATGTGTGATCATGTAGAAGAAGGCATAAAGTTTCCACCTTTAAGTGTAGAAGGATAGGAATCATGATGTAGAGAAAAGAAATACATGTGTATATACCCTTAAGTTTATGTACATAAGGATATACTAGAAGAATATAAGTATGTGGATCTTTGCACATAAATATTTACTATGTACATAACCTAAACTAAGACAAATCCTAACTATACATACCTATACCATATTAAATACACACTTAAAAACACAAAAGAATGAAATTAGGAAGATTTTCTTAAGAGGAAAATTTGGCATACGAAATTTGTACAAGAATACGAATATGACCATATAGGTATATGAGTATATATACAAGTATAAATATGGTATAAGTATAAGTATATATATAAGTATACTAGTATACATATAAGTATAGTAAGGGTATATGTATATAGTAGTTTAAGTGAAGTGTACATAAGATTTAAGATATGATATAAGCATAAGGTAAGGCATATATAATTAAGTGATAAGGTAAGCAATGATGTAATTAAAAGATGACATAAGCCATGACATAAGCAAGTGATAACATAAGCCATGACATAAGCGATTGATGATGTAAGCGATGACATAAGCATAGGTTTATAAAATAAGAAATAAGAAGAGTGCATAATAATTAGGTACATAAATTAGTAAACCTTAATACACTTCCTAAATTGGATTATACTTAATTAAGTACATGAATTAGTAATAGCAAAGTAAAATTCTCTAAGTATAAGAATTTAAGGGTTAACTAAATTATTAAGTATAAACAAAGGATATCAATATAAACATTAAGAGTAATTAAGTTTTCATAGTTAAAAGTTCTATAAATTTAATCCATATCATAAAACACAGGTCTTAACGTCCAAAGCAGACTTTACCATGTGAACGTACATCTGAAAACGATGAAAAATGACTTTAAATTCATAAATATCAGAAATAGAACGAAAAAATTACATACGATTAATAATAAAGTCTAACCGGATAAAAGTTGATAGTAATCTAAATAGAATTAGGTAAATAGATATTTGAAATTACTAGTTAATTTAATTACTTACTAGCGTTATTATATCGTAATGATCAAGTGATCCCGAGGTGAGCGAGGATCTCCCGACTGATTACTACGACTAGAGTGAGTCGTCATGGCCGAGTGAGTATTTACCCTAAGATTCCATGCTTGTTTGTGATTGTAGATAGTGGACTTAAATATTATTGTTAATTGACTACTGTGTAGGGTTCGAGAAATGCTTGTATATGTTATTGTATGTTGAGTTGTGAACTTACCTTAAGTACAGATAATGCTTTGTTTGTTGCATGGTAGTATAGAAAATGATTGTGTGTACTGTTGGATGGTCATAGCATAATTTGAACTTAATTATACTTGGCTTATAAAAAGAAACTGGAACATGCATTAACATACATTGCATTAACAAGAATCTACCAAGTAAATTTAGGAAACTTTTCACATAGCTTAATAATAAATATTATGAAGAGTCTATAAAAAAAGTTTTAGCTTGAAACAACATCATTTGTTTTTATGAAAATCAGATAAAAAATATACTTGGAATGGCTTGTTTCTTAAAAGCAGTATATGAGTCATGCCTATTTTGAAAAACTGACATTTTTCCATGAAAGTATACTAAAAACAACCTAAGAATACAATTTTTCATATTTTTCTAAGTTAGTTTATTATTTTTAACAAATTATTAAAAATTGGGTAAGAATCGGAACTTACCAACATGAAGTTTTTCGACTACTGTGCACCACTAAGTGGTTGTCAGCCCACTTAGATGTTACTTTTCCTTTCAAGTGGTGGTGGCCGCTTGTTTCCAGGTTGTTGTTTGACTTGGTTTCCACATGTGCTTAGATTTTTGCATGAAATTTCTAAATTTTCTTATGATTTTCCTAATTTTTCAAAAACTCTATATTTTGTTCCAAAGTTTTGCTAAGCTCTCAATCTCTCCAAAAAGTGTAGAGTGTGTTGGTTTTGTGTTTATGTAGTGAGTGGTGTAGGGGACAAATTTGCAGTGTAGCAGACAAATTTGCTATGTGTCAAGTGGTTTTTGAGAAAACCATGGTCTTATATTGTGGGCTAGCTTTGTTTTCTTACTCAAAACCATGAGGTTCATGGTTTTGTCTTTTTTAATTCCATGTGCAGCACTTAGTTTTCCTCAAAACCACTTTTGGTTATTTTAATTCTATGTATCCTTTAATTATTTTATATTATCCCTTATCAACACAAGCTTCTATAAGGTGCTTTCTAAGTTTCTGCAAAAGTTTACTATTAAACCATGCTCCTTCCTTTTACATATGCATTCAACAATATTTTTATTATCTTACTTATTTATTTATTTATTATTATTTTTTCCCAATGACATATTCTTTCTTAAATAATTTTCTATACCTAGCCTTTGACTTTTTATTTAAACTAAATTTTGAGTTTTAGGTTAACTTAACACTTTTTGAATAAATTCTCGTATCTAAATTATTTTAACGATCTAACTTCATGAGATAACTTCTAAATTTTGTAGTCTAGTTATAAAATCTCACTTGATTTAGTTAGCATTGATTGATACCCTAATTTCAGGGGTTCGAAATCTAGGGGTATCACAACAACAATTGTTTTATTTTAATGCAATTCTCTTGTTCTTATTAATTTAATTGTATGTTTTATTTTGGATTCAATTGTTGTTTCTAGAGTCTCAACTTAATTATATGATTTTATGTATTGAAGTCGCGAGGCCAATACATAAATAGATTTATTATAATTGAAGGGATTTGCTATAACCTTGGAGATATGTTATAGATTTCTTTCATAATTAATTATTTCTTGTTTGTGTGTGGAATTCTTGATTTTAATGCTATTCTAAGGAGTCATATCCTAGAAGTGATTTAGGTAGGATGTAATTAGGATTAGAATTTAATAGAGAAACGATGCCTATTAGATCAGCACTTGAATTCCTTTTGTTAATAAGAATAAGACATTCATTAAACATCATATGATTCTACATGTTATGCTCATTCTAGATATCTCAAGCTTATGTTTATTTGCTTTTATTTTATTATTGCATTATTATCTAATCCACTGTTAGTTTCTGTTTCTTTATTTTCATTTAATTCATCATTAATATTGCAATTCTATATAAGTTAGAATAATAAGAATGGGTGAGTAAGTGTTCAGTCCTTGTGGGATCAACAACCTAAGACTCATGCAGTTCTTTGTACTATTACTTGATAGGTACACTTGTCTAATAGCGGTATATGCCTAATTAAGTTTTTAGCGTTATTGCCAGGTGATTATTGATCAGTTAAGCTTGTTCCTTTATTACTCTACTATTTTGCTTTTTGTCATTTCTTTATTTCTTTTTATTAAGTAAATCAAAATCTAACTTGTATTTTCTTATTTTGGGTTGAGGAAAATTTGGAGCGATAGCTAATAACAACGAAATACATAAACCTATTTTCAACTATATTAAACCATAGATTAATGGAGCCAACTCTAGTATTACTAGACTGGTTATTACTACAAATGAGTTTATGATCTCACTTGTTATTATTAGGATGGTTCATCGATAGTTACAATTTGAAGGCTCTCTAGAGGAGGATTTACATGCACATCTTGCAAACTTCTTCAAGGTATGTGCTACTTTCAAAATCAAAAGAGCTATGGATGATGCAGTAAAATTGAGATTGTTTCCATTTTCTTTATAGGGAAAAGCAAGATAATAGTTAGCCTCATAATAAAAGGATTATATTACTTGCGATTTACTAACAAAAAAAATTAAAAAAAAAGTACTTTCCTCTAGCTAAGATAGCTAAGCTTAGGAGTGATATCTCGTTATTCACTTTGTTTGATGAGGAAGCAATTTATGATACTTGGGAGTGTTTTAAGGAGTTGCTTAGAAAGTGTCCTAATCATGTCTTGCCACTTTATATGCAGGTACAAACATTTTACAATGGAATAAATTTTAGTATTAAGTAATTTGTTGATGTATTTGTAGGCGGTTCATTAAACTCAAAGATGCTTAGTGAAGCTTATGCTTTGTTTGAAAGTTTAGCTATGAACAACTACCATTAGGAAGGTGATAAACTCAATAGGAAGAAACTAGCAGTGAAGGATGCAAAGTCTACCACAACCTTAATGTCAATGGTAGATGGACTAAATAAAAGGTTAGATTCTTATCCCATGTTAACACAACATTCTATGATGCCTAATGTAGTTACTCTAGGAGGATATATGCTACCTTATTGTCAGAGACCATTTAATTAGGGTATGAATCAATGGACTTTTCAATACTGTGAAGGATGGGGTAGGGAGTGTTTTTCTTATATAGATGATTATTTTTATACAAATCAACCAAGGAATGTTAGTGTTTCTTTTGGTTTTTAGACTTGCCCTTTGTGAGACCTTAACTACTTAACTTTTGATATGAGTAGGGTGCCCAGTACAATTTAGGGCTTTTAGGAAATTTAGTTTGAATTAAGTCAAATTCTAATATGAGGTTATAAAAGTTAAAATAAGAGTCCTAGTAAGGTTAATTTCCCAAATAATGTATATGAAATATTTAATTTTGGTAAAATGCATTTATTGGGATCGCTCGATAGTTATCAAAAACTCAAAATTTGACTCTCCAAATGTAACGAGTTCTCATAGATAAATTATTTGGAGAATAAAATTTGTAGTTTGACATGAAGTGCTTTCTAGGATTGGTGTATGTCTAATATACATGCTATTTGATATATATATATATATATATATATATATGTTGATAAACATACATTTGGACAAACAATTAAATATAGGGATTATGTACCATTAAAAGGAAAATTAATAAAAACAACCAATAATATATATATATATATATATATATATATATCAACCTAGCAATTGTGAATCATGGTGGCAATGTGATAATTAAATGAGGATGTGAGTTACACTTAAGAAATTTGTGTATGGAGACATAGCATACCAAATATGTTAAATTATTTAGTAACTTAAATGTGCCAAGAATTTGGATGACTTTTCTTTTTCCCTACTGCTTAAGATTATTATAATAGTACTCTAGGGGCTCATTTCAAGGAGTGTTAGCCACTGAAAAAAAATATGGAGAAGTAGAAAACAATCCCTTTTCTCCACAGCATAACACTAAGAAAGTTTGAGAAAATAATGGAAGAGACAAACTCGTAGTGGAATTTCGATCACATCAAGGTGTATAGAGTTGAATATATATATATGTACACACATATATACTATGAGCTTACTTCGCTGGCTACCCTGCTGGTGGTGCTTCACTATATCTCCAGCCAAGGTAAATACCTACCTTTTCGCTATTGTCGAAATGGTAATATAAGGAAGATAATGTGTTAGCTCTCGAAATTGGATGATGGCTGAAGAAAAAGAAAATGATTTGTATATGTATTTGCTTTATTGCTATATAACGTGATATTTGGTGAATTGATGTTTTTAATAATTGTTGTTTCAGTTTTCCACAAGCGAGGATGCAGCTTGATATTCAATGTTAGTTTACCACGAGAAAAGAAATAATATTGTTAGTTAAATTAATATTATATATATAAATTGCTAGGTGAGATATGGGTACTTGATGGTATATATCAACAATATAATATTATTAATCGTCTAAAGTCTTTGAACAACGTAATACTATTATTAGCAATAACACTATTTTGGTAGTACTAAGATATGGACGTATTGTTATTATATATCATTGGTGCGGGAGGTGTAGAACTTCAGTGAGCACTATATAATAATAATGCATTAGCCATGAAATGACATTTATTCGGATTGCATTTTCATATTCAACAATATGATATACATCTTGTAGAAAGTCCAGTGAAACTCATAATGCTATATGGTCACAATATGGATTTGCCAACTCTTAAGCAAGGGCTATTGGTGTCATCTTTTCCTGTGATGTGCGGTTCTCAAGAAAAATAATCATAAACAATTATAAAGTTTACTAAATTGAAATACAAAACAATTGAGTTTATGACAACTATAGATCAACAGAATAAAGTGGGGAAATAAAGAATATTAAACTATATTACATGCATTATATTTACTAAGAAGTGTGATTAGGTGATTTTTATGGATGGATTGAATCATAGGATTCACATGATGAAAACATGGATTAGAGTCTTAATTAAAAAAAAAAAAAAGTTCTTAAACAAGAATTGAAAACTTAAATTGGCTCAAGGAGTTAAGTCCAAGGATATATGAGACGATAGTTCATAAGTCTAGGTAGAATACTTTTCTTAAAGAGTGATCTTAAGTCTTAAATTTTAAGTATAAGTAAGGTAATAATAAGCTGGAATATATATGTTTACAATCCATAGTTAACTCTAGTACTACGTATCATCCCAAGTTGACACGTAGCATTGGAATGATCGGCAAGTTTAGGTAAGTGGATATTTCTATTTTTTTGCAAGTAAACTCATGTCTACTTGGTTTGGAGTCAGTTGTGTCATGAATTGTAATGATACGTGGGATTGATTGAATACATGATTTTGTTGAATGTGTGTTGACTAAGTGAATTGTTTCCTCATGTATGACTGATTCATCGATGCATATTTCTATTTGGAAAACTTGAAAATTGAATAGTCCTTTAGGGTATTCACCTAAGCGAACCCTATATGAAAGAATGTATTATAAAGTTGAGAAACAAAGTTGAAGTTGAGATAATCGAATTGTTATGAAGTGGAACTTGAGATTCGTGCTTGATATTGAGTTATTATACTGTTTACTACATTCATGGCATGGCATGAAAGGACCTACGGGTAAAGTTTCTGAAACCTTGAACACTACTAAGTTGGGTTTTGAACATATAGCATTGCATTGCTCAACTTATTCTAGCTATGATATACGGTTCTAGTTAAACCAATTATGTATTAGATTTTCAAACCACAGTTCGTGGTTTTCGTTGGGGGTTTTACTCCTAGGCAGCTTGTAAACCCCTAAAATTTTCGATCTAACTTTTGAAATAGACTCGTGTATGTTAGATAATTTAGGAGTTGACAAGGTTAATGAAAGTGAAAACCCTAAAAGAATTAATCAATCATGTAAGAAACTTTTCTATCCTAAATGTATGTAAACACTAAAGATTTCATTCAAAAGTGATAAAAACCCTAAAATGATCACCTTAAAGACATATGTGCATGAATTCATCATGATATACCCTAAAACCCTAATTGATAATATAACCCTCGTATTTTGCCAAA
This sequence comes from Lumnitzera littorea, assembly GCA_024138015.1. Classification (NCBI taxonomy): domain Eukaryota; kingdom Viridiplantae; phylum Streptophyta; class Magnoliopsida; order Myrtales; family Combretaceae; genus Lumnitzera; species Lumnitzera littorea. Next base: position 68,071,690 of record JAMXBB010000005.1, on the reverse strand, counting down.
TCATTAGTAAAAGGTTAGAGATGACTTTCAATCATGCATATATGTTTTGAATCCTCAAGTAGTCCTTTAGAAATTAAGACAATGAATTATATATTCTATTTATCTCTTAAGTATATGATTAAGATAGTATTACATAGAGTTATGGGTATAGTTGAAGATTAAGTTAAATGTAGTGAACCTTAATACCCTAATTAGTACTTTTCATACTAGTTATACAAAGTAGTTTACCAAATGACACATATAGGCTATAAATACCTAAAATAAGACCTTATCATCTAGTTTTACTAAATAATTCACCAAATACCTCATTTCATTTCATTTCCCTAATTTTTCCGTTAATTTTCCTTAATTACTATATTATGTGTACAAAATTACATATACTTAAGGAAAGTTGACCAAGTCAACATATGTTGACCAGGGTTGACCAAGTCAACCCATATTGACTAAAGTCAACAATTTGAAATATCAACAAAAGACACTAATGCATAAGGATAAAAAAAATCTAAGCATCTAATGATTGCTTTTCCTTTCTTTTCTTTCGGTTTTTCTTTCTTCCCTTCCTTTTATTGTCGTCCATTCATCTCCCCTTCTAGACCCCACCATTCTCCTTCTTCCATAAACAAAACAAATCAAAAGAAACAAAACGAAAGCCCCCTCCATTGCCGTGAGCTTTCTTCTTCCCTTTCACCTTCAACACCTTCCTTTTTGTCTCCTTAATTCCAACACAAACTAAGGTATGTACTTAAGTTACTTTATGTTGCTTTCTATTATTCATTAGTTAGGTAATTAGGTAGATTAGATAAATAGACATGTGTTATGTATGATCTTGTAGATTAGGACATAAAGTTCCCATCTTTAAGTGTAGAAAGTGAGGAACCATGAAGAAGAGGAAAGGAATATATGTGTATGTGCTCTAAAGTATGTGTACATAAGGAAATACCAAAAGAATACTTGTATGGGAACCTTTGTACATGGGTATTTACCATGTACATAACCTAAATTAAGATAAAGCCTAACTATACATACCTATACTACACTAAATACACACTTAAAAACACAAAAGAATGATATTAGGAGGATTTTCTTAAGAGAAAAATTAAGCATACGAAATTGTACAAAAATATGTATAGGATTGTATAGGTATATGAGTATGTACACAAGTATAAATATGATATAAGTATAAGTATATGTATAAGTATGCTAGTATACAATAAGTAGAGGAAAGGTATAAGTATATGTACATTATGTATAAGTGTACATAAAACACATAATCATGAGATAAGGCTTAGGTAAGCAAAAGATGATGTAAGGGATGATGTAATCACACGATGACATAAGCAAGTGATGACATAAGCAAATGATGATGTAAGCGATGACATAAGCATAGATTATAAAATAAGAAAATAAGAAGGGTGTATAATAATTAGGTACCTAACTTAGTAAACCTTAAGACACCTTCTAAATTGGATTATACTTAATTAAGTACATGAATTAGCAATAGCAGAGTAAAATTCTCTAAGTATAAGAATTTAAGGGTTAACTAAATCATTAAGTATAAATAAAGGATATAAATATGAGTAATAAGCATTATTAGGTTTTCATAATTAAAATTTTTATAAATTTAACCCATATCATAAAACATGGGTCTTAACATCCAAAACGGACATCACCGTGTGAACGTACGTCCGAAAACGATGAAAAACGACTATAAATTCGTAAATGTTGAAAATAGAATGAAAAAGTTACGTACGATTAGCAATTAGGTTTAATTGAATAAAGGCTAATAGTAATCTAAGTAGAATTAGGTAGATATATATTTAGAACCATTAGTTGAGTCAACTACTTATTATCTCTGTTATCTCATAATGATCAGGTGATCTTGACGAGGGTAAGGATCTTCCGATCAGTTATTACGACTAGAGCGAGTTGTCATAGTCAAGTGAGTACTCCCGATGACTTTATACTTGTTTATGCTTGTAGTTAGTACACTTAAATTGAATATCAATAACTTGATGTACGGGGTTTCAAGATATGCGTGTGCTTGATATTGATTGATTATTGTAAGAAATATTGTTAAATACAATAATTGATGATTTGATGGTATGATTGATTTTTATATGATTTGGATGGTTTATTGATATTGATTGATCACCTCGTAATTTGACCTAATTATGTTTGGCTTATCTTAAATTAAAAGGGTCATGCATTATCCATGCATTACATTTACTTATTCCGGTCGTCACTTTACACGGAGATAAAGAGAGGCCTTGTGGGGGTTGTTTATATATATTAAATTGTTTCTGTACGGTGCACTCGTACAACATGACCTTACCTAAACCTACGGGCTTACTAGGCGATGGAGACGCTAACCGCATGGTTGAGGGTCGAGTCTAGAGATCTCCACTGTAGGGTGTAAGTGTGGACTGCAGGGGCCACCTCACCGTTAGGCTTGGGATTTTGTGTACTATTAAACGACTTAGAAATGGAAATATATTTTATGAAATATGATATTCAAAGTTATAGGTAAAAACCCAGGTGCTAGAGCCCGATCGTGATTGGTGCCGATGAATCTCTAACTCTTATCTTGGAGGGCATTAAAATCAGATATTATATGCAATATTGGTCAACTGCATATATTGTTTGGCATACTACGTGTGTATGTATTCATATGGTTGTAACAATTTGTTTGATAACTTGTTTGCCAGTATGGTACGAGGGATAGCTCATTAAGCTCTTATAGCTTATTCCCCAATAGTCTTTCTTTTGCAGGTTTACATATGATGGGATTGGGATAAGTCTCGAGTGCTGAGTGCGAGATGAAGATATCTACATTAGTGTTAGAATTAGTTGAGATCTTTATAAGTGAATGCATAAATATTCTTTGTAGAAAATATTCACATATTAGAATATAATATAATTTAATTTTTCCTACAGTTTTATAATATTGGTATATCCTATCCTATTATTTGGTAGGGGATACCGATTCTCTGCGGTTCTGAGGAACTGTAAGATATTGGACACCCATAGTTATTTATATTTGTATTCTACAGTAAATTAATTACTTAAAAATCAGTAACTTTAGTGATTAATCATTTAGAGTCTTGCAATCTCTGACTTATAAGGCGGTTTTCATATCATGGGTGCACACATGTTATGAAAATTTTAGGTAATCCTACTAGGCCCCCTTTAAGGTCTTGACATAGCTCTTTGTTGCCCTAGGTTTCTAGATGTTGTATCTAGATGCCTGATTATGTCAACTAACCAGATGAAGAATTGGAAAAGTATAAGATATTGGTACCGATGTATGTCACATGTATGAGCCTGGCATGAATTTCCGGCATAGACAATTTATATTGATAACTCGGGTTATGAAATTGAATGTCCTATAGTATTGATCCTTATGAATGTATGCTATCCTTGTTCTGTGTTTTGTTTTATCCGCTCTCACTTAGGTCATAGAGAGCTAAGGGGATACTTGTGTATCGTTAGGTTATGAAGAGAATTAAGTGGGCATCAACATCAATTGGGGAAAAGTTTGTTGAGAGTGCGTAAGACAAAGTTAGCCACTTTTGAGGAATTCTTGCTATATTTTGATCTTAGTTCCATAAAGGATTTGTATATATGAAAAAAAAAAGGTATTGTGTTTTAGGTTTGATTAAGTTTGACAAATATAATCTTTTATATAAACAGTTGTAAAGCTAAACTCCATTATAGTACTTTTTTGTTATTAATGAAACTTTTATTGAATATCAATAGGTATTATTGTGTGATAGTATATCCTGTGCTATGTTGGGATGTGACACTCTCCAAAAGAGAAGAATTCAAAACTAGAAGAGATGTTGATTAGATACATATAAAGTAGCGATGCTAGGCTATTGAGCATTGAAAAGCGTATAGAACAACTTGCCAAGATTTCAGTTGAAAAGGAACTAGATCCTTCATTACATGTTTAAGTTAAAGTTGTGACCTTAAGAAGTGGAAAGGAGTTGTAAGTTGCTAAGCAGTTTGAAAAGACACCAGTCAAGGAGGAAAAAGATAGAGTTGTAGAAACTTCTAAACCACCTAAAGAAGTGCTAGAAACCCTAAAGGTTAGGGAATATAGACCACACATTCCATATCCTCAAAGGTTAAGGAAGGAATGCTTAGAGGAGTAGTATGGTAAGTTTTTAGACTTATTTAGACAATTACGTACTAATCTACCTTTTGTGGAAGCTTTATTGCAGATGCTTGAATATGTGAAATTTTTGAAGGAGTTGCTCTCTAATAGGAAGAAGTTAATGGAGTTATCCATAGTCATGCTTAGTAAGGAGTGTTCTACCATCTTATAAAGCAAGCTTCCTACAAAGCTAAAGGATCCCTTGTCTTATTGGAAATTTATCTATTAAACAAGTACTAGCTAATTTAGGTACTAGCATAAATTTAATGCCCTATAAATTATTTAAGTAGTTAGGCCTAGGTGAACCTAAACTAACTAGGATGAGTTTATAATTGGCTGATAAATCAGTAACATATCCTAAGGGTACTATTGAAGATGTGTTAGTTAAAATAGAAAAATTTTTTTTCCTATTGATTTATCATATTAGACATTGACAAAGATATTAAGGTACCACTAATCCTAGGTAGAACCTTTTTATCTACTGTTAGAGCTATTATGGTTGTTAGCGATAGTAAGCTTACATTAAGTGTAGGAGAAGAAGAGATGGTAACTAAAATTAAGGAAGCAATAAGAAAATGTGCTAAACAAGATGGTACCTGTTTTTGTCTTGATTCTACTGACTATTTTGTATCTGATACTTTGTGAGAATTATTATCTAAGGACCCTTTGCAATCATGTTTGGCACGGGGAATTCCTAACCAAGAACCTAGTGATCCAAACATAGCCGAAGTAGAAGCTCAGTTAGAAATTAATCCTCCGATTCAGAAGCAAAGGATTGAATGGTTTGAGCATATTGGGGAAGCAAAATTAAAGCTTTCCATTGGAGAGCCACCGGATTTAGAGCTAAAGCAGCTACTGGATTATCTGGAGTATACATTCTTTGAGGAAAACTCAAAATTACCAGTGATAGTTTCCTTAAGATTGACTACCTAACAAAAGAATAAGCACCTCAATGTGTTAAGGGATCATAAGAGAGCAATTGCATGGAAAATTTCTGACATTAGGGGAATTATTCTCTCGTTCTATACACATAAGATCTTACTTGAACAAGGTTACAAGCTGGTAGTACAATTGCAAAGATGTTTGAACCTAAATATGAAGGAAGTAGTCAAGGCAAAGGTAATCAAGCTTCTAGATGTAGGTTATCCAATTTCTGATAGTTCTTGGTTAGTCCTATGTAGGTTATACCTAAAAAAGGAGGTATGATAGTAGTACCTAACAAGCAAAATGAGTTGATTCCTATGAGAGCGATTACAGGCTAGTGAGTCTGTATAGACTATAAGAAGCTTAGTGATGCTATGAGGAAGGATCATTTTATTTTGCCTTTTGTAGACCAGATGTTGGAGCATTCATTAAGTTATATGTTTTATTGCCTTTTAGATGGTTTGTCTGGTAAATTTCAAATTCCTATTACCTTAGAGGATTAAGAGAAAACTACTTTTACATGTCCTTACGGTATGTTTGCATATAGGAGAATGCCATTTAGCCTTTGCAATGCATCCATAACTTTTCAATGGTGCATGATGGCAATTTTTAATGAATTCATAGAAGATATAATGGATCTTTTATGTATGATTTCTCAGTTTTCAAGAATTCATTTGATAATTGTTTTAGGAACCTTGAAAACATATTGACTAGATGTGAAGAGACTAATTTAGTTTTAACTTAGAAAAAGTACCATTTTATGGTACAAGAGGGGATAGTGGTAGGACATAAAGTGTCTTGGAAAGGCATAGAAGTTAATAATGCTAAAATTGACACTATTGCTAAATTACCCCCCTCTTACATCTATTAGAGTTGTACGTAGTTTCATAGTACATGTTAGGTTTTATAGAATGTTCATTCAAGATTTTTCAGCTAAAGCTTTAATTTGGTTATTAGAAAAAGATATCCCATGTATATTCTCTTAAGATTGCTTAGATGTATTTAACACTCTAAAAGATAAATTGAGTAACGTCTCGATTATGGTAGCTCTAGATTGGAGCTTACCATTTGAACTAATGTGCGTTACTAGTGACTATGCTATAGGGGTAGTGTTAGGATAAAGGCGAAAAAAGCATTTCCACCCGATCTATCATGCGAGCAAGACTCTTACTAAGACTCTAAAGAGTTACACTACCATAGAAAATGAACATTAGCAGTAGCCTATGCATTTGATAAATTTAGGTAATATATTATCTTATTTAAAGTTATTGTTTACACTAACCACTCTGTTTTGTGATATTTATTGAATAACACAGATGTCAAGCTGAGATTGATCAGATGGGTTCTTTAACTCCAAGAGTTTGACTTGGAAATTAGAGACAAAAAGGGAGTAGAGAATTTGCAAACCGACCATCTTTCTTACTTAGAAAACCTTTAATTGGAAAAGCTTGATGAATAGTAGATCAATGATAAGTTCCCAAACAAGAAGCTATACTAAGTAAGTAATTGGCAAACTCATTGGTTTGTTGACATAGCTAACTATCTAGCAACTAGGATTTTTCTTTTAAGAATAGATTTTAGATAGAATAAAAAGTTTTTCCATGATGTTAAAAGTTACCTTTGGGAAGACCCATGCTAGTTTAAAATAGGTGCGGATAAAATAGTTTGTAGATGCGTGTCTCATTTGAAAGGTTGGTAAATTTTAGAACATTGTCATTAAGGACCAATAGAAGGACACTTGGGTGCGAATAAAATGGCTCATAAAGTCCTTAAATGTGGTTTTTATTGGTTGACATTATTTAGAGATGCCTAAAAGTTTGTTGAACTTTGTGATAGATGTTAAAGGGTAGGAAATATATCTAAAAGAAACAAAATGCAACAAAACCCAATTTTGATAGGTGAAAAATTTCATACAAGGGATATTGATTTTATGGGATCGTTTCTAAATTCAAATGGAAATAAATACATTGTAGTAGCCATAGATTATGTGCTTAAGTGGGTGAAAGTGCAAGGTCTACCAACTAATGACTCTAGGGTACTAAAACGGTTCCTAAAAAGTTTGTATTTTAGATTTTATACTCCTAGAGCACTTATAAGCAATAGGGGAACCAATTTTTGTGATATCCAACTATAGAAATATTGAAGTGATATGTAGTTAAGCATCGAATTGCAACTTTATATGACCCTCAAACTAGTGGAGAAGTTGTAGTAGCAAATAAGGACCTTAAATGAATCTTAGAAAAGACTATTGAGCATAATCACAGAGATTGGTTTGAGAAGCTCAATAATACTTTTTGGGCTTATAGGACTACGTACAAGACACTAATTGGAACAACCCCCATATTAGCTTGTCTGTGGTAACATGTGTCATTTACTTGTAGAAATTGAACATAAGGCCTATTGGACCATAGAACGTGCTAACCTTGATCTTGAGCATGTAGGTGAATATAGGAGCTAAATGAGCTTGAAGAATGGCAAGATATAGCCTGTGAGAACTCATGGATATTCAAGGATAAAGATAAGCGATTTCATGACAACCGAATTAGGCAAGGAAAACAATTTTGAGCCAAATACAAAGTTTTACTGTGTCAATCCCAATTAAAGCTTTTTTAAGTTAAGCTTAGATCTAGATAGTTAGAATCATATATTGTAACACAAGTACTCCCACATGGAGCTACGGAGATTTTGAGTCTTGAAAAGGGAACTTTCAAGATAAATGGATGCTAACTTAAACTGTACTTAAAGGGAGATTTTAAAAGGGAAAATAATCTCAATTGTAGCCTTTATCTAATAAGAGAAGGGTAACTTTATTCTTAATTCGTTGAGTGAACAACATTAACCAAAAGCATTTCTTGGGAGGCAACCCAAGCGAATTTTTTATTTCTTATTTATAGATTTCCCATATTATGTTTCTTTGATTTATGTTTGGTTTTGTATTAAGTTGACGCAAATTGTTTCTAGATTTTTCTCAAGAGTTTAAGGGACAATCATAGAAGATGAGGAGTTATGGTGACTAAGGAAGAGAAAGAAGGTAATCATGATCGTAAATCGAAGCATATAGCTCAAGGAAGAGAGATAAGTCTAAGTTTAGTGAGGACTACAATCTAAGATCACACTTATGATCTTGATCACGGTCTTCTCATTGCAAATTAACTTAAATTTGAAATTTATAGTCTTGGGTCAAGAGGAGACTGCAACCTAAGACCATGCCCATGGTTGTCTTGTCATAAGTTGAATTTGAAATTTAAATTTGAATTTCAGTTCCAATGACGACTATTGCCCAAGACCATTCTTATGTTCCTGGTCATGTAAATTTAGGAAGTGGAAAATACAAAGTTGTGCCCAAAATTCATTATGAGAGAACTATGGTTAGTGATCACACTCGTGTTCCTCTTTTCAAGAAATTACATTATGAAGAATTTCAAGGATTTGACCCTAATGGCAACCATGACCACTAATTTGAACTCCTTTCACCTAAAATCCACTTTCCTCTTCCTTAATCACTTTCCTGTTACTAAGTTACAATGATTATCTAAGGATATCCCTTAATTGGCTAATTGCCTAGATTATAAGATATTATTGCAACTTTCCTCAAAATTTAGTTGCTTAATTAAAATTGCACTAATAGTCTAAAAAACTAGTATTTAAATTGACTTTAATCTTTGAATAACCATATTGCAATTCCAAAATTCTTAAAAATTAGTTTATCAACTAAGGGTAAGGAAAGAGAAACAACCAGCACCACCACCACAAGTGGCACGAAGACCTACTCACTACACAATTGTAGGAACCCTTCCAACCTATTATTGAAAGAGGATCCTCTAGCCACACTTCTACCTTGCCCAAAACACATCTTGTAATTTGATAATCCCAATCACTAAACCTATTATTAAACCCTTTCTAAAAAGACTTTTTCTCGATTAAGCTTCATTGATTAGGAAGTGTTGAAACCCGTAAATATAGAACTCAAAATCCATGGCATGGTTGAGAAAGGGGTTGGTATAGGTTTTTTAACATCCAAGAACCCATTTACAAAGAATTAACCTGTGAATTCCTTTATCACTTGAACACAACTAAGTCTCCTGTGAAGCCTGAAACATAATTTCATTTTGACTTCGAAACACCAAATTTAATCTTTCCATAGCCGAGTTTGGGGTTTTGATGGGGATTTATGATAAGGAATTTCTCCATTTGCCAAAATTCTCTACAATTCAGTGTGAACTACCTTGTGGTGTTACTCTTGCAAACTATTAGCTCAAACTAAGTAGAGAGAAGATATGCAATCTAAAATTTGTGACAGGATCCCACTTGAACAATGCCAACTCTTAGAATCCTCCATTGGCTTCTCATGCGTACAATTAGTGGAAGAGGGAAAGGTACCAGAGTAGTGGTTATGGATGAGGTCTTTTACCTTTATAGCCTTAGAGAAGGATACCCCACCAACCTAACAGCGACTCGTGCATTCTACATGTGACATCAAGCAACTAATTCTCAACTGAATCAATTAGTTTGTGGACCTTATGTTACCATTTTGACAAAGCAACTTAAGCTTCTAGTTGATAATCCCTAACTCACAATTATCTAGAATGCAACCTTGATGAATCTTTCAACCTTTCGTTAGATGAGACTACTTCTCGTTGAGGTCAATAAAACATCCCCTAAGAGGAAGAAGGAAAGTGAAAACTCCACTGGTGAACTGGTAAAAGAAGTGAAGAAACTGAAAACCCAAGTTCAAAAATTGGTTAAATCAGAAGAGATTGTTGAATAATCTTTATAATGGTTGTTTAGGAGATAAAGGCAAATGACGAAGTTTTTTAGTAAACCTGTTGACCAAGTGAAGATGAAAATTCCTCTACCAATGGATGAAGAATTGATTAATGTAGTAAGGATGATGAACTTAGGGGATGATGAAGAGGAAGAAGTGACATCTAGAGCCTAAAAAGAAGAGGAACCTTCCAAAGGCGAGAACCATCAATGTTGGGTCGGAAGATGATAGGAATCAGCCTCTTGGACTAATCATACAAGGCTAAGCTAGAGGACTTTAAGGACTCATTTGAAAAATACTAGTTCAAAAATCTAATTGAGATAGAAATTCCTATCCTGACCTCTGTGTTTCCCTTTTCTATCGACCTGATTGCCAAGCCTTTATGTATGCCAGACCTATTAAATAATTGTCATATGATAGAATATTTGAGCAGATAGCCCTAAGACTATTTAAGCTGAGCTCCTAAACTGACAACAGATGTTTAACCTTAACCCCAACTAATTTCTCTATAGTGAGACTAGTTAGGCTTTGACTTGATCCCAATCAAGTTGACCCCAAACTACAAATTCTTTTTCTCATCTACTTTGTACCATATTTCTAACGCCCAGCCACTAAGTGACATGTGTCTTTTGGCACAACATTTTAGAAGGATTCTTTACTTTCTGTACTGAATATTCTTCATCTTTTTTTACTCTTTTTAGTATGTATTGCATAACCTAATTGTAAGAATACCTTTTTGTTTTTTCATACATGTAAAGTAACCCTAGTGGATGGATATATAAATCTCTACTTAATTGTATGCAGATAATCAGAATCCTCAACATTAGAATTTAATCAAGTTTCCTTTGAGCAACCCTCTAGTGTTCTCATTACTCTTCAACTCTTATTTATTACCTTTAACAAAGTGTAGTGGCGAATGACCCTTTAATTTGGACCAGTGAGTCATATCCGGTAGATTATAGGCTAAGTAGGATCAATTAGTATGTTATATCTAGTTAGTAGCTGCCTGGCTTTTGCTAGCTTTTTCTTTGTTTTCTTTTCTACTTGTTTTGTTGTAGGGTTTCTTAGTATGTCCGACTTTGGTGATGTATCATAGATTGTTGAATTTTCGAGTTTTAATTTCAAGTTTATGTTCTTGTCTATATTGATAAAAGTTTCTTTTCCACATATTCTCTTATCTTTTTATTTTAAGTGTGTTAGTTTAGATATTTTAAGAGGATAAATTCCAAGAATTTGCGATGAATTCTTAATGGATAATTTGAGTCAACTTCAAATATTTAGGGGAGTATTGTTTTTCCCATGCTCATATTTTCTTCCTCATTATATTTGTTTGCAATAATTTTTTTAGTTATTTAGAACTAGGTACATTGAGGACAATGTACTAAATTAAGTAAGGGGAAGGGATATGTTGCTATTATTCACAAATTAAATCATTTATTTTGATGACCCTAATTTGTTCGAATTTGCAATTTGCATTCACCAAGAAAATAGTGCTTGTATTGAATTTTTCCTAAGTCACTATTATACATGGAACATGTTATTAGAATCGAATAGTGGAATTCCTATGGAGTGAGAGTTACATATTACTTAGCCTAAGATTCCGGGACACTAATTAATTAATTATTAAAGTTGAGCTTTAGTCATGTGCTATTTTTGATATTTACTTGGATGTATGCTTATTCCTTTTTGATTTTTAGAATTCTATAATCTTAAGTAAATAAGTAAATGAAACTAGTCTCTTGTAATTTCCCCTTAAAAATCCAATTTGTTGAGGGCACAATTAAGACTAAATTAACAAGTAGTAATTAGTAAGGATAGGTCTTGGTCCCTTATAAGAGCGAGATTCTTTTCTACTGCTAATTTATTGAAAAAAAAAAGAGAAAGAAGAAACAAAATTGATAAGGATTAGCTTTGATCTCTCAAAAGAGTAAGGTACTTTCTCGCTATTAATGTTAATCATAAAAATAGTTGAATAAGTAAGGATTAACCTTGGTTTCTCAGAAGAGCAAGGTACCTTCCTGCTACTAATGAAGTTTTGATGATTAAGTAAATTAATAAGCCCACTAATGGAACCTCATGTTAAGGGAATGGGCAAGGGATGAGTCGATACGACATGTATTTACTCTTAGTTAAGGTGTTCGATAAAGTTAGGAGAGCTTTGCATACATTTTAGCTAAATGAAAAGGGGTTGTATATTTGGCCGACCGACTCAAAATTGGACTAATTCAGGAAGAGAATCCTTGGCTAAATGGCATAATTAAACATCAATTTACAAGAATTAATCATTGAATTTTAGTATTTATGATGGGAATTAAACAACTAGACCCTTGACCTAAGCCCAAGCTTAAGGTCTTAAAGGACTAATGAAGTGAATTTTATTGCTCTAGCTAACTCCAATCAAGGCTGAGTTGATCCTCATTGTTGAACAATTTCAACAACCGAGTTGAGCTATTTCAGTTCTATCAACCATCGCATGCCAACTCGACTCACATTCCTTTGACTGCTCTACTAGCTTGGCAATACTTGTGCCAAGAACCCTAGGAAATACCTAAAACAACATCTCCTTAAAAAGTCCCCACAGGTCTGTTTGGCAATCTCTAGTGTGACTATACAACTTGTTTGTTTATGCCAGAAGCGCCTCAATGCATGGACGCCATGTATCCAACCCTATGTCAAAGGATTCGCTACACCAATCATCAATTTCTCTAAATTTTCATTTGTATGCCTTTATTATTCCTTGCCAATTACTTCTTTTAGATAATACCCTTTTTGTCTTTTCCATTTTAGGTAGGATGCCTTATGTAAACCCTGCGAATATAGCTTTTTAAGTATAGAATCAAACACCCAAACTGTACATGATTTTCTAGAGTTAATAGAGCCAGTAAGATTTAAAATCGATTGAAATCTTAATTCAAAACCTAAAGTGAATTTGAAAAACCTTAAATTATCAATTGAACCTTTAATTGCAAACGAAGACCCTAAAACCTCAAGTATATGTAACTGTAAAAGTTAACCTCGAATCTCATCAAAACCCTAAGATAACAATTGAAGACTTAATCGCGTATGAATATATTAAACCCTAAATGTGTAAAAATACTAGAGATTGTACTCGGAAGTAATAAAAACCCTAAAACTATTACTTTAAGGATATAAAAGCATTAATCCACCATAATTTACCCTAAAACCCTAAATGATAATATATCCTCCATATTTTGCCATTTCATTAGTAAACGACTAAAGATAACTTTTAATCATGCATAAATATTTAGAATACCTAAGTAATCCCTTAGAAACTAGGATATTGCATCCTATATCACATTCATCTTCTAATTATATAACTAGGTTAGTATTACATAGAGTTAAGAGTTTAGTGATACTTATGTCACATGTAGTAAACATTAACACCATAAATGACACTTTTCATAAAGAATTATACTAAGTAGCTTACCAAATGATGTTTATAGGATATAAATACTTAGAGAAAGATCTCATTACCTATTTTTGCTAATCATTTCAACAAACCTCACATTTCCTTTCATTTTCTTAATTTTCTTCCCAATTTTTCTTAATTACCTCATTATGTGCATTCAAATTATATGCAATTTTAAGAGATTTGACTAAGTCAAAGTTGACTAAGTCAACAAAATGTCATTATCATCAAGAATTCTCTCCTCCTTTCTAATGATTTCTTTTCTTTTCTTTTAGCTTTTTTCTTCCTTTTCTTCTCTTTTGTCGTCCATGCCTTTTCCCTTAGGACCCCACTTGCTTTCACTTTCAAAAAACACAAAACAACACAAAATCAAGTCCCTTTCTTCTTCCTCCATAACCATGACCTCCCTTTCCCTTTCACTTTTCCTAATTTTCCAACTTTGCAACCATATATCAAGAAGAAAATAAAGGTATGTTATCATATATTATTCCATATTATTTAACAGTTAGATGAATAGGTAGGTTAGTTTAAGAGGTTTATGTGTTGTGTACATATATGTTGATTAAGGCTTAAAGATTTAATATTTATGTTTAGAAGTGTAGGATAGTCTTGGTAAAAGGAAGAAGAGCATGTTTACATATATCTAAGTATGTGTATATAAGTGTATATTAGATTAATACATGTATAAAGACCTTTGTACATGAGAATCCAATATGTACATAACCCAAAATAAGGCATATACCAACTATACATACATATACCATGCTAAATACACCCTTAAAATACAAAAGGATGAAATTTGAGAAACTTTCTTAAGAGGAATTTTTAGCATACGAAAATACGTATAAAAATATGTATGTAATTGTATATATATATGTATATGTACAAGTATAAATACGGTATAAGTATAAGTATATGTATGAGTATACTAATATATATATAAGTAGAGTAATGGTATAAGTATAAACTTAACATATGTATAAATATACATAAGTGTACATAATACACTTAGGCATGAGGTAAGGCTTATATAATCAAATGATGATGTAAGCAATGATACAATTAAAAGATGATATAAGCCATGACATAAGCGATGGCACAAGTAATTGATGACATAAGCGTAAGCTTATAAAATAATAACTTATAAGATTACATAAAAGTTAACATAAGTATGTATGTGTACTTTAGGTCCAAAAAAATCCTTTAAAACCCTAATACACATCCTAAATTAAATTAAACTTAATTAAGTACATAAGTTAGTAATATTAATGTAAAATTCCCTAAGTGTAAGAATTTAATAGCTAATTAAATCATTAAGTCCTAAAATAGGAGATATTAGGATATAAATATAAGTAATGAGAATAATTAAGCTTCTATAGTTAAAATTTTAATAAATTTAGTCTAAATTGTAAAATATGGGTCTTATCGTCCAAAACAAACATCACCGTGTGAACGTGCGTCTAAAAACGATGAAAAATGACTATAAATTTGTAAATATTGAAAATAGAATGAAAAAGTTACATATGATTAACAATTAGGTTTAATCGGATAAAATTGATAGTAATTTAAGTAGAATTAGGTAGATAGATAGGTAGAACCGTTAGTTAATTCAATTACTTATTATCCCTATTATCTCGTAATGATCAGGTGATCTCGACGAGGGCAACGATCTTCCAATCGATTATTACCACTAGAGCGAGTCATCATAGTCAAGTGAGTACTCCCGATGACTCTATACTTGTTTGTACTTGTAGTTAGTATACTTAAATTGAATATTAATAACTTGATGCATGGGGTTTCGGGATATGCATGTGTTTGATACTAATTGGTTATTGTGAGAACTATGGTTAAATACGGTAATTGATGATTGGATTGTATGATTAATTGTTACGTGATTTGCATGGTTTGTTGATATTGATTGATCACCTCATAATTTGACTTAATTATATTTGGCTTATTTTATATTAAAAGGTTCATGCATAATCTATGCATTGCATTACTTATTTCGGCCGTCACTTCACGCAGAGATAAAGAGAGGCCTTGTGGAGGTTGTTTATATTTATTAAAGTGTTTCTGTATGGTGCACTCGTACAACATGATCTTACCCGAACCTATGGCCTTACTAGGCGATGGAGACGCCAACTGTATGGTTGAGGGTTGAGTCTAGAGATCTTTGTTGTAGGGTGTAAGTGTGGACTGCGGCGGCCACCTCGCTGCTAAGCTTGGGATTTTTTGTACTATTAGACAATTTAGAAATGGAAATATATTTTACGAAATATGATATTCAAAGTTATGGGTAAAAACCCAAGTGCTAGAGTCTGATTATGATCGGTGCCAATGAATCTCTAACCCTTATCTCGGAGAGTGTTAAAACTGATATTATATGTAGTACCATTCAACTGCATATATTGTTTGGCATACTGCGTACATGCATTCATATGGTTGTAATAATTTGTTTGATAACTTGTTTGCCAGTATGGTACGAGGCATAGCTCACTAAGCTCTTGTAGCTTATTTCCTAATAGTCTTTCTTTTGTAGGTTTACTTACGATGGGATTGAGATAAGTCTCGAGTGCTGAGTGCGAGATGAAGATATGTACATTAGTGTTAGAATTAGTTGAGATCTTTATAGGTGACGCATAAACATTCTTTGTAGAAAGTATTCACATGTTAGAATTTAATATAATTTAATTTTTCCTACAATTTTATAATGTTAGGATATCCTGTCTTATTATTTGGTAGGAGATACCAATTCTTTGTGGTTCTGAGGAATTGTAGGATATCGGATACCCATAGTTATTTATATCTGTATTTTACAGTAAATTATTTACTTAAAAATCAGTTATCTTAGTGATTTATTATTTAGAGTCTTGCAATCTCTAACTTGCAAGATAGTTTTGATATTATGGGTGTACATATGTTATGGAAATTTTAGGTAATCCTACTAGGCCCCCTTTAGGGTCCTGACAGAGTGCTCTAACTTTTTATGTATAAATACCTTTTATAATATGTAGCCGCAACATCATATGATATTGGATATACTTGGCTATTTCCTTTTGTGAGCTAATGTGCTTACCCCTTTTTCCTTACTCTTATCCTAACTTTTAAGTAAGGCTAGGTGGTGAATGGCGGCCTCACTGAGCTACTCGTGCATCATATCGAGCTAGCTTTGTGAGTCTGTGGAGTTTCCTTGGTGTGTTACATTATTGAAATTGTTCGTGGTTTGCTTGTTTATCCCATGTTCTTGTTCTAGTTTTCGCATTTCATTACCTTTCACATTAAGCTTTCTATAAGCTTGGACCTACCCTGATACAGTTGCCTTTGTTTGCTTTTGGTACGATGTATCATCTTGGTATCAAAGTGGAGGTTCATTTGGTTAAGTTGTGTTTGAGCTTTCTTGAGAAGTAGTGTTTGTTGTGATTGTGTGTTATAGTTGTGAGTGTTTGAGTAAGTAGAAAGTGTAGTAGTTTGCTATGGTTATATACTCTGTTTTGCCCTATTTTGAACATACAAAAATAGAGCAAGTTTCAATTGGATTTCTTGTTCTTAAGAGTAGTTGCTGTGTTGACATTTATCATGAACTTTTGTGTATAGAAGTGTGTATATGTGAGTTGTTTGGCTTAAGAGGATAGTGTTTGTTGTTTCGTGGATTCTAAGCTTGTTTATTGAGCTTTTATCGAGAGGATGATAGATCCAAGTGTCAATACTAGCATTGAAGATGATAATAGTGGTGTTTTCCACAAGAGGCAACAACCCTATAATAGCCCTAGGAGTATAGATGAGCAAACTGATGAGATGGCTTACCTTATAGTTGATCTGACTAGAGCTATTCATGCATTGGCCTTTCAACCTACCAAGGCCGTGTAGAATACTCCCCAAGCTACATAATCTGCTAGAGGACAAATCTTATCTTGATAAGATCAAGGTAGAAGAATAGGAAGGTGTGTGCGGAGAAGAATTAACTTAGGTGATATGGATGAAGAAGGAGAAGAAGAGTGCAATGAAGAAGAGGAGTGAGCTCCATCACCTCAAGCTATCGACCATGTGAAGCTTTAGAATCCGAGTTTCAATGGTTTTGGGAATGTCGATGATGATCTAGATTGGGAAGAGAAGGTAAAGCGTATTTTAGAGGATTGTTGCCATGGAGTTCTCAGGTTATGCCATGATGTGGTAGAAGAACTTCGAAATTATGAGGAGACGGAAGGATATAGGAAAGTAGATACTTGGGCCAAGATGAAGAGGATTCTTAGAAATGGATTCTTACTGGATACTTATTTGCAAAATACTTTTGCTTGACTTCAAGAGTTGAGATAAGGAAATCGAATAGTTGATGAGTATGTTTAAGAGTTCTAAATACTCATGATTCTATGTGAAGTAAGTGAACCATTAACTCGAATAGTATCTAAATTTCTCACTAGATTAAGAAGTGACATTTGAGATATTGTGAAGCTTTAATAGTTTATTGCATTGGATGAGGCTATAAGAATAGCCTAGTGAGTGGAAAGGTAGAGGAGGAATAGGCTGAGTTGACCTCCAATGAGCCAACCTATATAACTGAGCTCAATGAAGTTACCGAGCTTAGCAAAGTGCCAAGTTAAGTAGAAGAAAAGATGTCAGAGTTGAACAGAAGAGTCAACCAACTAATGGTGAAATATCACCGAGAACTTTTGATAAGGGATAAGGATCTAGGAGGAAGATGAGTCGAATCAAGTGTTTTAAGTGTGAAGGGCTTAGACACGTGGCAGCCCAATATTTGAACAGAAGAACTATGATTATCAAGGGAGACGTTTCGAAACTCGATGTGGATAGTTCTAATGAGGAGCTCAAGGAGGAGGTTGTTCTTGAGAAGGATACCACCTAAGAGGATGAGCTCTATGAAGAGGATGTGTTTGCTGAGGATTTGGACAAACTAACATTGGTTGTTTGACGTGCGATTATTATAGAACCCTTTAGTGAGGAGGAGTAGAGAGAGAACTTATTCTACATTACTTGTAAAGTGAATGAGCAAGTTTGTGTGCTCATAGTGGATAGTGGAAGCTGTATTAATGTAGTGTTTGCTAACTTGGTTAAGAAGCTCAAATTGCCGATCAATTTACATCTAAGGCCTTATAAACTATATTAGTTGAATGAAAAGAGAGCACTATACGTCACTCAGCAAGTGTTATTGTCAATCTCTATTGGAAATTATTCTAATGAAATTCTTTATGATGTGTTGACCATGTGCATGTCTCATGTATTGCGAGGCAAACCTTGGCTTTTTGATCAAAGGGTTATTTTTCATAGTTTTAAGAATAGATATGTGTTTGAGAATGATGGGAGGAAAATTACCCTGAACTCAATGACCCTGAGTCAAGTAAGTAAATTGCAAGCCAAATTGGCTTGAGGATCAAAGATAACTTTAGTACTGAGTAGAGCCAAGCTCCGAGTAACCATCAAGTTTGACATGCCAACCTTCCTATTGGTAAGGAAACTACTAGAATTGAAGGAACAAGTGAAGCTGCCAGAAGAGGTCGAGAAGTTGCTCGATGAAGATTCCAACTTGTTTCCCAAGCAATTGCCCAAGGGATTATCCCTATTTTGAGGTATTGAGCATTACATTAACTTAATACCTGGCATTGCATTGTTGAATAAGCCTATTTATAGAATGAATCTTGAGTAAGCTCTAGAGCTCTAGAGATAAGTCAATGAGCTATTAGAGAAGGGATATGTGAGATAAAGTCTGGCCCCTTATACTATACCTGCATTGCTTGTGTTGAAAAAGGATGGCACTTAGCGTATGTATATGGAAGAGCTGTCAATAAGATTACAATCAAGTATAGATACCCCAATCCGAGGCTAGATGAAATGTTAGACGAACTGAGTGATGCCAAGGTATTCAACAAGATTGACTTGAAATTAAGATACCACCAGAATTGAATGAGGTAAGAGGATGAATGAAAGATTGCTTTTCAGACTCGACATAGGCTGTATGAGTGGATGGCAATGTCTTTTGGACTATCAAATGCCCCAAGCACTTTTATGAGATTGATAAATCATGTTTTGAGAAATCTAATTAAGAAGTTTGCTGTTGTCTACTTTGACGACATCTTCATATATAGTACCGACTTGACTAGCCATATTGAACATCTTTTAGCAATCTTTGATGTTCTTCAAATAGAAAGATTATTTGGTAATATAAAGAAGTTTTTTTTTTTTTTACTAGGAGGAGATAGTTTTTCTAGGCTATGAAGTTAAGGGAGGAGGCCTACGAGTTGATGATAAGAAGATTTGAGCAATTGTCAAATGGTCAACCTTAAACACCTGTGTTTGATAAGTGTAAATTACTCTATACTTTCAAGGCATGTTTAGGCATAGAATTGATTATAATTGTGATTTAATTCTTAAGTTTTGGGTACTTAATTGTATAAAATATTGATTTCAAGTAAATCACGAGCAAGGGGAGAAATTATATATAAGAACAACAACTTTTTAGTTAGTCACCACCGTGAAGAGAAGAAATTAGTGAAGTAATATCAATTACGGGTATGATAATGAAGTAATGAAGAATTTAGCCTTGATCATGTCCTCAATCACAGCTGTGATTGAGGAAGTATTGACAATTCCCCTATCAATCATAGTCGTGATTGAATAGCAGTAGGATAATCACGGGCATTGTCACGGGCGTAATGAAATCTAATAATGCGACTAGGAGTTCACGGCATTCATCATGGCTATGATTGGTTAAAAAATAATTCTTTTTAAAACTATCACACCTCGAGCTACAGGCATGATGGAAGGGGCACAATCGTTCTTTTCAACCTTTTTCACACGAACCGGTACGTGGAAAACGTCAAGTGGTGTATTGAAGGGATAGATTTGAGTCCTATAATCGGAAGAAAATAAAAATACTGCAACTTGTGGAGAAAGGAAATCGTCATCATTTTCAAACATCAATTTGTTTTAGAGTAGAACATAGATCAGATCATACATCATTTTGGAATATCAATTCATAAGCAACACCAAATCATCCGTGTTTGTACGTATGTGGTTTCATTTAGAAGTAGATTTGTCTAGATATTGTATCATACATTTCTCGGAACGACTCAAGAGAGGGATGACAGGAATTCATTATTGTATGTTATGAAGAATTATATAGTGAAATTCAAATGGGGTTGTATTCCTTACCGATCTCATGTTAATTTCATTGTTATTTTTGTATTGTGTTTATACATTATGTTCTTTTATCATGTGTGATTACTTTGTTAGGGCTTGCTACATCACTTAGTATGATCAAGTGCATGGAAAAGTAATTTCCTGATGTTATTAATTTCAATGAATGGCACTGAATGAATCTAAGTATGGCATAGTGCATGACATTAACTTAGGATGGATTTCAATAGAATATGTCGAGCGACAATTCTGTTGAATAGATATAGTTTATTGGGACAACTTACTCTTGACAATAGAGATATTGTTAGGAAAGTTACTGCATCTTAGGGGAATCAATACATTAACATGATATTAATGCAATCTTAGTTGATTGTTAATTAGGAAGAGATTCCAATAGATACAATTAGGATTAGAAGTAAATAGTTTTGAGAAGAATGCTTACATATTGTAATATCCCGCAGATAATATGTATTGGGATAAAAAAAAATATATTTTGGTTGTATTATGCTAAGTGTTGAAGCAAGTCTCCATGTTAATTATGTCATTAGTAATTGTTTGGTAACCATTGTGTTAGCTGCATTAGATTGTGGTTTAGTGTAGTTTAGTTAAGAAATTAGAGTCTTAATAATTGACTACTTGATAAATTGGATTGTTAGATAGTAGGAAGATTATTAAGTACTAGTGTTTGAGTCATTTTGCCAATGGAGACGACCCTATTCTCATCCATGCTATAAAACGATAAGTATACTTACTTGTTGAACTGCATTAAGGATAGAATATAGGTTTATAAATTGTAAAACTCGGAAGCTCTAAAAAGAAGCAATTAGTGTTGAAGTAAGAAGTTTCCATAGATTGGCATCCTTTTAACAAAGATTCATCAGGGTTTTAGTACCATTATTACACCCCTTATAGAGCTGAAAAAGAAGAACTTATATTTTAGGTAGGGATTGAATGAAGAGAGAAGCTTTACTAAGATCAAGGAAAGAATGATCTCTACGCCTGTATTAGCTTTACCTGACTTCAAGAAGATTTTTTAGCATGAGTTAGATGCATCTGGTGTAGGCATAGGTACTGTCTTGATGCAAGAAGGTCAACTTATAGCTTACCTAATGCAGAGTTATAGTAGAGAGCAGATGGGGTTGATCGTTAGGGCAGGTCCAAGATTGCAAAAAGCTTGAAAAGAGGTAATGGAAAGGTATGAAAACAATAGGAAAAGTAACACACAAGCAAACCCATGAACAGTTCCACGAGATATGCCGCACCACTAAAACTTCTGAAGACTCATAGCATAACTTAATATGATACACAAGGTGGTCCAATAAGGTTACTTGCCACCTAACCTTGCTTTAGGGTTAGGATAAGAATGAGGTAAGTAAACAAGCTAACGTGAGCAATGTTCATAAAGAAGTATATTCAATATATTGATGAGGATGATAATAAGATCATTGCGACTACATGTATAATAGGCATTTATACTAGAAAAACTAAGGCAACCTATCTAAAAATGGAAAAGACTAAGAAGGGTAATATCTAAAAGAAATAATGTACAAGGAATAATAAGGGTACAATTGAAAATAAAACAAAATGAGCATATTATATGGATGATTCTATCACATAGTTACTTGGACATGTGGCTCATTGTGGGTGGTTGGCTTTTTAGTAGAAACGAGAATTCTATACGATCAACTTGGTTTTTGCTGAGCAAAGGTACCGAGTAGGGGTAGTAGGTTGGCTATGTTGAGTTGAGTAGATAATTCTTTCAAGGCGAATTCACCTAGACCACTTTCAATATAGCTCAAATTCAGGTTGACTAAGTTGATGCTCGGATGAGTTAAGTTGACATCTAAGTGTAGTTTGGGTTAGTAGTTAGAGATGAATGATGAGTATAAGAGGGTTCGATTCGACTAGGGCAACAAGTCAGCAGATTGCAATAGTTCGGACTCGATGGAGGGGTCTCAAGGAAAGAATTCACTTAGCCATGCTTTCCAGCCCTAAAGCTTAGACGTGGGTCAAGGGTCTAGTGGTCTAATTTCTATCGTCCTCATTAGGTTGATTGAGATTTAGGATCAAATCCAATTAGTCCTCTTCTAAGTTCCCCTTTAGTCGGTAAGGGCTGAGGTTAGCAACATTAAATATATTTGACACTCCGAAGTCTTTTGGAAGCTTAAGTTGGTATGCATTATCATTGATCCTGGTGCATTTTGAACAGCCCTTCAGCTCGGGTAGATAGTTTGTTTTTCCTCTTATTAGGGAATCTTTCCTTACTCAGGTGTAAATACACTTGGTCTCTAGGTTGAAATTGCTTGGTGTTCCTTCCTTTGCTTCCTTAGTTTTATGGTAACTTGATCAATCTATTGGGCGACTTGTTGATAGATCTGCTGGATGGACTGGGCTCAGGTTCTTTCTTTTGGATCTTCTAGGTCAATGGGTGGCATCAGGGTGTAATTGAGGGGTAGTTCGAGGTTAAAATCATAGATGACTTCAAATGGAGCATGCTTAGTGGTGGCGTGTACTGTCCTATTGTAAGAAAATTCAATAATAGGCAAGTAGACATTCTAATCAGTTAAGTTCTTCTCCACTGCAGCTTAGAGTAGTGATCTTAAGGTATAGTTGACCATCTCTATCTGGCCATCGGTTTAGGGATGGCAAGAGGTGCTGAATAGTAGTTTGGTTCTCATTTGACGCTGTAAGGTTCTCTAGAAATGGCTCATTTTGGGTCTCGGTCTAATACCACACATCTTGGTAGTCCGTACAAGTGAACTACTTCCTATAAAAACAAAGAAGCAACAATGATAGTTTTAGTGCAAGGCACAAAATATGACATTTTATTGAACCTATCCATGACAAACATGATAGAATTTTTGCCCCGAGCAACGTAAGGTAATTCGAGGATAAAGTTGATACTCAGGTCAATTGATGGTTTGGTTACGGTATCAGTACTTGATTGTAATCTTGTTGACAACTTTACTGTCTATGCACATATGCTAAGTTCCACCCTTCTTTGGCATATGTAACATAGGTCCAGCACAAGG
The DNA here is from genome assembly GCA_024138015.1 of Lumnitzera littorea. Taxonomy (NCBI): domain Eukaryota; kingdom Viridiplantae; phylum Streptophyta; class Magnoliopsida; order Myrtales; family Combretaceae; genus Lumnitzera; species Lumnitzera littorea. Next base: position 68,048,234 of record JAMXBB010000005.1, on the reverse strand, counting down.
CTTAGACTTTCCTTCACATATCCTTTCTTCAGTAGTTCAATGACTTATCTTTGAAGTTTGGTAGCTTATTTGGGGTTCATTTGATAAGCTGGTTTGTTGGGTAGGGTAGTACTGTGTATCAAGTCAATGTAATGCTCAATGCCCCTAAAAGGGGGTAATTTGTTGAGCAACTGTTTTGGGAACAAGTTGGTATACTCTTCTAGTAGTTCTTGGACCTCTAAGGGTAGTTTAACTTGCTCGTTTGATTCTAGTAGTTGTTTAACTAATAGAAAAGTTGACACATCGACCTTAATGGCTTCTCGGAGTTTGGCTCTACTTAACACTAGAGCGTTCTTTGATTTGCAAGAAAGTTTAGCTTACAGCTTGCTAACTTAATTCGATGGCATAGGGTTTAACGTAATCTTCCTCTCATCCTTCTCAAATACATACACATTCCTACAGCCGTCATGAATAATCCTTCGATTGAAAAGTTAAGGTTAGCTTAACAGCACATGTGATGCACACATGGGTAGCATGTCAAAAAATTTTATCGAAATACTTTCCAATTGAGATCGATAGTAGCACTTATTAAGTAACATGTAGTGCTCTCTTCTCGTTTAGTCAATGTCATTTATATGACTTCAGATGTTAAGTGGTTGGTAGTTTAAGCTTTTGAATCAGGTTGGCATATGCCACATTAGTATATGTTCGACTATCTACTATGAGTGTGCACACCTAATCATTCACTTTATAGGTGATGTAGAATAAGTTCTCTCTCTACTTCTCCTTGGAAGAGGGTTCCAAGCTTATTGCATGTTGGACAACTAGAGTCATCTTATCTAAGTCCTCTACAAACACATCTTCCTTAATCAGGTCAGCATTAATATCAATTTCATCTCCTACTTCTTTCTCCTCTTTAGGTTCCTTATTTATGCTATGTACTTTGATCTTCGAGACATCTCCCTTAATGATCATGGTCCTTCTATTTGGATACTAAGCAACCATGTGCCTAAATCCTTAGCACTTAAAGCACTTGATCTAGCTAGTCTTCCTTCCGGATCCTTGCCCCTTCTCATATGTTTTCGTTGGCATGTCACCATTAGGTTGGCCCTTTTTTTCGGCTCTAACATCTACCTTTTTAGTTGGCTCAATAATTGACTAAGCTTAGTAACTTCCCTTGGACGACCAAGTTAGCTCACTGTGGGTCGGGTTGGTATTTTGCTCCTTCTCTACCTCTCCATTCATTGGGCTATTCATATAACCTCATCCATCATAGTGAATTGCTATAGTTCCACAACATCTCGGATATCATTTCTTAATCTAGTAAGAAATCTTGATACTGTTTGGGTTAATGGTTCATCTACTTTGCATTGGATCATAAGCATTTAGAACTCTTAAATATGTTCATTAATAGTTCGACTTCCTTGCCTTAGCTCTTGAAGTCGAGCAAAAGTGTCTTGTAAATAAGTGTCCGGTATGAACTTGCTTTTGAGGTTCCTTTTCATCTCAGGTCAAGTATTAACTTCCTTAAATCCTTTTCATCTCCTCATAAGTTAGAAGTTCTTTAGCTACGTTGTAGCATACCTTGAGAGCTCAACAATAGTAGTCTTCATCTTTTCTTGATCCTCGTATTGGTAATAATCAAGGACATACTTAACTTTCTCTTCCTAATCTAAATAATCTACACTCTCAGAATCATTGAAGCTCAGAATCTGAAGCTTCACATAGTCGGCAGCTTGGGGTGTTCGATCATCTTTCTTCTTTCTCATTATACTCTTCTTATTCATCATCGTCCATATCTCCCAAGTTGATCCATCATCATACTCATCCTCCTATTCTTCTACCTCAAACTTGTCAAGTAGGATTTTATCCCTTAACAGGTTAAGCAGCTTGTGAAGTGTTTTGTACAGCCTCAGTGGGTTGATAGGCTATTGCATGAATAGCTCTAGTTGAATTAGCTAAGATGATGGGAATTAAGCTACCGGACTACTAACTCGTAGTGGAGCTTGAGGACTAGAGGGATTGGTGAGATGAATCCCCGTATTCCAGCTTACTTATGTGGAGGCTGAATATCTCCTTACTGACCCATTCTGCCTGTTGAGTCGAGTGATTGCCTATTTCTCGCATGTTGTATGCTAAGAAGCACAAGGCTAAGACAATAGCCCAACTTCATTCTCACACATGCCTGGCCAATTAATCGGCTACACCCTTACCGAGGTGTCGAGAGAAAGAGTCCGAATTGACCAAACTAGCCTTGCTCGGATAAGCAAGCTATTCATACCTTTTTATTTTCATCTTCCAATTGCATCACTAATATAGCATCGCTACGTATATAGAATCATGTGTAGAATCCATTGAACCAATAATTGTTTTTCTTGTATATTTATTTTTACCCTTTTGTATCTTGTACATTACTTAGGAAATGTCCTTTTTGTATTTTCCCTTTTGGGAAAGTTACTCTAACTTATGGGTATAAGCACCCCTATACTTGTAGCTGTAAACATTAGAATCAAATGATTATTAATATACTTGAGTATTTTTGTTCCTTGCATAAACACTATTGTTTACTCTTGGCATCACTTTTATTCTAACCCTTAAGTAAGGCTAGGTGGTGAGTAACCTCACCGGAGTGATTCGTGCGTCATATTGAATTGCACCGTGAGTCTTCAGAAGCTCCATTGGTGCATTGCATTACTTTTATTTTAACCCTTGAGTAAGGCTAAGCAGTGAGTAACCTCACCGGAGTGATTTGTGTATCATATTGAATTGTACCGTAAGTTCTCGAAAGTTCTATTGGTGTGTCATATCCTTTAGAGCTATTTGTGGGTTTTGCTTACCTTTCATTCACATTTGACCCTTCACACATACCCTATCACTTTTCTTTCGAGCTTTCTGCAAGCCCAGATCCATTCAATAATCGACCTTGTCTATTCTTGGTTATGGTTTGCACCATAACAGGTTGGTCACTTTATCAAGTCTTTCATCTGTACTCCTAGGGGTGCCTTGAGGTTGTTAGCCATAGTGGACAACACTACTTTGTCATCCCCAATTTTAGTGTTAATACTTGGGTCAGTCATTTTCTTTGATAAACTCAATAACAACTTAGATTTTAAGAAACAACAAATACAATTCTTCATGCCAAACAATCAAGCACATATGTATCCTTCACGAAGGTTCAATTGATTCATGAATATAGCAACTCCTCTAAAGAACAATAAACACAATTGGAACTTGGTCTGTTTTTGGGTGTTTGAAACAAGGTCAAATAGAGTATAAATGAAAGCAACTACTACACCCTTTAACTTATGCAAATAGTTTAGTAAATCTTCACACCACCTCACTACACTATTACAGCAAACACTACTTCACAAAACTTAAATATAACTTACCCAAATGAAACCTCCACTCTGATACTAAGATAATATGGAATTGTAGCTGAGAACAGAAAGGGCCAGTCATTGGGGTGGCTCTAACCTTGTAGAAATCTTGAAAAGAGGTGATGGAAAGGTGTGAAAACAATATGAAAAGTAAAACACAATAAAACCCAAGAACGGTTCCATAGGATATGACGCACTAACAGAACTTCTAAAGATTTATGGCACAACTTGATATGATGTATGAGGTGGTCTGATGAGGTTACTTGCCACCTAACTTTGCTTTAGGGTTAGGATAAGAGTGAGACAAGTAAATAAGCTAATGAGAGCAATGTTCATAAACAAGTATATTTAATTTCTTGATGAGGATGATAATAAGATCATTGCAGCTACATGTATAGTAGGTATTTATACTTGAAAAACTAGGGAAAGTTACCTAAAAATGGAAAAGACTAAAAAGGGTATTGTCTAAAAAAAGTAATGTCTAAGGAATAATAAAGATACAATTGAAAATACAACAAAATGTGTATCTTGTACGGAGGATTCTATCATATGGTTGCTTGGACATGTGGCTCATTGTGGGTAGATGGCTTTTTAGTAGAAAAGATAATTTTATACGATTAGCTTGGTTCTTATAGAGACGAGGTGCCCAGTAGAGGTAGTAAGTCGGTTGTATCGAGCTAAGTAGATAATTCTTCTAAGGTGAATTCACCTTAGACACTTTCAGTATGGCTCAGATTCAAGTTGGCTAAGCTAATGGTTGGATGAATTGAGTTAATGTTCAAGTACAATTCAAGTCCGCAATTGGAGACGAATGATGAGTGGGAGAGGGTTCAGTTCGACCAGGGCATCAGGTCAGCATATTACAGTAGCTCGGACTCCTCGATATTGGGTTAAGGGTTTAGTGGTTTGATTCCTATCACTACCATAGTGGGAAGCTAAGAGGACCTCACTTAAACTACTCAATATATGGCAAGGTGCTCTTAGCCCTTATTCGAGCACTCTAAGTATGATAACATTATCTATTGCCAAGAGAGTTTGTTATTTGTACAAATCATGAGTCCATGAGGTACTTTAGAAGTCAGACCAAATTATCAATGAGGTAAGTGCGATGGGTTGAATTCTTAGAGGAATTCAACTTTGTGATTAAGTACAAATAGGGCAAAGCTAATGTGGTTGCCAATGCCTTATCTAGCTAACATGTTCTTTTGACTGAATATGAGATGTAATACACTAGAATTTTGAGCCAATTCAATAATCTTAAGATCTAAGCCCTTAAATTTAGGGCATCGAGCTATATTATCCATTTTATTTCAAACTTCACAATAAAGTTAGAAAAGTTAGACGAAGTAATTTAAGTAAAGTCAATTTCTCAAAATAAGTTATATTAAAATATTAATTCGAGAAAAACGTTAATTTATCGATAAAGTCGATAATCATAAAATTCAAGATTTTAGATATAGCAAGATTTTAGATATTAGAGACAAGTTAATTAACTTTCAAAAATAATAAATAAAGTTGAATTATGTATAATATACATGTATTTACATGTGATATGCATTATATGTATTAAATATATACATATAATAATAAATTATTAAAATAAGGTAAATTAATATAAAATAATGAGAAATTAGTAAAAAAATGAAAGGGTGAGTCATCCCATGATGTGGCAGCTTAGGATCAATTACAATTGATGAGTCAAAAGGAAAAAAAAAAAAAAAGAAATTGACACCTTATGCATTGAAAAATCAAGAAAATAACATGCATAAGCCACATGTCTAATTTTTATTAATCTTAATCTAATTGGAAAATATAAATAGGGTATGTATACTTCAAAATCAACATTTTGAAAGTCTGAAAATAAAAGAAAAACGCTAAAGAAAATTTTGAAAAAAATAAGAAAATTAGAGCAAAAATAGGGCATGAATCTAATCTAGGGTGGTTCAATAGGTTGTTGGTGTTCGATTATGGTGGCTATTTGGGGTCAAGGAAAGCACCACTAGAGGAAGTGTTTTGACAAGGTTAGGTAGCCGGAGGGTGGCTGGAGGCGGCCAATTTAGGTAAACTAAATTTCCAGCCGAAACTTTGTAAATTTTAAAAAATGTCAAATAATGTTATTTAGTTGTGAAACTTGGTTTTTTGGAGTTATTTTTTATGTAGATTAATTTAGTAATTTTATTTTAGAGGAATAATTGTTGGAAATATAAGTTCCTTAAGAAATAGCTCTATTTGGATGAAAATTGAATTAAATTTTAAAAATATTAAATAATGTACTTTCAAGTTGAAAATTTGTACGTAACATACTTAATATATGTATTTAATTGTAGTAACAAGAATTTTTAAAAATAATCATGTTTACTATTTATTGTAATTGTTTTGGATAAAATTGACAATTTCACTATTTTATTGAATTAATTAGTTTTTAACAAAATCAATATATGAGCCCTATATATTATGATTCTTAGAAGTTAATAATGATGTTTGGTACACTTTATTTTTATCTTGTGATTAAATTCACTTATTTGTTTGATTTTCACTAATTTCAAGTTAAAACTGCTATTTTCGTAAAAATAGATAATAGCTAGTTTAATATGATTCATGACCAATAATTAAACTATAAATTTTTGTGAGTCTATAGGATTTTTCATGGAATTAATTGGGCTCGTATACTATTTATTATGTATTCTCATGATATAAACTTATATATTAGCCTAATATATGATATAACAATTAGTGCTAATGTGATATATTTATTAAGTATGTAAAGAATTAGTATTTTTTGGTACACTTGAATATTGATTAGCTCGAGAAATGAGGAATTTTAGGATTTTTAATTTAGATTTAGGGTTATTTGAGATAATTACGAAGTTATACTAACGTACGGTCGAATTGATAATACAAAAGCGTATTTTTGGACATTTGACAATATCGATTAATTATGATTCTTAAGATATCTTAATAATACTTGAAATCATGATCGTGACATCATAAAGTTTACTAAAATCAAATAGGAAATGAATAAGATACGATCAAACAAAGTTTAAAAAACGTAGAAACAAAAACTTATAACAGTTTAGGTTCGACTCATACTTGATTTGAAGATTGTGTTATATTTTCATAGGTGTGATAAATAAGAAAAGACCACCATGTGGCGGAGTTTAGGATTTTGCATTATTAGTGAGTCCAGGTAAGTGGATTTAACCCATGCTTAGAGTAGATATATTGCTACTCATAATACTGTGTACTATTTGATGCTGTGTTGATTGAATATGAGTATATCTTGGGTGAATTGATGGGCTCCTATGGTGAATGTTGAAGTGTTGATTATGAATGACGGTAACTATATCTTGGTTAAACTGTTATGCTACTATAGTGAATGTTAATGTGGTGATTATGGTTGACGGTAACTATATCTTGGTTAAATTGTTATGCTACTATGTTGGGTAATGATTTGTGCTTATGAATGATTCTGCTAACCAATGAAGTTGAGTGATCGCTAACTCAATCTTCTAGGTATTCACCTAAGTGAACCCTAAGTAAGATAGTATAATTCCACTATGGAGAGTTCAAAAACTAGAATCAAATAACTAAGTTAAATAAAACTTAAAGATTGATTATGCTGATTGATATTCTTGTGTTACTATTGCATATCATGGTATGGCATGGCACAAAAAGTGACCTAACAGTTAGAACTTTCGGAATGAGGCTTCTAAGTGATAGTGGGAAAAGCATGGATTTTGATGTAAATATTATATTGTATACATAAGATCTAATGGAATATCCAGCTGAACTCCAATGTAGTAACCCCTTTATCATGTAAACAATGTTGTCTTTTGATTAATGAGCAGGTTGAGTTGAGTTTTCAAGAGGTACTTCTATGTGATGGTGCATTTCATGCTTAACCGAGATGTGATACGAGACTCTTGGGATTTACGAGCATTAAGGAGTAATATCTTTAAGACCCCTGTTTTGGTCCTCTATTTGGATGACATGCCGAAGTAAGAATAGTGGATGACTATCACATGGAAGATGGGTATCTATTCCGGGGAGCTAAGTTATGTGTGTTTACTTGTTCTTTAAGCAAACTGCTTGTTAAAGAAGTTCATTCTGGTGGGCTTTTTGGACATTTTGGGGAGAGGCGAACAAATGAACTATTGAATAAAAGATTCTTTTAGCCCAAGATGTGGTGAGATGTGCATCTGATTTTTTGCTACATGTAAGTGGGACAAATGCCAAGCTGAAAAAGGGAGAACAATGCCTTTGCTTGTCCTGAGCAGACCATGGGCTGAGTTGAGCATGGATTTTGTACTCGAGTTACCATGAACTACTTGAGGCAAAGACTCTCTTATGGTCATTGTGGATAGATTTAACAAAATGGTACACTTTGTGCCTTATTCCTAGACTAATGATGCTTCAGCTATTGCTTTTTTGTGTTTACAAGAAATAGTTTGCTTACATGGAGTGTCGAGAAGTGTAGTATCAAATAGAGATCTAAAGTTTTTGAGCTATTTCTAGAGGACTCTTTAGCATTGTATGGGGACTAAATTACTCTTCAGCACTTTCTGTCACCACTAAATTGATGGCTAAATAGAGGTAGTCAATCATACTTTAGGATCACTACTTGAAGCTGTAATGGGAAAGAACTTAATTGATTACGGTGTTTGTTTGCTTGTGGTAGAATTTTCTTACAACAGCATGGTACATGACACCACCAAAAAATTTCCCTTTGAAGTCATCTATGGCTTTAACCTTGAGTCATCCCATGATCACACCCTAATACCCATGCCCAAGCAAGAAGACCATGACGCTAAAGCCTGATCATAGTCTTTACAGCAAATCTACCAAAAGGTTGCCTAGAAAATTGACTAAGCCGCTAAGAAGTTGCAAGAGAAGAGTAAAAGAAGGAGGACAATGTTGTATTAACCTAGTGACTTAATATGGCTACACTTGAGTAAGGAGAGGTTTTTGAACAAAAGAAAAGGTAAGCTGTCTGCTCGAGCTAAAGGTCTTTTTAGAATGCTTTAGAGGATCAATAACAATGCCTATGAACCAGAACTACCTAAAGACTATGGGGTTTTTAACACTTTCAATATTGCAAACTTTTGCCTCTTTTGACTTGAAGGAGATTTGAGCAAAGAATAGCTGGATTTGATCCCAAATCTAAATCAATCTAGATGGGGTGATGGGAATTAGACAATTAGACCCTTGACTCTAGCCCTAGAAAGAGGTCTTGAAGGACTAACGAAGTGGATTTTTATTGCTCCAACTAGCTCTAATTGAGGTTAAGCTAATCCTCACTACCAAACAATTTCATCAGTTGAGTCGAGTTGTTTCAGTTCTATTAACCATCGTATATTGACCTGACTCACATCCCTTTAACTGCTTGGCCAATCTTGAAGTTAGTTCTACTCTGCCAGTACCAACTACTAGCTTGGCCGTATTTGTGCCAAGAACCTTAGGACAACCAAGATAACATCTCCTTGGAAGGGCCCTCCATATTTTCCTGGCAATCTCTAATGTGACCATACAACTCATCTGTTTCTTCTAGAAGCACCCTAATGCATGAGTACCACGTGTCCAGCACCATATGAAAGGATTTGTTGCACTAATCATAAATTTCTTTGAGTTTTCATTTATCCCCCTTTATTATTCCTTGTACATTATTTCTTTTAAACAATACCTTTTTGTCTTTTCCATTTTAAGTAGGATGCCTTAACCTTTTGAGTATAAATACCCTTTGTAATATATAGCTTCAACATCATCTGATATTAGATATACTTGACTGTTCCTTTTTTAAGCTAGTGTGCTTACTCTTTTTTCCTTATTCTTATCCTAACACTTAAGCAAGGCTAGGTGGCAAGTGACCTCATTGAGCTGCTCATGTGTTAAGTCAAGTTAGCTTTGTCGGTTCACGGAGTTTCCTTAGTGCGTCATATCCTTGGAATTATTCATGGTTTGCTTGTATATCTCATGTTCTTGTTCCGGTTTTCGCATTTCATTACCTTTCACTTCAAGCTTTTTATAAGCTTAGACCTAACCTGATACAGTCACCTTTATCTGCTCTTGGCACAATATATCAATTTATATCTGGGATGCATTGAAAAAGTGAACAAAGAGAAGAGTATATAAGTGACTTAAAAATATTAAGGGATGCAAAGTCTATTGGTAGGGTTAATTCAATTGTTTTTCTATGATTACTGAATAATAGTAGTAGTTCATCTTGAAAATCTTATCTCGATTTTTTATCAATCCTTATTAAGGATTAAATAATTTACTTGAAGACAAGCAAATGTTTTAGTGTAGGGAAATTTGATGAGTGTAAAACTACACTCATCTGTTATACTATTTTCTTTGATATTTTGAGCTATTTTAAGATAATTTAATTGAATTTGGTTTTATGTGACAAAAAGATAAGAATTTAGGTGATTTTTGAAATGAATTTCATCTATTTTGAAGGATAATCGAAAGATATCAAGGACTGAAGAGAACTTGTTCAATAAATAACTAAGGAAGATGACTACAGTTGCACTTCATAACGCTATGAAGCCTACGCCTTTAATTTTAAAATTGAAGTTCGAAGGATTTTTTACAAGACCATGGCCATAGTTACCCATCATGGTTGTGTTCCCCAATCATGATCCCCTAATAATTAATTTTAAAACAATTCTCATGAGAATTATTGCTTGGTATTGTTTACACCTAGTCACCACTCCCATGTTTACACTTATGTACCTCCATTTTGCTACTATACACTAACATTTGAAGATTATTCTATCCATACATTATATATAGAAGATAAATATTTATATATAAAAAAAAAAAGAGAAGAAAAAGACAGTAGGGAATAGAATACTTTTAGGGTTTAGTTTTACTTTCACCATGGAATTTGTTATCTTTACTATGAATATAGCTTAGAAGCATCGATATCTAGATTTGTGAACCATCGAGATAACGATATAGTGTACAATAATTCTTTTATTTTAATGCAATTCTCTTGTTCTTATTAATTCAATTGCATATTTTATTTTAGATCAAGTTGTTATTTGTAGTGGCTCAACTTAATTGTATGATTTTATGTATTGAAGTTGCGAGGCCAATATATAAATGGATCAACCGTAATTGACGAGATTTGTTATAAGTTTAGAGCTAAGTTACATATTTATTCTGAAATTAATTATTTCTTATTTGTGTGCAGCATTCTTGATCTTAATACTATTCTAGGGAATCTTATCCTTGAAATGATTCAAGTGGCATGTAATTAGGATTAGAATTTAATAGAGAAACAATTCCTATTAGATTAGCACTTGAATTCCTTAAGTTAACAAGAATAAAAAATTCATTAAAAACAATATGATTCTACATGACGCTCATGGTGATCAGAATCTAGATTTCCCGGCTTATGTTTATTTAGTTTTATTTTATTATTACATTATTAGTTAATCCTTTGTGAGTTTCTATTTCTTTATTTTCATTTAATTAATCATTAATATTGCAATTCAATATAAGTAAGAGTAATAAGAATGGGTAAGTGATTAGTTCTTGTAGGATCGATAACCTAAGACTCTTGTAGTTCTTTATGCTATTACTTGACAGGTGCACTTACTTAATAGTATGGTATACACCTAATCAAAGGGTACCCTTGGTGATAGGGTTATTAGCTCATCTTTATTAAAAATTTAGGAAAAACCAAATTCTAGACCAAACATTTTTCTAGATTGCAACTTTACCGGATTGTATGGTTATAGGCTATAAATTAACGTAATTCATTGTATGATCTATGATAAGTGTTTAACTATACTAATTATTTAGTGATTTTTATTATGCTTTTATAGGAGTTCATGGGTGTTTTGAGTGATTTTGATATTTAACTCACTCATATTTTGATTTCAAGCCTTTATAAGCAAGTTTGGATTAAAAGAAACAAATTTTGGCAAGTTTCACAGGAATCGAAGTTGAATTGAAGAAGAAAACATGCCCATGAAGATGATTGAGAGAAACAACGGTGTTATAACAGTATTGTGATCATGTTTCCTTCCAGTGATATTGTTTTGGAAGAATTGAAGTTTAGAGAGTTATACGGGGAAGTACATACTGGAGTTATACGAGGAAGTACATACCCATGCTTCAACTGGATTCCTTACATGTTTTAAGCACTTTTGAAGCTTTGAAGATCAAAGGGAAGCACAATATTATTTATCCATATTGAAGCTCATATAGATCATTTTTAATTTCCAAAATTCTAATTTTAAGAGGATTTAAAGCCTAGGGTTACATAAATATATGTTAGTACATTCCCCATAACTTTAGGAAAAGAGAGAAGAGAATTCTAGGGGTTTTAGAAGGCAAAATCATCTATAGAGTTTAGAGTACAAGATCTAAGAGATTGAAAAGGAATTTTCATCATGAATTTCTTTTCTTTGTTTAGTCTTTTGAACATGATGATTAATTAGTTATTTATTTTATATATTTAGATATTGATAAACCTCAGGGGACTATGTAATCAAATTCTTTTTTTTTTTCTATTCAATTCTATGATTCTTAGTTCATTGTGATCCAACTATGTATGCACTTATTTTCTTGAATTAATATTTCTAAAGCATTAATTTATACTATTAGATAATGTGCATAGAGGTTGAGAATTCCTATGTATGAATAGATTTGTATAATTGGAAGGAGCTATATAAAACTTCTACATTGTAGTCAAACCTAGTAGTAGAATTCATAAAATAATAATATGATTTTAGGTGAATTAGTTAGGAATAGATTTTGATTAATCAACAAAAAGTTGGATATTAATATAGTTAAGAGAGATATTAAATAATTTAGGAATTATCATAGTCTAATAAATTTAAATGAGACAATAGATTGCATATGTATCATAGGGGGATTAATGTCTAAGTACTATAATCTTGCAGTCTTCTATGCTTTTAGTTATTGTTACTTTTGTATTTTGTTATTTGCTTTAGTTAAACTAGTTAGTTTTATTTAGTTTAATTTATTTAGCTTAGGGGTTGTTACTTGTAACACCATGGAAAATTAAATAATAAAAAGACCAACAAAAAGAAAATAAGAAAATTGGTAAATAGACATGAAAAGTAATAATGTTAAATTAAGAAGCGTAAAATAATCATTTCCACCCTTAAATTTAAAAAGGCCGTTAAAAGCCTTAGGTTTCATTTTTGCCCTATTGTTTTTACCGCACTCTCTCTAAGGTCATGGGAATAGGACTTAAGTAAGGCTTCACCAATGGAATCTTTCAATTTGAATAATTAGTTTATGCTATTCACTACTAATATTAGAAGGCATTACAATGTGGTAGAAACAATTAGTTTTAAGATTTAGAAGGTAGGAGTTCGGAAAAGAATAAAACCGTGACACTCTAAGTGAATGGTTAATCTTTGAGAAAAGAAAGAGTGTTGTATAACCTTAAGTTTATGTTAATTGATTGTGTAATCTTAGGTTTTGTGATCAAGATTGGTGTGTAGCATGATTTAAGACTTTTGATTGAGGTATATATTTTTATTCTTGTTAATTGATTCTTAATGTTGGAATACACTTGAGTGTTCCTAGGTGACAAGATTGATATGTACACTATGGATTATTAGACACAAATTTTATAAATGGAAAATTTCAAAATAGTGTCAATCCCTTAATCAACTAGTGTGTCGAATTGTCTATAGTAATAATACTGATGAGTATTCACCAAGTTGAATTACATAAGGAAAAGGGATTTGACTAAGTGTCAAATTTTAACTTGCTACTCCAATCTAGGTGAGTCGAATAGAGAGTTAGGAATTGTAAATGAAATTAAAATGAGAGCAAAAGGTAACAATTAACACAAATAATAAAGACATAAGCTTGTGATATGCTTCTAAAGTAGTGGTGAAGGCATGCCATTAAGTTATTGAGGATGGTCTTTAATTAGGTTTTAACAAAATTCACTTGAGCTTGATCTTAATAAGGCATCTCAATTAACTATGTAGCGAAAAATCTCCCCTCAGTCTAATTCTCCTATACGATTAGCTCAACACTTAATTCCTATCACAAATTAAGTGCTTTAGTCCTAGAAATTAGGGGGTCAATCTCTTCTTTGTCTCATAACCTATCCTAATCCACTAGAACCGCATAAGGTAGTGTGAGTTCAATGGGTACACCTAATCTCCTCTTAGTCTCATAGTTGTAAGAACTCGTTTATCAATAATTCATCAACTTAGTGACTCAATTTGGAGTTTACCCAATTAATCTCCTCTCAGTCTCATAATTATATAAACCCATTAACTTTTAAGGGACTTTTATAGACTAATCTCCTTTCTGTCTCATAGTCATAAGGAAAACCCATTAAAAATTTCGTTAAAGGCAACTTAATGAGTTCAAATGGAGTATCAAACATCAAAATCTGACTTAAATACTCAAACCCATATCAAAACTATAAAGATTCACCAACTACAACATCCACATCATCACATACCTACTAAAACTAACTTAGCCACTCATGGTATTAACAATGACAACAAAAACACATATAAATATGGTAGAAAATTCCATTAATGAACGAAGTAATAAGGTAATAGCACAAGAACAAGTGAATAGATGAAGATAAGATAATATTGCTCTTCAATCTAGCTTAAATGTGCATCAAAATTATAAAAACAAGTACTAAATATCATAAAAAAGTTCAAGAAACAATAAAACAAGCAATGTGTATGTAAAACTAGACTAAAACCTAGGAAAACATAATTATGGCTCGTCATTTTTATTAGAAATGTGAGTATTAATAAATTTGAGCTACTAATCGATTGGTAGAAACATGTTAGCCTTGGGTTGTCTTCGTATTTATAAAACACGGTGTTTTAGGAATAACCCTAATTGCTTCAGTCGATCAATCGATGTAGGTGGTACTAATCTATAGGTATGAGTGATTCCATCTCTGTACATTCTGTTCACTATACAGTCTTCTCCATTGATTGATTGCCTAAGAGATTAGTGTAACCCTAATACTTCAAGCTGTACGTTGCAACTTGATTGGTGGCCAAATTTCCTAGCTTCATCAATTTTAGCCTTTTTGATTGAATGGTAAGGACTACCAAGTCCATGGTAGTCCCCATGCAATTGAATGTAGGGTATAAAATTAATGTTATTTATCCAAAATCAATCCTTTTTCACACATTTTTAACAATTCTACTCAAGTTAGTCCATTTTGAGCATAAATTCCAATTTCATATAAAATTAATAAGTTTTTGCTAAATTTATGTACAAATGTGGGTTTCAAAGTTAGGAAAAATTGTGTATTTTGAACCACAATCACTACCCCCAACTTGAGAACCATGCTTGTCCTCAAGTAAGCTAGAAAAAATCAAATCGTTCAAAAAATGGTCGGACAAACATGCATTTCCTTAATTATCGCATATAATTGATAGTATGTTATATCATTGAAAGCTCGATGTTTGTATGTATTTGATATGGTGCAAAAATCTGGATAATTGATGTTGAAATTGTTCCACTTGTGCTAATCGTATGCCCATAAATCAAAGGCCGTATAAATAATCTAGGAATCAATGCCTAGAAGAGTTAACTTCTCATTTAGGTTTGGCTTATGAAATTTAGAGTCAAGTTTAACATTTAAGACTAAGTGAGAGGTCTCTATGTTTAATTGGTTGGCTCACATATATACTTCTCCCTTATCGGTCTCTTAAGTATGCTAATGCCATGCAAATAGATAGTGACCATTAAACCATACCTTACTTTGCTTTCCAAACATTTGGAATAATTTTTGTATCTTACCTATTATTTTCATTTTGGATTTTTATGGTTTTTCAACTTTTTCTATTTCTTTCTTTTTCAACTTCATTTTCCTTTTGTGATGGGATCACAATCTTTTTGCTTTGTAATGACTTTTGCTCAATCCCCATCATTTTCCTTTTCAACTTTGCTTTTCTTTTTGGGCATTCATTGTACATTGGTTAGAGAACATTCAGGTAAAATCCAGTACCTACTTTGGTTTACACATCATTAATAGACCACTCAATTCCTCAAAAGAATGGTGTATATATATCATCAACTTTTGAAAACATAAAAAGCTAACATCAAGTCAAAAGTCTCTACAAGTCTATATATTCTTTGATCTCATTCCCCCTATAAGATCATCTAACTCTAAACCTTACCTAAATTGAGTATAACTAGACAAAGCAAAGATATCATGAATTGATTACAAAGTTTTTGAGAGGTGATCATGACTTATTGACAAGGGACTTCTTTAAAAAATAAGGTCTTAATCTCTTCATCCTACTTTCTTTCATGCAAAATTTATTGAATGATAACATACTTAATTTTAGATACATATAGCATAAAGGAAAACGAATCCAATCGTTAAGAAAGGAACTATCTTGTAAGTGCACAAAAGGGATAACTTATCATGAATTCAATTGAGTCACTAAAGCCCATTTAGAACCACATAGCTTAGATGTTCATGACTAACCTCCCTACCCTTAACTTCAATTCAGATATATATCTTATAATTCAATGTTACATGAAATGGGAAGTAAAAGAGAAAGTTAGAATAGAATTCCCCTAGTTTCTTGGTGTATTATGAATTCTTAATTCCCTTCTAAATTCATTGATGGTGTTTTAGAATTGATGGATTCAACATTTCCTTTATTTATTTACATGTGCCTATATAACATAAGAGACATAACTGAAAAGACTTTGAGATTGAAAAGACTCAGACATGAACTAAATAAAAAGATAAAAAAAAAGATGGTGGGTTGGGTTGCCTCTTACTAAATGCTTGGTTTTAAGCCTTCAGCCTAACTTTTTGGTGCTACTTCATGGTGCATCCATGTATATTCTCTAAGGCTCAAATTCTTTAGCTCCCTATCTCATGTTCGACTCTCCTATCTCATGAATCCTACTTTTTCTCATACGATTACCTATCTCAAATTCATTTCCTTGATCTAACTCTCGTTTTCCTTCCTTTAATTGCTGAATTCGTTCCTTGGCTTAGAGCATCACTTTCCTTTCTCTACTCTCTAGGATAATTACCCTCTCTTTCATATCTAATATATCTCATGAGGTCACCAAGATTGATCATCCAAAGATTAGGGGTTGATCGTCCTTCATATCCATTACAATGAAGTTAATCAGGAAGTCACATGGTCTTACACTAACGAGTATGAAGTAGAGTTCTCCTAAAGGTGTAGTCTAACGTCTATTGATGGTTCATATATAATACATGCTTCCCCTAATAAAACTTTATAATCCTAAGTCCTACATAATTTCTCCCGACATAAATTTATTTGATGTACCCATATCCAAAAGGACTTTTGGGAAAAACTTGTCTAATATGGTACATGGTACATTGAATCTCCTTGAATCCTCTAACTTGTATGAAAACTGGAAACTACTAGTACCTTTCTCCTTAAGCATTATGTCCACAATTTTGAACTCATTGATATTAGGTTTCTCTTCTAAACTCACTTTAGCCTCTTTTTCAAATTCAGACTTCTCAAGATTTTCTTCCCTAGATTCATCAACTCCTGTATCTTTGCACTCACTAGGATCCTCTTCATCTTCACTAATTTCCCTCATTCTATTTGTCTCTAAGTTGTATACATCATCATCACTAGGTGCATCTTCTTTAATTTCCTCTTCTTTAAAGTCCTCATCCATTTCATTATAAAGATCCTCTCCAAGTACAGTCATCAACTCTTACTCTAATAACATAAACATCTCCTCATCACTGGGTTCAACTTATTCCTCAACAAGGTCTTCTAGCCTCAAGTATTCACCTCCAAACACTTGCCTTCCACTAAAGCATAACTCCTTTTCTCCAATACTAGCTTCCTTACCATTTCCACTAGGTTCAACTTGTTCCTCAATATGGTCTTCTGGCCTCAGGTATTTACAGCTAAACACTTGCTTTCCACTAAAGCAAAACTCCTTTTCTCCTACATTAGCTTCCTTACCATTTCCACAGGATGTTCTAGCTAGATCTCTTGGGTTTTGCTTGGTATTGCTAGGTAGTTGTCTTAGGAGTCTCTTGTTCATGTTCTTATAGTACTAAATCATCTATCTATGCATTTCTAGTAGATAAAGCTATTAGGTATACCATTACTAAAACGAAAGTTGGTACATTCAATCCTTTGCCCATACTTTGAGATGCTCCTCCTCATTGATCAAGCAATGACGTTACTCTTGATAGGCGGGCTTAGCAAAAACACCCTTCGTACAATATTGATGATCTCATAAGGATTTAGATTCTTAGGCATTCATTCTCGCATAACACTTTTGAATAAATTTCCTAATGATTGCTTAAGAGATTCTCCCTTTGAATTTTGTTTAGGTGGAGGTAGAGGGGTAGATTAGTGTTAACTAGCTTGTATCTTATGTCCTTGAAAACCTTTGTTAAATCTTCCTTGTGGATTACCTCCCCATGATAAGTTTGGATGGTCTCGCTAATCTGGGTTATAGGTGTTTGAGTAAGGGTTATAATTTCTTCATCCCTAATTGAAATTTCCTATTGAGTTAACTTGTTCCTCCCAACTATCTCTTAACAGGGCAAAGGGGTTACTAACTTGACAATTTCTGCTCAAATGCTTGACTCCACCACATACATAACAATATTCATAAGGTTGCTTGTGATTGCTAGAAGTACTAATTTTTTTGGCTTTTTCTATTTGAGTGAACTGAGTGGTAAGCAAGACAACTTGCTCTTTAAGTTGACTTAATTTTTCTTCTACACTTACACTCACTACCTTCCTTGGTTGAGCTATCTTAGAATGCTAACCATGAGCATGTGAGGTTGTTTGTTCAAATATTTCATATGCCTCTTCAACACTTCTATTCATTGCAATTCCCCCAACTACAACATCAACCATTGTCCTTAATTAACTTCTTAGACCATTATAAAAAGTATTCACAATACTCCATATTAGTAATCCGTGATGGGGACACTTCCTCAGCAGCTCTTTAAACCTTTCTCGACTTTCAAATAATGACTCCCCATTAAACTATGCAAACATGGTGATATCATTTCTTATTTTCATCATTTTACATGACGGGAAGAAATAAGTAGCATGAATAGTTATAGTAGCAATAGCAACAATTAATGACTCATAATAATAATAAGACTAATGGTGGAAATGGAATTGTTACTGTGTCGAAAATGGAATTCTGTAGGTGCAGTAAGTGGAAATAATCAGGGTGGCCCCATCACCCTAGAGAAGATCATAACATTGGCAAAATTATTCTACCCTAAGATTGATGATGCTATGATGTTAAGAGGTGGATAACTTAGATTGAGAAAGTCTTGGAAGGTTTTGAGGCCCCTAAAAATAGGATGGTGTTGTTTGCTACTTATATGCTAAGAGACACTTCAACAGACTAGTGGAAAGGAGAAAAGGGACTTTAGGATGTTCCTATTGTAGGCACTTATTTTTTGCCCCTTTTATTTTTATTTTTTTTTCTTTTCTCAATAGGCCTTAAATTAGAGAAAACACAAAAAATAGAAAATTAAAGAAAACCCAAAAAAATTAAGAATTTTAGGAAAATAAAAAAAAATGAGAAAAACATAAAAAATAAGAAAATTAGAAAAGAAACACAAAAAATTGAGAAATTTAGAAAATAAGAAAATTTGAACAAAATGTTAGAACATTGAAAAATTACAAAAAATAGAAAAATTGAAAATAAAAAGTAAAATATTTTAGAAAATAACATTTTATTAGGATAGATTTTTATTTTTAATTTAGGTTTAGAGGTTGGGCCGTTAAACTTAGGTTTAGATTTAAATTTAGCCCAAGCTGACTAAGTCGATATGTGTAATTTAGTTGCATATACGGATAAGGCACAAGTCAACGGCCTAACGGATAAGCACATGGACATTTGCATTGGGTTTTAGTGTGAGGTCTTAGGTTTGAATCTTAGCAAAAGTAAGAAGGCCTTTTTATTTTTGTTAACTAGCATACTGCCACATGTCAAGATCTTACTACACCACATGTCAGGATCTTACTACGCCACATGTCTTGACATGTGGCATCGTCGGGGTAGATGGCCTTATTGACATGGCACCATGTGTCATGTGATGACATGTAGCACGTCTGGAGTGGTTGGGTCGGCTAAAGTGGTGCCACGTCAGCCCTTTTTCCCCTCCCTTTCTTTCTTTCTTTTTCTCTTACTTTCCCTCGTTTTTCTCCAGAATTCCAGCACTTTCCTCCTTGAATAGCTAGTTTCAATGAGATTTTCGAACCTCTTTTTGTTGTAATTTCGCCAAATCAATGGTAAAATTACAAACTAGACATAGCCTATTGTGAATTGGCATAAGAGACAAGACCAGATTCAGTAAAAGACCTATTTAAATCAAGCTTCAAAGATTGGAAGAAAACTATATTTTTGGCCATCCCATTAACTCCAATCCGAGCTTTCCTTTTTTCTAGGTTGAATTCAACTATAAATTAAAGCTCGTAGACCATCAATAAAGAAACACAACCTCGAACAACTACTTGAAACACCCTTTCTCTCACTCCCGCAAACTTTCTCTCTGTAACTCGCTCCTTATCTCTCTTTGAAACTCTCTCTCCCGAACTCTCCACCACGACCATAACCCTTACACTCTACGCTACCTATTCCACCCTATCTCAACTATTGCCATGCCATCTATCAATAACCACTAAGCTACCGCCGCTAAACCCTCACTGCCATACCTTCTTCTCCTCAAACCACCACTTATAACCCACCACGACTCAAACCAACTACACAAACGTACTCTCCATACTTTAGAACCTTTACCGTAGCCACTAGTTCAAACCCAGTTGCCACCATGCTGAAGGTCTAAGCACTACCACCAACTACTACCTCCAAAATCACCTAAATGAGCTTCAACGACCACGGCACTGAACCTACCCCCCTTATTCCAAATCTAAAAGTCACAAAAAAGACCTTCACCCGCTCGTTTCGGTGGTTGAAATAAGCTGAATTGAACTTTGCTGCTATTGGCATTAGTGATCCACGTGACTCGACCTAAAGACTCACGATCCAAATTGAAATCCAGCCTAAGTTCGACCTACGCACATCCACTGCATCCAATCCTTTGTCCTTTTTTTATTTATTTATTTTACTTTATCATTTAGTTGTTTTTATATATATATTTATATATATATATATATAATTGTAAATGTAATATGAAAAAAAAAGAGAGAAGAGAAGGAAAAATAAAAAGAAAAAAGTAGTTTATTAAGTTATTTATTTGTTTATAGTCAAAAGTATATATAAATAAAATAATCAATAATAAAAAATAAAAATAAAAATAAATAAATAAATAGAAAGAATAAAGATTATTATTTCTTTTTGTTACTTAGAAAATTGATTTTTCAAAAATAAAATAAAAATAAATCAACCATTTTTCAAATTAAGATCATTTAAAATTTTCAAAAATAAAAATCAATTTAGGGTTATTGAGCCTGGTTTTCCACCCTCCCAATTTTTTATAAAATTAGGTCAACTTTAAATCAACTAATATTAAACCTACCCATTTAATACTAGCCAATGATTAAGGTTAAAAAAAAAACTGTCTTTTTATTTTGAAAAAACAACTTTGGAGTTGCTATCTGACTGGAGATGGAAAAAACAGTTAAGTTGTAATCAATTGGGTAGATTGGTTATAACTTCGCCATTAGTTTAACAAGAACGGTTTTTTGAAAACCAGAGATTTAGATTTGGGGGTTAAGAATTTTAAACCCTTGCGGGTACCATTGACCTTTCAAAATTAGAATTAAACATAAAAATCACCATTAATTTTGAAAGACAAAACTTGATTATTGGTTACTCTAATTCGATAAACAAAAGAATCCAAATTAAAGAAAAAGGGAAATTAAGGTTTTTTAGTTTTATCGTCACCTCGTAAGTGTGTACGTACTCGTTATTCAGCATCAGATATATATAGTTCTTTTAATGAAAACCTTAATGGGTTAAGTTGATTTTAATTTTTGAAAACAATCGAGTTTATGGTTTCAGTTCAATTTCATTTATTTTGAGAAAAAAAATTTTCTTAAAAAAAAGTCCTAATCGGGGTTTTTGTTTTTTTGAGAAAAATCTAAAATAGTCCTAATTTTAAAAAAGGGTTCAATTATTTATATTTTTTATTTTTGAAAAATTTGATTTTTCTAAATGCTAAAAAAAATTTATTTAGATCCTTATTTACTCATTTTTATTTATATATATTTTTAATCACAATCTATTTATTTATTTTTTATTTTTATTTTACTAAATAAACAATTCTTTTTTTTTCTTTCCTTCTTTCTTTCTTTTTTTCTTTTTCTTTTTTTAATTACATTTACATTACAAACAAGTAAATAAATAAATAAAATAAAATAAAAACACAATCTGAAAAAGAATCGGTTTAGGAAAGGCTCTTGGATGCTCGGGTTAAGTCGGATGCAGGTCAATTCGGGCATTGGATTGGATCGCGGATTGGGTCTTGGGTCGAATTCGTGTTAGGTTTAGATTGACTCACTGGATTCAGGTCAGGCTTCCATAGTAGCAACAACCATGACGTGAGTTGACTTGTTTTGATCCCCAAAACAAATGGGTGAGGAGTGTTTTGTGTGTTTTTTAATTTTGGGGGAGGAAGGGGGTGGGGTTTGTGTTTAGGATTGGTGTTGTGACATTTTGGAGTTGTTTGGGTGGTGGTGGTGGTTTCGTCATGTAGAGGTTGTTAGGTATGATTGGTCAGTTCGGGTGGGGATTTTGGAGTGTAAGGAGTTTGATTGTGTAGCTAGTTTGGGTCGAAGATGGCTGAGCGTAGTAGTTCGAAGAGAGAGAGGAGCGGTGGTTAGGGTTTGGTGGAGGGTAGCTTAAGGAAGCTACTAAAGGCTACGACGGCGGTTGAAAGAGGTCGGGTTTGGGAGTTGATGGAGTAAAGGTTATGGCCATAGTGGTGATTAGGCTCGGGGTTGGCTACAGAAAGATATCCGAAGAGAGAGAGAGAGAGAGAGATTGGTAGAGAGAGAAAGTGATTGGGAAGGGAAAGAAACAGTGTAGGAGTTGATTTTAAGGTTGTGTGTGATTGTGTGTATCCCAATGTGCTCCCCCAACACCCCTTTTATACACAAATTGATCGAACAAACATGGAAATAAAAAATCAGACTTAAATGGAAATGTCTGAAAATCTAGTTTTTTCTAATCTTTGAAGCTCAATTTGAATGTGCCATTGATAGAATTTGGAGATATTATTGTGTTTGATTCAAAGTAAGCCATGTAGAGGATGAATTCGCACCATTAATTGGTGTGTTTCAGTAAGGAAAAAGCACGAAATCAAAGGCTAAAGTGTGGGAGTCGGGTTGTTCTTGAGAACGAAAAAGGAGGAAATCGGGGTGAAAAAGAGGGAAAAGAGGAGGGAAAAAGAGGGAAAGTGCTGATATGGCACTACGTCAATCATGCCAACTACTCCCAACCTACTACGTGTCATTACGTGATATGTGGTAGTTGATGTAGCATGCCACATGGATGCCATATGGTGTTACGTTAGCAAGGCAGCCCAACCTAACGCTGTTACGTATCAGGACATGTGACGCAATCAAATCTTGATATGTAGCAATGTATTACTTAACAAAGAATAAAAAGGCCTACCTAAAATGGGATCGATCTAAAACTTGGCTATGCTTCACTAGGCTCGCTAACTTAGGTCAGAGCATCTCTTGAGGATTAGCAACCTTAAAATGGGATTGATCTAAGACATAGCTGTACCTCACAAGGCTTACTAACCTAGGCGGGAACGTCTCTTGGGGACTAGAAACCCTAAAATGAGATCAATCTAAAACTTGATTGTGCCTCACAAAGCTCACTAACTTAGGCAGGAACGTCTCTTGGGAACTAACAACCTTAAAATGGGATCGATCTAAAACTTAGCTATACCTTACATGACTCACTAGCTTAGGTGGGAGCATCTCTAGGGGACTAGCAACCTTAAAATGGGATCTATCTAAAACCTGGTCATGCCTTATAAGGCTCATTAACCTAGGCGGGAGCATCTCTCGGGGACTAGCAACCCTAAACTAAGATTGATCTAAAACCTAGTCGTACCTCACAAGGCTCACTAACCTAGGTGGGGGTGTTTCTCGAGGACTAGCAACCTAAAATTGATGTTAATGCTGTGCTAAAAGGAAACTATGAGGAGAAGTGCCCTATGGAACTTAGTGAATAGAGGGGAAATGACCTATGGGCTTGCTTGAGAGAAATTTGGTGAATAAAGTGGAAGTACCCTATAGGCTTGCTTGAGAGAAAATTGGTTAATAGAGGGGCTCAATGGGCTTGCTTAAAGAATTTGGAAGAGAGATTGAGTTAAGATCGCATCTTTAAAGACTAGCTAATCACTTGGATGTAGAAGGTGAGTGTCTTATGGGCTGAACAAATGAGACGATGAAGAGAAGTGCCTTTTGGACTTACTAAGAGAAACTTCATGAGCAGAGGGGCCCAATGGGTATGCCTAAAGAAATCTAGCATCCTATGAACTCGTTATAAGATCTTTGCAAAAAGAAGCACCCTATGGGCCTATTAAAAGAACTTGGTGAATTGAATGGGCCCTATGAGAAGCTTAGTGAATGCCTCATAGGCATGTTAAGAAAAACTTCATGAATAGAGATGCCTAATGGGCTCGCCTAAAGAAATCAAGCATCCTATGAGCTCACTACAAGATTTTTGCAAGAAAGAAGTGCTTTATGGGCTTGTTAAAAGAACTTCGTAAAGTGAAGGGCCTTATGGGCATACTAAGGGTAATTGAGGAATAGAGGCACCCTATGGGTTTGCTAATGACTTCAAAGAGAGATGACTAGATGGAAGGTGGGATAACCCAATCGAGAACTTATCCAAAATGTTACTCGATTTTGAGTCAAATATTTATAGAAAAACCATTTTTTTTAGAATGGATTAAAAACTTGGCTACTTAAGCTAACACAGAATTGAAAATTTTCTTTCTCTTTTTCCTTTTCTTCTTCTTTTTATTATTTTTTCTATTTTTATTACCATTTTTTTATTTGCTAACAGGGGTAAAACCCTTCCTTAATAATCACATGGGGCCTTTTATGTTTCCCTTAACTTAGATGCCAAGCCGTTTGGTGAGGCCTTGTGATTTTAAACATCTTTAAAAAGGTAACCCATGGCTATTTTAGTCAAAGAGGACTGCTTTGCAAACACTCGATCTAGATTACACTCTTGACTATAGCCCTAAAATTATAGCCCTAAAATTATAGCCCATTTTGCATGTGATATGCCTTGATCAATCCATTAGGTCTTGTTTGGTTAATCATTGTGAATTTAGGCTTTTGGTCTAAGGGTTTCAAAAGAAACTAACAAAGAAGCCTATTTTGAAATAAATATTAATCTCGAGTGCACAAGTCGAGAACCTTACGAACAATTAGAAATATACTTGCCCTAGTTTCAAAAACAAATTTTATTAAAGATAAATTACCTTTAAAGATCGGAAGAGCTTTTACTTGTGTAAGGGTGGTATTGTGGGTGGGAAGGCTAAGTGCGAGAGAGGCTTCAAAGTAGATGTAAAGATTTTAGGTTTTTGAGCTTAGACTGTTATTTAAGGCTTTACGTCTTTAGGGCTATTTATGCTATGACTTTTGATTTGACTGCCCCTATTAAGATATGATATGGCTTTCACTTGGCTCTTGGCTTATACTTGAGCCCAATTTTCCAACCTCTTTTCCTCATCTTTTCCTTTTTCTATTTTGTTATTACTTTCCCGTACTATTGTTTTATTGTTCTTTCTTCTTCTTTTGGCCCTAAGCTAAGTTAAAGCGATTTAGGGTCCTAAATCCATTGATTTCTATTGTATGGGCTCGAGTGAGATAAATAAAAGCTCAAGGTGTTTAAAAAGGATGTGGCTCTTCCTTATTTCAAAAAAACATAACCTATCGAAAATAAAATTTTCTTTTGAATTTAACGTTATTGAAGCAAGTATAAACTAATTTTAATCCCTCTCTCCTTATCAATGACCCTAACCTCCAAATTGCCTCATTGTGGGGTGGTTCTTGATAGGGTTTCAATTTGAAAAATTCTTCAAATAGGTCCAACGGGGTAAACAAGAGATGATTGTGTTTAGGATTCGGGATATGAATGCCTAATTTCATTTTAATCTGCGTTTCACATTTAATGTGGACCTCTTTTAAGGAATAAGTTTGAAGTATCCTTACCTTTATGTTGCTCAACTCTCAAAATGTTTTAGGTTAGTGTGTAGAAAATAGTTTGCCTCTTTTCATTCTAAACCTTTTAAAAGTGAGTTATTGATTTCTTAAGGAGAACCTCTTTGTTCTAAAAATAGTGCAATCATTCCATTGAGAAAGGCAATTGTATTATTCTAGCTATTATAGACTTTATTGAAAACAAACTTTTTTTTTTTTTGCCCCTGTCTTAACAAGCGTCCAATCTACTTGAAACAACCCGTAAGCTTATTAGAAAGCATAGGCAAGCTCAAAAGAAATGGAGCTCTCGGTGACTCAGTTAGACTATCTTCATGACTTAAAGAAGGAATGTCTTGTTGTAGCTCTAGCTGAATGACTTTTGCATCAATTAGGTCTTGAATCTTGTTTTTCAATCTTTAGCATTTTTTAATGGAGTGTCCCTTCTGAGCCATATGATAGTCGCATCTTGCTTTTGGGTCAAAGTTGCGTGGTTTGTAATTCGGATTAGGGGCTTCACAAGCTATAACCCTAGTTACTTTCAAATGATAAAAGAGTTGGATGATTGATATCTTTAGTTGAGTAAATTATCTCCTTTGAGTCCCTTAGGTTTGTTCTTTCTCGCTTCTCCTCAGCTTCTTTCTATTTAGGCCTCCTTTATCACTTACACTTACTAGCACTTGATCAGTGTTGAACGTTAGGTGTTGAAATCTTCTAAGGATAGGACCCATTACCATTTCTTGATTTGTGGTGATCTTTTATAACATGCCTATTTTCCCTTCTAGATTTGATAATCTCCTTTTTAGGTTTGAATCTCGGGATATTTGGAAAGTGGTGATTATTAGGAACAAAACTTGCCATTGTTGGGTCATCTGATGATCATCCTTTCTAGGGAAGCGAGTCTATTATTAGCCATGTGAACCTTATTGGAAGAATTTATTTACCAGTTAGCAACTTTTTTCTTTTCTTTCTTTTTTTTTTCCTTTTAGAGAGAGAAAGATAAAGCTTTATTTTATAGAAACCAAATAAAAATGATGAATTTTTATTGTTTTCTTTATTTTTTTTTGGTTTTTTAATTGTACTTCCTTGAGTAAGGGATAATGAAAAATTCTATTAAAGGATTGTCTACAAAGAAGGAAAGAATGAAGAATGATTAAATAGAAAAATTTTATTTTGGAAAGATTAGAGTACATGTAACAAAGCAAAAGGGAACCTAACAATGAAACTTAAAATTTATTTAAAGTCCTTCATCTAGAGATTCTAATCTAACTCTTGCAATTGGGCCTTAATCTTGTTCAACATTTCTAAAGCCTAATTCATGGTTCTTTCGCTTTTTTCAACTTAAGCTAACAAGGCCTTGTTAGAGGTCTCAGCATGCCTAGCCCTTTGCTTCTAGTAGGTAGCTTTAGCTTGTAGTAGCTCTTCATGGATTCCTAGGGCAATTAGTAGTCTTTGATTGTTCTCTTGTTGGTTACCTACTATTCTTAGGTCTACATATTTTATGGACAATAATCAATCATTAAAGTAGAAAAAGAAAGCACATGGAAATATGTAGGTGTGGGATTGTTTGGGTTAATACATTACTCCCTTGAGTTGCAACCCTACTATTATTTTCAAAAACTTGCTTCCATTAAAACTCTTGAATGATCGGTAGGGTTGCAATTTCTTAAGGGTAGTATACTAACTCAAGGAGGGGAATATATGCAATTAGGGTAGGTTTTGAAAAGGTCCTTAAGTTTTGTGACCTCACTTGTTAAGGGACACTTTCATTGGTCACATTAAGCTTAAGTGAGGTAGCCTAATCAACCTTGAGTGATAGTTACACCATAGCACCTGAAGCTTACACAATGGCCTTTCTCCTAGTTTCCTAAGATGGCCTAAGTTTGACCACATCTACCCTACACCTTTGATGCAACAAATGACCCCCCCATTTCCCAAAGCGTGTGACATGCAAGATAGATAAAAGCTGAGAATGAATTCTAGGAAAATACAGGGAAAGAAGCTTCAGGTTTGCCTTTTGTTTTTCTCTTTTATAACAATGCCGCCCTAAAACCTTGAAGAATGTATGCAAAAAGGGTAGGTTTTAAGGGTCCTTAAACTCTATGACCTCATGTGTTTCTTACAAAATAGTTCCTTGGTCATATGAAGTTTAAGTAAGGTAGCTTAATCGGCCTCAAACGGTGGTTGCCCCACTATGCTCGGAACTTACATAATGGCTCCTTGTCCTAAGGTCTTAAGACGGCCTAGATTCAACTGTATTTATCATTTGTTCATAGTAAATAAATCCCCCCTCAAAACAATTAAATAAATAAAACTAAACCTGCAAAAACGTTAGTATAGTTATGATACAAACAAAGCACGAGTAAGTACAAAAATTGCAATAAGGTGATTTTTAGAGTTTAATTTTAATTTTGGAAAGTCAAATGATTAACCCTCTTGATAGTTCCCAATGGAGTTACCAAGTCGTTGAGCTTAGTTTTTTCACCCTCCTAGTTTTTTATAAAATTAGGTTTTCTTTAAATCGACCAGTATTAAACCCTACCCATTTAATAATGGTCTTCAATTAGGGTTTAAAGAAAATTTGTCCTCTTATTTTAAAAAAACAACTTTGGAGTCGCCACCTAATTGGAGATGGAAAAAATAGTTAAGTTATAACCAATTTAGGTGGATTGGTTATAACTTAACCACTAGTCTAACGAGAAAAACCGATTTTGTAAAACGGTTTTTTGAAAACCAGAGATTTAGATCTGGGGGTTAAGAATTTTAAACCCTTACGAGTACTACTAACTTTTTAAAATTAAAATTAAATTTAAAAATCACCTTTAATTTTGAAAGACAAAACTTGATTATTGGTTACACTAATTAGATAAACAAAAGAATCTAAACTAAAGAAAAAGGGAAATTAGGGTTTTTTATTTTTATCGTTGCCCTGTTGGTGCCTATGTACCCACTATTTGGGATCACACGTATGTAGTTCTTTTAATGAAAACTTTAGTGGGTTGAGTTGATTTTAATTTTTGAAAACAATCGAATTTACATTTTTAGTTCAATTTCATTTATTTTGAGAAAAAAAATTTTCTAAAAAAAAAGTCCTAATGAGGGTTTTCTTTTTTTTTTTTTTTGAGAAAAATCTAAAATAGTCCTAATTTGAAAAAGGGTTCACTTATTTATATTTTTGATTTCTAAAAACTTTGATTTTTCTAAATGCTAAAAAAAATTTATTTAGCTCCTTATTTACTCATTTTTATTTTTGTATTCTTTTTATCTCGATCTATTTATTTATTTTTTATTTTTATTTAACGAAATAAAAATAACTAAATAAACTACTCTTTTTTTTTCTTTGTTTTCATTCTTTTTTTTTTCCTTTTTCTTTTTTTTTTTCTAATTACATTTACATTATAAACAAGTAAATAAATAAATAAAATAAATAATAAAAAAACACAATTCGAAAAAGAATTAGGTCGAGTTGGATGCGGGTCGAGTCGGGTGCTAGATTGGATCACTGGATTGAATCGACTCACTAGATTCAGGTTGGGCTTCCATAGTAACAATAACCGCGACATGATTCGGCTTGTTTTGATCCTCAAAACAAGTGGGTAAGGAGTGTTTTATGTGTTTTTTATTGGGGAATAGGTGGTAGGATTGATGTTGTGACGTTTTGAAGCTGTTTAGGTGGTTTTCGAAAGTTAGCCGTGGGTAGTGGTGGTGGTTCGACCGTATGTGGGTTAGTGGGTGTGAGTAGTCAGTTAAGGTAGGGATTTTGGAGTGTGGGGAGTTCGATTGTGTGGCTAGTTTTGATTAATGATGGTTGAGGGTGGTAATTCGAGGAGAGAGAGGGATGGCGGTTAGGGTTTGATGGAAGGTGGTTCAAGGAAGCTGTTAGGGGTTACAACAGTGGTTAAAAGTGGTCGGGTTTGGGAGCTGATGGAGTAAAGGTTATGGCCGTGGTGGTGATTGGGCTCATGGTTGGCTAGAGAGAGAAACCCGAAGAGAGAGAGAGAGAGATTGGTAGAGAGAGAAAGTGATCGAGAAGGGAAAGAGAGAGTGTAGGAGTTGATTCCTAGATTGTGTGTATCTCAATGTGCTCCCCCAACACTCCTTTTATACATAAATTGATTGATCGAACAAACATGGAAATCAGAAATTAGACTTGAATGGAAATGTTAAAAAATATAATTTTTTTCCAATCTTTGAAGCTTGATTTGAATGCGCCATTGATTGAATTTAAACGTATTATTGTGATTGATTCAAAGTAAGCCATGCAAAGGATGGATTCATACCATTAATTGGTGTGTTTTAGCAAGGAAAAAATGTGAAATCAAAGGCCAAAGTGGGGGGATTAGGCTGTTCTTGAGAAGGAAAGAGGAGGAAAATCGAGGGGCAAACAAGGAAAAAGGGGAGGGAAAAAGAAGGAAAGTGATGATGTGGCATTGACATGGTGCTACGTCAGCCGTGTTGTACACTCCCGACCTGTCACTTATCATTACGTAACACGTGGCAATTGACGTAGCATGCCACGTGGATGCCATATGGTGCTACGTCAGTAAGGCCGCCTAACCTGTCACTGTTACATGTCAGGACACGTGGCAAAATTAGATCTTAACATGTAGCGGTGTGCTAGTTAACAAAGAATAAAAAGGCTTCTCCACTTTTGCTAATATTCAAACCCTTGATCTCACATTGAATACCCAAACTAAGTCTATATATTTATCCGTTAAGCTGTTAGCCTATGCTTTGTCCATTGCACATATGGACTTGATCAGTATGAGCTAGATTTAAATCTAAGCTCAAGTTCAACGGCTTAACTTCTAAATTAAAATTAAAATTAAAATTAAAAATCTCCTAATAACATGTTATTTTCTAAAATCTTTTATTTTTTTCAACTTATCTAATTTTTTGTAATTTTTCAATTTTCTATTTTTTTAAACTTTATTTTCTAAACTTTTTGTCTTTTAGGGTTTCTTTCTAAAATTTCTTATTTTTGGTACTTTTCTTTAAAATTTATTATTTTTTTCTACTTTTTCTTATTTTTTAATTTTTTTATATTTTTTCCTAAACTTCATATTTTTGGGGTTTTCTATTTTTTGTACTTTTCCTAATTTAAGGCTTATTGAGAAAAGAAAGAAAAATAATAAAAATAAAATAAATAGTGCAAAAATTAGGTGTCGATAAGAGCATTTAGGAATTTTTCTTAAATAAATCAAAATAGGTAAAATATAAACCCAACTGTTTTAAGAACTAAAATCAACTCAACCTTCTATATTTTTCATTAAAAAGAAATATATATGTCTGATCTTGAATAGTGGATATGTAGGTACCAACAGAGCGACGATAAAAATTTAAAAAACTACCCTTTTTCTTTAGTTTAGATTATTTTATTTATCCAATTAGAGTAACCAATAATCAAGCTTTGTCTTTCAAAATTAAAAGGTGATTTTTAAGTTTAATTCTAATTTTGGAAGGTCAATGATATTCGTAAGGGTTTAAAATTCCTAACCCTCAGATCCATGATCTCTGGTTTCAAAAACTGTTTTGTGAAGTTGGTTTTAATTATTAGACTAGTGGCTAAGTTATAACCAATTCACCCAATTAGTTATAACTGAACTGTTTTTCCCAACTCCAGTCGGATGGCAACTCTAAAGTTGTTTTCAAAACAAAAAGGAATGATTTTCTTTAAACTCTAATTAAGGATCGGTATTAAACGGGTAGGGTTTAGTATTGATTGGTTTAAAGAAGGCCTATTTTAGAAAAAGAACCAAGAGGGTGAAAAACCAAGCTCTACAGCTTAGCGACTCCACTAGGGAGTTTAAGAAGGTTAGCCTTTCAATTTTTCAAAATTAAGATTAATCTCTAAAATCACCTTAAATGCAATTTATTTACTCATTTTTTGTTTATATTATAATTGTACTAACATTTCTTTGTAGTTTTATTTCCATTTCTTTAATTTAAAGGGAGTTTATTTTTCATAAATGTATGATAGATATGGTCGAACTTGGACCTTCTTAGGATCTTAAGACGGGGAGCCATTGTGTAAGTTGCGGGCATAGTGGGGCAACCACTATTCGGGGTTGATTAGGCTATCCTACTTAAACTTTGATGTGATTAAGGAACCATTTTTTCATAAATGCATAAGGTCACAAAGTCTAAGGACCCTTAGAACCCACCCTTTTTGCATTCATTTCACAAAATGATGAATAATTAACAAGGCGCCAATGTTAAAAAGATAATAATAAAAAATGATGAAACCTGGAGTTTCTTTTCCTATATGCTTACCTAGAGTTCATGTACATAGGGAGCTGTCTTTGTAATTTCTTTTCATGTAAATAATCCTTTGTAATTTATGCTTTCCTTGTAATATTTCATAAATGACCAGCTTATCTAATGCTAGGGTTTTCGCCAAGGAAATTTGTATCCACAAACCTACAAACTTAAAGCCTATACTTAGCTAGTGGTTTCAGACCTTTAACCTAAGAGAGCAACAGTTCATTACCAGTAAGATTAGACCCATACTCTCATTAGCCAAAGTGGATGTTAACATTATGATAGTAAGAGCCTTAGTCCATTTCTAGGAGCTTAAAGTAGTAGCATTTCAATTTGGGCCACACCTAATCAGTCTAACTCTAAAATAGTACACTAAATTGCTCTAAGCTTTACCTTTGGATGAAATATACGTCCCAAAAATCAGCTTCAGTCCAACTTACATTTTTTCAAAATTCTTAAGGATCCATAAGACTGAGATAAATGAGGCCTTAGATGATTGCAACAAACATGCCATCATGATATGGGATCTAGTCCATTAGTTCCAAAACAAGCCTAGCTCCAACAAATAAGCTCTCTTTCTTGGAAATTGGAAGGAGAGCCAAATCAAGGCTTATATACTAGCAATATTCGCTATTATCTTGTTTCTAAGTAGATCTTTTCTTATATACTTTATGGTGACAAAGTTAGTAGCTTAGTTCTGGGAAGGGAAGTCTTACATCCTTGCCCTACTTGCTGAATAAATAAAGAATCTTAATTTCCTTAAGAAAAAGAGGCAGTGGAAATCTCAAGTTAAGCATGGCATTATTAATGGTATGGTTCGTCAGTCACATCAAATGCTTTAGGTTAGACTTAATAAGGGGAGCATTCGCCAATAAGATTGATCTTATTGACTCTTTCTTTGATAAGATCAAATTACTAGGAGATATCCCTACCTTACTTTAAATAGAGGTTTTGTGAGATTTTCGAGTATAAGACATACTATGGACTACTAGGTAGAGCAATTATACTAAGGTCATACTGATTTGCAAAAATTACCATGTTGTACCATTGATCAAAATGAATTAGTATACAAGCTACTACCCAAACAACATGGTAAGATAGTTTGGAGGGATCTAGGATATAGTTCACAAGCCTTCATTGGATTCATCCGTCCATAGAAAAGGCATCTAAACTTCACAAGATCAAAGCTTGGTGGGACACTAAGATTGTAAGCCCAAACATCAATCTAAGTGAATTCATAAGAGAAGTAAACAAACACCAGGTTACTAAAGAGTACTTATACAATTAACTTCACAAGGCGGGCGCAATACAATATTGGGCACTAGAAGTCCTTCAACCTTGCCTTATGCACCTTAGCTCTGAAATGGTGACCTATATGGACTAAGTGAAAGCTTGTATGGAGGTCCTCTATGATGAAAAAGACAAATGGGAAGACCTATTTCAAGAGTCTAGGCAAAGGTTGTATGCCCTGGAATACCAGCTGAAGATGGCCGAGAAGAAGATTCAAGAGTTTAAGGAAGCGACTAAGCATGACTGAAAGAGGGAGAAAATGTCATTTGGCCTATAAAAAAAAGAAAATTAGTAAAGATGAATTTGTACTATCTCTTATGTAATAGAAGTTCAGGAATTCAAAAATAATAGATAACTTGCCGTTCTGTTAATTATTCGTCGATTCCTTCTTTTCCATCCATGTAGCTCATCTGCGTTTCATTCATTTGCATTCTTTCAAAAATTAAAATATTTGGGTGATAACATGTTGAGAAGTGGTTTTATCTAGGTCACCAAGATAGCTCCCAAATGTTAAACCTTCCAGAGAAGTCCTATCAGAACTCACTCAAAAACTAGAATGGCCAACTAAGGAAACAACAACAACAACACCAACAATGGCAATGGCAACCTCAAGGTTATTGACCCCATTGAGTTGAGGTTCTAATGTTTGGAACGAATAGTGGGAAAGATTGCAAATCAACTGAGCTTTCTTGTTGACAACATTTGTCTGCTTAGATCCATGGCTCCATCAAATGAAGAAAGTTCTAAAGCTTGATATGGAAAGAATACTAAGGTCCTACTCCTTGAAACAAAAAAAGCCTACCCTAAAGTCAATCAGGGCTTCGAATACTTTGAAACAGAAGGGGTATTTCCAAAGGCTAACCTAGCTTTTGAGCCGTATACTTACTCATTCCCAATCAACCCAAAGCCTAAAGCTAACTAGGACAGATTGAAAAAGCTTAAGAAGTGGTTAACTCAACAAATTACTGAAAAAATGAAAATGCTTAAGGGGTATGATGGATTCGAGTACATCGGCATAATAGACTTCTCTACCTATGATTATGGAAGCTTCCCAAAAAATTTCAAAGTACCCGACTTCAAAAAATACAACGGGACTAGATGCCCTAAGTTGCACACCTAGCTATATGTATGCAAGATGGGCAAATATGTACAGTATGACTAGCTCATAGTCTAGACCTTTCAGGACAGCCTGACTGGCCCTACCTTGACCTGGTATGCCCAGTTGGACCTAAATTAGGTGAATACATGGGAGAAGCTGTCTAGAGCGTTCTATGAGCAATATAGATTTAACGTTGAAGTGACACCAAACATGATGGATTTGGTTGCCCTAAGGAAGAGGCATAATGAATCCTTCAAAGAATATGCCCAAAGGTGGAGGTCTCTAGTTGTAAGGGTATTTACCCTCGTAATTGAGAAAGAGCTGACCGCAACTTTTATTAACACTCTTGAGAGACCCTATTTTGTTCACCTGATTGGATAAGCCTCTTCTAGCTTTGTAGAAATAGTGGTAACATGGTGTTAAATTGAAAGTGTCGTTTCCTCTGGCAAGCTGTAAGAGATAATAGATAGAAGACTACCCCATGCTAAATCTACCACCAGCAAGCCTAGAGAAGTTATTGTCAGCATGGTCAATTCGAATACTAAGCCTAACTCTTGAGTCTCTTTCAAGGAAAATCCCCCACCAGCTCAAAAATAGTATAGAAGCCAACTACAGGTTAGTAGAACCTCGAGGTTGTTCACTAGAATAACTGTTCCACTTAGTTAGGTACATGAAAAGCTAAGGAGAGATAATATGCTCCATTTTGAGGCCTCAAGTGAAAGGTACAGCCTAAGGTTTTTTAATCCCAATGCAAGATGTCAGTATCATTTAGGGTAGGTGAGCCATTCAACTAACTTGTGTTAGAGGTTGAAAAACAAAATCCAAGACTTAATTGATGAAGGTACAACACAACTGGATTTTGTGAAGGCTCCTACGCCAAACGTTAACAACAAACCCCTGCCAAACCATGAGCTCATCATCAATATGATATCTGACCACTCAGAGCCTGCCGTCAACATGATTGGTCCTAACCAAGAACCTAAGGTTTATAGATTCTACAAAAAAGAAGTTCCACCAACTGAAAGGTACACCTTCCATGTGCTTATGGCCTTCGAAAATTATAAAGCTGCCCCCCTTAACTACCAGGCAATAAACTAGGGGCATTTAAGCTCACTTATAGGGGAGATCACCTGCTTCGGTAGAATCTATGATCCAAGGGAAGACTTGAAAAAGAAGGTCATGCTGGAAATGCCAAGCATTGAATAAGATAAACTTGAAGAGGGATTGACTGTCTTCATTAAGATGATCAAGTCTAGCAAGTATAAAAAAATGGATCAGCTCGCTAAGACTTTGGCACAAATATCCCACAAGAGTTTGTTGATGGCATTGGACCCACATCGGGAAGCTTTGTTTAGAACACTATGGGAAGTCAAGGTCCCTCGTGAAATCTTAACTAAAAGGATTGGCTTTGTCACCAATTCCATCCTCACTATGGATCAAATTTCCTTCTTCGTTGAGGAATTGGGTGAAGAAGGTAACCTGTACACAAAGCCTTTGTTCATAATAGTGAGGATAAATAACATCATCGCAACAAGAGACCTCATCAACAATGGGTCATTTATAAATGTTTGCCCTCCGACTACCCTAGATCTATTGGGCATTGATACAACCACTATCAAGTTGAGTTCGACAATTGTGAGAGCTTTTGATAGATCTAGGAGAGAAATAATAGGGGAGATCGACTTACCGGTGGATATCGGACCACAGATGTTCAATATCCCATTCCAGGTCCAAGGACATTCAATCTGTTATTAGGAAGGCCTTGGATACATTCATTAAGGGCCATATTATCAAGTGTTCATTAGAAAGTTAAGTTCATTTCCAATGGCCAGGCCATCACAATCTTAGGTGACCAAGATTATGAAATCTACAAAGAGATGGCTACACGCTATATTGGTATGGAAGAGCAAAAAGACTGTGGACTCCAAATGTTTGATGAGGTGTGCATGACCACTAATCAGCAAAAGGAAGAGAGGTCAAAATTCAAAGAAGGCCAGTTTTGGATCTATGGGCTAGGATACATTCCGACCCCGATGGAAGAGTTGCAAAAAATGCAAGCCAAGGGTAGAAAAGGTGACAGGAAATATCACACTCCAATGATCTTCCCTCCATTATCAAGAACTTTCATTTGGGCTAAAGTATATAACTCAAAGCCTATCAAAGAGGATACCTCCAGCAAAAATAAAGGGGTTAGCCCTTCCGACAAGTCCCAACACTTAAATAATTGGTTCTCCATCCCTATGAATAGCAATTAGTCTTCACTAAGGTAAAGGATGAATCATGATCCAGTATTTTATAGAATTTTGTAATAAATTACCTTTGTTCTTCAAATGCTTGTACCCGAAAGAAAGTTCCTTTAAATAAAATCAATCTCTTTTCCCTTTACTCTTGCCTCACTTACTCCCTTTTACATACTTTTCTTTTTTCTCCAGATCTAATGATCTGAACAAAGGCCATGGATACCTTACGCTGATAGGTGATGAAAATATTGATATCACCTTTGGCCCTACTAGGTTAGTTATTGGAAGTAATGTCAATGACCATAATGGCGTATGAGAAAGATGGCAAAAACATGAAATGAGTAGAATTTCCATTGACGAGCCAATAGAGGTAATTAATGTCGAGACCAATGACAACCTTACGGTGTTGAAGATTAGGGGAAATTTGAAAGAAGACCAAAAGATAGAAATGACCACATTACTATCTGAATACCAAGATGTATTCACATGGTCTCATGAAAATATGCCCGGATTAGATTCGTTGGTTGTAGTCCATCATTTACCTACACAAGTGGATATCAAACCTAAGAAACAAAAGTTAAGAAGGTTTTGATCGGATATCTAGCTGAAATTAAGGAGGAAGTCAGAAAACTATTGGAAGTCGGTTTCATTGAGGTGGTTGATTATCCTGAATGGGTAGCTAACATAGTATCGGTTATGAAGAAGAATGGAAAAGTCAGAGTGTGCATGGACTTTTAAGACCTTAATCAAGCAACCCCTAAAGATAATTTTCCTTTGACCTATATTGATGTCTTGGTCGACAACATAGTTGGAAACCATATTTTCTCTTTCATGGATGGATTTTTTGGGTATAACCAAATTCAAATGGCTAAAGAAGATAAAGCCATGATACCGTTCATCACAACTTACAGCACGTTTTGCTACAAAGTGATGCCTTTCGGACTAAAAAATACTAAGGCAACTTATCAAAGGGCCATGGTAGCAATCTTTCATGACATGTTGCATAAAGAGGTTAAAGTATATGTTGATGATATGATTGCTAACTCCAAAGAAGGAGAAAATCATATGGAAAATCTAAGGAGATTATTTGATAGGTCGAGAAAATTCCAATTGAAGCTTAACCTAGAGCAATGTACTTTCGTAGTGACTTTAAGGAAATTATTGGGTTTTATAATAAGCTAAAGGGGCATTGAAGTGGACCTTGATAAAGTCAAAGTGATAGTTGACCTACCTTCACTACGCATACTCAAAGAAATCAGAGGTTTGTTGGGACGTTTAAACTATATAGCCGGGTTCATATCCTAGCTTACAAACAAGTGCCGTCCTTTGTTTAAGTTGTTAAAAAAGAATGTCAAGATCAACTAGGATGAAAAGTGTGAGCAAGCCTTTACAACAATCAAAGAATACCTCATGATCCCTCCAATTTTGGTAACTCTAAAACCTGGGAAGCCTTTACTCTTATACTTGACAATATTACTAGAATCTATGGGATGCATGCTTGGCCAAAAAGAAGAGGAATGGAAGGAACGGGCTATATACTACTTGAGCATGAAATTAACCGAAGGGGAGCAGAAATATTCAGAAATTGAAAGAACCTGTTATGCTTTGGTCTGGGTAATGCATCGGCTTAGACAATACATACTTTACTACCAGGTTGAATTGTTGACTTAATACGATCTCCTGAAGCACTTGGCAGACAAACGGGCCCTAATTGGCAGAATCTCAAAGTGGCAAATGTTGTTATCAGAGTTTGACATTACGTATGTAAACTAGAATTTGGTTAAGGGGCAAGCTTTAGCAAATCAATTGGCAGAAAATCCTTCCAATAGCACTCCTTAAGAGGTATAAGTCAATTTCCCCGATAAGGATGTCTTAGCAGTTGAGGGAAACTTTGATAAAAGAGAAGATGATGAGCCACCAAAATGGAAAATGTTCTTCGATGGTGTAACCAATGTGTCTGGGTGTGGAATTGGGGCAGTACTAATATCCCCTAAAGGTACTCAATATCCTATGGCCATAAGGCTCGTTTTCCCATACACTAATAATATTGCTAAGTACAAAGCATGGATCATGGGACTTAAGATGGCCTTAGATAAAGACATTCAAGACTTAAAAGTGTATAAGGACTTTTCACTCATTATTGGCTAAGCCTAGGGATAGTACAAAACTAAAGATCCTAAGCTGATGCCTTATCACTGGCACTTGACTAAATTGATAGAGAAATCACCTTCAATCATGTATTGAGGACATAGAATCAATTTACTGATACCTTAGCCACACTAGCATCTATGATCCAGATATTTGGTGGAGTCGAGATTCAGCCTCTTACTATTGAAATTGAAAACAAGCCTGCTTTTACCTAATAATTGAGGGTATGAACGACTAAAAATCGTGGTCCCATGATGTTAAGACGTTCCTACAACAAGGCACATACCTCGAAGAAGTCGAGAAAGAAGATAGAAAGATGATTAGGAGATTGGCCACTCAATTCTTAGTAAGTGAGTCCACTTTATACTGACGCTCATTTGATGGTACACTCTTAAGGTGTGTAGATGGCAAAGAGGCTGAAAAGTTAATGAAAGAAGTGCATAAAGGAGTATGTGGCCTTTACATGAATGGATACATGCTGATGAAAAAAATTATGAGGCTAGGGTATTATTGGTCCACAATGGAAAGTGATTGCATCAAATATGTTAGGCATTGTCACCTATGCAAAGTTTATGCAAATAAGATAAATGACCTGCCTCAAGAAATACATGCCATCTCAGCACCATAGCCTTTTTCAATGTAGGGCATAGATATCACGGCTAGATCACTCCAAAAGCATCTAATGGGCATTGCTTCATACTAGTTACCATCGACTACTTTAGGGGTCATAGTTAAGTTCATCAAAAGAGACATCTTGGCTTGGTACGGGACCCCGGAAACAATCATCATTGACAATGGCATCAATCTCAACAACAAGCTTATATCAGAATTGTGCTGGCAATTCCGGATCATTCACAGGAACTCTACTCCTTATTGACCCCAAATGGTTGTTACATATAAGGACTGGTATGAGATGTTACCATTCACACTCATAGCCTATTGGACTTCCATTAGAACATCGATTTGGGAAACACCATACTCTTTAGTATATAGAACTAAAGCGGTGTTACCAGTAGAAGTTAAAATCCCATCGCTTATAGTACTATCAGAAACTCAGTTGGATGAAGCCGATTGGGTAAAGAAACTTATCGAGTAGTTGAATCTAATTGACGAAAGGAGATTGATAGCCCTGTGTCATAATCAATGTTATCAAAAAAGGACGGCTCTGGCCTTCAATAAAAGGGTATGACCCCAGAACTTTAAAGAAGGAGATTTGGTGTTGAGAAAAGCTCTCCCCAACACACAAGACTCTAGAGGGAAATTTGCTCCCAATTACGGAGGTCCTTATGTCGTGAAGTGAGTATTACTGAGAGGGGCTTTGATTTTGTCCAAAATGGATGGTCTAGATTTGAAAGACCTTGTAAATACCAATGCTGTAAAATTATACAATCTATAAGAAGTCAATGGAAATTTTACTCAAAACATGAAAATGCTAGTTATTTTGAACATCATTGTGGTCTAATTTTCACTATCTACAAGCAAATTTGGTATCCTTGGCCATTGTCGTCATTAGAATGATCACCCTCTCCATGGAAAGGTCTAATTCCCTTTACTCCATTTAATCAAACCCATATACTGTAAATATGAGAGGAGTTAAGGAATGAGATCTAGAACATTAGTAATTAATAAAATTCTTTAAAATACTTTATTAGGGATTGATTGCCCTTGATGGGGAGTTTTATTGTCTATTTTTCAGGGGAATGTGAAACTCGAGTAAGCAATTACGACAGATGAGAATAAGGTTTTTTGTTCATAAAAGTTCTAAAGAGACAAAAATAGTAGGTAGTTTTTTGTATCGAGTTAATTTCCATGATTTCCCTAAAAGTGCTAGTGAATTTTTAAACGTTCTACATCAAGAACATCCGGGTTGATAACAAGGGACTAAAACATGAGTTAGTGATTTCTAATGGGGCTTTTCAAAAAGGTTTGACAGTTTAGGCACTATCAACAAAGACTAGGTAAGTATTTCCACACAATGTTAGCATACCAATTTTTGAATCTTGCATTTGCATTTAGACCAGTTTTTTACTTCCAATAGTCTTTTTTGAACCAACCCATAAGGCATTCACTTTCTGCATTTAGTGTTTAGCCAACCTTCAAAGACACGATCTTAACTCAGTTCATCCTTCCAATCTATAGGACACTTCCCCTCACTAAGTTTCTCTCAAGTGAGCCCATAGGGTATTTTTCCCCTCTATTCACCAAGTTCCATAGGGCACTTCTCCTCATCGTTTCCTTTTAGTACAACATTAACACCAATTTAGGGTTGTTAGTCCCCGAGAGATGCCCCCACCTAGGTTAGTGAGCCTAGTGAAGCATGACCGGGTTTTAGATTGATCCTAGTTTAGGGTTACTAGTCCCCAAGAGATGCTCCCGCCTAGGTTAGGGAGCCTAGTGAGGCATAACTAGGTTTTAAATCAATCCCACATTAGGGTTGCTAATCTCCGAAAGACGCTTTTGCCTATGTTAGTGAGCCTTATGAGGCATGGCCAGGTGTTAGATCAATCCCAGTTTAGGGTTGCTAGTCCTTGAGAGATTCTCTTGCCTAGGTTAGTGAGCCTTGTAAGGCACGACTAGGTTTTAAATCGATCCCACATTAAGGTTGCTAGTCCTCGAGAGATGCTCCTGCCTAAGTTAGTGAGCCTTATGAGGTATGACCAGGTTTTAGATCGATCCTAGTTTAGGATTACTAATCCTTGAGAGATGCTCTCGATTAGGTTAGTGAGCTTAGTGAGGCACAACCAGGTTTCATTTCTTCATCTAAATCGATTTTAAGATAGTTATAGTTGTTTTAGAGTCATCCTAAGGGCAAAAATAGTGTTTCTTTGTCTTTGTGGCAAAGTTTTGGACTGGTAGTTGTAGATACCTAACTTTTATCCCCTTTATTTTTATTCTTATTTTTATTATTTTTTCTTTTCTTAATAAGCCTTAAATTAGAAAAAACACAAAAAATAAGAAATTAAAGAAAACCCAAAATATTAAGGAAAAAAAAAGAATTTTAGGAAAAAACATAAAAAAAATAAGAAAATTGGATAAGAAACACAAAAAATTTAGAAATTTAGAAAATAAGAAAATTTGAAAAAAAAAAAGTTAGAAAATTGAAAGATTACAAAAAATAGAAAAATTGAAAAAAAAAAGGTAAAAGATTATAGAAACTAACATATTATTAAGATAGATTTTTATTTTTAATTTAGGTTTAGAAGTTAGGCTGTTGAACTTAGGCTTAAATTTAAATTTAGCCTAGGTTGATGAAGTCGATGTATGCAATTTAATTGCATATATGGATAAGGCATAGGCCAATGACCTAATGAATAAGCACATGGACATTTGCATTAGGTTTGAGTGTGAGTTGTTGGGTTTGAATCTTAGCAAAGGTAGGGAAGCTTTTTTATTTTTGTTAACTAGCATATTGCTACGTGTCAAGATCTTATTGCATTGCATGTCCTGACACATTACATCATTGGGTTGGACAGCCTTGCTGAAGTAGTGCTAGTGGCATCCACGTGGCGTATCATGTGATGACACATGGTACGTCGGGAGTGGTCAGGTCGACTGATGTAGCGCTACGTGAGCCCTTTTTTCCCTCCCTTTCTTTCTTTTTCTGTCTCTTTCCCACATTTTTCTCTAGACATAACCTATTCAAATCGAACTTCAAAGATTAGAAAAAAACTGTATTTTCGGCCATTCCCATTAACTTCGATCTGAGTTTTCCTTTGTTTCTAGGTTGAATTCAACTATATATTGGAGCTCATGGACCATCAACATAGAAACACAACCTCAGACAATAGCTTGAAATACCCTCTCTCTCACTCCTGCAAACTTTTTCTCTCTAACTCGCTCTCTCTTTCTCTTTGAAACTCTCTCTCCTAAACTCTCCACCATGACTTAATACCATGACTATAACCTCTACACTCCAAGCTGCCTATTCCACCTCGTCTCAACTGTTGCTATGCCATCTATCGATTACCACCAAGCCATCGCCGCCAAACCCTTACTACCATACCTTCCTCTCCTTGAACTACCACTTCCAACCTATATTGACTCAAACCAACTACATAAATGCACTCTCTATACTTCATAACCCCTACCCTAACCACTAGTTCAAACCTAGTTGCCACCATGTCGAAGGGCTAAGCAACATCGCTGACCGCCACCTCTAAAATCACCTAAACGAGCTTTAACGACTACGGCACTAAACTTACCCCCTACCCCCTCCCTTCCTAATCCAAAACTTACAAAAAAAAAAAAAACCTTCACTCGCTCATTTTGGTGGTTAAAACAAACCGAATCAAGCCTTGTTGCTGTTGCCATTGGCGATCCATACGATTTGACTTGAATCTGCTCAACCTGACCTGAAGACTCGCGATCTGACCCAAACTCTAGCCTAGGTCCAATCTGTAT
This sequence comes from Lumnitzera littorea, assembly GCA_024138015.1. Lineage (NCBI taxonomy): Eukaryota > Viridiplantae > Streptophyta > Magnoliopsida > Myrtales > Combretaceae > Lumnitzera > Lumnitzera littorea. Next base: position 68,005,267 of record JAMXBB010000005.1, on the reverse strand, counting down.
GCACCCACTGCATCTGATCCTTTTTTTTATTTATTTTACTTTATTTATTTATTTCTTTTTACTTTATCATTTAGTTGTTTTTTTTATATATATAATTGTAAATGTAATATAAAAAAAAGAGAAGAGAAAAAAAAAGTAGTTTATTTAATTATTTATTTATTTATTTTTAGTAAAAAGTTAAAATAAATAAAAAATAAAATTAAATAAGTAAATAGAAAGAATAAAGATTATTATTTTTTTTGTCACTAAGAAAATTGATTTTTCAAAGATAAAATAAAAATAAATCAATCATTTTTCAAATTAGGATCATTTAAAATTTCCAAAAATAAAAACCAAGTTAAGGTACTTTAAGAAATTTTCTTAAATAAATCAAAATGAGTAAAAACATAAACTCAGCTGTTTTAAAAACTAAAATCAACTTAACCCACTAAAGTTTTTATTAAAAAGAACAATTACGTTTGATCCTGAATAGTGGGTAGTAGATACCTATGGGACGATAATAAAAATTAAAAAAACTAACTTCCTTTTTTCTTTAGTTTAGATTATTTTATTAATTCAATTAGAGTAATCAATAATTAAGTTTTGTCTTTTAAAATTAAAAGGTGATTTTTAAATTTAATTTTAATTTTGGAAAGTCAATAGTATCTATAAGGGTTTAAAATTCCCAACCCTTGGATCTATGATCTCTGGTTTAAAAAACTGTTTTGTAAAATTAGTTTTAATTGTTAGATTGGTGGTTAAGTTATAACCAATCCACCAAATTAGTTATAACTTAATTGTTTTTCTTGACTCCGATCGGGTGGCGACTCTAAAGTTGTTTTCAAAACAAAAAGGAATGGTTTTCTTTAAACCCTAGTTGAGGATCGATATTAAATGGGTAAGGTTTAATATTAATAAATTTAAAGAAGGCTTATTTTAGAAAATGAATTGGGAGAGTGAAAAACTAGGCTCAACACCTATTAGTTAGGTTATGTTCAAAAAATTGTTTTATGAGAGATACTTCCCAGTTAGCCTTAGAGAAAGGTTAGTAGATCAATACTACGATTATAGGTAGGGAAACCGCATGGTAGAAAAGTATGAGGCTAAACTTAATCACTTGCATAAATTATTATTAAAGGCTCAAAGAGTTGATGAGGGGTCAAAGGTATAAAGCTTTATTAGAGGTTTGGAATTTGCCCTATGCCATGAGGTAGGGTCATTTGAAGTGGAAACCTATGAAGTTTTAGTTAATAAGGCTAAGAAGAAGGAGAAGAGTAGGATGGAGATGTTAGAGGCTAAAGTTGAATTTTCTAAAGGAAGAGTGATTTTAGGAAAGTGACCTGCTTTAGGGTTAGTGATTCAAGATAAAGAAAAGAGATCATTTCTTCAACAAGTCAAACTGGTAGTTAGGTTAGTTAGGCCTTCACTTTCCAAGCCAGCCCTACTGTTACCAACATTACCTCCACCAATACTAACTGTAGGGCTCAAGTGCCTTAAGTGTAGAGGACCTCATGAATTCAAAGAATGCATATGACTTGATGGCACTTGTCTCTTCTATGGGAAGTAAGCCATATTAGTAGAGATTGCATAAACAAGTATTCCATCAAATTTTTTCTTTCATTGAAAACAGAGTGCATGTAGAACTTTTGAGTGTAACTTAATTAATTAGTTAGCCCCATTGTAATAGACTGTATTATAGCAAAATGTTAAGCCTTAGGGTAGCAGATATGGGAACAGAGTTGCAACTACAGGAGCGAGACATAGGGCTCCTAAAAGAGTATTTGCACTTTAGTAGCAGTAGCTGGTCTATTAGGAGGATTAGGGGAGTAACACCATAATAGGTATGCTTCTAGTGAACTTTACTAGATCATATGTATTATTTGACATCTATGCTACCCATTCATGTATAGTTGAGTCTTATGTATTTGATTGTGGTATGAAGTTTAAGTTACTAGTTGATTCTTTGTATGTTGGATCCCCTCTAGGGGTAGGAAAGTTGTTGAATCAGATTTGTAAGGATGATAAAATAGAGATTCGGGTTCGAGTTATTCTAGTTGATCTATATGTCTTAGAGATGTTGGATTTTGATGTGATTATAGGAGCAAATTGGTTGACAAGGAATTATGCCACCATAGACTACTATAAAGTTAGTCCCTTCTGTTAATGGTAAAAGTTAGTGCTATGAAATAGTTGGACACTTAATGAGTGATAACTCTACAAAAAGAAAAATAGGTTAGGTTATGGAGGTGCCACTTTGAAGCCTAAGTTAAGTTAAGGATGACATGAAAGAAAGAGAAAATAACTGAGTCGTGTATAGTGTCCAAAAGATCCTTACTAAAGTCTTTTGAGCTCTATTTATAGTTACAGATCCTCCTCTATCTGTTAATAGTTGCCTCCAAAATATACACACGTGTTAGATTTAATTTTAAGACCATTCCTCAATATTGGGAAATGTAGCTTGAGTAATGGCGACTAGCAACCAGTAATTTCTACAAGAACCCTAATTGTTAGTGCCCCTTCTTTAAATTTGAATTCTTTATGGTTGACTGAGTGTTATTAAACTATAGGTAGTTCCTCTAAGCTAGGTGAGGCCTATTTGATCTACTTTGGTTGAGTTATTTTATGCTGCATAGATATATTTAGCTTGCTAGCCTTCTTAAGCCAGGTGGTTCTTCAAGAGTAGCATAAAGGAACTTAGAGATATATTGGATAAGGAACTGGGAATGAGTAGATAGATCAGATGCCCCTTAGTTGATGTTGGTTTAGGTTTTTGGGAAGAATCACTATCAATACTTTTCACTCTTGAAGATAAAGAGCCATTTAGTTTCTAATTGGAGGATCATAAGCCTTTAGGGTTCTCTTCATATGAACTATAGAATAGTAACAGATTAGTATCCATGACTGCAAGTTGAAGTTAGATTGTTGAGTTGGAAGGGGTTCTAGTCGTAAATGAGTTTTAAGATGTTTTCCTTAAGGATTTGCCTAGTTTGCCTCTAGTGAGGGAAATTGAGTTTGATATTGACTTGGTACCAAGGACAAAGCTTATCTCTAAAGTTGTTTATAGATTGGCACCAGTTGAGATAGTTGAGTTGAAGAAAAAATTATAATATTACAAGACAAGAACTTTGTTAAACCCAGTACATTGTCATGGGGTATACTAGTCTTTTTTGTGAAGAAGAAAGATGATAGAATGCACCTTTATATCAACCATCGTAATAATCAAGAACAAGTTTCCTCTCGCCGCATTGATGATCTATTTGACCAACTACAAGAGCATAAGTCTTTTCAAAGGTAGATTAGAGATTAAGATATTATCAACTAAGAATCAAAGAAGAGGACATATTTAAGATAGCCTTTACAACACAGTATGGACTGTATGAATTCCTAGTTATGTCGTTTGGGTTGACAAATGCACTAGTCACTTTCATGGATCTTATGAATAGAGTATTTGCGCACTTCCTAGATAAGTTTGTAGTTATTTTCTTGATAATATCCTATTTTATTATAGGAGTGAAGAAGAACATGAAGAACATTTAAGATAGGTGCTGAATAATAGATTGCTAGTTGAGAAGCTTTATGCTAAGCTCTCTAAGCGTGAGTTCTAGTTAGAATAAGTTTCCTTCTTAGGGCACATAGTTAATAGTGACATATTGTCAATAGACCCGGAGAAGATCAAAGTCATCCTAGATTGGCCAAGGCCAAAGATAATAACAAAGATTAGAAGTTTTTTGGGGTTAGTTAGGTATTATAGGAAGTTTTTCGAAGGTTTTTTAAAGGTTTTTCTAGATTAGTAGCCCCATTGACAAAATTGACATAGAAAATAGTAAAGTTTGAGTGGGATGATAATTACGAGAATAACTTCCAAGAATTAAAGGGAAGACTTGTAACGACTCCTTTGTTAGCATTACCTAGAAGCAACGAAGAGTTTATAATATATAGTGATGCCCATATAGTTTAGGTTGTATACTTATGCAAGATGAAAGGGTGATAGTATATGCTTCTCGCTAGTTAAAGATGTATGAGATGAATTACTCAACTCATGATTTAGAGTTGGTGATAGTAGTTTTGGCACTTAAGTTACGGAGATATTATTTATATGGGGCAAAGTATAAGATCTTCACTTATCACAAGAGTTTGAAATACTTCTTCACTTCAAAAGATCTTAATATGAGGCAAACGTAGTTATAACTTATAAAGGATTTTGACATAAATATTTAATACCACCTCGGCAAGGCAAATGTAGCAACAAATGCATTAAGTAGGAAGAAATAGGGTAATTTAGCCACCTAGATTACTACCTAGGGGCATTTGCTTGAAGACCTTAGAAGATTAGGACTAGACATCTCGATAGGTGAGGTAGGAACATAACTAGCCACACTATGCATTTAGCCTACTTTAATTGATAAGTTGAAGGTCACTCAATTAGGAGATGTGGAGATACAAGAGATTAAGGTAGAGTGGTGCAAGGTAAGGCAATAGAGTATAGTGTAGATGTAGATGGAGTGCTTAGGTTTGGAAATAGATTGTGTGTACTTATGAATCCAGAGTTAAAGAAGGAATTCTCAAGGAAGCTCATTACTCTAGGTGCACAATATACCCGGTAATACAAAAATGTACAGAGATCTAAAAGAGCATTACTAATGGAACAATATAAAGAGGGACATTACAGAATATGTTTTTAAGTGTTCTACTTATTAATTGATCATATTCGAACACTAGAGGGTAGGTGGAGAACTTTGACCTTTGTCGGTACCAACATGGAAGTGGGAACATATGACTATGGACTTTGTCACCCATCTTCCTAACACTAACAAGAAGCATGACTTAGTTTAAGTGGTAGTAGATTGGCTAACAATGATTGCCCAGTTTATACCAATCAATATAAGGTATAAGCTAAAGAGATTAGCAACGTTATAAATACAAAAAATAGTAAGGTTACATGAATTACCAAATACCATTACTTCTGATTGAGATACTAGGTTCGTAAGCAAGTTCTAGATAAGCTTATAGAAGGCATTAGGTATAAAGGTGCAGTTCAGCATGACCTTCCATCCTCAAATGGATAGGCAACTTGAGAGGACTATATAGATCCTACAAGATATGTTACTAGCTTGTAAGTTGGATTTTGGTGAAAATTGGGATGAATACCTACGTTTAGTAAAGTTTTCATATAATAATAGTTATTAGGTAACTAGTTAAATAGTGCCATATGAAACTCTATATGGAAGGAAGTGTAGGTCACCTTTACATTTAGATGAGATAAGAGAAAAATAGGTGCTAGTACCAAAGTTAGTTTAGGAAGCAGTTGATAAGGTAAAATTGATTAAGTAGAGGTTGTTGATAGCCTAAAGTCGCCAAAAGAGTTATGCTGACAAGAGATGAAGACCTTTTGAGTTTCAAGTTGGCAATTAGTTATTGTTAAAGGTTTCGCCATTGAAAGGGGTAAGAAGATTTGGCTAAAGAGGGAAATTAAGTCCCTAGTTCATAAGACCACAAGTGGTTCATGAGAGAATTGGAGATGTTGCTTATCAATTGGAGTTACCATCATAGTTGGTAGGAACATATGACGTCTTCCATGTTTCTATGTTGAAAATGTTTAAACTTGATACCGAGCAAGAAGTCTAGTTGGTGATCCTTGATTTACAGCTTAATATGGCTATAGCAGAAAGACCGATCAAGATTGTGGATAAAAAGGTACAAAAGCTGCGAAGGATAGAAATAAGATATGTCAAACTACAATGGAGTAACCAACTAGAATAAGAAGCTATATGAGAGTTGGAAGAAGATATAAAGAAAAAGTATTCAGGGCTATTCACAAATTTAGGTAAACTTTCGAGGACTAAAGTTCTTTGAAGGGAAGGGGGGTAAGGAGGGAGGGGGAATATGTAACACCATGGAAAATTAAATAATAAACAACTAACAAATTGAAAATAAGAGAATTGGTAGATGTAGTGCAAAAAGTAATAAGGTCAAATTAAAAGGGCTAAATAGTCTTTTCTACCCTTAAATATAAAAAAGTTGTTAAAAGCCCTAGGTCTCATTTTTTCCCTATTGCTTTTACAACACTCTTCCTAAGGGAATTGTGTGAATAAGACTTAGGTGAGGCTTAACCAAGTGATCTTTTAATTTGAACAATTAGGTTATGGTATTCACTTATATTAGAAGGTTTTATAGTATGGTAAAAGCGAACGGTTTTAGGATTTATAAGGTGGGAGTTAGGAAAAGAATAGAACCTTAACCTGATAAGTGAATTAGCAATCTTTAACAAAAGAAAGGGTGTTGTATTGATCGGTTTGTGATTATTGATCGTATAACCTTAGTTGTTGTGATGAAGATTATTATGTAGCAAGATTCAAGTTTATCACAAGACTTTTAATCGAGGTATGTATTTTGATTTTATTTGATTGTAAACACACCTGAGTGTTCCCTAGATATGATTTGATTAAAGATTAATGCATAAGGTTTGGGATACGGATTTGATTAGTATTGATTCGATAAAAGGGGTAGTTAGATTTAATCAAAATTCATAGGATTTGGCATTAGAACAATTAGAGCTAAAAGGAAGAAAAGAAAAAAAGAAATTGAAGTGGGATTATAGAACGTGAAATATAGATTGCGTACATGGAAATGGAGTATACGGTTTGTACAAAGTATACACACCATATACTTGAAGGTGTGTAATACATGCATGTACTATTGTATACACCATGTATAAGAGTGTTGGGGTGTACACAAATTGTGGTATATGCCATGTATAGTGGGAAAAAGCCATTTGTATATTTTGGTTTTGCATTTTTCCATCCATAACTATATTATTTAATTTACGCGATTTATATTTCTTAAAATTATTTAAATAATTGACAAATAACCTTAGTTTTGATTAAAAAATAATTAGAGACTTCTTAGTTTAGACTGAGTTACTAAATTTCAATCTAACAACTTATCCAACATGTAAGTACAAAATAAAGTAGGACTACCTAGAGCTAAGAATGGACTATAGAAATTAAAATAGGATTCTAAAAGTCTTATTTGCTTAAATACTTCAAGTGTAAAAGTTATTGCAAATTCAGTTATAATTAAACCACATTATATTGGTCTAGGTATGATAGGAATTAGGTTATGGGATCCTTGATGCAAACTTGAGTATAAGGGCTCAAGAACTTGGCAAGGAGTGTTCTTGTTCACCAATCTGTATAAGAGTCTGAGTTGCTTTAATCTGCTGACTTGTGAGCCAAACTCTTCCTTACTTGACATTTGTATATGAATGTTGACTTGAGGAGCACCTAATGGACAGCTCAGCACATCCGACTATCAACTTGGCCGACTTGATTTCGAGCTGCCCCGATCATGTCCGAGCTAAATTCACCTCGAAAGGATCTTTAGCTCAGCTCAATAGTTATAAGCATGACCATACATATTTTTTTGTTTTGCTAGAAGGCCATCCACTAGCTACTAACCATGTGTCTTAGTGACCACGTAATGGAATTTGCTCTACCAATCATTTGTTTTCTTGATTTTTCATTTATACCCTCTCACATTCCTTATATTTTACTTCTTTTAGAGAATACCCTTTTTGTCTTTTCTATATTTAGAAGGTAACCCTAAATTTTCAGGTATAAATACCTTCGTAAACTATAGTCACAAAGGCAATACATTATTGAATATACTATACTTTCCTTTTTGTGAGCATCCTTGTGTTTTCTTGTTTAGCTTTCCTTACTCTTATCCTAACAATTAAGAAAAGCGAAGTGGTGAGTACTCTCATTGAGATAGCTTATGCATCATATCAAGTTGATTTGTGAGTCATCGATGGTTCCTTAGTGCATCATATCTTAGGAGCTGATTGTGAATTAGTCTTATTCACGTACGTTCCATCTTCATTTTCGGACTTCCTTTGAGTTCGGACCCATTTCGATATCGCTGCCTTTGTCAACTCTCAATGTGGCATATCATCTTGGTATTAGAGTGGAGGTTCGTAGTCTGTATGTTACTCTTCATCTATGAATATTATTGTGTAGTGCTCGTATGAAAGTGTTGTGGTTATGTGAGGGATTAGCTATAGTGTTTTAGTAAGTAGTAGAGGTAGTGTTGTTGTTCTATAGAAGTTACAGTAAGATACTTTGTTGTGAACTTTAGGAAATAAAGCAAGCTTCAACTGGATTCTATTATCCTTCGAAGTAGCTGTTGTGTTTGTGGTTAAAGTTTACTTGGATTTGAATATTTGTATGGAGAAGTGAGTGTATAAGTTGGTTGAATTGAAGATAGTGTAGTTATTTTTGGAATATTGAAGTTTGGAGTGTTGTTGAAGTTTTGTTGTGAGGATAGTATTGAATTGAAGAAAAGATGACTAATTCAAGTGTAAATGCTAGTATTGGAGATGATAATAGTGGTGTCATCTATAATGAATGATAACCCCAAAATACCCCTAATAGCACAAATGAGCGGTTCGACAAAATATCTATCTTGATAGCTAACCGGACCAAAGTTGTTCATGCATTAACTTTCTAACTTGTTGATGCTGCTCAGAATACTCCTTAAGCTACTGAAACTATGAGAGGACAAATCCCAACTTGGCAAAATCGAGGTGGAAGAGTAAGAGAATGTGTGCAAAGGAGAATTGACTTAGGTGAGGTGGATGGAGAGGATGAAGAGAAGTATGTTGAGGTAGAAGAGTGAGCTCGTGTACCTTGTGCTATTGACTATGTGAAGCTTTAGATTCTGGGCTTTAATGACTATAAAGATGCCGATGACTACCTAGATTGGGAAGAAAAGGTGGAACAAGTCTTTTACTACTATCAATATGAGGACCACGAGGAGATAAAGACTGTTGCTATCGAGTTTTTAGGTTATACCATGATGTAGTGGAAGAACTTCCAAACCATGAGGAGGTGAGAAGGATATGGAGAGGTTAGAACCTGGGCCGAGATGAAGATAGTCCTTAGAGCCAAATTCATGCTCAATACCTACTTGCAAGACACTTTTGATTAGCTTCAAGAGTTTAGGCAAGAAGCTAAACTATGGATGAATATGTACGAGAATTTCATATGCTCATGATTTGATGTGAAATGGATGAACCTTTAGCCCAAGCAATATCCAGGTTCCTTACTGGTTTAAGATATGATATCTAATATATAGTGGAGCTTCAACATTTCACTATACTGGTTTAGAAGGATAAGGGAGCATAAATTGCATTGGCTAAATGAGAAGGGAGCATTACATGCCACTCAATAAGTATTGCTGTCGATCTTAATTAGGAATTACTTTGATGAGATTCTTTATGATGTACTACCCATATGCGCGTCACATGTCTTGTTGGGCTAACTTTGGTTATTTGTTCAAAAGGTCATACATGATGGGTTTAGTAACACATACGCATTTGAAATGAATAGGAGGAAGATCACTTTGAGTCCTATGACCATGAGTTGTGTAAGTAGATTACAAGCCAAGCTGGCTTAAGGACCAAAGAATGTTTTGGTTCTAAGTCAAGCCAAGCTTCGAGGACATGTCGACCTTCCTGTTAATAAGAAGGATATTGGAGTTGAAGGAGCAAATGTGTTACTTGCGGAGATTCGAGAGCTACTAGAAGAATATTCTAACTTGTTTCCTAAGTAGTAACCTGTAGGGATACCCCTTGTTTGAGGCATTGAACATTGCATTGATTTGATACCTAATGCCACCTTACCAAATAAGATAGATTATTGGATGAATCCTAGGTAAGTTGTTGAACTTTAGAGACAAGTTAATGAACTATTAGAGAGGGAATATGTAAGGGAGTGTCTTAGTCCTTGTGTTGTGCCTACATTACTAATGTCGAAGAAGGATAGTACCTAGAGAATATGTGTATATTGTAGAGTTGTGGATAAGATTACGATTAAGTATAGGTATCTCATTCTAAGGCTAGATGATATGTTGGACGAATTGAGCAATGCTAGAGTTTTTAGCAAGATTGACTTCAAGTCAAGTTACCATTAGATTTGTAGGAGGCAAGGTGATGAGTGGAAAACTGCCTTCAAAACTTGATATGGTTTGTATGAGTGGATAGTGATGCCTTTTGGGTTATTAAACGCCCCAAATAATTTCATGCGATTGATGAGCCTTGTCTTGAGAGATTTGATCAGAAGATGTGCCTTAGTCTACTTCGATGATATCTTTGTATATAGTGTTAACCTAGTAAATCTTATTAACCATCTCTGACCTGCTTTTAATGTTCTTCGAATAGAGAAGTTGTTTAGAAATCTGAAGAAGTGCTATTTTTGTTAGGAAAAGGTGACCTTCCTAAGGTATGTAGTTAGTAAGGGAGGACTAAGAGTTAATGAAGAGAAAGTTCAAGCCATTGTTGAGTAGATGACCCCATCTTCTTATGTTAAGGCGAGGAGCTTCTATAGATTGGCTTCCTTTTACCAACGATGCATTCAAGGCTTCAACTTAATAGTTGCACCTTGATTGAGTTGACAAAGAGTAATGTAGAGTTTAAGTGGAGAGAGAAAGAGGAGAGGAGTTTTACCAAAGTAAAAACAATGTTGACCTCTACCTTAGTTTTGGCTCTACTCGACTTTGAGAAAGTAGTTTAGCTTGAATGCATTGCATTAGGTAACGGCATTGAAGTTGTGCTAATGCAAGAAGGCCAACTAGTTGCCTATCATAGCAAGAAGCTCAAAGGGGTGCAATCAAACTACTTTATGTATGACAAAGACCTCTTAGTGTTGATTCAAGCTCTTTATGAGTGGCAGCATTATCTTTTAGTGAAGGAGTTTGTCATATACATTGATCATAAATCAATGAAGTATCTATGGAGTCAACCAAAGATCTCAAAGAGATAAGCTCGATGGATTGAGTTCATAGAAAGATTCAATTTGTAATAAAGTATAAAAAATGTAAGAACAATGTAGTTGTCGATGCTCTATCCAAAAGACATGCTCTTCTTACTAAGTTGTAGACCAAGCATTTAGGTTTTGCTAGCATTAAAGAGAAATATCAACATGACCGGTCCTATATATGGATGTTGTGGAGAAGGGATGATAGTTTATGAGTATCATGTAGAGGATGGTTATTTGTTTTTAGGTGACTATATGCATTGACCTTATCGTTAAGGAAATTGCTAGTAAGAGAAGCTCATTTTGGTGGGCTCTATGGACATTTTGGAGAAAAGATGACTTATTAGTTGTTGAATGCAAGGTTCTTCCAACCTAAAATGAGACGTAATGTGCACCATGTGATTAGAGGTTAAGTGGCCTGCAAGAAGGCAAAGAGTCTAGCTGAACAAAGGAGAGCAATGCCTCTACTTGTCTTGACTAGACCATGGGTGACTTGAGCATGGACTTTGCCTTGAATTACCTTGAACTTCCTAAAGCAAAGACTCTATAATGGTCATCATAGACAGGTTTAATAAGATGGCCTACTTTATGCCCTACATGAGAGCTAATGATGCTTTGGCTATTGCTTCTTTGTTTTTGTAAGAAATTGTTTGCTTGCATGAAGTGTTGAAGAATATAGTGTCAGTTCACTACCAAAAATTTCTAAGCCATTTCTAGCAAACTCCTTAGCATTGATGGGTATCAAACTACTATTTAGTACTTCTTGCCATCCCCAAACCAATAGCTAGACATAAGTCATCAACCGTACTTTAAGATTACTACTTCGAGTTGTAGTGAAGAAGAACTTAGCTTATTGGGATGTATGCTTGCCTATGGTAGAATTTACATACAATAGAATAGTATAAGCCATTATTGGGCATGCACCATTTGAAGTCATCTACGGTTACAACCTCGACCTACCACTTAATCATACCCTGATACCATCAACCAACCAAGAAGACCTCAATGTAAGGACTAAAGCTTAGTCCTTCCAATTGATCTACTAGAGAGTTGCTTAGTATATTGACCAAGTTGCTAAAATGTTGAGGGAGAAGGGAAAAGGAAAAAGACTAAGTAGTTTTAACCCAGCGATTAAGTATGGTTACACTTGAGCAAGGAATAGATTTCCTAGTAGGAGGAAGAACAAATTATTTACTTGAGTTGACTAACCATTTAAGATACTTGAAAATATCAACGATAACACTTACTGAATGGAGCTACCTGAAGATTTTGTAGTGTTCAACGTGATTAGTATTGCTAACTTTAACCCCTATTAACCAACAGAATACTAGAATGAGGACTAGCCAAATTTGATCCAAAATTACAATCAACCCATAGGGGATGATAGGAATCAGGCTATAGGACCCTTGACCCAAGCCTAGGTACGGGGGCTGAAGAACTTGGCAAGGCATGCTCTCATTCACTAATCTACACAAGAGTTCGAGTTGCTTCAACCTGCCGACTTGTTGCCATGGTAGAGTCGAACTCTTCCTTACATGACATTTGTATATGAATGCTGACTTGAGGAGTACCCAATAGATAGCTTAGCAGATCCGACCATCAACTTAGCTGACTTGATTCCAAGTTACCCCAAGCATGTTCGAGTTGACTTCACCTTAGAAGGATCTTTAACTCAGCTTGATAGTGATTAGCACGATCGTATCATTTTCTCTATTCTGCTAAAAGCTAACCATTAACTACTAGCCACATGTCCTAATGACTATGTGATGGAATTTGCTATACTAATCATGATAAGAATGAACTCTCTAGACTAATCACTTATAGCTAAACTAGAGGGCTCCAAGGCTTCATACGAAGAATATTAGCTTGAAGCCCCATCTAGGATGAGGATTCCCATTTTGATCTTTATGTTTCACTCTGTTGCCGACTTAAGTATCGAGCTCTCACGTATACCAGCATAGTTTTCGAAGCTATCGAGCTAACTTGCTGACCTACTGAGTAGCCATACCCTTACTAGACAAGATCTGAGTATACCAACCTCAAAAGTTTGTCTAAGCCGAGCTTTTGAGCCGACCAACATCTGACCCCCATCCATGTCAAACTGCAAGATGCCTAACCTAAAGGGGATTTGCACATTCGTAATTAACTGACTCTAACTTAAACTAGATCAAGTCAGCTCTAACTATAAATTCTTTTTGTTCACCTTCTCCAAATTGTATCATGCTCCAAACACTAACCACCATGCAACATATGTCTTTTGGCATAACATTCTTTAAGGATTCTCTCCCCTCTATACGAAATATTCTTTATCTTTTTTACCCTTTTTGGTATATTTCATGTATTCCAAATTGTAAATAACCCTTTTTCTCTTTTCATGTGTGCTTGCAACCCTAATGGGGCTAGTATATAAACTCCATTTGTTGATGTACGCAAACATCAAATTACATTATCAAATTAATACAAGTTTCCTTGTAAGCAACTCTAATATTCTCATTTTCCTCTTAACAATTAGATATAACACACCAATCGATCTTATTCGGCTTACAATTGGCAGGATATGACTCATTGATCTAAACTTTAAGGTCACTCGCCACTATACCTTGCTAAATGGAATAGATAAGGTAGTTGTTCGGATTTTGCTAGTCTTCTTTTATTTTCTTTTGGTTCTTTCTATCGTAGTACTCCTCCATGTGTATTACCTTGAAGATGCATCAGCTTCGTTGGTATCAAAGCATGGTTCCTAGAGAGAATGTGTGAAGTTATAGTGATGTTTGCTGTCAATGGCTGCTGTGTTCCTTCCGTAGCTGCTTCAATATATTCATGTGTTGGTAAGTATAGTTCCTGTCATTACTGTATTATACACACTTTTTAATTGCGAAAACAGAGCAAGTACATTTCTGTTGAGTTTGAGCATGTTAGATGTTGAAGTTGTCAAGAGTGTGTTAGTAGAAGTTGAGTAGTAAAGTAAGAGTGTTTTTAGTGTATTGTGTTGTTAGTCTATTGTAGTAGTGCTACACGATGTTGGATTCGAGTTTTCAAGGTGCTATTGGTGACTAAGGTAGTAGTACTCATGTTGGTCGTAGTCATAATGGTAGCAACATTTCAAGGTCAGTTGATGATAAGCTTAATAGACTCACTAATCTTGTTAAGAGTATGATTAATATGATGTAAGTTAATAGAAAACCCCAAGGTTGTGCTACATGATAACCTATTTGATAATGTTCTAGAGAGATGCTATGGCCAAGGTAGTTGAGCCAATCATCCAATTCGACCCTCTTGAGCTAGAGGAGTTGTAGATAGAGTTGCTAAATGAAGGTTGGAGTTAGAGGAGATAGAAGAGGATGATGAGGAAGTAGATGTAGAGACCAATGGAGAAGAAGGAGAAGACGCTAGGTATTACCAAATGTGAGAGCAAGGACATTGAGCTCTTTGAGGACATGACAATGTTAAGGTTCGAATTCCATCCTTTAGTGGAAGTAGAGATGCATATGAATATTTGGAGTGGAAAGAGAAGGTAGAGAAATGTTATGGGTATACAAATACTGTTAAAGTGTGACTTGCTACACTTGAGTTCTCTAGATATGCTGCCATGTGGTGGAAGAATCTAAATGTAGTTAGAGCAAAGGATGGAAGATGTGGTGTGTAGACTTAGGAAGAGATAAAGAGTTGTTGAGGGGGAGATTTGTGCTTGAGACCTATTTACAGGACACATATGCAAAGTTGTAGGAACTTGACTATAGAGGTCGATTTATTGATGACTATGTAAGAGAACTTCAAATGCTGATGATTCGAATAGATGTGAATGAACCTAAAGTTCTCACAGTGTCAATGTAGAAGTATAGAGGTTGTATACATTGGAAGAGGCCATTAAGGTAGCCAAGAGGGTTGAAAAGTAGAGGAGAAATGCTTCAAGCTAACCTAAGCTAACATTTTCCTAAGCCCTTGTTCCACATTGACTTACTCATGCTGAGTCAAAGGGACCTTCTCGAGCTAAGGAAAGATACAATTGACTTAATGAAAGGTAAGCAAGACAGTCGAGCCTAATTGAGATTAGGTTGACCTCAAGGACATATGAGAAGGGACAAACCTTTAGATGGAAGGCTAGTGAGATGGCTAATGAGTGTCTAAATCAACATGCCATGGTGCTTCGACGAGATGTAGTGGATAACATCAATGAGAGTGAGCCTAAAGAAGAAAAGAAAGTTGGAAAGGTTGAAGCTAAGGTGGAAGATGAGACCTATGTTTATGTTGACTAGGGCGAAGTGATGACATTAGTGCTAAGGCAAGTGTTGAGCTCCTTACTGAACTTAGAGGAAGACTAGAGAGAGAATTTGTTTCATATAAAGTGCACCATCAAAGGACAACTGTACACTATCATAGTAGATGGAAGAAGTTGTACTAACATTGTTGTACTAACATTGTTGTACAATCCTTTGTGGAAAGGCTAGGACTGCCGACCTCTAAGCACCCCCGACCTTATAAGTTCTATTGGCTCTATGATATGAGTGCTCTACATGTAACTAAACAAGTATTTGTGCTATTTAATGTTAGGAATGTATATAAGGAAGAAGTAGTATGTGATGTCATCCCCATGGGAGCTTCATATCTATTGCTTGAAAAACTTTAGTTGTTCGACTGACATATTATTCACGATCAATGCAAGAACACATATGCCTTTTTAAAGATAGGAAGAAGATTATGTTCCAACCCATGACATTAACCTAAGTAAATGAGACCCATAATCAGCTCACCTAAGTTAGTAAGAAGAAGCCTTAGTGATGAGTTAATGAGAGCTCCAAGTTGTTGAAAAGGCTGATGAGCCTATGTTTTTGTTGATTCGAAGGTTATTACAATTGAAGGATCTTGAAGAAGCACTTGATGAGATTTTAAGATTAATTGATGAGTTTTCCAACTTGTTTCTTAAAGAGTTACTCGAATGACTACCCCTAGTTTAAGTTATAGAATATTGTATTGATCTGCAACTACGTGCAACTTTAGCGAACTGACCTACTTACAAAATGAACTCTAAGTAGGCTACTAAGCTAAAGAAGCAAGTGGATGAGCTTATAAAGAGAGGTTACATGATAGAGAGCATGAGTCCTTATGCTGTACCAGCTTTGCTCATCCTAAAGAAAGATGGCTCATGGTGTATGTACATTGATAGTTAAGCTATTAACTGTATTATTATCAAGTATAGATATCCATTATCGAGGCTTGATGACATGCAAGATGAGCTTCATGGTGCTAAGGTATTTTTGAAGATTTATTTGAGAAGTGGCTACCATCAAATTCACATAAGGGTAGGTGATGAATAGAAAATTACATTTAAGATAAGGTATGGTCTCTATAAATGGTTAGTTATGCCATTCGGACTTATGAATGTATCAAGTACTGGTGTACAATGCTAACTTGATTAACCATGTTCAACATCTCTGTGAAATTTTTGATATTCTATGAACTGAGAAATTATATGAGAACCTAAAGAAATTTACATTTTGTCAAGGTGAAGCAATTTTTCTTAGGTATGTTGTATCAGGGGAAGGAACCGAGCTATCTTAGACATCAAAGAATGTTTCTAAAGTTTGAAGTTTTCATGGCCTTGCTTCCTTCTATAGAAGGTTCATTAAAAGCTGTAGTACCATTGTTGCTCCCTTAACCGAGCTAACAAAGAAGATTGATGGATTCTGATGGAATGAGCAAGCTGAGTAGAGCTTCAAGGAGATTA
Organism: Lumnitzera littorea; assembly: GCA_024138015.1. NCBI lineage: Eukaryota > Viridiplantae > Streptophyta > Magnoliopsida > Myrtales > Combretaceae > Lumnitzera > Lumnitzera littorea. The sequence goes on along the minus strand of JAMXBB010000005.1, from coordinate 67,988,749 downwards.
AAGAGAAGTTCACCTTTGCTTGTGTCTTGGCTTTGCCCGATTTTGAAAAACCATTTGAGATGGAATATGATGCGTCAGTCATTGGAATTGATGCCATCTTGATACAAGAGCGACGATTGGTTACCTACCACAATGAGAAGCTTAGTAGTGCTGCATTGAACTACTTAGTCTATGAAATAGAGTTGTATTTTCTTTTTCGAGCTCTTACTATCTAGCAACATTATTTACTAACATGAGAGTTTGTAATTTACACTGACCATGAGTCATTGAAGCATCTTGGTAGTCAGAACAAACTTTTGAAGAGACAAGTCAAGTGGCTAGAGTTTATAGAAGGGTTTTCATATGTGATCTAACACAAGAAAGAGAGTGCAAATGTGGTCGCCAATACTCTATCACATCAGCAAACCTAACTGACCACCTTGCAAATGAAGTTATTGAGATTTTCACTTATCACTGAGTAATATGCTTGTGACCCTCATTTTGGCTCCATTGTAGAGCAGTGTAAAGAAGGAGTTACTGTTGGAGGATATTACCTTAAAGATAGCTATTGTTTAACGAAAGAAAGTTGTGCATACCTAGCTATTCCACACATGAGCTGTTGGTTAAGGAAGCTCATAGTGGTGGGTTATCTAATCATTTTGGAGTGACCAAAATAACTAATATATTAAAGGAAAATTTTTAATGGCTTGGTTTAGCCAAGGATGTCCACAAGGTCATTGATAGTTATGTAGTATGCAAGAGGGCAAAGGGAAAGAGGGAGCTACATGGAGAGTATATGCCTTTACCTATACTGACCTTACCTTAAGATGACCTCAATATGGACTTTGTCCTAAGGTTGCCCTAGACATCCAGGGGAAAGAATTCAATCTTTGTTATAGTGGACCGCTTCAGCAAAATAGCACACTTCATCTTATGCCATCAAACTAACAATGCATTATATATTGTTGATTTGTTTTTATAGGAAGTTGTCTAATTACATGGAGTACTGAAAACTTTTGTTTCATATTGTGGCACCAAATTCTTAAGCTATTTTTAGAAAAATTTAAAGAAGACTTGGGACAAAACTTGTGTTTAGCTCTAGTAGCTACCCCCAAACTGATGATCAAATTGAAGTGGTGAATAGGATGCCAGGCAACTTACTCAAAGTTGCCATAGGAAAGAACTTAAAAGATTGGGATCTTTCTTTACCTATTATGGAATTTACATACAACTAAACTATCCATAACACTATTGGGAAGACTTCTTTTGAGATTGTCAATGGCCTAAATCCCACTATTCCTTTAGATCTGATTGGTACCTTCATAGTTGCTAAAGAGAGTCAATATGGAGTCAACCGAGCCCAAGAATTACAAGAGCTACATCAGTTTGTAGCAAAAAAAGATCACCAAGTTCAACTAGAGAGAACAAGAGATTGGTAGTCGAGGCCATCAAGCTATTTCTTTCAGATTAGGAGACTTTATATGGATTTACTTTAGTCGAGAAAGATTTCTACACCTGAGGCAAAATAAGTTATCTCCCTAAGTAGATGGACCATTTAAGGTCCTAAAGAAGATCATTCGCAACGCTTACCAGATTGAATTGCTTAAGAACTATGGTGTTTCCTCTATCTTCAATGTATCTGACTTGATTCCCCATCGACTAGAAGAAGACCCTATAGATGCCCTGGGAGAACAAGAACCTGAAACCACTTTGGAATTGAGGATAAATCTTTTCGACCTTAAGTAGATGACCTAAAGGGGGTTTAGACATCCTTGGCTAACTGAGCTCTGATTTGAATTGGATTAGGTTAGCTTTGACTACAAATTCTTTTCCTTTACCTTGTTTGAATTGTATCATACTCCAGACACTAACCACCATGTGATATGTATCCTCTAGCATAACAACCCAAAAGGATTCCCTTACCCTTTGTATAGAATATTTTGTCTTTTTTACCATTTTTAGTATATTTTATGTATTCCAAATGGTAAATTACATTTTTTGTCTTTTCATATGTGCTTGTAACCTTAGTAGGCCTATTATATAAACCTCATTTGCTGTTGTATGCAAACATCATATTTCATTATCAAATTAATATAAGTTTCCTTGTGAGCAATCCCTGTGTTCTTATTTTCCTCTTAACTCTTATTTATTTCCTTTAGCAAGAAGTAGTGACAAGTGACTCTATAGTTCGGATTGGTGAGTCATATCTGATGGGTTATAGGTCGAATAAGATCGATTGGTGTGTCATAGTAGTTGTTCAGAATTTGCTAGTCTTCTTTTATCTTCTTTTGGTTCCATTTGTTGTAGTGCTCTTCCATATGTACGACCCTAGAGACACATCAAATAATTTATTTTCTTGATTTTTCATTTATACCTTCTTATATTTCTTGTATTTTACTTCTTTTAGATAGTACCCCTTTTTATCTTTTCCATATTTAGAAGGAAACCCTAGATTTTCGGGTATAAATACCCTTACAAACTATAGCCGCAAAGGCAACCTGTTATTGATATACTACACTTTCCTTTTTGTGAGCATCCTCGTTTTTGCTTGATTAGCTTTCCTTACTCTTATTATAACCCTTAAGCAAGACTAGGTGGTGAATACCCTTACTGAGTTAGCTTGTGCATCATGTTGAGTTGATTCGTGTGTTCTCAATAGTTCCTTAGTATATCATATCTTAGGAGTTGATCATGAGTTTTGCTTATTCATGCGCGTTCTATCTTCATTTTTGGACTTTCTATGAGTTCAGACTCATCCCGATATTACCGCCTTTGTTGGCTCTCAACATAGCATATCAAGTTATGTGTTCCCTTATTTGCCGAATGTTCTTGTGTATGTTAGTATATATATGTAACTCGATTAATAAATACTTAAACTAATAAACCATGTGTTGGTTATGCTTGACTAAGCTTAGGGGGTCATAGTATTAGTATCTTTGAGATAACACCTCGATGATCCTTGAGTGATGCTGTCCTAATGGAGTCGCTCTTGGAAAGTTCTAACATAGATAAGGTTGGTGTCAAAAGTCGTAGTACATATTAATGTCCTAATACTAGTTTAGCTAGGTGGCATGTGAGAGTTGTAGTACTAATGTCCCAATGCCTAGTTAGACTAGGGCTACAGTATTAGTGTCCCGACATAAGATTCGTGTGGAGAATTGTGAGATACTCCATGTTAGGGTTAGTTGCGAATAATCCAAATTGTGTTGTGTTGTAGGATAAATAAAAGATATTAATCTATTGTTGTGTTATATGTTTTGTACTTACGTTGATGTGTTTGAATGTGTATTATGCTTGTCATGCGCTTGTGTTTGTGGGTTGCATGTACTAGGCTTAGGCTCATCCTTATTCTTATTCAGGAATAAGAGACTTAGAGGAGTATATAGGATATGATGAGAATGGAGATTTATGTTACTTTTATTAAGATGAGGACACTGGGAATTCATTTACTATCACCTAAATGACAAGAGTTAGATTTATGAGTACTAAGGGAAAGACCGGTTGTTTATGATAGTTTGTTTATTTTAATTGCTTACCATGAGAGTTTAGGAGGGATGTTATTGTTATTTTTCAACTATTGAAAGATAAATAGACATGATGAGTGCTTTTTTTTTTGTTTTTTTGTTTTTTTTGGGTGAAGCAGCCTCCTCCACCACCTACTAGATTATGCTAAATTGAAAGCTATACCTAATATGTGTAGTTTATGCAAAGCCGAATCATTTTAATTTGATGCAGTGTATATGTATTTTTTTAGAGGAAGCTGTTTACTTGGTCTTTTTTTCCCTATAGATCGCCAAGAGCGAGCTGGTGTACTTGTTGACATAAGGATGGGTGGTCTATCTGTGTTTTGTGATAGTCACTACTAGAGATATTGTAGAAAGATGACTCCTATCTTTATTCCATATGCTATAACATACATGGAATCTGCCTTGCTTGCTTTTGAGATTAGTTCAATGGGTCCCTAGCATTCAATCTCAATTGATTGAGCCGCTTTAAGCTACTGCTATACGTAGTGACTTTTGCTTTGAGGGCCTGCTTGTGATGGGTGATTTGAGTTAGGATACATTTGAGAGATGAAGTTAAGTTGCATTGGAGAAGAAAGGTGAAATTTTTTTTAATCGTTGAAGCACCATCTTCGTGTTGTTACTAATAGCAATATGGCCATAACCTAATGGAGATAAACAGTAGTAAGTTATTTGTCAAAAATAAAGAACCTCATATCACCTTGCAAAAACGTTAAAAAATAGATAAATTATTGTAATTTAGTCCTTTCATACTAACTCAAGACAAAATTTTCTAATCTATGAGGATAAATTTTCAATCTTTAATTTTATGATTATTTTATTTTAAACCATTTATATAAGAAACGCTTCACTTTCTATTATTTTTATACTGACAATCTCATATATAATTATTTATAAATACTTTAGCGTGGATACATGGTAGAAGGAAAAACGCAGATCAAAGTCTCTGGCAATATAAAAGAGGAGAGGTGGTCCACGTCCCTAATAATGGACGGTGATGTCAAGTGCCACATGAACTTTTGAACCGTGTTCGGAGTAAAACCGCTCACAGGATCGTCACTCGACTCAAGTACCTCTGACTAACACTCTCACTCTCAGTTTTGAGTTTTGACATCACTGCTACTTTTTCATTTTGGTCCGCCAATCAAGTGCAATCATCCACTTGCCACTAGTCTTCACAAACTTCAAAATGCCCCGCCTATATATATCGTCTCCCAACTTTCACTCTCGTAAATTTTCTCCTTCTCTCTCTCTCTCTCTCTCTCTCACACACACACACACACACACATCCACTCCTCTTAATGACTTGATGAGCAAAATCTTAGCTTGACTGACGAGCAGCAAAACATCTACAAGTACACAGCAATATCTGTTTTCAGGTCAGTTCTACTAACGTTTTTTCTTTCCCACAATGGCACTCTGCTAAGCACTGACAATAAAAATACCAGTACCTACATATATCCACTTCCCAAACTTGGATTAGAGAAACAGTGTTTTTTCTCCAAAGATGATCACAGCGGGCGACTTCTACACCGTTATGACGGCGGTGATTCCTCTCTACGTCGCCATGATTTTAGCCTACGGTTCAGTTCGTTGGTGGAAAATCTTCTCTCCCGACCAATGCTCCGGCATAAACCGCTTTGTGGCTATATTCGCAGTTCCGCTCCTTTCTTTCCACTTCATTGCTGCAAATGACCCTTACAAGATGAACTTCCGTTTCATTGCGGCCGATACACTTCAAAAGATCATAATGCTTTTTGTTCTAGTGTTGTGGGCTAACTTCTCAAGAAATGGTAGCCTAGAGTGGATGATCACGATTTTCTCTGTGTCAACATTACCCAATACTCTTGTCATGGGTATACCTCTCTTGATAGCTATGTATGGTACTCATGTTGATTCTGGGAGTCTCATGGTCCAAATAGTTGTACTACAGTGCATTATTTGGTACACTCTCCTTCTCTTCCTCTTCGAATACCGCGGTGCCAAGTTACTAATCATGGAGCAGTTCCCCGAAACAGCAGCTTCCATAGTATCCTTCAAGGTTGAGTCCGACGTCGTGTCTCTTGATGGTCGGGATTTCCTTGAGACCGATGCTGAACTCGGGGACGACGGGAAGCTCCATGTTACTGTCCGAAAGTCAAACGCTTCGAGGCGTTCTTTCGGCCCAGGTTCCTTCTCCGGCCTCACCCCGAGGCCTTCAAATCTTACGGGTGCTGAGATATACAGTTTGAGTTCCTCCAGGAATCCTACTCCAAGGGGTTCGAATTTCAATAATTCGGACTTCTATTCCATGATGGGTGTTCAGGGATTCCCTGCTCGCCTATCGAATTTTGGGCCGGCTGATATGTATTCGGTTCAGTCATCTCGCGGACCAACTCCTCGGCCGTCGAACTTTGAGGAGAATTGCACAGCCGGCACGCAGAATATGCCGTCTCCAAGATTCGGCTTCTATCCTTCGCAGACAGTGACAGCATCTTATCCCGCACCTAATCCGGAAATTGCGAACGCGTTCACCAGTAAGAGCAATAGTAAAAACACACAGTCGCAGCAGCAGCAACAGCCGGTACAACAATCGTCGCAACAGGTGCAGAGCAAAGGCAACAAAAGCAATCATGACACTAAGGAACTACACATGTTTGTTTGGAGTTCCAGTGCATCTCCGGTGTCAGAAACTGGTGGGCTTCATGTTTTCGGTGGCACCGATTTCGGTGCTTCCGAGCTGCAGCAATCTGGAAGGTCAGATGGTGCCAAGGAAATCAAGATGATAGTTGCAGATCACCCCCCAAATACCGAAAACAATGGTATAATTATTTATTTATTCGATTCGTATCGCGACTTGGCAGTTGATTATATAACCGATTCTATTTGCTATGGGAATTTATTATTAATTACGTGTTGTATCCATATAATTTATTTCAGATTTTGGACTGCTCTACTAACTTTTTATATTTTTCTCTCCTTTCCTTTTTTTCTTTTTATTTTTTTATTTTTTTCCCCTTCCTTTCCTAACATCCCCTTCGGATGGTGTATGTGAAGATGTTCCCGAAATGGAAGGACTTGGTGGTGATGATTTTAGTTTCTTGGGAAAAGGTGAAGCGGGCGATGACAGGGAAAAGGAGGGACCGGATGGACTCACCAAGCTGGGGTCGAGCTCTACGGTAGGGCTACACTCAAAAGGAGGCAGAGAACCGGAGAGCAGCGGTGGAAAACAGTTGCCACCGGCAAGCGTCATGACACGTCTAATACTGATTATGGTCTGGCGCAAGCTGATTCGAAATCCCAACACCTATTCCAGCCTTCTTGGTCTTACATGGTCCCTCATTTCCTTCCGGTGAGTAAAAAGTTGCTAGGGCCTTGCCCAGTGGTAAAATTCGATTTACGATTTATTTAATTTGATTCTAACTTCGTTTTTGTTGATTGCAACAAAAAAAAAAAAAAAAAATTGCAGATGGGAGGTCCAAATGCCCAAAATAATATCGGAGTCAATTGCCATATTGTCAAATGCTGGGCTTGGAATGGCCATGTTTAGCTTAGGTAAGTAAATTTTAGAAATCCGAGTGATTCACGTTCTGTTTACAAAGGAAGGAATGTGGAACGTTGATTACATCCGGTACACTACAATTAACAAAAGTAGGTAATGGAGGTATTGAATTTTCAGCGACACTAAAACGACCACATCATAGGGTTAACCACCTCATGCTTTCACATGACCACATCGCACGCCTTGCATTAGTATTAATTTGTGAAAGTGACTTTTGTCTCATAAGATATGAATATTCACTCCATAAACCCCCGTCTCGAGACCACCCCTTGGGTCGTCCAACATGTGGTTGATATTAGAAAACCGGGCCGGTTGATGACAGATTAATTTAGTTTACTTACCAGTTAATGTTGATATATATACATATTTATAAAATTTTTTGGTCCTCAAAGGTATTACATGTTAATGGTTGGGTTGTGATTAGGTCTATTTATGGCTTTACAACAAAAAATAATAGCATGTGGGAATTCAGTTGCTGCATATGCAATGGCCGTAAGGTTTCTCACTGGCCCAGCTGTCATGGCTGCTGCTTCCATTGTAGTTGGCTTAAGAGGTGTTTTACTTCGAGTTGCCATTGTACAGGTAATTCATGTTCATCATCAACTTAGGTGTTACTGATTATCTGTAATGAGAGACTGATCAATTTCTACTTGTGTATAATTAATTGATAAAAATAGGCTGCTCTACCACAAGGCATTGTTCCCTTTGTGTTTGCCAAAGAATACAACGTGCACCCCGCTATTCTCAGTACGGCGTAAGTTTTCTTCTGGGTGATCATATATGTATATGTATTAAACGTAGCAGCTACTATTTATTTATTTATTTTTGTTTATGTTGAATTTGCAGGGTGATTTTTGGAATGTTAATAGCACTACCAATCACTCTAGTCTATTACATCCTTCTTGGATTGGGATGATCCCAATCAAAGACAACTTTTTGCATGAGGAATTCTCGCATGTGTGATGGTGCATAATAATAGCACAGACGTCGCATGAGATCCAACAAGTTTGGAGCTAAGATATTTTTAATTTAGTGAGGCCCTGATGACAACAGACTTCACAATCATTAAGAGGCCAATTTCAATTTGTGAAGTAATTACAAAGGGTGCAGATGGAATTACGAAAGGATAGGTCGGCATAAAACCTTAAAAAAGAAGGCATATGAGAGACGGATATGGCTAATCAATTAAACCAAAGGATGAGATGTTTTTCTTTTCTTTTTTTCCTTTTTACTTCTTCTTTTATTTTTTTGGGTTAATCGTTCTTTACTCCTTGTTAATCTTCAGTTGATCAGCTAGCTTTTTCGTTTGTTTGTCCATAGATTCGACAATTATTTGTATTCTTGTCGTTTTCTGTTAGTTTGTAGATTGTAATGAAACTTGTATCATGCTTTCTAAAAAAGGGTATTAATTTGGTTGGTCAATCACCTTTTCCTAATTATACAATATATGCACACAATGTCGGCTTCGTTTGGGACACAGTCGCATAAGATATTATCTACTTTTGCGCCTAAAAATAATTTGGCGGAATTGAAAGAATTCTAAGCTTTCATATTATACATCAACGTAGAGGATTTGGATATTTCAATATTTTTTTAAAATTTTTTGTAATTTATAAATTAGTAGTTAAGATAATCTAAATTTTTGTAATATCAAATGATGTTATTTTTTTTTTTATAATCTTAGCAATTAATTGGATATAATAAATAATATGAATTAAGAAAAATTAAAAGAATATAAATTAAGCTATAGGAATACACCTAATCTCTCTACTATGTGGTCCTCCTACTTTTCGATATGGGGGCTTTTATTACATGAAGATGAACAACCTAAAAGCGATGCAAGGAAAAGGTAAAGCATTTGAAAGCTCAAGTCAAAAAGATGCCTTGCTTTTCCTTTTGTTTTTGCTGTCTTTAAACTTTGAAGAGAGACCCACGTAGCCCACCCCAATTGAAAGCAATCTTGTATATTAATAATTGGATGGTGAGTTTTCTATCATCTACTAAAAGGAGAAAGTTACCATGGAGCCTACGTTGAAAAAAAACACTACAATCATGAAAGGCATTATAAGCATAGCTTAATCGTTTTTGTATCGTCCAAAATTATGGTCTTTTACGAAATCAGCAATGAAAAGAAGTACGAAGTATGAAGGCATCTTGTCCCAATTATGGTCAAAACATACAACGGAGTTTGGCATCGATTATTTTCATCTACAACAATTTCACTATTTGAAGTATCTATCTTTCTTAACGTCAAAAATTGAAGTCATAGTCAGTTGAATTTTTTTTTTTTTTCAAATTATTCACTTAAAGTTTATATATATATATATATATATATTTAAATTCCCCTATCCTTTCTTCCACCTTGACTTTCACAATTTTGACGAAGCAATTATGTCGACGTCGCACAGACGCAAATGTTGAATACTTGGTGCGATTTAGATACCACAGGACAGGGTTGGTCTTCAAATACTGATGGTCACGGGATAAAAGATTTTCCTTCAAATGGTAATGTTAATCAGCGTGACAAATGGCAATCTTAACATAGAGGCATACCTTTAAAATTGTAAGTCACCTTATAGAAACTTGGAAACCTTTAAAAATTTATCACCCTTCCAAACAAATCTGCTTTTCTTTTTTATCTTTTATTTATTTATTTATTTTATGAGCATGGTGTGCTAATAATGTTTGAAGCTAGAAGCTAATATTGAACATGTAAAGACAATCACCCAAATTTATAGATTTTTTCGTGAATTGTCGGGTTTAAGGATTAATCAACAAAAATCGTCAATATTAATATTGTTTTTTCTTCTTTTCAGAAAACTCGCTTGAAGTTTTGAAAGAGGAGATCTGTGAATTTTAAGACACCAAGATGACAAATAACTTTGCTCAATATCCAGTTTCCTTGTGAGGAAAGGATTCTAGCTAGATCTAAACAATAGTAGATTCCGAACAGTAAATTCATCCGGAATCGGTTTAGATGGGCTTTGAATTGGCCCAGCTTGATAGTGATTGGGCTAAACTACCTTGGTGAACTGTTCAAATTGACAAGTCACAAATTGTCGGGTCAACCTAATGGGTTGGTTAGGTCGATTCACTCTCATAAAAGAAAAAAAAAAAAAGAAAGAAAGAGAAAGAGAAAAAGAAAAGAGAGGCCACTAAATCAGAAAAAATAATTGGAAAAAATAATCGGATAATATCTAGTAAGTTATTGCATATCAAAACTATTTTATTTACAATAATGAAAGATAATTTTTTTAAAATAATATCATTAAACTAATAATAGATGACTAATCATAAGTTAATTATGTGTTAATAATAAATAGAAAATTCAATTTCAGTTAATATAAGTTCTTTCTATAAAACTTATCAAATGTTAAGGACTTAAATATAAGAAAAAAATAAAATTTGAGAGAAAAAAATAAAAAAGTTAGAATTGCATTAATTTGAAAATTAATAAAATAAATTAAAAATTTTTAATTAATTAGTACACTTAAAAAAAGAGAGAAAAGAGATCATATTATTAGAAATTATTAATATATTTAAAAAAATTAATGAAATTACTAGAAAAAATTAAATATTAAAAAAAATAAAATCGGTTTGAAGGCCTTAAGCTAGCCATTAAACCATCGAGCCTAGTAAACCAACCTAGAATTGTTAGCTCACGAGTTAGTCACAATTTATCGTATCATCGACTCGTGAACCAACAGTTTATGACTGGTTTGGCTCGATGCCTAGCACTAACTCTAGCCAAATTTAGAGATTTTGATTTTATTTTACTTAACAAATTTGGCCTTTGAAGCTTGTTTACTAAGCATGGTAGGTGAGATAATTCTCATAAATCTATCCTACAAATCCTTTTAGCGTACTACATGCAAGCTTGTACCTTCCAAAGTAAGATGATGGAAAGCGTCATCAAAATACGAGGAAATTTCTTTAGAATAGCTTGAATAACATAAACGAAATCCATTGAATTAATTTATTAGAAATTACTTTGTCAAAGGGGTGTGCTGTGACACTTAAATCTTGATCATATTATCACATAATACAAGGTGATGGGAAAAATATTAATTCTTAAATAGACAATTGCTTATATATCTTAATAGTATTCGGGGTATAATACGAGGTCCCTTAACTAGAATTGCATCACAACATACGGCTTATGATGTATGGAAAAATATTTTTGAATGGAAAGAAAATAGAATCATTATCCAACTCTCTCAATGTAAGACCTTACTAAACCTAGGGAAGAAAGACTATATGGAGGGAAAAGTTCTCCGCCTATCAAAGTATTTGACATATATAAGCAATTAGAGGTAGTGAGTCTCCCTTTATAATTGGATTTTATCTCTCCCTTTACTACTAAAAGGGAAACTAATCCCATAAAGAGAATGCACGAATAGTTTGCTAAAAAATGAAAACTCACAAAGATATGTTGATACAGACTCGTGGATGAACACACGAACTCAATATCATACGTAACTAAAAGGGTGGGTTTAAGTTGTAAGATGACTTGAAAAATAAATTATAGTCGAAGGTGAGTAGGGGGTTTCCATGTATCGATGATAGATATGACGCACTAACACTTTACATGAGCTTAAGTCATACTTAATATGATGCATAAGTATGGCCGAAGGTCACTCGCCACTAGTCCACGCTCGTATGAGTTAGATAAGAGTAGCTTAAGAGTAAGTAGGATGAGACTTAGCTTAAGAGAGGATAAAAGTTCAGTGTAGCCTTCTGTATGTTATTGCGGTTGCTATATTATGTGATTATTTATAGTACCCTGTTAGGGCAAGTTCTACATTACAGATAATTACAAAAATGAATCCCTATTTGCTAAATAGAAGGAAAATAATTTATAGGGAAAACATAAAATTATGCACAGCAAACGTCATCTGTCAGAAAGGACAGTACACGTACATTTTTACTCTACAATTTTGACAATAGTGTGATCCTAGCAGGGGTAGGCCTTTGTTCAGGTCTATTCGGTGTCAAAAGTTTGGTAACCTAACTATTGGGGCTAGACTGGGGTTGGCTTAGAGACGGCTCATAATGGGGTCAGCCTTGGATGGTCAACTCTTGACAGTTATTAGCTTGGCCTCGATACTATAGAGATTGCTGTATTTAGATTTAGTACTTAGACTAATGTATAGCGAAAGGTTCGGTTGGTCATGTTAGTAATACCTTAGATAGTATGGAGAGTGAAGTAGCTTAGCAAATCAAACTGGGGCAAGCATTGGTTTTCAGTGCTTAACTCACCTTGAATAGCTTGGTAGACCACTTAAGAGAGCCCTCGAGCTTGGGAGTATGTAATCGGTCCTTGATCTTATTATCCTCTTCCAGTTATTTAAGATTTGGGATCAAATTTAGCTAGTCTGATAGCAACCTGCAGCAAAGTTACTATAGTTCTGTTGACAACTTTAGTCTATCCATCGGTCTGTAGGTGGCAGGATGTGCCGTACAGTGGCTTGGTTCCCATTCGCCTCCACAATGTTCTCTAAAAGTAGCTCATGAACTTAGGGTCTCAGTCTGAAACAATGATCCTGGGAATTCCATGTAGATTAATTGCTTCCTACAAGAAAAGAAAAGAGATAAGATAGTCGAAGTATCATTAGTTTTGGAATAGGGCATGAAATGTGCCATCTTGCTAAATTGATTCATAACCACTATGATGGTATCCTTCCCTTGAGACGTCCTCAGCAATCCTAACATGAAATCTATGCTCAACTTGGACCATGGTTGGGTCACGATCGACAAGAGTTGGTTGTGTCCTTGCTTGGTTCAACTCTTTGCTTTTCAGTAGGTTACACACTTTTCCAGCACGGATTGGACATCTCTCTTCATCCTTAGCCAAAAGAATCTAGAGGATAGTATCTCATAAGTTCAGCATTGTCCAAAGTATCCTATTAATCGCCCTTCATGCATCTCACACACTAGCAGTTCTCACATGGAACAGGTTGGGATATATAGCCTTCTCTTCCTAAATAAGTATCCGTCCTCCTTATGATAGTCATCCAGTGTTCGTCCTTCCTGACAACGGCCGTATATAGGACTAAAGTGTAGGTCTTTAGCATATAAATTCTTGATGGTTGAAAAACTAAGTAACCTTGTTTGCAGCTCGGTTAAGAGGGTATGTCATCTCAATAGAGTATTGGCTAGACATTGTTCTTTTCGTTCTTGTATTTTACAACATAAGAAAAACCCTCCATGAACTCAACCTACTTGGCTTATCTACGGGATAGCTTCAGTTAGCTTTTTAGATATCTCAAGGATTCACGATTGATTTAGATCACAAATTCCTTAGATAGTAGATAGTATTGTCGTACCATTAGGGCTCGGATTAAGGAGTAGAACTCCGTATCGTAGACGAAATAATTGAGTGTAGTTTTTCGAAGTTTCTCGCTGAAGTAAGCAATAGGTCGGCCATTTTGCATTAGCATAGCATGTATGCTTAGTCTGGATGCATCACACTCTACTTTAAACACCTTATCAAAGCTTAGTAGAGCTAAGACGGGGGGCTGTAGTTAGCTTCTTCTTCACATCCTCAAAACTCATCCTCTCTTTCTCACCCCATCTGATTCAACATTCTTCTTTGAGATTTTGGTGAGTGCGGCCACAATCGTATTGAAATTTTTTATGAATCAACGATAGAATGATGCCAGGCTGTGGAAACTTCTCACATCAATAGAATAGGTTGACTCAAGCCATTTTATGATTGCTCTTATCTTCTCTTCATCAACTCGGATGCCACCTCCGCTTACAACAAAATTTAAGAAGATCACCTTGAAATGGTAAAAGTCGCACTTCTTCAAATTAGTATAGAGTTATTTAGCTTGAAGTTTTACAAACACTTGTCGGAGATGCTCTCAGTGAGTCTTTAGGTTGGGACTGTATACTAAAATGTCATGAAAATACACTATGAAAACACTTCCCAGTAATTCTTGAAGCATATGATTCATAAGTCGTATAAATGTGCTCGGTGCATTAGATAGTCTAAATGGCATTACAAGACATTCATACAAACCATGTCATGTCTTGAATGTGGTCTTTTACCATTGCCTTCATGCATTCGAACCTAATGGTACCTAGCTTTAAGGTCAATCTTGGAGAACACTTTTGCTCCGCTCAATTCATTTAGCATATCATTAAGCCTAGGTATGGGATGCTTATACTTGATGGTGATTCGATTGATCACTCAGTTATCTACACACATTCTCTAAGAACCATCCTTCTTAGGCACTAATAAGGTTAGTATAGCATAGGGGCTTAAGGACTCGCATATATACCCCTTCTTCATCAACTCATTTACTTGTTACTATAGTTCGATGGCCTGTTCAGTATTCAACTTGTAGGTAGGCTTGTTTGGCAACGTGGCTCTTGGTTGTAGGTTGATCGCGTGCTCAATGCCTCGGTTTGGGGGCAAACAGTTCAACAGCTCTTTTGGAAACAAATCAGCAAATTCATCTACTAGGGTTTTTACTTTGGTCGGCAACTCTTCCTCCTTAGGTGTCATCTCTATAAGCCTCTTGACAAGCAAATAGGTTAGTCCCTCCAACTCCATTTCTCTTTTCAGTTTGGCTTAAGTCAATACTAAAGCCTATTTCCTCAAGGTTTGGCTAAGCTGGGATTGCATGACCTTCACCTGCTTGGCATTCATAGGACTCAATTTCAACCTTCTCCTTTATGCTCCACAGAACATGTGTTCCTCCTACCTTCATACATAACTACTCGATCAAACATCCATGGTTGTCTAAGGAGAATGTGGGACACATTCATGGGTAGCACATCACAGAGCACTTCATCTTGATACGTGTTAATGCAGATTGGCATAGACACCTGTTTGCTCACTTATAAGGCTCCCTTATCACTAAACCAATGAAGCTTGTAAGGTTTTGGGTGAGGCATGGTTGGCAATTTCAATTACTAGACCATAAATGCAGAGGCTACATTGGTGCAGCTCCAACTGTCAACAATTAGCATGCATAATGACTCATTCACCTTGCATCTAATATGGAAGAGATTTTCTCTTTATTTGTTTTCGAGTATAGGGATGACATTCATTGTCCTCCTCAACACTAGAGTGGTTGACATGAAGTTGTCTTCTTTGCTATAGATGACTTCCTCATCGGATAGCTCATCCTATCCATCCTCTTTTAGCTCCTTTACTTCTTTATCAGTACTGTCGACCTCAATGGTCGGCGCTTTACCTTGGATCACTATCATTTGCCTGTTCGGACACTAAGTGGTCATGTATCTAAATCTTTGGCATTTGAAACACTTTATCTCACTTGTCTTCCTCCCTAAACTCTAGCCTTTCTCAAACTTCCTCGAGGGTTCCTTCTCCTCAATTTGGGTGGTTGGAACGGGTAAAGTCTCAACAACCTTACTCCATTCTATTTGCATTAGTCTGCTTGGAATAGTTCGGCTACTTCTTAGTCAGCCAATAGAAGGTTAGAATCTTCCCATTCGGTGCCTTTCTTTCCTCTTGGCAGCTTAGATTGTGTCATCAAATGTTATAACGTCTAGGGTTTCTAGGTCATCTCCAATCTCATATTTCAACTCGCCAATGAATAAAGATACAGTTCGGTTTTCGAGCTCTATGACTTCACATCGAATCATTAGCATCTAGAATTCTTTAATGTAAGCATCCACACTTGATCCTCCTTATCTCAGTTCTTATAGTCTCTTGAAGGCATCCTATAGATAATAACTCGTCACAAGCCTACTCCGCATTACTCTCTTCATATCATCCCAACTCCTAATCTCTTGTTCTCCTTCCCTTCTTTTGGTAGCTTGCAAGTTCTTTCACCATAAGGCAACATAACTAGCGAACTTCAACATAAAAAGTCTAACTTTTGCATCATAGGGTACTTCGTGGTATTCAAACTGCTTTTCAATCTTATTTATCCAATCCAGGTAGTCCTCGGCATCACCACTATTAGAGAAACTTGTAATATGCATCCTTAATCCTTCAACTTTAGGAGCTTGTGCATTTCTTTCCTCAAGCTCATAGTACTCCTCTGCCTCGTCATCTTCTTTTGCTTCCTCCTCAATTTCTTCGAGCGTTAACCTTCGTTTAGCATCCTTACCAACTCCTTTAGCTTGAGGTAGTCAAGCTAGGCATTAACTCGGCCAAATTGTCCATTGCCTCATTGCTGCTGTTTACATTTCCTAATGGGTTTATTTCTAGTTCATTGCATGTCTTCTTAGATAACAGTCACCATACTAGCTATCAAGTCGGTAAGCTTATCCAAGCGATCACCTACTAACTAAGGTGAGAAGCTTCCTTCTTGCCCTTGGCCATGTTGAGTACCACTTCTTTGGTTTCCCAGAGTTTATTGCACACTTGAATTCAAAATTAATGGTTACTTCACAATGACAACTTCATAACAAGTACATAGTCAACTACACTTTGTTTTGGCATATCAAAATAAGGGAAAACAGAGTATAGAACACTTCTTAACTACCAAACTTCAAAGCTAACAATAGAACTACTGTCACATGAGAGTAGTGGCAAACTATTAAAAGAACCCAGTAGTAGAATCTAGCTTTGAACATAACTAGGCTCTGATACTAAGATGATGCAGACTCGTGGATGAATACATGAACCTAATATCATGGGTAACCAAAGGGTTGGGTCCAAGCTACAAGATGGCTCGAACAATAAATGATAGTCGAGGGTAAGTAAGGGGTTCCCATGCATCGATGATGGATATGATGAACTAATACCTTATACGAGCTTAAGTCACACTTGATATGAAGCACAAATATGGCCGAAGATTACTTGCCACTAATCAACGCTCGAATAGGCTAGATAAGAGTAGCTTAAGAGTAAGAAAAACGATACTTAGCTTAAGAGAGTGTAAAAGTTTAGTATATTCTTCTATATGTTATTGCGGTTGTCACATTATGTGATTATTTATAGTATCCCATTAGGGCAAGTTCTACGTTATAGATAATTACAAAAATGAATCCCCATTTACTAAACAAAAGGAAAATAATTTATAGGGAAAACACAAAATTATGCATAGCGAACATCATTTGTCAGAAAGAATTGTGTACGCGCATTTTTACTTTGTGATTTTAACAATAGTGTGATTAGAGCAGGGGTTAGCCTCTATTCAAGTTTGTTTGACGTCAAAAGTTCGGCACCTTGACTACCGAGGCTAAACTGGGGTTAGCTCAAGGACAGCTTACAATAGGGTTGGCCTTGAATGGTTGACTCCTAATAGTTATCAACTCGGCCTCGGTATTGTGGAGATTGTTATATTTAGATTTGGTGCTTAAATTAGTGCACAACGAAGGGTTTTGTTTGGCACGTCAGCTAGTCACCTCGGCAACGCCTTGGATAGCATGGAGAGCTTAGTAGCTCAGTAGATCGGATTGGGGCAAGCACTATTCCTTGGCGCTTAACTCACCTTGGGCAGCTCGGCAGACCACCTGAAACAGCTCTTAGGCTTGGGAGCGTGTAATCGGTCTTTGATCCTTATCATATGGTATCTCCTTAAGTGATTGCCTCATCTTGCTTAATACATGGTATGAACTTAGATTTGTAGATAATAATGCTTGGACAATTGCTACATCTATAACTTAGTGGATTTTTTCACTACAGAAAACCAAAAATATCACATCTTCCCTACTTCGTATTTATTACCTTTGCAGCATGGCTAGTATGGAATAATAGGAATAATCTCCTATATAGTAAAATTCCTCAAAGCCTCATCTCACATGATAAGTAGGAAATCACGAGTTTTAGGCACTCAGGAGAGGGAAAATGGGGAAAAAATTAGCTACATGTTGTACAAAAACCATATAATGATATATATAGATTTAAAAGCTCTTTATATATATATATATATATATATATATTCCTCCCTTTTATTATATCATTAATATATTTCTATATTAAAGCAAAAGTTAAGAGGAGTCTATAATCTTAGGGAGATTTGATCAAATCAATATTTGATACAAATCCATTTTTGATATCACATATCATATATGTTCAATCTCCAATAGATATCTTAAATAATATCACCTATATATATTCCCTTATGACATTTAAACTTCCCACTTATTTTTTTTTTAGGTGATAGGAAACATAAATTATAAACCTTTAACTCTTTGTAATTACATATTTTATATCAATTATGATTTATTGTACTATCATTTATCATTTTCATACTATAATTTGATTTTATAATCTCTCAAATATTTAGAACTTCTTTTGGGAAATATACTATGATATATAATTACAAAAGTATTTTGGTTATCATAATTTTATTATTATGGCTTTTATTTTTTTATTTTTTATCTTTTTCTTTTTTTTTTTATAAAAGAGCCTCTTCAATATTAACATTAAGTAATTAAAATTTTCTTAAAAGGCCTCATCAGATTTTAAATCTTATATGCATATGAAATTTTAGAAATTTTATTACAACTAATGTCTTTTGGTCATTAATATAAATTATATAACTTTAAGTTTTTGTTAATGTATATTTTATATGTAATAATTGTACCTTTTTTAAAAGAAAGGGAAATTTCAAATATATTAATTATTAATAATTATTAAAGGGATGGAAATGGGGTTATTGATTTAAAAGGATAAGGGTATATTCGTCAACCCTTATTCGATAGGGCCCTAGTAGTTGTCAAATAAAATAAAATATAATTGTTGGACCATTTCCTTGAAAGACACTTTTTCTTCCTCCCACCAGAAACTACATGACCATTTCAAGAGACTGATGAAAACGAAGCTAAGTCTATGGAAATGCTATATTTCCTTAAATTCTTTTGATTTTAGGCATTCTTAACATGAGTCTTGTTGGATACCATAGAAGGGGTGGATTCTTTGGAAAGCAATCTACAGCAGTCTGAATTTTAGTGTAGAAAAGTCATTAGTAAGTAAGTTTCTTAAATAATTATGGAAGAGGAGAATAGCGTAAGGTGTTTATGCCAGGAGTTGTTGATGTTCTAGAGTTCTCTTGACAATTCCTTTTAAGGAAATAAGAAAGATGATGATTCTTAAAGGGATTCATTATCACAACTAAGTTTTTTCCACTTAAAAATTTGTAGTGGAATTTGTTGTTGTAGTGTAAATTAAAAGTTATAAACTACAATAAAGAGGGTAGAATGATGTTAATAACAAGTGTAGAAAAGGTTTTGATGATATGTTTGAAATTGGAGAAGTGATAGAGATTGGGTGAAGAAGAAGTCAAGTTTGCATATGGTGAACAAGAATCGGCCTACTGAAAGTAAACAGCCAAGAACTAGCCTTAAGATATTTTCGACTACTATGCTACTGGTTTAGCCATTTCCTCTGCAATTTGATTTCGATTTTATATCAAAATCTGGCTTGACGGTAGGATTGTTTACTAGTTTGATGGTAGATGTTCTAATTTGACCAAAAAATATGTATTTTGATTCTAAATTAGTTCCTATTATTGAGTCTGTGTTTTCTCTGGTTTTTATAAATTAGTCTTTTTTAAACTGATTAATATTAAATCCTACTCATTTAATGTTGACCCTTGACTAAGATTTAAAGAAAATTGGTTCTTTTGAAAATATTTTTAAAATCACTATCCGATCGGAGTCGAAAAAAAGAGTTAAATTTTAATCAATTAGGTAGATTAATTATAATTTAACTACTAATCTTTTTGATAAAATCAATTTATAAACGGTTTTAAGAACTAGAAAAACGGGTCTGGGGGTTAGGATTTTTAAACTCTTATGAGTATCATTGACTTTCCAATTTTAGCTTTAATCTTAAAAATCAACTTTCAAAAGGACTACTCTATAAAACGAAACTCAATTATTGGTTAATGAATAATTTAAGTAATTTAAACTAAAAAAGGAAAAGTAGGTTTTTTTCTTTTTTATTGTTGCCTCATTAGTGCCTATGCACTCATTATTTGGAATTACATGTACGTAGTTCATTTTGTAAAATTTTACTATGTTGAATTCATTTTAATTTTAAAAACACAACGAGTTTATAGTTTTAGGCAAATTTGATTTTATTAAGAAAGATCTAAAAGGTTCGAAATCTGATTTTTATTTTTTGAAAAGTTTAAAAAAAGGTCCTAATTTGAAAAATAATTGTTTATTTTTATTTTAGAAAACCGATTTTCTAAGTGGTAAAATGGTTTATATTCACTAGCCTATTTTTATCTTATTTTTATTATTAATATTTACCATTATTCATTCCTATTTAAATCTCAACTGAAAACAAAAAATAATAAAAAAAAATGATAAATTAGAGCTTTTCTCTTTTTCTCTTTCTTTCTTTTAATTTTTTTTCCTTTTCTTTTTTTTTCTCTTTTTTTTTTAATTTATTATTACATGTACAAATACATGAGTGATAAATAAAATAAAATAAATAAATAGATAAAAAAAAAGAGTAACAGATCGAGTCGGCTTCAGGTTGGCTCAAGTCAAGTTGGGCTAGCTTGGAACATTGGATTGGAGTATAGATTTTAGGGTTTTTAGGTGTGAGGAATCTGATGGCAATGGTGGTTTTCATTGAAAACCGCTATAAAAGGCAATATTCCTAAAGAGAGAAAACTTTATAGAGAGAGAAAATGCAATGTGTGTGCTCCTTAGAGGGATTTTAGTAATTGTATGCCTTGAAAATGAAGAACACACCCCTATTTATAGTGTAAGTATAAAGATTATGCTAAAAAGTTGGGAAAATTGAATTAAATCGTCGAAATTCATTAATGGGTTTTGACTTGAAAAATGATTTTTTTTTTCTAATTTTGAGCTCGATTTTAATTGCATAAATAACTAAATTTGGATGGGTTTTAGGGTGAATTTGAAAATAGGTTATGCATTTTACACGATTTCACCATTAATTTGGCGAAATTGTGTAATAAAATCAATAAAAAATGGTCCTAAAATGGCCTAACTAGGGAAGGAAGAAAACCAGAATTAGGAAAGAAAAATCGGGTAAGAAGAAGGAAGATTAGGAGTGTAGGTCACATATGGGGCGTATACCATATGTATGGCATGTGTGTGATTAAAAAACAATGGGGTGTGCCTAACATGCCCCCTGTTGTGTTCCACTCTGTTAGGGCTTCGTGCCCTATTTTTTGGACCATGTTCTTGTCTGCACCAAAATAAATATATATTTTTTTTTAGGTTTTTAAGAACTAAATACTAAAATTAACTAAGCGACATAAAAGACCTATTTTAATTGCATATTAAGATTTTAGTTATTATTATTATTATATATACTTTTTCTTTCAAAAAGAAAAGGACACTTTGTGCCTAGCAAGATTTGAATCCATGACCTTTAGTTCTAATGTGATGCTAAACTTAAGTGCTTATTCGCTAGGCCGTTGGCCTATATTTTGTCCATATATGCAATTGGATAAGGTCTGGCTAGGTTAGATTTGAATTTAAGCCAAAGCCCAATGGTCTTTTTCTTATTTTATCTAAATTAAAGATTCCATTTTATTAAACCATTTAAAAAATTTATTATTTTCTAAACTTTCTGAATCCTCTATTTGTTTCTATATTGACTTTTCAGTTTTTTTTTTGTAATTTTCTAAATTTTCTATTTTTTGTGTTTTTCTAAATTTCTTTTTTTTTTAGGTTTTCTTAATTTTCTATTTTTCCTAAATTAGGACTCTTAAAGAAATAAAATAAAATAAAAAGGGCGAAATGGGGTGTTTACGGTTGCCGCTCTTTATGGTGAAGTTTGAATAAAACTTCACCACAAAGATAAAAGAGATACCATTTTGCCCAAAGGGTGGAATTTATCCTAAGAAGCGCTATAGTTAGCTAGCTATCCTAGGTTAGATCTATTAGGGATTTGACTTAAGGGTAAAAGAGAGAGGAATCACTCTAAGAGCTAGCTAAGTGAGTTTAAGAAGTTCTAGCACCTTAGGAGCTAGCTAAGAAGATCGGTTTGAGAATTGGTCATGCTAAATTGAGTTGACAAACTTAGGTAGGAGTGTCTTTAAGGGATTAGCAAACCTAATCTAAAATTGATTTAGAGAACCAAGTCATGCGTTACTGAGCTCACTAACCTAGGTAGGAGTGTCTTTAGGGGACTAGTAACCCTAAACTGAAATCTATTTAGAGAACCTGGTTGTACTTTTCTAAGCTCACTAATTTAGGCGGGACCGTCTTTAGAGGACTAGCAACCCTAAGATGGAATAGATTTGGAAAACTTGATCGTGCTCTTCTGAGCTCACTAACCTAGGTAGGAACATCTCTAAAGGACTAGCAACCCTAAGTTGGAATCGATTTAGAAAACTTGATTGTGATTTTCTAAGCTCACTAACCTAAGAGGAGTGTCTCTAGGGGATTAGCAACCCTAAACTAAAATCGATTTGAAGAACCTAGTCATGCTCTTTTGAGCTTACAAACCTAGGTGGAAGCATCTTTAGGGGACTAGTAATCCTAAATTGGAATAGATTTAGAAAACTTGGTCGTGCTTTTCTGAGCTCACTAACCTAGACAAGAGCATCTCTAGGGGACTAGTAACCCTAAATTGGAATTGATTTGGAAAACTTGGTCGTGCTCTTTTAAGCTCATTAATCTAAGTGGGAGTATCTCTCCAAGGCTAGCAATCCTAGACTGGAATCAATTTGGAAGTCTTAGTCGTGCTTTTTTAGGCTCCCTAACTTAGGCAAGAGTATCTTTAGGGGACTAGCAACCTTAAATTGGAATCGATTTGAAAAACCTGGTCGTGCTCTTTTGAGCTTACTAACCTAGGTGGGAGCATCTTTAGGGGACTAGCAACTCTAAATTGGAATCGATTTGGAAAACCTGATCGTGCTTTTTTAAGCTCACTAACTTAGGCAGGAGCATCTCTATGGAATTAGCAACCCTAAACTAGAATTGATTTGGAAAACCTAGTTGTGCTTTTTTGAGCTCACTAATCTAGATTGGAGCATCTCGAGATGGCTAGTGACCCTAGATTGGAATCAATTTAGAAAACTTGGTTATGCTCTTTTGAGCTCACTAACCTAAGTAAGAGCATCTCTAAGGGACTAGCAATCCTAAATTAGAATCAATTTGGAAAACCTAGTCATGCTCTTCTGAGCTTACTAACCTTGGTAGGAACGTCTCTTGGGGACTAGCAACCCCTAAATTAGACTTAGAAGAAGCGCCCTATAGGCTTGCTGAAAGAACATTAGTGAAGGAAAGCACTTTGTAGGCTCATTAAGAGAATATTCGTAAGGGAAAGTGCCCTATGAGCTTACTAAGACAGCTTGGTGAAGGGAAGTGCCTTATAAGCTTGTTAAAGGAAATGGTGAAGAGAAGCGCCCTATGGGCTTGCTAAAAGAATATTTGATACAGATTCGTAGATGAACATACAGACCCAATATCACAAGTAACCAAAGGGGGTAGGTCTAAGCCCCGAGATGACTTAAAAAATAAGTGATAGTCGAGGGATAAGCAAGGATTCCCTTGTACCAATGATGGATATGATGCACTAATGCTTTATACGAGCTCAAGTCACACTTAATATGATGCATAAGTATGGCTGGAGGTCACTTGCCACTAATCCATGCTCAAATGGGTTAGATAAAAGTAGCTCAAGAGTAAGTAAAAAGGACACTTAGCTCAAGAGAGCATAAAAAAGGTTTAATATATTCTTCAGTGTATTTATTCTATAGTTATTACATTATGCAAGTATTTATAGTACTTTGTTAGGGTAAGTCCTAAGTTATAGAAATTATAAAAGAATGATCCTTATTTGCTAAACAAAGGAGAATATTTACAAGGAAAAATATGAAATCGTGCAAAAAGAACACTCTTTGTCAAAAAGGATAATACGAGTGTCAGAAAGGACAGTATAGGTATTAGAAGGGATAGCGTGTGTGCGTTTTACTCATCTACGATTCTGATAATATTATGAGCCAAGCAGAGGCAATCCTTTAATCAAGTTTGTTCAGCATTAGCAGTTTGGCGCCCTGACAGCTAGGGTTAGACAAGGGTTGGATCAAGGACAATTCACATTCAGGTTGGCCTCAACTAGTCGGCCTTTCACAATTGTCAGCTTAGCTTTGGCCCTCTAGAGATGGTTGTTTTCATGATTTGGTGCTTGGATTAGGGTATGGGAAGGGTCAGCTCTAAGTGGGCTAATAACTTTGGTAGCTCCTTAGATGGTATAGAGAGTAAAGTAGTTTAGTAGATTAGACCAGGGAAAACACTGCTCCTTGGAACTTAACTCTCCTTAGACAGCTCAACAAACCATGTGAGAAAGCCTTCGGGCTTGGGAATGAGTGATCGGTCCTTAATCTCTATCATTCCCTTCATGTTGTTTGAGATTTAGGATCAAATCTAGTTCAGCTTTAGGTTGCTTGTCCACGAGAGTATAAGGTTGGAGATTGGAAATGTTGAAGGAGTCTAAGACTCCATATCCTTCTAGTAATTCTATCATATAGGCATTTGGGTTGATCTTTTTAAGCACTTTGAAGGGTCCGTCGACTCTAGGAGACAACTTGTTTTTCCTCAAGTTTGGGAACCACTCCTTGCTGAGATATATCCAGACTAAATTACTTAGTTGAAATTCTCTCTGTCTTTGTCCTTAGCTTCACTTCTAGAGCTTGGTATTAGCTCAACTCAATTGCTCTATAACCCTCTAATACATATCTCTGATGGCCTCGACTCTTTTTACGGCTGACCGATCATCATCAATCCTTGATTAGGGTGATTGGTCCATCGGGAGCTCGAGGTAGAATCCATAGGAGACCTCGAATGGAGATATGCTAGTTGCATTGTGGGTGGTCCTGTTGTAGGCAAATTCGATGATTGGTAGACATAGATCCCAATCGGCCATGTTTCATTTGATAGCAACTTGTAGCAAAGTTCCCATTGTTTAGTTGACAACTTCAATCTATTCATCGATTTATAGATGGCAGGACGTGTTGTACAATAGCTTAGTTCCCGTTTACCTCTAAAGTATCCTCCAAAAGTGGCTCATGAACTTGGGGTCTCAATCCAAAACAATGGTTTTAGGCATGCTGTGAAGCTTGATCACCTCCTACGAGAAAAGAAAAAAGATAGTCAAAGCGTAATTAGTTTTGGAGTAGGGCATGAAATTAGCTATCTTGCTAAACTGACCCTTACTAAACTGACCCATAACCATTATGATAGAGTCCTTCTCTCAGGACGTCCCTGGCAATCCTAACATGAAGTCCATACTTAGCTCTAACCATGTTTTGGTTGGGATAGGCAAGGGTAAGTAGCGTCCTTACTTGGCTTAGCTCTTTTCCTTCCTACAGGTCGCATACCATTCTAGTACGGACTGTACGTCTTTCATCATTCTCGACCAAAAGAATCTCGTAGACAATACTTTAAGGGTTTGACGTTAATCAAAATGTCCTGTTAATCCTCTTCCATATACCTCAAGCACTAGTAATTCTCTTAGGGAACAGGTCGGGATACATAACCTCTTCTTCCTGAATAGGTATCCATCTTCCCTACGATAGTCATCCAATGTTCATCCTTCCTCACATCAGGTGTAGATAAGACCAAAGTGTGGGTCTTCAGCATATAATTCCTTTATGGTTGAAAAACCAAGTAGCTTTGTTTGTAGCTCGGTTAAGAGGATATGTCATCTCGATAGGGCATCGGCTACTAAGTTGTTCCTTCCATTCTTGTATTTTACGACATAAGAAAATCCCTCCATAAACTCGACCCATTTGGCTTGTCTTCGAGACAACTTTGGTTGGCTCTTTAGATATCTCAAGGATTCATGATCATTATCGATCATAAATTCCTTAGGCAGAAGATAGTGTTGCCATACCGTCAAGACTTGGATTAAGGCGTAGAACTCCTTGTCATAAACAGAGCAGTTGAGTGTAGCTCCTCAAAGTTTTTAACTAAAGTAAGCAATAGGTTAGCCTTCTTGCATCAGTATAGCACCTATGCATAGTCTGCATGCATCATACTTGACTTCAAACACCTTGTCAAAGCTCAATAGAGCTAAGACAGGGGCAGTAGTTAGCTTTTCTTTCACTTCCTCAAAACTCTTCCACTCCTTCTCTCCCCATCTGAATTCAACATTCTTCTTAGAGAGCTCAGTGAGTAGGACCATAATCCTATTGAAATTCTTTATGGACCTACGATAGAATGATGCCAGGCCATGAAAACTCCCTATATTGGTAGAATAGGTTGGCTTGAGCCATTCTATGACCCCTCTTATTTTCTCATCATCGACTTGGTTGTTACCTTTACTCATAACAAAACCTAAAACGATCATCTTGAATTGGAAAAAGTCATGCTTCTTTAGATTGTCATAGAGTTATTCAACTTGAAGTTTCGTGAGGACTCTTCGGAGATGCCCCTAGTGAGTCTTTAGGTCAGGGTTGTATACCGAAATGTTATCAAAGTAAACTACTACAAATCTTCCTAATAATTCTCAAAGCACATAATTCATCAAGCACATAAATGTGCTCGGTGCATTGGATAGCCTAAATCGCATCATAAGCCATTCATATAAACCATGTCGCGTCTGAATGTGGTCTTCCACTAATCACCTTTACGCATTAAGATCTAATGGTATCCAATTTTGAGGTCAATCTTGGAGAACACTTTTTGCTCCACTTAACTCATCCAGTATGTCATCGAGCCTAGGTATGGGATACTTGTACTTGATGGTGATTCGATTGATTGCTTAGTTATCAACACACTTTCTCTAAGAACCATCCTTCTTTAGCACTAATAAGGCTGGAATGGAATAGAGGCTAAGGGACTGGCATACATACCCCTTCTCCATTAGTTCGTCAACTTGTCTCTACAACATGGCGACCTGTTCAAGATTTAGCCTATAGGTAGGCTTGTTTAGTAGCGCAGCTCCTAGTTGTAGGTCAATTGTATGCTCGACACCTCAAATTGGAGGTAGACCCTTTGGTAGCTCCTCGAGAAACAAGTAGGCGAATTCCTCCAATAAGGTTTTTACCTTGAGTGGCAACTCCTCTTCGGATCTTAACTTCAAAATTCTTTGGACTAGTAGATAAGTTGGTCCTTTGAGCTCCATCTCTCTCTTCAGTTCGGCTCGGGTCAATATCAAAGCTTCCTTCTTCAAGGCTCGACTTAGTTGGGACTGCATGACCTTTACCTGTTTAGCGATCATAGGACTCAATTTCATTCTTTTTCTTTCATGCTCTATAGAGCATGTATTCCTCCTTCCATCATATATAACTGCTCGTTCAAACATCTATGGTCACCCTAGTAGAATATGGGATGCACTCATGAGCATCACATCATAAAGCACTTTATCTCGATACTTGCTAATGCAGATCAATACAGATACCTATTTGTTCACTTGGAGGGCTCCCTTGTCACTAAACTAGTGAAGCTTGTAAGGTTTCGGGTAGGGCATGGTTGGTAATTTTGGTTGCTGGACCATAAATGCAGAGGTTGCATTGGTGTAGCTCTCACTGTCATCAATCAGCATGTACAGTGGGTCATTTACCTTGCATCCAATATGGAAGAGATTCTCTCTTTGTTCTTCTTTGAGTACATAACTGACATTCATTGTCCTCCTCAACACTAGAGCAGTTGGCATAAAGTTGCCTTCCTTACTATAGATGACTTCCTCTTGGGACAACTTGGTCTGTTCGTCCTCCTTCAACTCCTTTGCTTCCTCATCAGTACTGTTGACCTCAACAATCGACGCTTTGCCTTTGATCACCATTGTTTGCCTATTTAAACACTAAGTGGCCATATATCCAAATCCTTGGCATTTGAAACACTTAACGTAAGCGTCTACACTCGATCCTCCTTACCTCAATTCTTGTAGTGTTTTAAAGGTATCTTTTAGATAATAGCTCAGTACAAATCTTCTCTACATAACCCTCTTCATTTCATCCTAACTCCTAATTTCTCGTTCTCTTTCCCTCTCTTTAGTAGCTTACAAGTTCTTCCATCATAAGGCGGCATAATAAGTGAACTTTAACACAATAAGTCTAATATTTGCATTATGGAGCACTTTATGGCATTCATACTGCTTTTTAATATAATCTACCCAATCTAGGTAGTCCTCGGCATCACCACTTCTAGAGAAACCTAGAACACACATCCTTAATCCCTTAACTTTAGGAGTTCGTACTTTTCTTTCCTCAAGTTTGTAGTACTCCTCTACTTTGTCATCTCCTTCAGCTTCTTCCTCAATCTCCTCAAGTGTTAGCCTTCATCTAGCATCCCTACCAACCTCTTCAACTTGGGGAGGTCGAGTTGGGGCATTAACTCGACCAAACTAATCATTGCCTTGTCTTTGCTACTCACATTCCTTAGTGGGGCTATTTCTAGTTTATCGCCTATCTTCTTGAATAATAGTCACCAAACTAGCTACTAAGTTAGTAAGCCTATCTAAGCGGTTACCCATTGATTGAAGTGAGAAGCTTCCTTCATATTATTGGCCATGTCGAGTACTACTTTCTTAGTTTCCCAAAGTTTCTTGAACACTTGAACTTAACATTGATGGTTAGTTCATAATGACAATTTCACAACAAATAAATAGTCAACCATATTCTGTTTTGGCGTATCGAAAATAGTGGAAAATAGAGTTCAAAATAGTTCTCAACTACTAAACTTCAGAGCTAACAATAGAACCTTTATCTCAAGGGAGTAGTAACAAACTACTTAAAGAATATAATAGCAGAATCCAGCTTCGAACATAGCTAGGCTCTGATACTAAGATGATATAGATTCGTGGATAAACATATGGACCTAATATCATGCATAACTAAAGGGGGTGGGTCCAAATCGTGAGGTAGCTTGAAAAATAAATGATAGTCGAGGGATGAGTAGGGATTCCTATACGCCTACAATATATATGATATACTAATACCTCACATGAGCTTGGGTTATACTTGATATGACACATAAGTATGTTTAAAGGTCACTCGCCACTAGTCCACACTCAAATGGGCTAGATAAGAGTAGATTGAGAGTAAGCAAAAAGGACACTTAGCTCAAGAGAGAGTAAAAAGGTTCAATCTATTCTTTTATGTATTTATTCTGAGGCTATTACATTATGTGAGTATTTATAGTACGTTGTTAGGGTAATTTTTAAGTTATAGAAATTATAAAAGAATGATCCTTATTTGCTAAACAAAGGAGAATAATTTATAGGGAAAAATATGAAATTGTACAAAAAGAACTTCCTCTGTTAGAAAGGATAGTATGGGTGTCAGAAAGGACAGCGTGCGCACATTTTACTCAGTTTGCAATTCTGACAATGTCATGAATTGAGTAGGGGTAGTCCTTTAATCAAGTTTTTTTAGCGTCGACAGTTTGGCACCCTGACGGTTAAGGCTAAGCAAGGGTTAGATGAGGACAATTCACATTCAGTTCAGCTTCGGCTAGTTAACCCTTCACAATTGTCAGCTCAGCTTTAGCACTTTAGAGATGGTTGCTTTCCTAATTTGGTGCTTAGACTAGGGTGTGGGGAGGAGTCAGCTCTAGGTAAGCTAATCACCTTGACAGCTCCCTAGATAGTGTGGAGAGCAAAGTAGTTCGGCAGATCGGACTGGGGAAAACATTCCTCCATGGCACTTAACTCTCCTTGGATAGCTTACTAACCCATGTAAGAAAGCCTTTAGGCTCGGGAACGAGTGATCAGTCCTTGATTCTTATTAATATTAGTAAGGGAAGCACCTTATGGGCTGGCTATGACAACTTAGCGAAGAGAAGCACCTTATGGGCTCACTAAAGGAAATTGAACTGACTCAAGATAGTACCTTCAAGGATTAGCTAAGCACCAAAAGATCGTATAAGAGGCAAGCGCCTTTTAGGCTGGCTCAAAAGATTGTTAGGGGAAAGAATCGTAAAATATTGGTCATATAGTCTAAATAGGAATGCATTATTCAAAAACTAATGCGCTAACATCGTATGGAAGTACTTACTTAGTCTTGCTAATAGTACCCAAAATGTCAAACCTTTTTTTTTATCCTTTGTTGTCAACCCAACTGATCTTGATACGGACCCTCTAAGACTTCATTGGCTCTTTTAGAGAAACCAAGGAAATTAACTCAATACAGAATGCTACCCACTATTTTTGTCTTTCCAGAACTTTTATGACTCGAAACCTTTATTCTTGACTAATAAATATTTGCTATGAGGTGATTGCTTATCTAGATTTCACATTTCCCTGAAAAATAGACAATAAAAACTCCCCGTTGAGGAAGGTTAATTGGTAAGAAAGTATTTTAAAGATTTTTGTCAGTTACCAATGTTCTATATCTCACTTTTCAACTTCTCTTGTGTTTTCAATATATGGGTTCGATTATATGGAGTAAGGGAGTTGAACCTTTTAATGGAGAGGGTGATGATTCTAATGTCAACAACTATAAAGGATACAAACTTTGCTTGTAGAGAATGAAAATTGGACCACAATAACATTCAAAATGACTAGCATTTTCATGCTTTGAGTAAAAATTTCCATTGACTTCATATGGATAGTACAACTTTACAGTGTTAGCATTTATAGGGTCTCTCAATTCTAGACCATCCATTTGAGACAAAATTAAAGCCTTACTTGGTAATACCTGCTTCACAACATAAAGGCCTCTACAATTGGGACCAAATTTTCCTCTTGAGTCCTATGCATTGGGGAAAGCCTTTCTTAATATCATATCACCCTCTTTGAAGTTTTAGGGTCGTACCTATTTGTTGAAGTCTTAAACCATTCTTTATTGATAACATTAATTATGAGACATAGTTGTCAATCTTCTCTCATCAATCAGATTCGGCTGCTCGATGAATTTCTTTACCCAATCGGCTTTGTCTAACTGGGTTTTTGATAGTGCTCTAAGAGATAGGATCTTACCTCTACTAGTAACCCTACTTTAGTGCCATAAACCAAAGAGTAGGATGTTGCCCCGATCGACGTTCTGGTGGAAGTTTGATAGGCCATAAGTATGAATGGCAACACCTCATGCCAGCCTTTATATATAATAGCCATTTTTTCTATCATTCTTTTAAGGTTTTTATTGGCTGCTTCAATGGCTTTATTCATTTAGGGTTAATAAGATGTAGAGTTTCTGCAAGTGATCTTGAACTGCTAGTACAACTTTGACATAAGTTTATCAGTGAGATTAGTGCCATTGTTGGTGATGATTGTTTTTGGAGCCTCGTGTCGAGCCAATATATCTCTCTTGATGAACTTGACTACTACCCCTTTATTAATGCTTAAGTATGATGAGGGCTTAACCCATTTGCTAAAATAATTGATGGCAACTAGTATAAAGCAATGCCCATTGGATGCTTTTAGAGTAATCGGGTTGATGATGTCTATACCCTACATTAAAAATGGCCATAGCCTTGAAAGTGTGTGTAATTCTTGAGGTAGGGCATTTATCTTATTTGCATAAACCTGACATAAGTGATAATGCTTGACGTGTTTGATGCAATCGCCTTCCATTATTGACCAGTAATACTCTTGCCTCATAATTTTCTTAACCAGCATGTAACCATTCATGCGAGGGCTACATACTCCCTTGTGTACTTCTTTCATCAAAATCTTGACCTCTTTGTCATTTATATACCTTAAAAGTGTATCATCAAAAGATCACTAATATAAAGTGGACTTACTTACAAAGAATTTGGCAGCCAATCTCTTAATCATCCTTTTGTTCTTTTTCTCAACTTCTTCAGGATACGTACCTTGTTATAGGAACATTTTAATATCATGGTACCATGACTTTTCACCATTTATACCTTCAATTGCTAGATAGAAGGTAGGCTTTTCATCAATTTCAATGGTGACGGGCTGAATCACAACTCTACTAGATATTTGGATCACAAATGCTAAAGTGACTAATGCATCAACAAGTTGATTCTGAGTCCTCGGTATGTGATTGAAAGTGATTTCTTTGAATTTCTCCCTCAATTCAATCAAGTGCCAATGATAAGATACTACTGTAGGATCCTTTGTCTTGTATTCTCCTTGAGCTTAGCTGATAATGAGTGAAGAGTCCCCATACAGTTCTAATTCTTGTATGTCTTTATCTAAGGCCATTTTAAGCCTCATGATGCATGCTTCATATTCAACAATATTATTGGTGTATGGGAAAACAAGCCTTATAGCTACAGGGTATTGTATACCTTTAAGGGATATTAGTAATGTCCTAATTCCACACTCGGATACACTAGCTACCATATCGAAGAACATTTTTCATTTCATCGGTTCAGCATCTCCTCCCTTATCAAAACTTCCTTCAATTGCTAAGATATCTTTATTAGGGAAATTGACTTGTACCCCTTGAAGGGTATTATTAAAGTGATTCTTTACTAATCGATCTGTTAGAGCTTGCCACTTGATTGAATTCCAATTCATGTACGTAATGTTGAATTTTGATAGTAACATTTACCACTTTAAGATTCTACTAATTTGGGTTGGTTTGTCTGCCAAGTAATTTAGGGGATTATGCTGAGTCAGCAATTCAACTTGGTAAGAGAGCATGTATTATCTAAGCCGATGCATTACCTAGACCAAAGCTTAGCAGGTTCTTTCAATTTATGAATACCTCTATTCCCCTTCAGTAAATTTCTTTCTTAAGTAATATGCAGCTTGTTCTTTTCCCTCCTCATCCTTTTGGCCATGCATACCCCATGGATTCTAGCAATATTGTCAAGTATAGAAATAAAGGATTCGCAGGTTTAAGAGCTATCAAAATTGGAGGGTTCATGAGGTACTCCTTGATCATTGTGAAGGCTTGCTTATGTTCTTCATCCCAATTTATCTTAGTGTTCTTTTTCAACAACTTAAACAAGGGATGATATTTATCTATGAGTTGAGATATGAACCAGGCTATGTAGTTCAAACGGCCCAACAAGCTTTTGATTTATTTAAGTGTGTGTAGAGGGAGCAAATCAACTATTACTTTGACTTTATCTAGGTTTACTTCAATGCCTCTTTAGCTGATTATGAAACCCAACAATTTTCTTAAAGTCACTCCAAAGGTACACTTCTCTAAGTTAAGCTTCAATTGGAATTTTCTTAGCTTGTCAAACAATCACCTTAGATTATCCACATGATTTTCTCTTTCCTTAGACTTTGCAATCATATCACTAACATATACTTCAACTTCTTTGTGTAATGTCATGAAAGATTGCAACGATGACTCTTTAATAAGTTACCTCAGCATTTTTTAGTCTAAAAGGCATTACTTTATAGCAAAACGTGCCTTAAGTTGTGATAAATTCGGACATTTGAATCTGATTATATCAGGAGAACCTATCCATGCATGAGAAAAGATAGCTTCCGACTGTATTATCGACCAAGACATCAATATGGGGAAAAGGGAAATTATCTTTAGGGGTTGCTTGGTTGAGGTCTCGAAAATCATGCACACTTTGACTTTTTTATTCTTCTACATTATTGGTACAATGTTAGCTACCTACTTAAGATAATCGGATACCTTGATGAAACCGATCTCTAGTAATTTTCTAACTTCTTCCTTAATTTTCATTAAGATATCTAGTTGGAATCTCCTTAGCTTCTACTTCTTAGGTTTGACATCTTCTCTTGTGGGTAAGTGGTGAACCACAATTGATGGATCCAACCCGGGCTTGTCTTTATAAGACCATGCAAATATATCTTAGTATTCAGATAGTAGCATGGTCATTTCTGCCTTTTGTTCTTCTTTCAAATTCTCTCCAATTTTCAATATTTTGGGGTTATCATCAGTCGTAAAGTTAATTGTCTCAATTAGCTCATCAATGGAAATTATACTCATTTTATGTCTTTACTAGCTTTCTTGCACATTACTGTGGTCATTGACATTACTCCCGATAACTAACCCAATAGGGTCGAAAGTGATATCAATATTTTCATCACCTATTTGTGTGAGGTATCCATAGCCTTTATTTGAAGCATTTGGTCTGAGCAAAAAGTACATAAAGGAAAGAGTGTGAATAAGGAGAAGTGAAGAGAAAGAAGACCGATTCTTATCTAAAAGAAATTCTTTTGAATACAATATTATAGAATGAAGGTAATTATTATAAAACTCTGTAAAATACTAAACCATGATTCATCCTTTACCTTAGAGAAGACTTATTGCTATTCATAGGGATGGGGAACCGATTATTTAGGTGTTGGGACATGTAAGGTAGGCTTGTTTTTTTATTCCTGCTGGAGGTGTCCTCT
Organism: Lumnitzera littorea; assembly: GCA_024138015.1. Lineage (NCBI taxonomy): Eukaryota > Viridiplantae > Streptophyta > Magnoliopsida > Myrtales > Combretaceae > Lumnitzera > Lumnitzera littorea. Next base: position 67,954,596 of record JAMXBB010000005.1, on the reverse strand, counting down.
TAGGCAGGCTTTGAAGTCTTGACATTAGCCCTGATGAATGTCTTTGACAATGATAAGAAGGTCATTTGCGTAAGATATAACTTGTCACCTCTTCTGAACCTCGCTTGCATTTTTCGCAACTTTTCCATTGGAGTTGGGATGTAACCGAGCCTATAGGTACCAACTTGGCCTTCCTTGAATTTCAAACCTTCATCTTTCTTTTGATTAGTAATCATACATATCTCTTCAAACATTTGGAGCCTAAAGTCCTCTTACTCCTCAATGCTAATATAGGGTATGGTTGTTTCCTTATATATTTCATAATCTTGGTTACTCGGAAATGTTATGACTTAGCTATTTGAGATGAACTTAAACTTTTGATGTAGGCTTGAAGGTATGACCCCTGCTGAATATATTTATGGTCTTCCTAATAACAGGTTGAAGTTCTTTGGGATGTTTAGGACCTAGAATCAGATATTGAAAGTCTATAGGCTAATATCAACCGGTAAGTGGATCTCCCTTATAATTTCTCTTCTGGATCCATCAAAAGCCCTAACTATTGTTGAACATGGCTTAATTGTAGTCGTATCGATGCCCAATAGATCTAGGGTGGCAAGAGGGAAGACATTTAAGGATGATCCGTTGTCGATGAAGACTCTTGCTATGATAATGTTGTTTACTCTTACTATTATGAAGAGAGGCTTGGTGTGTTGATTACCTTCTTTGTCTAGTTCTTCAGTAGAGAAAGAAATCCGATCCATGGTGAAGATGGAGTTGGTGATAGATCCCATTCTTTTAGCTAGTATCTCGTGAGGGACTTTGACTTCCCTTAAAGTTTTGAATAAAGCTTCTCGACGCGATTCCAACACCATAAAAAAGCTTATGAGGGATATTTGTGCTAGAGTCTTAGTGAGATGATCCATTATTTTATACTCACTAGACTTAATTATTTTGGTGAAGGTGGACAATCTATCCTCATATTCAACTAGTTCATTGTTTAGCCTTTCCAGTATAGTTTTCTATTTCAAGTCTTCCTTTGGGTCATAAATTCTACTAGAGCGAGTAATCCCTCCTACAAGTGAGTTTGATTGCCCATGATTTACTACCTGGTAATTAAGAGGGGTGGTTTTATAATTTTCAAGAGATAAAAGCACATAGAAGGTATACCTTTTGGTCTATAGAATTTGATTCTCCTCTTGTTTGTAGAATCTATAGACATTAGTTTTTCAGTTATAATTGATAATGTTGATGGTAAGATATGAGTCGTCAAATATCATATTGATGATGGGCCTATGGTTAGGTGAGGGGTTGTTGTTGATGTTTGGAATTAGAGCCTCCACGAAGTCTAGTTGGACTGTACCTTCGTTGATTAAATCCTGAATTTTATTTCTTAATCTCTAGTATGAGCCTATTGAATGGCCCACTTGCTGTAAATGATATTGATACCTTGCATTAGGATTAAAAAACTCTTGGCTTGTACCTTTCATTAGGAGCCTCAGAATGGAGAAGATTATCCTTTCTTAGTTTTTTAAGTATCCGATCAAGAGGAATGGGTATTTAGGTAAATTGCCTTAGGGCCTTGTTGACTTATGATTGGCTTTTAAACTGCTATTGAGCTGAAAGAGACTTGAGCATTGGGCCTAATATTTGAATTAACCATGTTAACAGTAGCATTTTTGGGCTTACTGGTAGTAGGTTTAGTAGAGGGTAGTCTTCTATCTGACGGTTCTTGTAATTTGTCGAAGGAGACAACACTTTCAATTTGACATCCTACTGTTACCACCTTTGCAAAACTAGAAGAGGTTTGCCTGATCAGGTGAGAGAAGTAGGGTCTCTTAAGAGTGTTGATAAAAGTTGAAGTTAGCTCTTTCTCGACCATGGAGGTGGACACTCTTATAGCTAAGGACCTCCACCTTTGGGCATATTCTTTAAAAGATTTATCGTACCTCTTCCTTAGGGCGACCAAGTCCATTGTGGTTGGTGCCACCTCAATTTTGAACTTATATTGCTCATAAAATGCCATAGCTAGCTTTTCCAATGTATTCACTTGATTCAGATCCAATTGGGTATACTAGGTCAAAGCAGGGCTAGTTAGGCTATCCTAAAAAGTTTGGACCATGAGTTGGTCATATTATACATATTTGCCCATCTTTTGTACATACAGCCTGGTGTGTAGCTTAAGGCACATAGTTCCATTGCACTTCTTAAAGTCAAGTACTTTAAATTTCTTTAAGAAGCTTCCATAGTCATAAGTAGAGAAGTTTGTTATACTAGCTTGCTTGAATTTGTCATATCCTTTAAGCATTTTCATCTTCTTAATGATATGTTAGGTCAATCGCTAGCTCTTTCAGTGTGTCTTGATTAGCTTCAAGCTTTAGGTTGATTAGAAATGAGTAATGTTTGGCTCAAAAGTCGGGTCTACCTTCGGATAGACCCTTCATGTCTCAAAGGATTCAAAGGCCCAGTTAACTTTAGGATAGGCTTCCCTTGCTTTAAGGGGTGGGGCTTTAGCATTCTTTCCATATCGAGCTTTGGAGTTTTCCTCATTTGATGGAGCTGTAGACCTGAGTAAGGCAATGCTGTTAGCAAGTAAGCTTATTTAATTTGCAATCTTCCCTATTATTCGTTCCAAAGAGTAGAACCTCAACTCGATAGGATCAATAATTTCAAGGTTGATGTTGCTGTTGTTGGTGTTGTTGTTTCCTTGGCTGGTCATTCTAGTTTGAGAGCAGGTTTGGATAAGACTTCTCTAGAAGGTTTGATGTTGGAGAGCTATGTTGGCAACTTGGTTTAAGATCACTTCTCAACAAGTTAGCATATGTCTTTCAATTTTTGAAGATATGGAACTGAATAAAATGCAAGCATGTCACATGAATGAAAAGGAGGTTAGAGATTAAGTAACAAAACGGTAAGTTTATTTATTGTTCTTCGACTCTTGGAGTTCTATTACATTTAGAAAAAAAAAAAAGAAAAATACAAATTCATTAAGACTAATCTTCTTTTCTTTTGTAGGCTGAATGACATTTTCTTCTTCTGGTTGATGGGTTCGACGGCTACTATTTTTTCCTTCTTTTGACCATTGCTTCCTTAAATTCTTAGATTCTCTTTCGAGCCACCTTCAATTGTTGCTTTAAGGCACGCAATCTTTGCCTAGACTCCTAAAAGAGGTTTTCCTACATGTCTTGTTTACTTGGTCTATATGAGTCACCATTTTAGAGTTAGGATTCATGGGAGAAGGTTGAAGGACCTTTAGTGCTCGATACTGTAGCATGCCTGCCCTATGAACTTGATTGTATAAGTACTCCTTGGTGACTCAGTGTTTGTCTAATTCTCCTATAAACTCACTTAAATCGATGTTAGGGCTTACGGTCCCGGTGTCCTACGAAACCTTAATCTTATGAAGCTTGGATACCTTTTCTATGGAGTGAGGCCCTTCGAGATTAAGAGTGAATGGCTCCAATGAAGGCCTGTGAACCATGTCCTAGATGGCTCCAAACTACCTTACCATGTTGTTTGGATAGTAGCTTATACACTAACTCATTCTAATTAATGGTATGGCATGATAATTTTTACAAACCAATATGACCTTAGTGTAATTACTCCATCTAGCGGTCCACAGTATGTCTTTGACCCAAAAATCTTGTAAAACCTCTATCTAGAGAAGGGTAGGGATATCTTCTAGTAATTTGATCTTATCAACAAAATAGTCAATAAGATCAATCTTATTGGCGAATATACCCCTCATCAAGTCTAACCCAAAGCATTTGATGTGGTTGACGACTCATACCATTAATAGTGCTATGCTTGACTAAAGATCTCCACATCCTCTTTTCTTAAGGAAATTAAGGTTCCTTGCTTGTTTAGCTAGTAGGGTAAGAATATAAGACTTCCCTTCCCAAAACTAAGCTACTAATTTTGCTACCCTAAAGTGTATAAGAAAAGATTCGCTTAGAAATAGGATGGTGGTAAATATTGCTAATATATAGGCCTTCATTTGATTCTCCCTCCAACTACCAAGAAATAAAGCTCATTTGTTGGAGTTGGGTTTAGTTTGGAACTAATGGATTAGATCCCATATCTTGATAGCATACTCATTGCAATCATTTAGGGCTTCATTTATCTCATACTTATGGATACCTAAGAATTTAAGAAAAACATAGGCTGGGATAAAGTTGAGCTTTGGAATGTATATTTCATTCAAGCGAGGGGCTTGAAGTAGTTAGTGTATGCTTCTAGAGTTGGGTTGATTAGGTGTGGCCTAAAATAGAATGTGACTTCTTTGGGCTCTTAGAAATGAACCAAGGCCCTTACTAGCGAAATGTTAACATTTACCTTAGATAGTGAGAATATGGGCCTAATCTTATTGGTAATAAACTCTTATTCTCTTAGGTTAAAGGCTTAAAACCATTGATTGAGTATGGGCTTCAAGTTTGTAAGCTTATGGACATGAATCTCTTTGGCGAAGGCCTTAGCATTGGATAAGTTAGCCATTTCTAAAAGATTACAAGGAAAACATAAATTATAAAGGGAAGAACATTTACATCAAAATAAACTACAAAAGATTTCCTATGTATATGAATTCTAGGAAAAATACAGGGAAAGAAAATCTAGGTTTGTTGTTTTTTTCTTTCTTCTTCTCTTTTATAATAATGCTGCCTTGTTAGCTATTCGCTAACCTCAAAAAATGTATGCAAGAAGAGTAGGTTCTATAAGTTCTTAAACTCTATGACCTCACACATTTTTAAAAAAATAATTCCTTGGTCATATTGAAGTTTAAGTAGGGTAGCCTAATCGACCTCGAGTGATGGTTACCCTACTATACCCGGGACTTATACAATGATTTCTCGTCTTAAGGTCTTGAGATGGCATGAGTTCAACCTTGTCTATTATGTATTTATGATACATAAAATAAATTCCTCCACCCCTAGTCCAAAATATTAAATAATTAAAACTAAACCTACAAAAAACGTTAGTATAGTTATGGTACAAATAATAACAAATGAATAAGTAAATAAATTGCACTTTCGTAAGGTGATTTTTAAAGATTAATTTTCAATTTTGGAAAGTTGAATGGCTAACCCTCTTGATGTCTTTAGTAGAGTTGCCAAGCTATCGAGCCTCTGGTTTTTCTCCAGTTTTTATAAATTAGTCTTTTTTAAACAGATCAATATTAAATTTTACTCATTTAATGTTGACCTTTAACTAAGGTTTAAAGAAAACTAGCTCTTTTGAAAGTATTACCCGACTGGTTGATTATAATTTAACTATTGGTTTTTTCGATAAAACCAATTTTGTAAATGGTTTTAAGAACTAGAAAAATGAGTCTAGGTGTTAGAATTTTTAAACCTTTATGAGTACCATCGACTTTCCAATTTTAGCCTTAATCATAAAAATCACCTTTCAAATGGACTACTCTATAAAGCAAAACTCAATTATTAGTTAACAAATAATTTAAGTAATTTAAACTAAAAATGGAAAAGTAAGTTTTTTCATTTTTTATTACTACTCTATAGGTACCTACGTACTCACTATTCGAGATCAAACGTACATAGTTCTTTTTGTAAAATTTTACTTTATTGGATTCGTTTTAATTTTGAAAACACTCCGAGTTTACATTTTTAGGTAGATTTGATTTTATTAAGAAAGATCTAAAAGTTTCAAAATTCGAGTTTTATTTTTTTGGAAAGTTCACGAAAAAGGTCATAATTTAAAAAAGGATTATTTATTTTTATTTTAGAAAATCGATTTTCTAAGTGGTAAAATGGTTTTTATTCACTAACCTATTTTTATCTTATTTTTATTGTTATTATTTATCATTATTTATTCCTATTTAAATCTTTTTTGAAAACAAAAATTAAAAAAAAAAGAAGGAAAAAAAAAACAACAAACTCGAGCTTTTCTCTTTTTCTCCTTCTTTTTTTTGAAATTTATTATTACATTTAAAAATACATGAGTGATAAATTAAATAAATAAATAAATATAATAAAAGAGTAGTAGACTGGGTTAGCCTTAGACTGGCTTTGGGTCGGTTCAAGTCGGCTGGGAACGTTGGGTTGAAGTGTTGATTTTAGGGTTTTTGGATATGAGGAATCTAATAGTAGTGGTGGTTTTCATTGAAAATTGTTGTAGAAGGTGATATTCTTAGAGAGAGAAAACTTCATTGAGAGAAAAAGTGTAGTATATGTGCTCCTTAGAGGGATTCTAGTGATTATGTGCCTTGGAAATGAATAACAAACCCCTTTTTATACTATAAGTACAATGATTAAGCTAGGAAGGTTGGGAAAATTAAATTAAATCATTGAAATTCATTAATGGGTTTTGACTTGAAAAATGAATTTATTTTTTCTAATTTTGAGCTCATTTTAATTGCATAAATGATTAAATTTGGATGGGTTTGGGGATGAATTCTAAAATAGGCTATACGTATTAGATGATTTCACCATTAATTTGGTGAAATCATGTAATAAAATCATTCAAAAATGGTCCTAAAATGGCTTAACTAGGAAAGGAAGAAAACTAGAATTAGGGAAGGAAAATTGAGGAGGAAGAAGGAAGATTGGGGGCACAAGTCACATGTGGGGTACATGTTACGTGCCCCTACAAGCACAATTCAAAATGAATGGGGTGTGCACAGTGCGCCCCATGTTGTGTTTTACTCAATTAGGGCTTTGTGCCCTATTTTGTAGACTAGGTTCTCGTCCGCACTAAAGTAAATAAATTTATATAATTTTGGTTTTATAAGAAATAATTTCTAAAATTAACTTAGTGGCATAAAAGTCCTATTTTAATTGCACACTATGATTATTATTACTATTATTATTATTATATATACTTTTCCTTTCAAAAAGAAAAAAGGCACTTTGTGCCTAGCAAGATTGGAACCTATGATCTTTAGTTCCAATGTGATGCTAAACTCAAGTGCTTATTTATTAGGCTATTGACTTATGCTTTGTTCATATGTGCAATTAAGATAAGGTTTGCTTGGGCTAGATTTGAATATAAGCCTAGGCTTAATGGCCCTTTCCTTATTTTATTTAAATTGAAGATTCTATTTTGTTAAATCATCTAAAAAATTTAGTATTTTCTAAACTTCCTAAATCCTCTATTTTTTTCTACATTGACTTTTTAGTATTTTTGTAATTTTCTATTTTTTATATTTTTCTAAATTTCTTATTTTTTTAGGTTTTCTTAATTTCCTTTTTTTTTTTTCATTTTTCCTAAATTAGGACCCTTAAAGAAATAAAATAAAGAGGGAAAAATGACGTGTCTACACTTATCAAACTAAATTATGACTAAAGATAAATTAAACTTAGAATCAAACCTAAGCTGTTAGACTAAACATCTCATGGAGTCTTAAACATGTAAGTTACAACTAAATTCATTTTTATAGAGTATGAGGTAAAGTTGAATAGGTTGATTTGATTTACAACTAATGGGACTTGAACTGTAGCAACATGGGAAGGACTTCAACTTAAGAATGGAACATTAAGACTTAGCAAATTGTTTTCAAATCTAAGGTTCTAACATTGAGACCAATTGCTTAGAAAGGCAAGTGTTATCCAGGATTGTCGGTTTAGGTACGAGGTTACATGCTTGACTTAAATGCTTAAATGTGTTGAGTATGTTTGGCTAGGCCAAAGGGACCAGGAATGCTGATGAACTTAGGGTGGCACTTGGGGATTGGCATATGGCATTAGCTAAGTGGGGTTACATGCCATGTTGATCTAGCCAAAATTTGGTTGTATGACTCTAAGGTATTAAGGAGTACCCAACACCAAATATATATATTGTATATAATATTTGTGTGACTTGAGGTCATGAGATGCCCCAAGCTTTGGGATACCAAAGTTCTAATGTGTACATAACTTAAATCAAGATAATATCCAGTTGTTGATAATATGGTTTGCATTTGTTTATGATATGTTAAATATCTATATTGTATATCATACTTGTATGACTAAGGGTCATGAGATACTACAAGCTTTGGGATGCCAAAGTTGCAATGCTTATAGGACTTAAATCACAATAATAATCGGTTGTTGATGACATGATTTGCATTCATTTTTGATATGTTAAATGCTTATGCATAGATATGTGTTTGCATAACTCTCGTACTAAGCGTATTTGCTTACCCTTCGGGGACCTTTGTTTTTAGGTATAGGTAATGCAAGAGATCAAAATCTCGATGATGACCTAGGGTACGGTCTCATATGTGACTTAGATGGTAATGAGGACTACGCCTACTATGAGGAGCAATAGGGTTTTGTTAGAGATATGCGATGATAGGGACTATTGATGTATTAGAGATATAAACTCTAGTTGTGATAGTTCATTGTAACTTGTTATCATAGTTTGGTACTCTAATATAAGCATTTAAACTTTAGTTGGACTTGATATCTATGTGTGGATTGATGGAGTGCATTATACTTTATTAGCTGCTATTATATGATGGTATATGAAGTATCAATGAGACTCTCAAAGCCGCCAATTTAGATGACTTGAAGATATTTAATGTTAGCATGTTATTTAGTGAAAAAAGGGTATTTTAGTAGGTTTTAAGCCTTCACATGTTAGTACTCTAGTATGACATATGGTAGGTTATAGCATCTCAGTTTTTCAAGGCATTACAACATAAAGGCTACTAGAGCTATAATGGATCAACCCTTAGAAAGTTAGGTTGACGATCTTTAGGATGGCAAGCTATCTAGAGCGTTGGTAGAAAGCGGATTGAGTAGTAAACGTTGTAGTATGCGACTATAGAGATCTCTTGCAAAGTTAACTCTTGTTAAGTAAATTCTTTAGTTTGAATTTGTTTCTTTTATAAGTTAATGATTATTAACTTGGTTATTGTTTTTTTGTTCAGTATGGCAAGAAGATTAGTTAGATATTCCTCATAAGACTCTAAGATTGTGAACCTTGAGGAGGACACTACATAGAGTTGGCCTCAACATACACTTATTGTTGCTTAACTGTTGAAGGTTGTTAATGGTTTGATTAGGTTGGTAATGTGATAGCACCATTAGATTCAAGTTGATGTTTAAACCTTAAAAAATCTTGCTAATGCTTCGAAACATGAGAGGTAGGTATAGGTTAAGAGAAAGAGGGTCAGGGTAGGGCAAGCAAGGTAGTATGATTACTGTAGATAGGTTTGTGAGGCTAGCTAGAATGTTTAACCCAAAGCTTAAAGATTATTTGAGTGTAGAGGTGTAGGTTAAGAATTTGATGAAAACGTTTACAACATTTGAGGCTCTTGAGGAGAAGATAGTTGATTTTACATTGTATTTGTTGAGGGGAGACACTTTAGTTTGGTAGGAAGGAGAACAAAGGTTAATTAGGGAATTGGTCACATGGGAAATGTTCAAGCATGCCTTCTACAAATATTTCCCTAATAGTGTTCAGGAACAAATAATGGTTGCTTATTTCTATTGTTAATAAGGAAACCTAAGTATGGAAGAGTATGAGGTAAAGTTGAATAGGTTGATTTGATTCTTACTAAGGGGCCTGGAGCTAATGACATAGTAGAAGCTTAGAGATTTGTTTTGGTTAGAGGCGAATCTATAGAATGAAGTGGGATTGATTGGCTAGCAGTATCCTTGTTAAGTTATAACATAGTGGGTTAATGAAGTCTAGGTTGTTAATCCTTCAAGGACTGTATACATTACTCATACTTGCTCTACTATTCTACCTTTGAAGAAATAGTAAAATTCAATTGCGAAATGAAACAACTAAACCCTAACAAATGTTATAACAAGTGGGCCTTTCTTGGCAAAATTGTTGAAGTGGTTTTTATTTTTGCCTCTACTAAATGGTAGGTCTTTTCTACGGTTACACGTAAAGGTAAAAGTTAGATATGCCAATAAGGGAATGGAGAATATTTTCAAAATTTTCAATGTACTAAGCTATGGGAGGTAAAATTTTGTATCTAAAAATCTATTGGAGCCAAATCAACATACTTAGTCCTCCCCTCCCTCTCTTTAGAGTTTTACACTATAATACCTAGAACAAATCTCTAAACTCTATGTTTGTCCACTTTATCTCTCTTCTCACAACGATCATCATTACTAATCCCATATTGATAATTTCTCTTGAACTCACAACATTAATTTCACCCACATAAATTGTATATCTCTAAAATGAAAACCAATTAAAATTTAAAACTTAAAATTTAAAACGAACATAAAAAACCCTATTATACGATTTGAAAACCCTAATCATGCATGAAAACCCCAATCCCTATATGCGTGTACTTTTAAAAATGTAAACTTAAACTTAATAGAAACCATAAATATCAAATTGTAAAAATTGGTAAAACTCTATAAAATTATCCTAATGCTTGAAAAGCTATAAATCAATAAAATTATCATTAATTTTGTGAAATCATATGAAATTGAAAATGAATGAATCAAGGATGATTTCAAGTAATAATAAACAACAAAACTAAGCTAATTAAAAGAACAAATTAGTAAATTTACAAAATTAATTTTACTTTTGCACATAAGTAGCCCCATAATATGTATATATATATATATATATATATATATATAAATATATTACTAAGCAATTTCCTTCTCTTTTCTTAATCTATCATATGATATATATATATATATATATGTTGTATAATAAAGTGATAATCTTAAATAATTAAGCCAATTGAACCTTAAGCTCCTAAGTGTAAATCAATTACTTTCAAATTGATAAAAAACCCTAAAACATACTTAAATTCACTTAAACCCTAAAACCTGAGATAATTAAGGACTTATGACCCTAAATAAATAATTAAAAATAAAATTTGAACAAATTTTATTCAACTCTAAAAAATTCTAAAATTTATTAAGAAGCAAATCACAACCTATAAATTAATATGAGAACTAAACCTTAAAAGAATTATATATAAGACAATTACCTTATCTTCACTTATAAGCCATGTTTGTAAACTCTACCTTTTAATAGGCTTATGAATTAACCAAGAGTACTTTTTGAATATTCCTAAGGACCAACTAAACTAAGAATTTGAATTTACATCTAAAAAATGAATTTAGTTTTCTAATTTGAAAGTTTATTGTCAATAAAACTCGAATGCAAGAACAGTAGATCTTAAGTCACCTAAAACCTAAAACCCTAAAACAATTAAAAACTTGTAACCCTAGGTGACTAATTGGGAATTCAATTTGAATAATTTTATTCAACTCTAGAAGATTTCATAATTTTATAAGAATTAAATTGTAACTTACAAATTATTTAAGAAACAAACTCTAAAATAATTTTGTATAAGACGATTCCTTTATCCTTAATTCATAAAACTTATGCACATGAATAAGTAAACCAAACAATCACATTAGATAACTTATCAATTGAGAGTTAGAATCATTTATCAATTGATAACTTATTAAAAGCTAGTGATAAGACACTTTCCTTATATCACCATGACTTATACTATATATGGACAAGTTATCACATTATTTTATGTGTTCAACTTTTAATTAAGTGACAACTTTTAATTAATGCCCAAAGAGGACACCCTATGGCCGGTTGGGAAGAGAGCCTAAAGGAGGCCATGCCTGGTCAACTTTTAATCACTGAATTGTCTTACACATCTACTATTCACTCCTTAATGCTTACATCATCTAGTCTTGTTAAAAGTTGGCATTTGTGCATGCTAAAAGACAACCCAATTGAAGCTTCCTGAACACACTTCCCTCCCATTGAAAACTGGCCACTCACTGCCTCATTTTATTTTCATTTTCACTTTCTTTTTTCTCATTTTAAACATAAACCAAAAGAAAAAATCCGATTCCACAAAATCCTAACATTGTCACTACTATTTTTCTCCCATACTAACGGCACCAAGCTTTATTTTGTGCCTTCTATTTGCCAACTTCAAAAACCACTTTTAGAAAATTAAAAATATCTCTAAAAACCTACGTTAAAGATCAAGAAACTAGCTTCCAAAAGAAGCTATAAGAAGAGGTAGGAAGACAATGAGCTAAGATGATACTTAGTTGTGCAACCACCTTGTTTACACTTTTGAGGGCAAGTAAGTTATTTCCTTATTTAAGTGATCTACTATGCCATGTTAGGAGACCATAATTTTTATGAAGATATTGGCATGAACTTAAGATGATAACTTAGCTAGCCACTTTAAGAAATAAGCTTATAAATTTTTCATAAGAAAGTTAGAATATGAGCATTATAAGTTGGTGTTATGTAAGGAGACATGTTTAACACTTAGAATGGAAGATATTAAGTGAAGGAAGTCATGAAATATACACATGAACAAAGAAAAAACATGTTGGATGTGAAGTATAAGAAAGCTATTCAAGAGTTATCTTCACTTCTATTAAGTTGAACATGCTTAAAACTAACCTTAACTAAAGGAAAATCCATTACATGAAGCTTTTATGAGGAAACTAACTTTGTGAGATGTGAACTATGGCATAGAAGTTATGATAAGTATGAGAACTATTATTTTCATGTAGTGCATAAGTTAAATAGTTGCCTCATAGAAGAGAAGTTAAGTCGGAGTTAGAATATGAGTAGTATAGGTTTATGATTTAACCCCTAAACTTAAGGAAGTAATAAAACAAGTTGAAAAAACCAAGTGTGTGACCCTTAGACTCTCATGGCTAGATCTAGAACATAAGTAAAAGCCACTTAAAAATATCATAAAATAAACTGAACAAAGTGAAAAGATCAACCAAAGCAAGTATAGCAAGTATACAAAGCCTAAAACTCTCAAAATGGGCCTAGAACTCTAAGTTGGGCCTTTATTAAAGTTCTGACCAATACTTTAAAATATTAAGAGAGGTTGTTTTGAAGCGCACAAGAAGTCCACCTAAGACTCCATAAGCCCAACAAAGTCACTAACTTTAGTTTGAACAAAAAACAAGCCTATTTGACAACTTAAGCCCACGTAAAAGCCCAAGGAGTTATTGTTAACACCAAGAGTGTAAACCAAAGTTGGGAATCTGACCTGAAGGAGTATTTTAAGTTTAGAATAAGGTCATAAGCCCAAGCCCAAAGAATTTCCTAAGATAACCAAAAAGCCTAATAATCAAACAAAGCCCAAAAGGACACCAAAACATAGGGATTGCTACTGTTCTAACCTATGGATAGTTTTTTGTGCCTCAACTTGAAAATATAACATCACCACATTAAAGTACACTCGAAAACAATGAAGATTGACTATAAGATCATAAAAATCAAATTTAAAATGAGAAAGTTATATATGATTGAACTTTTAAGCAAAAAAATCAAGAAAAATATGAAATCTAGTCAAAAGTATAACTTAAAGGGTTTTAGCTTAGTTTTCTAAGGTTTATTTCAAATCCTTATAGTATCATACTTGCGATGTCTAGGGGACTTGGCTTTTGGAGATGACCTACCCTTAGATTACTTCGATTGATCCACATGGCTAAGTGAGTAAATTCCTCGATGACTCCATACTTGATTTTTCTTGTAGAGTAGTTGCACTTAAACTTATATAAGGAACTTAGATGGTTATGGGATATGGGAAATGCATGTGTGTAAATTTATGATTGAATGCTATCACTAGGTAATCACTGAATAATGAGAATTGTTTGTGATAACATATATGTGCATTCATATGGAATGAAATTATTTGATCACCATGAAAATTGGATTAATCACTTATATGATTAAGATATTTAATAAATCATATATTCCCCATAATTGCATTCAGACGACACCAACTACCACTTCACGTAGAAGATGGGAAGGGATGCATAAGAGGACAGCCTCTTGCAGGATTGGGTATTAGCTATACCATCATTTTTATTGAGTCTCTATCTTAAGCTAACGGGTTTACTAGGTGCCGAGAGATATCAACTATTGGCGAAGGACCATATCTTGTGACTTCTACTTAGGGCATGTGTTCGTGGATTGCGGAGGCTACTACACCGCTAGACTTTGGATTTTGAAAATATAATTTGTTGCTTAAAATGAAAGTATATTATATATGTTCTCTCTCTCTCTCTCTCTCTCTATATATATATATATATATATGTTTTTGTTTTGATTTAATCACAATAATACAATTGATATAAAACCCAAGTGCTAGGACTTAGATTTTGGTTTGTGTCGGTTAATTATCTCTAACCCTGACTATAGGGGGTATAATTTTGAGTTGCATGCAGTTTTTAGGCCACTGCATGTATTGATTGATCATACATTCTTATGTTTATGCATTAAATAAACTTTTGTTATGCAGTATTGATGAGGAGATTTATCTCACTAAGCATATGTTTACACCCCAATAGTTCTTTTCCTTATAGGTTGATCGATAGTTAGGACATAGATAGGAATTGAGTGTAGAGTGCTATCATTGAATCAATGTGATGAAATTCTTGTGTAGTTAATTTGGAATGCTCTAGGAAACAATTAATATATCAATTAAATTTAGTATCTTTAGTAAGTTTAGAATTTTCTGGAATTATCTATCTTATTTCACTATTTTGGTAGAGGATATCAATTCTCTACGGTTTTGAGGAACTATGGAATAATGGATATTCATAGTTATTTACATTATACAATGAGTTAATGAACTAAAATTGAAGACCCTAGTGACTAACTATTTAGAGTTTTGTAATCTTTGACTTAGAAGGCGATTTTCTTATCATGAGTACACACATGATATGAAAATTCTAAGCAATACTACTAAGCTCCCCCCTAGGGTCCTTACATAAACCTTTTCCTTCTCAAATCATTTAGGTTCTGCATTTCTATTTTTGGGGTTTTCAATTTCAACTATTAGGGTTTCTTCTCATTGTCAACTAAATGGGCAAAAACCAATTTTTAATACAAAAAGAAAATGTGAATAAAATGAAAGCCAAATGTCATTGGAAGCTTCAATGGTATTATGGAATATGTTAGAAGCATTGCCTTATGGAGAGTTACGTCAAATGCCATTTCATGAGTGAATCCCTCCTGCATCAGTGCATATGGACCCCTTCACAAGAAGGAATGATGCTTCATTAAAAAGCCTTACCTCTTAAGTTTGAAGGTAAGAAATGAAAAATTTGAATCTCTCTCTTAAAATATCTAATTTTTACTTTAACTCATTCAAGACATTAGTTTTTCCCTTTAGACATTGCACCTTATCTCTCTTTCAGGCATTTTTTGATGGCAATCTCTCTTTGTAATTATCATGCATAAAAGCATGTTGATCAGCTGTAAGAAATTATGAGATGCTATGATTTGGAGGTTGAAATTGTAGAAAGTAATAGAAATAGTTATGGATCTTTCTTTCCATTTATTATTTTAAATTTGAAATTAAAGTTCTGAACTTAATGAAGTTCAGAACTTTTATTATTTTACTAAAGATTAAATTATTAATTATTTTATTGAAGTTTAAATTATTTTGAATTTCATGTTAAAGTTCTAAACTTAATGTTTATGTTACTGCTTTAGAACAAAATGGCGATCTAGTTTGTTTTTCTAAGATCTAAGTTGTTACACTATTAAAGTTGTAATCTTTTCATGTAATCAAGATCATTGATTTTTATTTGTCTTAATGTTGTTTGACTTGAAGATGAATATAATTAGCCTCTTATATGCTTATTCTATTTCTATATATGGGTATATTGATGCTCTTTTAAGGAAATTACTTGATTTTCTATTCCCTTCAAATGTACTACTCAAATAGTCTTATAAGATGTCTTAGAAATCCTTTTTTCTCTTTCTTCTTTTATTCCCTTCAGCAATTGTTGCTCATTATCCTTTGTATGGTCACTTCTTGGAGATTTGGGAATTGGTGTCCAATTATGCTAGCTTCATATCGAATAAAATGGTCTTGTCAAGTTAGTTGGATCACAAAGTAGGTACTTGTTGTTAACTTGACTCATATCTTATTTTCTTGAAATTTATTTGACATTTCAAATGTATTTTGTGCATAGCAATGGTTAAAAATAAAGTGAAGCCATTAAATTATTTTAGAGGATTAGAAAACCCAAGAAGCAATTTTTAGAAATTGGGCCTTGAGGCTGAGAAAGGCCCTAATGATCTCTTCAAGATTATTCCATCTCTACAAATACATCTCCATTGCTTTCTCTTCATCAGTGATACTTTAAGAACAAAAGTACACTTTCTTCTCCCTTCTCTTAACTAATGCTAGATGATGACCCTCCTTAAATTTTCCATCTTGATTGACCAGTAAGAAATTTTGGGAATTTATGAATTGGGCTTTGTTTTAGTTTGGTACTTGTGAGAATAAACTACTTGATGTGAATTAACCATAGTTTAGGGATATTATGATTTAGGATTTTTTAATTTTAGGATTTTATGACTTAGATTTTGTTTGATTTTCATATGTGTAAAAGAAAAATATTTTGTTTGATGCAATCTAAGGTTTTCCTTTGGGGAAATTTTATACTTTGTGTTTTATCCCTTTAGAGACTTATGTTTGTTAAAGTATAGATACCCAATTTCCCACCCTTTCCCTGTTCCCCCCCTTTGTTTATTTTTTAAATTAAGTTATAGGGTTCTAAATTAGGAAAAGTTCAAAAAATGGAAAATTAAAGAAAGCCTAAAAAAATAATAATAACAATAAATAAATAAGAAAAAAAATGAAAAAATTTAGAAAAATATAAAAAAATAAGAAAATAGGAAAAAGCCTAAAAAAATAAGAAATTTAGAAAAAAAAATAATAATACAAAAAATAAGAAATTTTAAAAAGTCACAAAATATTGAAAAAATAAAAGATTTTAGAAAATAATATTTTATTAGAATAGATTTGTAATTTTAATCTAGATTTAGGAGTTGGGCCATTAAACCCAAGTTTAGATTTAAATTTAGCTCAAGCTAAACGAGTTCATATGTGTAATTTAATTACACATATAGACAAGGTATAGGCTAATAGCTTGATGGTTAAGTATATAGGTATAATAAAAGCATTAAGCATGAGGTCTTAGGTTCGAAACTTGGCAAAGGCAGGGAGGCCTTTTTTCTTATTTTTTCAATCATATCAAGAATTGCTACGTATTAGGATCTGATTACGCCACGTGTCATGATACGTAGCATCCTCCTATTTGACGGCCTTGCTGACATAGTGCCACGTAGCATCCACATAACGTGCCACGTGTCACGAATGATACGTAGCACGTTAAGGTTGGTTAGCACGGTTGACATAGCACTACGTCAACCCACTTTTCCCTCCCTTTCTTTCTTTTTCCCTTCGTTTTCCTCTCTTTCCCCATCCTTCCTTCATTTTCCTTAGATTTCCAGCACCTTCCTCTTTGGACCGCCCACTTCAACACGATTTTTAGATTCTTTTTTGTTGCAATTTCGCTAAATCAATCGCGAAATTGCAAACTAAACATAGCCTACTATGAATCGATATAGAGAACACATTCAAGTTCAATCAATTACGCATTCAAATCGAGCTTCAAAGATTAGGAAAAAACTGAAAATTCGGCCATTCCCATTAACTTTGATTTTAGCTTTCCTTTGTTGCTGGGTTGAAATTTAAGTATAAATAGGGGCTTAAAGACGTCAATAAGGAGGAACAACCATTCATGAGCAGCTCCCAACCCCTCTTCTTTCTCTCGCAACCATTTTCTCTCTTTAACCTACACTATCTCTCGTCGGTTCTCTCTCTTCACTCCAACCTAAGCCTAACCATCGCTATGACTAAACTCCCCTTAACTTAGGCTCTCCAACCTGACCATCCTCAACCACCACTGTACCCCCTAACAGCTCCACCAAGCTCACCACCACCCTAACCCTAACCACTGAACCCCCTCTCCTCGAACTACTACCAAACACTACCTTGGATACCAACCAACTACACGACCGAATTCCCCACACTCCAAAACCTCTACCCTAACCAACCAACCATGCCCAATAACTCACACACAGCCAAACCACCACCACCACCTATGATACATTTTCGATCACCACCAAAATGATCATCCCAAGTCTTGGCATTTCTTCTACCTACCTTAATCCCAATTGGAAACATACAAAAACCACCCCTTTCCCCCTTTCATTTAGAGGTTAGATAAGGCTAAATCATGCCTTGCTAGTGTTGTTGAAGAGGAAACCAAGATTCGACCTGACCTAGAGGTTTGACCCGTGACCCAATCTAGCAACCTAACTCGATCCGCATCCGATTTGACCCACATTCCATTTCTGGTACGAGATATGTTTTTTTTTTCTTTTCTTTTTATTTTATTTTTTGTATTGCTATTATTATTATTTATTTATTTTGATTTTAATTTTTATTTCTTTTTTTGTTATTATTTCATCCATGTAAAATGTAGACGTAAAAATAAATAAAAGAAAGAAAAGGAAAAGAAAAAAAAAGAAAAAAGAAAAAAAAAGGAAAAAAGAAAACGGTAATTTTGTATTATTTTATTTTATTTTTATTAGTTTAATAAAAATAAATAGAATATAAAGGTAATAAATAAACTAATGATAAATAAACAAAAAATAAAATTAAATAAGAATAAGTATTTGTTTTATCACTTAGAAAAGTTTAGTTTCTAAAAAAGATAAAAAATAAATTGCTCGTTTTCAAATTAGGACCCTTTTAGATTCTTCAAAAAAAAAAAAAATAGAGAAAAGTAAATAAATAAAATTTTCAATTTAGAACTTTCATTATTTCTTTAGATAAGTTGAATTAAAAACGTAAATGTGACATGTTTTCAAAATTAAAATCAATTTAATCCACTAAAGTTTTCATAAAAAGAACTACGTACATCTAATCCTGAATAGCTAATACGTAGGTACCTACGGGGCAACGATAAAAATGAAGATAACCTAATTTTCCCTTTTTAATTTAGATTATTTCATTTGTCTAATTATAATAGTTAAATTGAGTTTCATCTTATAAAATAAAAAAGGTGATTTTTTAAGATTAAAGTTAATTTTGGAAAAACAATGGTACCCGCAAGGGTTTGAAAATTCTAACCCCTAGATCCAGTTTCTCTGGTTTTCAAAAAAGTCATTTTATAACTTGATTTTTTAAATCGATAGACTGATAGCTAAGTTATAATCAATCCACCCAATTGGTAATAACTTAACCCCTTTTCCCGACTTCGGTCGGGTGGCAACTCCAAATCTTTTTAAGTTGAAAAATGGTTTTCTTTATACCCTAGTCAAGGGCTAGTATTAAACGAGTAAGGGTTTAATATTAGTCGGCTTAGAGAAAATCTAATTTTATAAAAAGAATCGGGAGGGTGAAAAAGTCGACTTAATAGCTTGGTGACTTTATTGGGGACTTCAAGAGGGTTAGCCATTCGATCTTCCAAAAATTAAAATTAATTTCTAAAATCACCTTAAATGCAATTTATTTACATGTTTTCTATTATAAATTATGCTAATATCATTTGCAGGTTTGGTTTTATGTATTTTTTAGGGGAGGAATTTATTTTGCTGCATCATGAATGCATGATAGATACGGTTAAACCCGAGCCGTCATAGGACTTAAGGACGGGGAGCCATTGTGTAAAGTCTTGGACGTAGTGGGGCAACCACCATTTAGGGCCGATTAGGCTACCCCGCTTAGACTTCGATATGACTAAAGAACTATTTTTTTTTTTAGGTGACAGAGTTTAAGAACCGTTAAAACCCACCTGTCTTGCATTACATTTCATAAGGTCAACAAATAACTAACAAAATGGCAATGTTACATAAAAAAGAAAAAAATGACAAAGATTCCGGAGTTTTCCCCTGTATTCTTCCTAGAATTGATGTACAGAGGAGGTCTTGTATATTTTCTCTTCTTGTAATTAGCCTTTCCCTTGTAATTTATGCTTTCCTTGTAATGTTTCAGAAATGGCCAACTCATCCAACTCTAGGGTTCTCGCTAAAGAGATTCATGTCCACAAACTTACAAACCTAAAGCCCATACTCAACTAGTGGTTTCAAACCTTTAACCCGAGAGAGCAACAGTTGATTACCAACAAAATTAGACCCATACTCTTACTAGCCAAAGTGAAAGTTAACATCACACTAGTAAGGACTTAGTCCATTTTTGGGAGCCCAAAGAAGTAGCTTTTTAATTTGGACTACATCTAATTAGCCTAACTATAAAGGAGTACACCTAACTGCTCCAAGCTCCTCCTTTGGATGAAATATATGTCCCGAAACTCAACTTTGGCCCAACATATATCTTCTTAAATTTCTTAGGAATTTGTAAGATTGAGATAAATGAGGCCTTGAACGACTGCAACAAATACGCCATCAAGATATGGGATTTAGTCCATTGGTTCTAAAATGAGCCTAGCTCCAACAATCAAGCATTGTTTTTTGGGAATTGGAGAGAAAACCGAATCAAGGCCTATGTGCTAGATGTATTTGCCACTATCTTGTTCCTAAGTGGGTCTCTTCTTATACACTTTAGGGTAACAGAGTTAGTGGCTCAATTTTGGGAAGGTAAGTCTTATATTCCTGCTCTATAGGTTAAGCAGATAAGGAATCTTAATTTCCTTAAGAAAAGGGGCTGTGGAGATCTCAAGTCAAGCATGGCACTATTAATGGTTTGGTTCATCAGTCATATCAAATGCTTTGGGTTGGATTTAATAAGGGGAGCATTCGCAAATAAGATTGACCTTATTGATTCTTTCGTTAATAAGATCAAATTACTAGAAGATATCCCTACCCTTCTCTAGATAGAGGTTCTACAAGATTTCTGAGTAGAAGACATACTGTGGACTGCTAGGTAGAGCAATTACATTAGGGTCATATTGATTTGTAAGAATTACCATGTTATGCCACTGATTGGGATGAGTTGGTGTACAAGCTACTATCCAAGCAACATGGTAAGACAGTTTGGAGGGATCCAAGACATAGTTCACAAACCTTCATTGAAACCATTCACTCTTAATCTCGAAGAGCCTCACTCCACTTAAAAGGCATCCAAACTTCACAAGATCAAAGCTTGGTGGGACACCCGGACCGTAAGCCCAAACGTCGATTTGAGTGAGTTCATAAGAGAAGTGGACAAACACCGGGTTATTGAAGAGTATTTATACAATCAACTTCACAAGGTAGGCACAATGCGATATTGGGCACTAGAAGTCCTTCAAACCTCCCATGTGTGCCCTAACTTTGAAATGGTGACCTATGGACCAAATGAAAGCGCATATGGAGATCCTCCATGATGAGAAAGATAAATGGGTGAACCTATGCCAAGAATCTAGACAAAGGTCGTATGCCCTAGAACACCTGCTGAAGATGGCCTAGAAGAAAATTCAAGAGTTTGAAGAAGCGGCTAAGCATGACTAAAAGAAGAAGAAAATGTCATCTGGCCCATAGAAAAAAAGGAAATTAGCATAGATGAATCTGTACCTTTTTCTTTCTTTTATGTAATAAGACTTTAGGAATCCAAAAATAATGAATAACTTGCTATTTTGTTAATCATTTGTCAATCCTCTCCTTTTCATCCATGTGATTCACTTACATTTCATTCATTTGCATTCTTTTTCAAAATATCCATATGCTAACTTGTTGAGAAGAGGTTTTTACCCAGGTCACTAAGATAGCTCCCAAACGTCAAACTTTTTAAAGAAACCCCATCAAAACTCATTCTCAAACCAGAATGGCCAATCAAGGAAACAATAACAATAATGGCAACAGCAACCCCGAGGTTATTGACTCCACGGAGTTAAGATTCCAATCTTTGGAACGAATAATGGGAAAGATGGCAGATAAACTAAGCTTTCTTGCTAATAATATCTCTCTACTTAGGTCTATGGCCCCATCAAATGAAGAGCACTCCAAAGCCCGATATAGAAAGAATACTAAGGCCCTACCCGTTGAAACAGAACAAGCTTACCCTAAAGGCAATCAAGGTTTTGAATCCTTTGAAACTGAAGGGGTATTTCCAAAAGCTAACCCAACCTTTGAGCCAAATACTTACTTATTCCCGATCAACCTAAAGCTTGAAGTTAACCAGGACAGATTAAAGGAGCTCGAGGAGTGGTTAACTCAATAGATTACTGAAAAAATGAAAATGCTCGAAGGGTATAATGGATTCGAGCATGCTGGAATAACAGACTTCTCTGCTTATGATTATAGAAGCTTCCTAAAAAAATTCAAAGTTCCTAACGTTGAAAAATACAATGGGATTGGATGCCCCAAGTTACACACTCGACTGTATGTACGTAAGATGGGCAAGTATGCACAGTATGATTGACCTATGGTCCAGACCTTTCAGGATAATCTGATAGGTCCTACCTTAACCTGGTACACTTAGTTGAACTTAAATTAGGTGAATACATGAGAGAAGCTGGCCAGAGCGTTCTATGAGCAATATAGATTTAATGTTGAAGTGGCACCAATAATGATGGATTTGGTTACCTTAAGGAAAAGGCATAATAAATCCTTCATAGAATATGCTCAAAGGTGGAGGTCCTTAGCTGCAAGGGTATATACCCTTGTGATTGAAAAAGAGTTGATAGCAACTTTCATTAACACTCTTGAGAAGCTCTACTTCGTTCACCTGATTGGATAAGCCTCCTTTAACTTTGTAGAAATAGTGGCAGCGGGGTGTTGAATTGAGAGTGCCATTTCCTCTGGCAAGCTGCAAGAAACAGTAGATAAAAGACCACCCTCTGCTAAACCTATCACCAGCAAGCCTAGAGAAGCTACTATTAGCATGGTCAACTCGGATGTAAGACCTAACTCCCAAGTTTCTTTCAAGACAAAGCCCCCATCAACTCAACTACAATACAGAAGTCAACTATAGGCTAACAAAGCCCCAAGACAATTTACCAGAATACCTGTTCCACTTAGTCAGGTGTTCGAGAAGTTATGAAGAGATAATTTGCTCCATTCTAAGGCTCACAGTGAAAGGTGCAGGCCGAAGTTCTTCAATCCCAATGCAAGATGTCAATATCACCTAGGGTAAGTGGGCCATTCAACTGATTCATGTTGGAGGTTGAAAAGAAAAATCTAAGATTTAATCGATGAAGGTATAGTACAACTAGAATTTATGGAGGCTCCTACCCCAAACGTTTGACCATTGCCAAACCATAGACTTGTCATTAATATGATATCTGACCACTCAAAATCTATAATCAACATGATTGGTTGAAACCAAGAACTAAAGGTTTATAGGTGCTACAAAAAGGAGGTCCCATAAACTAAAAGGTACACATTCCACGTACCTGTGGCCCTTGAAAATTGTAAGCTACCCCCTTCAATTACCAGGCAATAAACTAGAGGCAATCAAGCTCGCTTATAGGGGGGATCACTCGCTCTGGCAAAATCTACAATCTAAAGGAAGACTTGAAAAAGAAGGGCATGCAGGGAATGCCAAACACCGAATAAGCTGAAAATGAAGAAGGATTAACTACCTTCACCAAGATGATCAAGTCTAGTGAGTATAAAATAATATACTAGCTCACTAAGACTCTGACACAAATATCCCTCATGAGCCTATTAATGGCATCGGACCCATACCGAGAGGCCTTATTTAGAACACTAAGGGATGTCAAGGTCCCTCATGAAATCCCGACTGAAAGAATTAGCTCTATCACTAATTCCATCCTTACCATACATCAAATTTCCTTCTCCACTGAGGAACTAGGTGAAGAAGGTCCCCAGCATATAAAGCCTCTATTCATAATAGTAAGGATAAATAACATCATCGCAACAAGAGTCCTCATCGACAATGGGTCAACTCTAAATGTTTATCCTTTGGCTACCCTGGATCTATTAGGCATTGATACAACTGCTATTAAACCTAGTTCAACAACAGTAAGAGCTTTTGATAGATTTAGGAAAGAGATAATAGGGGAGGTGGACTTGCCAGTTGATATCGGCTTACAAACGTTCAACATCCCATTCCAGGTTTTAGACATTCCAAGGACCTTCAATCTATTATTGGGAAGGCCTTAGAGACATTTAGCAGGGGCATACAGTCAACTCTTCACTAAAAAGTTAAGTTTATCTCCAATAGCTAGGTCATCACAATTCTGGGTGACCAAGATTATGAGATCTATAAAGAGATGACCATACCCTATATCAGTATAGAAGAACAAGTATTTTATAGAATTTTGTAATAAATTGCCTTTGTTCTCCAAATTCTTGTACTTAAAAGAGAGTTCCCTAAAATAAAATCAACTTCTTTTCTCTTTACTCCAGCCTCACTTACACTCTTCCTCTTGCACACTTTCTTTTTTCTTTCCAAATCTAATGACTCGAATAAAGGCCATGGATACCTCACACAAATAGGCAATGAGAATATTGATATCACTTTCAGCCTTACTGGGTTAATCGTCGGGAATGATGTTAATTACCATAATGACATGCAAGAAAGTTGACAAAAACATGAAATGAGTAGAATTTACATTGATGAGCCAATAGAGATAATTAATGTCGGTACCAACGAAAACCCTAAGGTGTTGAAGGTTAGGGGAAATTTGGAAGAAAATCAAAAGATAAAGATGACCACATTTCTATCCGAATACCAAGATGTATTTGCATGGTCTTATGACGACATGCCAGGATTAGACCCATCAATCGTAGTCCATCACTTACCTACACAAGAGGATATCAAGCCTAAGAAACAAAAGTTGAGAAGGTTCTGACCATATATCTTATTGAAAATCAAGGAAGAAGTTAGAAAATTATTGGAAGTCGGCTTCATTGAGGTATCTAATTATCCTGAGTGGGTAGCCCACATAGTACCAGTTATGAAGAAGAATAGGAAAGTTAGAATGTGTGTAGACTTTCGAGACCTCAATCAAGCAACATCTAAAGATAATTTTCTTTTGCCCCATATCGATGTATTAGTCGATAACATAGCTGAAAACCATATTTTCTCTTTCATGGATGGATTTTCTAGGTATAAACAGATTTGAATGGCTAAAGAAGATAAAGCCAAGACTACATTCATCACGACTTGGGGCACGTTTTACTACAAAGCAATGCCTTTTGGACTAAAAAATGCTGGGGCAACTTACCAAAAGGCCATGGTAACAATCTTTCATGACATGATGTATAAAGAAGTCGAAGTATACGTCGATGATATGATTGCCAAGTCTAAAGAAGGAGAAAATCATGTAGAAAATCTACAGAGATTGTTTGATAGGTTAAGAAAATTCCAACTGAAACTCAACCCAGACAAGTGTACTTTAAAGGTGACTTTAGGGAAATTATTGGGTTTCATAATCAGCCAAAGGGGCATTGAAGTGGACCTTGATAAAGTTGAAGCGATAGTTGACCTGCCCTCACTACGCATACTTAAAGAAATGAGAGGTTTGTTGGGCCGTTTAAACTATATAGCCCGGTTCATATCCTAACTCATAAACAAGTGTCATCCTTTATTTGAATTGTTAAAAAAGAATGCTAAGATCAACTGGGACGAAGAGTGTGAGCAAGTCTTTACAATAATCAAAGAATACCTCATGAATCCTCCAATTTTGGTAGCTCCAAAACCTAGGAAGCCTTTATTCCTATACTTGATAATATTACCAGAGTCCATGGGGTACATGCTTGGCTAGAAGGATGAGGAAGGAAAGGAACGGGCTGTATACTACTTGAGCAAAAAATTCACTGAAGGGGAGCAAAGATATTTAGAAATCGAAAGAACCTGCTGTGCTTTGGTTTGGGTAATGCATCGGCTTAGACAATACACACTTTACTAACAGGTTGAATTACTAACTTAACACGATCCCCTGAAGTACTTGGCAAACAAACCGGCCCTAATTGGCAGAACCTCAAAGTGGCAAGTGCTGCTATCAAAGTTTGACATTACATATGTGAACCGAAATTCAGTCAAAGAGCAAGCTTTAGCAGATCAATTAGCAGAAAATCCCTCTGATAGCACTTCCCAAGAAATACAAGTCAATTTCCCTGATGAGGGTATCTTAGTAGTCAAAGGAAACTCTAATAAAGCAAAGGATGATGAGCTGCCAAAATGGAAAATGTCCTTCAATGGTGCAGCCAACTTGTTTGGGTGTAGACTTAGGGCAATACTAATATCCCCTGAAGGTACTCAGTATCCTGTGGCCATAAGGCTCGTTTTCCCATACACTAATAATATTACTGAATATGAAGCATGCATTATGGGACTTAAGATGGCCTTAGAGAAAGATATTTAAGAATTAGAAGTGTATGGGGACTCCTCACTTAGTATTGGCCAAGCACAGGGAGAGTATAAAACTAAAGATCCTAAGCTAGTGCCTTATCACTGGCATTTGACGGAATTAACAGAAAGTTTTAAAGAAGTCACCTTCAATCACATACCAAGGACTCATAATCAATTTGCTGATGCCTTAGCTATGCTAGCATCTATGATCCAAATATTTGGTGGAGTTCAGATTTAGCCCCTTACTATTGAAATTGAAGACAAGCCTACCTTCTACCTAACAATTGAGGGTATAAATGACCAAAAACCGTAGTATCATGATATTAAGATGTTCTTATAACAAGGCGCATAGCCTAAAGAGGTTGAGAAAAGAGATAGAAAGATGATTAGGAGATTAGTTACTCAATTCTTAGTAAGTATGTCCACCTAATACTAACGCTCATTTGACGGTACACTCTTAAGATATGTGGCTAACGAAGAGGCTAAGAAGTTAATGAAAGAAGTACATGGAGTATGTAGCACTTACATGAATGGATACATGTTGACAAAGAAAATCATGAGGCTAGGGTATTATTGGTTAACAATGGAAAGTGATTGCATTAGACATGTTAGGCATTGTCATTTATGCTAAGTTTATGCGGATAAGATAAACACCTTGCCTCAGGAATTACATGCCTCTTAGCACCATGGCCTTTTTCAATATGGGGAATAGATGTCATTGGCCCTATCACTCCAAAAGCATCTAATAGACATTACTTCATATTAGTCGCTATCGACTACTTCAACAAATGGGTAGAGGCTTCATCTTACTCGAATGTTACTAAAGGGGTCATAGTTAAGTTCATCAAGAGAGACATCTTAGCTTCGTACGGGACTCTTGAAACTATCATCACTGATAATGGCACCAATCTCAATAACAAGCTTACGACAAAATTATGCTGGCAGTTCCAAATCATTCATAGGAACTCTACTCCTTATTAGCCCCAAATGAAAGGAGTCGTCGAAGTGGGAAACAAAAACCTCAAAAGAATAATTGGAAAAATGTTTGTTACATATAAGGACTGGCATGAGATGTTACCCTTCACACTTATGGCCTATCGAACTTCCATCAGAACGTCGATTGTGGCAACACCATACTCTATAGTATATGGCATTGAAGTAGTGTTGCCAGTAGAGGTTGAGATCCCCTCACTCAAGGTACTATTAGAAACTTATTTGAACAAAGTCGATTGGGTAAAGAAACGCATCGAATAGCTAAATCTAATTGATGAAAGGAGATTGACGGCCTTGTGTCATAATTAATGTTATCAGCAAAGAATGGCTAGAGCCTTCAACAAAAGGGTACGACCTTGTAACCTCAAAGAAGGAGATTTGGTGTTATGAAAAGCTCTCCCCAACGCACAAGACTCTAGAGGGAAATTTGCCCCTAATTATGGGGGTCCTTATGTCATGAAACGAGTATTATAAGGAGGGGCTTTGATTTTGTCCCAAATGGATGGTCTAAATTTAAGAGACCCTATAAATGTTGACGCTGTAAAATTGTACCATCCATAAGAAGTCAATGGGAATTTTGCTCAAAAATGTGAAAATGCTAGTCATTTTGAAACATCATTGTAGCCCAATTTTCATTATCTATAAGAAAATTTGGTATCCTTGGCTGTTACTTGGAATAGGTCAGTTATGGGAAGCTCGACTAACAAAAGCTTGGAATTTTCTCATTCGACATTGCTTAATCCTCTACGTAGCTTAGATGGCTTCTTCTAATGTAACAATGTCCCTTGTCTCTAAGATATCTATGATCTCATACTTCAATCCATTGATAAATCTAGAGATAGTTTGGTCTTTAGGTACCATGACTTCACAATGAATCATTAGCATTTCAAATTCTTTCACATTGGCATCAACACTTGAGCCTCCTTACCTCAACTCCTACAACTTCTTAAATGTATGTTACAGATGGTAGCTCATCAGTATCTTCATCTAATACTAGTCTCTAATCTCTCTTTCTCCTTCTCTTCGCTAAGTAGCTTGCAAATTCATCAACCATAGGGTGGCATATCCTTTGAACTCACGGATGACTAGTCTTACCTTGGTGTTCTCAGGCACCTCATGATACTCAAATTGCTTTTCAATCTTGTCTATCCAATCTAAGTAATCCTTAGCATCACCATTGCTAGAAAAGCTTGGAATTTGCATTTTCAAGCCTTCTACTTTAAGAGCTCGAACATTTCTCTCTTCTACCTCATAATACTCTTCTTTCTCATTGCTTAAATCCTCACCTTCCTCTTCTATCTCATCCATGGCAAGTTTTCATTAGGCAATTCTATCCACTCCTCCAACTTGATGGGGTCTAATTAGGAAATTAACTCAATTAGGCTGACCATTGCCCTACTTGGGTGTTGTATCCATATAGCCTCTATTTAGGTCTCCCTTAGATCACTGCCTTTCTTTTTGTATGGTAGTCACTAGGCTAGTTACTAAGTCAGTAAGTCTATCCATCCTTTCATTTGTAGTTTGGGATATATAACTCCCCTATTGGCCTTGCCATTTCGAGCATTACTCTCCTGATTTTCAAGAGTTCCTTGAACATTAGAGTTTGAATTTGTTGAAGACTTCGTTGAACTACTTTGCTAATCAAAATCCAATTGAAACTATACAAAACCTTCCTTGAAATCCAACCTCAAACTTTAACTCTATGACACTTGCTTTAACTAAGACCAAACACTATCAACAACACTTAAGATAGTTGTAGATTAACTGAAGTCCACACACACTCTGTTTTGTAAGTGAAGGAATAAGGGAAAATAGAGTAGCCTCACACTTATTAAGAACTCCCTCAGTAATCTAAAATCCTAATGACTACCACTCAACATAATACTACTACAATAGATTCACATAAGAATACAAAATGCCAAAACTTACATGAATGTAGCTAAGCTCTAATACTAAGATGATACTAATACTATCGTGGATAAGCATACAAGAAGTGGTATCACATGAACCGAGGTGGACTCGAATCATAAGATGATCTAAGGATAAATGAAATGTTGAAGTTTTGAGCAAATATTCCTATATACCGACGATAAATATGGCACACCAATGTCTCACACAAGCTCAAGCTACTCTTGATATTTTATACAAGTGGAATATTTTGCAAGGATGGTACGGATGTCTAAGGGTATGATATGTGTCCGGTTTCTCATTCTAGTGGCCTTAACAAGTGCTAGTGTGAAGTAGAGCTAAGTTAACTAGATTAACATCATATCAGCAGCTCAACAGCTTGAGAACTTAACAGGTACTTATTGGGATTGTTGGAATCGAAGAGCTTAGCTTCGGTTGGTCAGCTTAGTGCTGGGCTAGTGTAGGCTCAGATGCCTAATAGATCAGGTTCTCAAGAGCATGGACCTTAGTATTGATGGGATTTATTAGCTTCTATGGGAACTTCCTCCTTTTGAGAGATGAATAACAAATTTGAAGAGTTTGGGACACATATCTAGTCAACTCAAAGGAGTTCTTTTTCTTCTGGGGTTAGATCCTTTTAGGTTGCTCGGCATATTAGGGAAACAAGTCCTCGTACTCAAGATTGTGTTATTGAATAAGGGGTTTATATAACCTAGTATATCACCTTAGGGAGTCCTGATGTTATTTGTTAAGAAAAGTATGGTATACTAGGTTTTATAAACCCCTTATTTGATAACACAATCTCGAGTATGAGGACTTGTTGTCTTAATATGCTGAGCAACCTAGAAGGATCTAACCCTAAAAGTAAAGGAACTCCTTCGAGTCGACCAGGTATGTGTCCCAAACTCTTCAAACTTGTTATTCATCTCTCAAAAGGAGGAAGTTCCCATAGAAGCTAATAAATCCCATCAATACTAAGGTCCATGCTCTTGAGAACCTTATCTATTAGACATTTGAGCCCATGCTAACCTAACATTGAGCCAGCCGACCAAAGCCAAGCTCTTAGATTCCAACAATCCAAGTAAATGCTGTCTATAGATATTACGAGTTCAAAGTGATGCCATTTGGGCTTACTAATGCCTTGACAACCTTTATGGTCTTCATGAATAGAGTTTTCAAGGACTTTTGGATAAGTTTGTTGTAGTGTTCATAGATGACATCTTGATTTGCTCTAAGAGTCGATAAAAGCATGCAAATCACCTTCTGATGGTTTTGAGTAGGTTAAAGGAAGAGAAATTATATGCTAAGTTTAAAAAATACGAATTCTAATTAGAGCAAGTAGCATTTTTATAGCATATTATTAATATAGCTAGAATTTCAGCTAACACTAACAAGATTAAGGCGATAGTAGAGTAGCTAGTATTGAAGACAACTATAGAAATCATAAGTTTTTTAAGATTAGCTGGTCAGTATAGAAGATCTATGGAGGGATTCTCTAAGTAGGCTAGCCCATTTGCAAGAATGACTCAAAAAGGAGTGATGTATGACTAGTGTAAATAAAGTTTTTAGAGTCTAAAGCAAAAATTGGTGACAACCCTTATATTAACATTACTTAGAAGTGGACAGTAGTTTACCATATATAGTAATCATTATAAGGTTTAGGATATACGTTAATGCAAAATGGAAAATTAATAGCCTATGCATCTAGGTAATTGAACCGGTAAGGGAAGAACTATCCAGTATATGATTTGGAGTTGGTTGCTGCAGTATTAGCATTGAAGTTATGGAGACATTATCTTTATGGAGAGAAGTGTAAGATCTTTACCAACCAAAAGAACCTCAAATACACATTCACTTAAAGAGAACGTAACATGAGATAGAGGTAGTGGTTGGAATTGATAAAAGAATATGTTGTGAAAATCTTAGACCATTCAAGTAACGACAATGTAGTGGTAAACACATTGAGTAGAAGAAAACAAGGAAACTTGGCTACCATAATTACTACTCTAGGGCATTTGGCTGAGGATATGCATTGGTTACAGTTGGAGATAATGATGCAAGGGTTAGGAGATGGCTTGGCAAATTTAAGACTAGAGCTAGCATTGATTGATGAGATCATGGTGCATAGGTGAAGGATGTAGGAGTTTAAGAGATAAAGTTGTAGATTGAATTGGGTAAGGCACCATAGTCCAATTTGGGTATAGGTGAAATATTGAGGTATGGGAACCGATTATGTGTACTAAGTTAGCCAGAATTGAAAAATGAGATACTGAAAGAAGCCTACTACTTTGGGTACTTCATACACTTAGGTAGTACTAAAATGTATAAGGATATCAAGACTCGTTATTGGTGGGGCTATATGAAGAGGGAGATAGCAGA
Organism: Lumnitzera littorea; assembly: GCA_024138015.1. Lineage (NCBI taxonomy): Eukaryota > Viridiplantae > Streptophyta > Magnoliopsida > Myrtales > Combretaceae > Lumnitzera > Lumnitzera littorea. Next base: position 67,923,284 of record JAMXBB010000005.1, on the reverse strand, counting down.
GTATGTAGCTTAGTGTTAGACTTGCTAGTTGATTTAGATCGAGCATTAGAGACCTATAAGATAATTACAATCACTACTAGTGCTTGAGTGGAATTTGTTGCATGTGGTTATAGATTTCATCATAGCACTCTTGAGAATAATAGCAAAACATAACGTGGTTTAGATAATTGTTGACATATTGATGAAATTTGCACATTTCACCCTATCAAGACTGGTTATGCTTTAGAGAAGTTGGCTCTAGTGCTGTCAAAATTGCAAATTAGATGTAGAAATGCATGATTTTACATTTCTACCTACCTTCACTTAGTCAACTCACCAATAAAGTCGTTTAGGTTCAAAATCGCTGTAGACTCACGAGTTATCTCTTTAAACTTATTGAACCTAAGGTTCATTGTTTGATTTTCATGAGAACAAAACCGAATTTTATATTAATTGATCAATGTTAGGTTAATACTAACTTAACTGTAAAATAAGCTTTGACTTGCAAATTATCTAAGTATCAATTAACTCTTCATGTATTCTAGAAATCATTTGTGATATTGAATTTAGAAAGTTAAGAAACTATATTAGGTGTATGTTTGTTTGATTCTTTTGTAAGGAAAATAGGGAAGACGAGTTGCTATTGGAATAGGCGGCCTACTAATGTTTTATTAGACTAGCCAACTGGTAAAAGGAAATTGGGTGAGCTAAAAGTTAACGTATCGGTAGGGTAGAGAATTGGCTTATCGATATGGAGTCCTGAAGTGAACCTCAACTTTAGCTTGTCATCTTTAAGCTGGCTAAATGGTGTTCCATGATGGTGTTCAAGCTAGCGATGATCGTAGCCTATCAGCCTAATGGTAAGGTGAAGTGCTTGCTTGCTTGCCAGTAGTTGTTTTTCAACAAGTTGTTAGAGCATTTAATGCACCATAATAGGAAGATTTTAGAGAGTAGGTATAAATACTCAACAAACCCGCTAAGGACAATTAAGAGTTGATCTTTCACTGCAGTATTCCAATATTCTCTTGTATGCTTATTGTCTATTATTCTCATTGTTTCTTATATCCTAATTTGCTAATATTTAGATAGATTTGAAGTGTCGTGCTTGTATGCTATTAGTAACAAAGTATTGAGAATTAAAAAGCACAACACTAGTGATCCTTAAGTTTGAGCTTTGTGTTATGACTTGAGTTTGTGATTTGTATTGTGAGTGAGAAACTTGTGTAATCAAGTTTTTGTGTAATTAAATTTTAGTGTGTAGCTCTTAAAGCTAGGGTTGAGAAGTTAATAAAATAGTGTGAAGTTTTTGGTTAGAAGCATTGTGTATCCATAGAGAGTATAAGGCTATCACATCATAGCTTAGCACGGGAGGCACCATCACATAGGAATAGCTATTAAAACCTTAACTTAGCTTACTCATTCATCAAAAGACAACTTTATTTATGTGATAATGGGGGTGCTACTATGGAGTTTAGCTGGATATTTTGTTACAAATTATATGTACAACTTACTATTTACATCAAAACATGAACCATTTTCTTTTTTGTCTTCAAAATAGTAGGACTTCTGAACTTAGTAGAAGTTCCATCCAAAAGTTGCTAACTCCAACTAATGCTCTTAAAATATATCCCCCCATGGTGTTGGGCCCTTCAAGATCCTATTAACTTAGGGATAAATGATTTTTATCCCCTTAACTTTTAGAGTTGAGTGAGAGTGGATAATGAACAATACAATATGGATAATAACAAATCTCAAACAATTCCCTCATAACTTATAGATTCAGCTTTACGCACATATTAGCCAAGCTAGGTATTTGTTGCCAGTAATGTAGCATGCTATGCTCATGCACATGGTATGTATCGGTATCAATATTGATATGGATTCATGGATGATCACATGAACCTAATATCAAGCATAACCAAAGGATGGGCCTGGGCTGTGAGATGACTTGAAAAGTAAATGATAGTAGAAGGTTGAGCAGGGGTTCCTGTACGTTGATGTTAGAGATGATGCATCGATGCCTCATAGATGCTCAAGATGTACTTGATATAACACATAAGTATGGTTAGAGGTTACTTGCCATTAGTCCATGCTCAAAGGGCTAGATAAGTGTAGCTCAAGAGTAAGTAGTATAACACTTAAATTAAGAGAGTTTGTTTGAAAAGTTCAATCTAATAATTGTTGCAGCTATTACAATGTATAAGTATTTATATGATTCAATTAAGGTGAATCCTAGGTGATAGTAAATTAAAAAAAAAGATTGCTACTAGTAAAGGAAAAAGAGAATAATTTATAAGGGTATCAATGTAATCATGCAAAAAGAATATTCATTGATAGTAAGGATAGAACGGATGTCAGAAAAGGATAGTACGCTCGTAATTTTGTTGATTCTATAGTCTTAATAACACTATGAGTCGACTAGGGGTAAGCCTTGATTAGGTCTGCTTGGCATCAATAGTTTAATAGCTTTGATTGTTAGGACTAGACAAGGGTTGGGCGACTCATATTCGAGTTGGCCTTATGTAGTTGGCTCTTAGCAATTGTCAGCCTAACTTCGATAGTGGTGAGGTTGATAATATTCTAATTCGATGCTGGGAATGTTATGTAATGGAGAGGTTAGCTCAGTACATTGGTTGGTCACCTTAGTAGCTTCTTGGATGATTTAAAAAATGAAGTAGCTCGATAAGTCTGACTAGGGTAAGCACTGCTCCTTGGTGCTTAACTAACCTTAGATAGCTTGATGAACCATCTGAGTAAGCCTTCAGGTTTGAAAGTACGTGATTGATTCTTGATTCCTATCATTCCCTCCGAGTTGTTTGAGATTTGGGATCAAATCTAGCTTAGCTTTAGGTTACTCATTCTTGGGAGCGTAAGGTTAGAGATTGGCAATGTTAAAAGAGTTTGAGACTCTATATCATTCAGGTAGTTTAATCCTATAAGCATTAGGATTAATCCTTTTAAGTACTCTAAAAGGTCTGTTAGCCTTAGGGGATAACTTGCTTCTCCTCAAATTTGGGAATTACTCTTTATTGAGTAGATCTAAACCAGATCACCAGGTTGAAACTTTCTCTTCTTCCACCCTCAGCCTTACCTCGCGAGCTTAGTAGTAGCTTAGCTTAATTGCCCTACCACCTTTTGGTGTATGGCTCTGATGGCCTTGACTCTTTCTATGGCTGACTGGTCATCATCTAGAGTTCTTAGTCCATCAAGAGTTTGGGGTTAAACCTATAGGTGACCTCAAATGGAGACATGTTTGTTACACTATGGGTGATCCTATTGTAGATGAACTCAATGATTGGTAGATACAAATCCCAATCAGCTATGTTTTATCTGACAGTAACCTGTAGCAAAGTTCCTACAATTTTATTGGCAACCTCGGTCTACCCATTTGTTTGTGGATGGCAAGACGTGCTGTATAATAGCTTGGTTTCCATTCGTCTCCATAGTGTCTTCCAAAAGTGGCTCATTAACTTAGGGTCTTGGTCTAAAACAACGATTTTGGGTATGTTGTAAAGCTTGATTACTTCTTATAAGAAAAGAAAAGAGATAGCCAAAGCGTTATTAGTTTTGGAATAAGGCACGAAATATGCCATTTTGCTAAATCGATCTACGACCACCATAATGGAATCTTTCCCTCGAGTTGTCCTTGGTAATCTTAACATAAAGTCCATACCCAGCTCAGACCAGCATTTGATCAAGATAGGTAAGGGTAGATAGTGGCCTTACTCAGCTCAACTCTTCACCTTTCGATAGGTCTTACATCTTTCCAACATGGACTACACATCTCTCATCACTTTTAGCCAAAAGAATCTCGTAGATAGTACTTCATGGGTTCAGTGTTGGCTAAAGTGTCTTGTTAATCCTTGTCCATGTGCCTTATACACTAGTAATTCTCTTGTGGAATAGGTTGGAATACATAGCCTCCTCTTTTTGAATAAGTATCCATCCTTCTTCACACCAAGCATAGATAGGACCTAAGTGTGGATCCATAGCATACAAATTTTTTATTATTGAAAAGCTAAGTAGCTTAGTTTATAGCTTGATTGGGAGAGAATGTCATCTTGATAGGGCATCAGCTACTAGATTGTTCTTTCCATTCTTGTATTTTATGACATAAGAAAAACTCTCAATGAACTCAACCCATTTGGCTTGCCTTTGAGACAACTTGAGTTAGCTCTTTAGATGTCTTAAGGATTCATGATCGGTGTAGATCACAAACTCCTTGGTTAGCAAATAATGTTGCCATACCATTAGGGCTCGGATTAAGGAGTAAAACTCTAATCATATACAAAATAGTTGAGTGTAGCTACTTAAAGTTTCTTATGAAAGTAAGCAATAGTTCATCCTTTTTGCATTAGCATGGCACTTATGCCTAGTCTTGACACATCACATTTTATTTTAAAAACTTTGTCAAGGCTCAACAGAGCTAAGATGGAGGCTGTAGCCAACCTCTCTTTCACTTCCTCAAAACTCCTATTCTCTTTCTCTCCCCATTTGAATTCAACGTTCTTCTTTGACAATTTGGTAAGTGGGGTTGCAATCATACTGAAATTCTTTATAAATCTGTGATAGAATGATGCCAGGCCGTGGAAACTTCTTACATTTGTAGAATAGGTTAACATAGGTCATTCTATGATTGCTCTTATTTTCTCATCATTGACTTGGATGCCACCTTTACTTACAACAAACCCTAAGAAGCTCACCTTAGGTTGGCAAAAGTCACATTTCTTTAAATTGGTATAAAGCTATTCAGCTTAGAGTTTTGTAAAAACTCTTTTGGAGATTCTCCTAATGAGTCTCCATGTCGGAGCTATATACTAGAATGTCATCAAAATAAACCACAATATACTTCCCTACTAATTCTCAGAGCACATGATTCATTAGGCGCATAAATGTGTTTGGCACATTGGACAGTCCAAATGGCTTTATAAGCCATTCATATAAACCATGTTATGTCTTGAATGTAGTCTTCCATTTATCACCCTTGCGTATTCAAATCTAATGGTATCCAGATTTAAGGTTGATCTTAGAGAATACTTTTGCCCCATTCAGCTCATCTAACATATCATCAACCCTTGGTGTAGGATACCTATACTTGATGGTAATGTGATTGATTGCTTAACTATCTACATACATTCTCCACGATCCATCTTTCTTTGGTATTAACAAGGCCTGCACTGTATAGGGGCTAAGGGATTTGGGTACATACCCCTCTACATCAACTCATCGATTTGCTTTTACTATTAAACAACCTATTCAAGATTCAGTTTGTAGGTGGACTTGTTTAATATTGCAGCTCTTAGCTATAGGTCAATTACATGCTCGATGCCTTGGATAAGGGGCAAACCTTTTGGTAGCTCCTTTGGAAATAGTTCTACAAACTCCTCTAGTAAGGTTTTTACCTTAGCAAGTAGCTCCTTCTCATCGAATATCATCTCTAAGATTCTTCGGACCAGTAGATTGGATGGTCCTTCGAGCTCCATCTCTCTTTTTTGCTCGGCTTAGGTTAGTACCAAAGCCTCTTTCTTTACGGCTTGACTCAGTTGGGATTGCATGACCTTTACTTATTTGGCAGTCATAGGACTAAATGTCATCCTCCTACCTTCATGCTCCATCGAACATGTATTCCTTCTTCCATCATATATAACTACTCGATTAAACATCTATGGTCGCCCAAGTAGAATGTAGGATGCACTTATAGGTAGCACATCATAAAGTACTTCATCTTGGTAATTGCTAATATAGATTGGCACAAACACCTATTTGTTCACTTATAGGGCTCCTTTATCATTAAGCTAATGAAGCTTATAAGGCTTTAGGTAGGGCTTGGTTGGCAATTTTAATTGCTGGACCGTAAATGTTGGGGCTACATTGGTGCAGCTCTTACTATCAATGATCAGTGCACATAGGGACTCATTTACCTTACATTCGATATGGAAGAGATTTTCTCTTTGCTGGTCATTGGGCATAGGACCGATACTCATTGTCCTTCTCAATACTAAAGTGGTCAGCATAAAGTTGGCTTCCTCATTATAGATAACTTCCTCCTTGGATAGTTCGGCCCGTCTATCATCTTTCATCTCCTTTACTTGCTCATTGGAACCATCGATTTCAACAATTGGCATCTTACCTCGGATCACCATTGTTCTTTTGTTCGGACACTGAGCAACCACGTGTCTAGAGCCTTGGCATTTGAAACAATTGATCTCACTCATCTTCTTCCCTGAACTCTAGCTCTTCTCAAACTTCCTTAAGGGTTCCTTCTCCTCTACTCGAGTAGTATGAGTAAGTCCTCAGCAACCTTACTTGGTTCTATTTGTACAATTCTGCTTGGGATAGATCAGCTACTACTAAGTTGGTTGACAGGTGGTTAGAACCTTCCTATTTGGAGCCTTTCTATCCTCTAGGCGGCTTAGACTACATCATCAAGTGTTCTAATATCCAAGGTTTCTAGGACATCCCCAGTCTCATACTTCAGTCCAATGATGAATCGAGATACAGTTTAGTCCTCTTGCTCCACGACATCACATCGGATCAGCATCGATTGGAATTCCTTAGCATATGTGTCTACACTCGACCATCCTTGCCTCAGCTCCTACAGTCTTTTGAAGGCATCCTATAAATAGTAGCTTGGCACAAACCTTCTCTACATAACCCTCTTCATTTCATCCCAACTCCTAATCTCTCATTCTCCCTTGCTTCTTCAGGTAGCTAGCAAGTTCTTTCACCATAGGACGGTAGAACTAGTGAACTTCAACACAACAAGTTTAACCTTTGTATTGTTGGGTATATAATGGCATTCAAACTACTTTTCAATCCCATCAACCCAATCTATGTAGTCTTCAGCATTACTACTCCTAGAAAAACTTAGAATACGCATCCTTAACCCTTCAACTGTAGAGGCTTGTACATTTCTTTCTTCAAGCTCATAGTACTCCTCTGCTTCATCATCTCCTTCCTCTTCTTCCTTAATTTCTTCAATTGCTAGCCTTCACCTAGCACTCCTACCCATTCCTTCAGCTTAAGGAGATTGAGCTGGGGCATTAACTTGACTAAACTAAGCATTACTTTACGCTTGCTGCTTATGTCCTTTAGTAGGGTTATTTATAGTTTGCTATTTATCTTCTTGGATAATTATCATCGAATTAGTTACTAGGTCAGTTAGCCTATCCAAGCGGTTACTTACTAACTATGGTGTAAAGCTTTCTTCTTGCCCTTTGCCATGTTGAGTACCACTTTTTGGGTTTGCCAGAGTTTCCTAAACACTTGAATCCAACATTGTTGGTTAACTTGAAAAAATGGATGTTTAAAGCACCACTCAAAGTTCTCTTTGAGAACGACAATAGCAGAACAATAACTACTTGTCTTACTACTACGTCAACTACACATAGTCAATAAACAAACAACCACACTTTATTTTTATGTATAGGAAACATGGGAAAATAGAGCACATAACTGTTCTCAACTTCCAAAATCCTGGGTTAGCAATATAACCTCTTTCACATGAGGATAGTAACAAACTACTCAAAGAATACAATAACAAAATCTAGCTTCAAACGTAGCTCTAATACTAAGATGATATAGATTCATGGAAAGATAATGAACTCAATATCACGTGTAACTAAGGGATGGGTCTAGACTGCAAGATGGCTCGAAAGGTAAATGATAGTCAAAGGTTAAATAGGGGTTCCTATGTACCGATGTTGGATATGACGCATTGACGCCTTACATGAGCTTAGGATGCACTTGACATGATGCATAAGTGTAGCCAGAGGTTACTTGCCACTAGTTTACGCTCAAAAAGTTAGATAAGAGTAGCTTAAAAGTAAGTAGTAGAACACCTAGCTGAAGAGAATATGTCTAAAAAGTTCAATCTGATACTTGTTGCAGCTATTATAATGTACAAGTATTTATATGACTCAATTAGGGTAAATCCTAGTTAAGGGTAAATTACAGAAAAGATTCCTACCGGTAAAGGAAAAAAAGAGTAATTTTTAGGGGTATCAATGTAATCATGCGATCCGTTGACAGTAAGGACAGTACAGATGATAGAAAAGGATAGTACGTACATAATTTTGCTCATTCTATGGTCCTAATAACACTACGAGCAAAGCAAGGGTGGGCCTTGATTAGGTTTGGTTGATGTCGGTAGTTTGGCAACTCTGATTGCTAGGATTGGATAAGGGTTGGCTTAAGGGCGACTCATATTCGAGTAGGCTTCGAGTAGTTAGCTCTTAGCTGCTATTAGCCCCACTTCGGTAGTGGTCAGGTTGACATTGTTCTAGTTCGATGCTAGGAATGTTACATGATGGAGAGGTTGGCTTGGCACATCAGCTGGTTACTTTGACAGCTTCTTAGATGATATAGGAAGTAAAGTAACTTAGCAGGTCTAATTGTGGTAAGCATAGCTCCTCAGTACTTAACTCACCTTGGACAACTCGACGAACCATTTAACCAAGCCTATAGGTTTAGGAGCATGTGATTGATCATTGATCCCTATTAGATATCCTATTCCTTTCTAATAGGAATTAGCTTACAACCATCTCTAAGCCATAGCTGACCTATTTTAAGCCGAAGATAACCTACCCTACCTAAGGCAAAGTTGATACCAAAAGGCTAAGAATGGATAGAAAGGTAGCTTGGCAATAGCTTTATTAGTCGCTGAGAAGACCAAGGTCAAAAAACCGAGGTCCTAATCCCAATGACCAACTTAGCACGGCATGAGGAATTTAGTGCGCATAAGTACCAAAGCTCAACAATTGTTGGTTGACCTCATAGGTAGCTCAACTAAGCATTGTAAGACTTTAGTGACTTTGACTTGAATTAGGACATCCAACTACCAACCTCACCTAGTTCAAATCCTACTTATTCCAGGATAGCTTGAATGACCCGTATGCCGACCTCCTTATTAACTGTATAATTTTGTACACTTGTAAATATTTTCTTTATTTTGATCGTAGGCTTAATCTTTAGGGTTTAAGGCCTTGTACACTATTTACAATTTTGCTATTAAGGTCTTAGGATGTATTATAAATAGTAACTTTTGTGAGTAACAGACAACTCATTATCATCAATTAATGAAGAATATTCATAGAGAATTTCCTCTCATAAAGCTTAATTAAGCTAGTTTCCTTTTAAGGGATTATTGAGTATGTTTAGCTCTTTAATCTTTTTTATGTTCTTATCAATCTTCTTCTTGAGACTGTAATGAACCCCTCATTTGAGTGAGTTAGCAAGTCATATCTAAGCCTTAATTTGAAACTTGAGTATCGACTTGGATCTTGTGAGAGATATCAAGACCCATTTTGAGTTGAACCTTGATTATGTTTGTAGATTGGTGTATGATATCCTTTCACATTAACACTCAAACCCTTAATTTACTAAACTTCCTTACTAACGACCCTTGAGTTCAAGTACCCATTCGAGGGTTCATGTTTTCTTTGGGGAAACACTCGTGTTGGTATTCTTTAATGTTTGACTTGTGGTTTTAAAATTCCTATTAATTATCATTCTATAGTATAGTATGTTGCTCGTGTTTGTAGTGGTTGTGGTATTATGTTTTTTGTACTAGGTTGTTGAGTTATAGAGTAATCATTCTAGTAGTTGTTTCTAGTTGTAATATGTTTTTGTAGTACTATAGTAGTTGTAGTAGTGCTTGCCAATCGTAGGTAGTTATAGAAATCAAGTAGTAGTAGTTTATAGGTTGCTATTAATTATATTTTGATTAACAATACTATTTTAGGAATTGTTTTAGTGGTGTTCTTCAGTTATTTGTGATTGCCAACTTTAGAATTATGGCGGTTTGAAGGTAATAGCAGTGTTAAGTTTATCATGTGTTTATTGACATTCTTCAATAAAAGTTGTTGACTAGAATAACAATGTTCGAAGATAGTGTGAATATAGGTGGTGATAGTCTTCGTGGTAGGTTGAGGCAATGTGTTGATAATCTTAAATATCATATTCAAAACCTCATAGAATCAATCCAAAAGCTGACTGGGTTAGTTAATGGCCATTGACATGTTGTCTAAGGTAAATGAAGAGACCAAGTACCAACCAGTTGGAGTGACTCCGATGAGCTTAAGAATGATTGGTAGCAACCTAAATGAGCTATTGAGCTACGTAGAAGAGAAGAACGACTAGAGCTGAAGAGGAGCAATGGTAAGAGTATTGATTCTAAGTTGAACCAAAGAGTGTGAAGAAGTAAGCAAGAGTTGAGGAGAGACTTAGTTAAGCAAAGCTCCAATAGAATTAGTAGATCCAAGGTGAACGAACCAACTTAGAATGGAAGGAATGAGCCCCAAACACATAACCATAGACTTAAAAACATCAAGCTTAAGTTGTTGACCTTCAATGGAAGCAACCAACCTGAAGAGTTCCTTAACTAGGTTTGCTGAATAGGGAAGTTGTTTGATTGTTATAAATGCGTTGGTCAAACTAAGGTTAAGTTAGCCTCATTGTCCCTCATCGAGTATCTAAGTCTCTTATAGGATAAGTTAATTGCTAAGCAAGATGTTAAAGGAGAAGAGTCGATCAGAATATAGAGGCTTATGAAACGTCTAATGAATTAGCAATTTGTGCCAACCTACGTTAAGTAAGAGATGCTCCATGCATTCCAGCACTTTAAGTAAGGTCAAAACATTATAGAGGAATACTTGCAAGAGTTTAAGACCTTGATGACTGGATGTGAGATTACCAAGTGATAGGACCGCACTATTGTAAGGTTCTTGAATGGCCTGAGGGATGATATTGCTGACATGGTTAAGCTCCAATCGTTCAATTCATTAGATGAGTTATTCAATTTGGCATTAAGAGTAGAACATTAGAGGGTAAGAAGACACTAGAGACTGACCAGCCAACCTTAACAAGGGAGCCTTAAGCCTAAGAGGCATGACAAGAAGAAAAGGTCATAGAAGAAGATGAAGAAAGGAGAGTCCAATCAACCTGACCAGGTTGAGACAAAGAAAGTAGAGAAGGAGAGAGTATCTGGCACTATGACTCAAGAAGTTAAGTGTTTCAAGTGTTTAAGGTATAGACATATTACCCCCCAATGTCCTAACAAGAGGGTCATGATTTTAAAGGGCAGAGGAACGGTCGCTTAAGTAGAAAGCCAAAGTGATAAGAGCTCGAAGAGTGAGGGAATAATAAACATCTACCTTAAGATGGGAGAATTCTTAGCCAAGATAAGGTAATAAGCTGAATTGAAGGAAGACCCAAGTCAATGGGAGAACCTATTCCAGATTTGATGTTTGGTGAATGAGAAGACCTATTCCCTAGTTGTTGATGGAGGTAGTTACACCAACATTGTTTCTATTAAGCTGATCACAAGGATGAAACTGCCGACCTCCTTGCATCCTCAACTTTATGGACTGAAGTGATTTAATGATAAGGGTATAATCCATGTGCATAAGAGAGCTCAAATAACAGTCAAGGCAGGATAATATAAGGATGAGGTTAACTTCCACATAATGCCTATGAATGCCGCCAACTTGATTCTTAGTCGACCTTAAGAGTACAACCGAGGAGTGATCTACATGGCTTCTTCAACACTTGTACAATTTGAAAGGATGTCAAGAGCTACTGCATGACCCCCATGAGGGTTGAGGAGATTTAGAGTAGCCTGACACCCATGGTGAAAAGAAAAGGGAAGAGGAGTTTGTTTAACATCCAAGCACGTACTCATTGCTTAAAGTTGAGGACAACTTCTTTTCATCCCATTGGTGATGATAGGAATCAACCAGCAACCATCTTTAAGCCACAGTTGACCTGTTTTGAGTAAGGTTGACCTACACCATTAAAGGCTAAGTTGATACCAAAAGGCCAAGAAGGGATAGACATATAGCTTGGCAATAGCTCTATTAACTACTGTAAGGACCAAGGATCAAACAACTGAGGTCCCAATCCCAAAGATCGGCTCAGTATGGCATGAGGAATCCAGTTTCAATCAATATTAGAGCTTGGCAACTATAGTTCGACCTCACAAGTAACTCGGCTAAACATTGTAGGACTTTAGTGATTCTAATAGGAATTAGGACATCCAACTTCCAACCTCAACTAGTTTAGTTTGTACTTATTGCAAGACAGCTTAGATGGCCCGCATGTTGACCTCCCTATTAAACACACAATTTTATACACTTGTAAATGTTTTCTTTATTTTAATCATAGGTCTAATCTTTAAGGTTTAAGGCCTTATACACTATTTACATTTTTGCCATTAGGGTTTTGGGATGTGCTATAAATGGAAACTTTTGCATGTAGCAAGCAAGTCATTATCATCAATCAATGAAGAATATTCTCAAAGAATTTCCTCTAGTGAAGTTTCATAAAGCTAGTTTCCTTTTGATTAATTATCGAGTATGTGTAACTCTTTAATCTTTCTTATGTTCTTGTTAATCTTCTTCTTATGATTGTGGTGAACCCCTCATTTAAGTGAGTTAGTGAGTTGTAACCCTCATTTGAAACTCGAGTAATGATGGAGAAATGAAGTAGATGATTGAAGTTTTAGTTTATACTTACTGGTTATGTAGGATATATACTTTTAGAAATGCAGGGCAAGTGGAGTATATGTGGAGTAGTTAGGCGTATTAGTAGTCGTAAGGTTAGAAATTGTATCAAAAAGTAAGTCAGAATGTATCCGGTGTGAATATGTTAAATATACTAGGAAAATAGAAGTTATACCCAAGAGTGGCTTATATTTGGACTCTATCATATTTCTTGAGATAAGCTATAAGTCAGGAACTTACTAAATAAGAATCTAACTTTAGATTGAGGATCAGAAACTTCATTAGAAACTAGGTTAGAATATTGTTTGGTGTTGGATATCCTTAACTACACTTGAAGTACGACAGTAGATCAGCTAGTAATTTGTATATGAATTCCATACTTTTATTAGAGTTAGAACATAAGTCAGAAGTCACTTAGACAATAACCCATACTATAAGACTAGGTCAAAACCTAAGTCATAAAGTAGTTTGATGGAAGATGCAAAATGTAAGAGTAATTGGAAGTTTGAAGATAGTTGGTACTGAATATCAGATCATTGGAAGTTAGAGAGTAGATTAGAAAGTTGCTTGATTATACTCTGTAAGAATTTATTTAAGTCAGAATATAGATCAGAAATTACTGGGCAATAATTTGTATCAAGTTAGAACCTTAGTTATAATGTATTTTACTTAACTAATATCTAATAAACACTTTAGAAAACTCACCTAGCACAATTAAGGAACATATTTAAATGTCAAACTGAACTCATACACTATATATATTATGAAAACTAAAGATGTTACATTAATTTTAAGGATAATAAAGGAAGATGAGAGCAACACACGAGGAGAATGAGCTTTAGTGTCTAGGTAAGTGGGATCAGTGTTTCATTCCACTTTGAAATATTATTTAAGAACACTTGGAGAGCTTTGTATATATCTTGTTTATGGTTGTAAGTTAGTTGCTCGTGCACATACAATGTGTGTGCATAAATATTATGTTGCTATTTGAGTATTGGATTAATATGTTGATTGCTTCATGATATTACATGCTTTAAATTGTTTAAATTTGCTTGATCACCTTAACATAAACTTAGCTTAACCACTAATCAGACTTGCATCGCAACTCATTAGGGGAAATGACTAGGACATGTTGGCCAAACACAGATGTCTTCATTGAGGATAGTAGAAATGGTCCTCTCTCTACCCTAAGTCAAACTAACTGACAGGAGCAGGGGTCATAGCAAGGTTGGGGTTAGTGGTTCAAAGGTAATGCTGGGAGGAGTGTGTTCTCCATTGCACAAGTCCCAGTTTGGTGACCAAATTTGTGAGTGTATGGCATTAAACTCCTTGAAACTCGGATTAGAGTAGGCACAATTTTTCTGATCTCATAATGACTGGTCAACATCATGCGATGGCATTTGCTTGATCATACATTACATTTAACTAAAATTGCTTGAAAACCCTGGTTGCTTGTTATTAGATATGTGCTACTATCTTTGTCTCACTTACTAAGCAAGTGAACTCATTCCCTTATAGTTGTTTTGTAGGTTTCCCCAGTAGACTCACCATAAGGCTAAAGAATGGGGTCAAGGAGTGAGATTCAAGATTTCCTGGCTGGATTCCTATTTGGCTTATCATCTGTACTAACTTCTAAGAAAACTAATAAGGTCTCCTCAAGTGACCCCTAATTTTTAATCAATGAAATTTATTCCATGCTCTACAAGCTTATAGATTTTAGTGAAATTTTAGTAAATACTATATCTTTCCATAACAATGTAGTTTTTTGGATTTTTATTTAAATACAAGGTTTTATCTTTTATAGAAATTTTAACTTAATTTTTACTTGAAATTTAAGTTGTAAAAATTATTTTCAGAATCTATTTTTAAAGGTTACACCATAGGTTGATTCCTACCAAGTACTGAATGGGGTGCTTCCAAGCAGTAAAGTGGTGAACACCTTGTATAAGCTGTACCTACGTTAACAGCTAAGGCAGTTAGCTTCTAGCATAGGTCGGTTTACATGGTAGGGCTCTTATGACTCTAGTTTAGGGAGTGACAATGATAACAATAAGAGATAAATGCTAATGAATCATTAAGAATGCATGTAATCAAAAAGGTTTTCAGAAAGTTAAAAATTGCAAATTGAGTTATTTTTAGAAACTGATTCAGAAGGTTTAAGTCATTTGAAAAAGAGACTAGTATGAAAATTTTCAAAAAGTGTTTTAGATGCTTTTATAAGAAGCATTGGTACAACACTTTAGAAACTTGTTTAGAGACTTTAGAGTGAAGAAAATTGACACTCTTTAGATGGTTATTTAGATAGTTAGTCTTGAAGAATAATGTAAAAAATTAACTCTTATCAGATTTGAATTAAATAAGGCCTAGTTCTATTAGATTGGGTATATTAAGGAAATACATTTAATCTCGTTTCACTTAAGATGGAATCGAGATCCATAGGGATTATTTTTAATCGAAGGTATCTTTGGATAAATCACAAGAAAATATTTAGCATCAAATAAGGATAAGGTTGATTTCGAATTTTGTAGGATTTCATTTTCTAAGATTGAAGTTGATTTGTAAACTATGGGTAAGTGTATCTTACTATAAATTTTCAAATCTGAAGTCTATTTGGACGTTGTTGATCAAGCATAGAGAATCATATTTAAAATTCAAATTACCGAGATTGTATCCAAGATATCCTTGACTGATCTAGTCGTTGAAAAAGGATAAACATGAGTTCAAGATAATTCTCAGCATCTTTTAGCTATTGGAAGGCTCAAGTATAAAAGAAAAAAATCGATTCAAAATAACATAACACGAATCTTGAAGAAAAGAGATTACATATACTTAATAACGAAAGCTATTTTCTACCATCTGAAAGAGTATAAAACATAGTTCAGATACTTCTCTAGAAAGTTGAATTGAAGCAGATTTTTCATCAATCATATTTGTATTTCTATCCAAAATTCCTTGAGATTCATATTGTTATTCTCACTTATTTTCCCTATAACGGTTTGTTTATTATTTGAAGAAGAGTAGAGATAGATTGTACTCTATAAGTTCTATATTAGCCTAAACTGTAGAAAGGCCAGATAAGTAGAGTTGAGTATTGTGTAAGCCTATGTATGGCAAGTTCTTGTAAGCTTCTCATGATTTTGTTATAGTGGATTAAGTGGAACGGCACCAATGAAGTAAACCAAGTCCTTAGTAGTAAAGCTGGAAGAGAGCAGTAAGCAAAAGGCCGAACGTTTATAAATCCTTAGCTTAATATTCTCCTTCCTTATTTCTTTTAATTTGTGCTATTTAATTGTGTTATTTATGTTAAATTATTAAAGTACCACCGTTCACCAAATTAAGTTATTAAGAGGAGTAATTTCAATTTACAACAAAAAAGCTTTTAAAAAATTCAAAGATATCAATTCATACCGCCTCTTGATATCTTAAACGGGACCAACGTATTTCGATCTTATTAGTGATATCAAGACCCATTTCAAGCTCAACACTGAATGTGTTTATGCATTGGTGCATAATATCCATTCACATTCACACTTAAACCCTTCATTTACTAAACTTCCTTATTAACGACCCCTAAGTCTAAATACCCATTTGAGGGTTTATGTCTGTTGTGTACTTTGAACTATATCACCTTCCAATTTACTCATTTGGTTAGTAGACATACCTGGGCATTTGGATATAACATTCAGGAACCAACAGATAATAAGGAACTGCTTGGGAGTAGGACCCTCAACTTTGTTTTTACCAAATTAGACTAAAATGAGTAGTTTACCAAATCAAACTACAAAAGTAGTTAGGTTACTCGAGCAATGAGAGTTTATATGCTTCCAAAATTGAGTTCATAAAGCCATGGTTTTTCTTAATCTCTTAGAAGCCTCATTTTGAAAATTCTAACCCATAGGTCTCTCTTATGCCATGCTATGCAATAATAACTCAAGTATATAATTCAGCACAACCAGTCTTTAAGTTTTATTCACCTTAGTTATTTGAGTCAAGTTTTTTATCTCTCCCTACTGGAAATCTAATACCTTACTTACAGTTCACCTAGATGAATGGGTTAGCAACTACTCAACTCTCTAAGTTAGTACAATAATTCATACATACCACATCAACATTCAACATAGTAACATAATGGTTTACCTAAGATATAGCTACCATAATTCAAAATCACCATATCATCATCTATTATAACAGCATATCAATTCACCACGATATAGCCATATTTAATCAAAATAGCATCAAACAGTATATAGTGCTATAAGTAGTAATAAATTTACTCCAAGTATGGGTTAGATCCACTTACCTAGCCTCCTTGACAAATATCTCTAAAAGTTTTCGATAGGTTTACAGGTTTAGTCTACTAGTCTACTAATCCTAGATAAGATAGAGTTAAACCAAGGATAATTAAGATATTAAAAAATTTCCTTAGATGATTATTGCATTTTTACCTTATAGTTATTAAGTTAACTGACTCAATGCCCTATAGCTAATACAAAACTTTGTTAAATATATATATCATTCTATTATATATACATATGTTGAATATGTACCATCCTTTATATCTTGCTTATCATATTACCCTTGTCATATATATATATATATAATTGTAACACAAGAATGCAACATAATAATATTAATGAAAGTATCATTTCAATAAGTAATATATGTTTATAGTGAATGTATATATTTTTTTCAAATATCGTTAATTATGTTTAAAATATCATACAATATGCAATCTATTTTATATGTGAAATCATTATGTTATGTCATACGTACCAACAGTAAGATTAGACACCGTTTTGACTACGTGGCTTATATATATATATGGGGGAAAGATGAATCATACAAATGTGTATATATTTAACTTGCTCCTTCGTGGGTTATTGAATGGAAACAATAAAAATATAACTATCAATACTCCGAGTCCAAAACTTAAAAAAAAAAAGAAGAAGAGAATTTTATGAAACTGTATGGATAAAATACACTATTTAGGAAAATAATGGGATTATGGATATATCTCCTATAAGACTATTATATATCAATTATAAAATAACATTTATAACTATGGAAACAAGGTTACCTAGAAATATCATACATTGGAAAAATTGAATCTTATAATCTTTTTTTTCTTCCATTTTTTATGTTCTTCTTTTCTTCTCTCCCCCTCTCCTTCTCTCTCCCTCTTTCCCTTTCTCTCTCTCCCTCTCTCTTTCTCTCTTCCTAATTCTCTCATCTTTACCCTCTCCGTATGGCTTAAAGCCATATTTATAAGGAAACTTCACCTCCTTATTTAGGTAGTTGTATATATATCATATATATATATTTTTTTGTTGGTCCAATTTTATGTAATCTTTTGAGTATAATTTTATTATGATTTACAATTTATAAAGTTCTATAATATACATAAAAAATAATTGAACATTATATCATACGCTTAATTTAAAATTTCTATTTATAGATTAATTAAAATTTAACCTGATAAACTTTATGTTATAATTTATATTGATTGTATTTCAACCTATTTTTTTGAAATTTGACTTTAAAAGACTATTTCTTATAATTTTTGGGAGAATCATATTATAATTTGATCTTATTTGAAAATAAATTTTCATTGGTCTTACATTTTAAGATAAGACCCTAAATATACTTTTCTTTAATATATGATACATATAGATGTGTTCCATTAGTTATATGGGCTTATTTATTTACATCTTATATATAATTTTAATTATTAATATTAATTATTAAGATCACATAATTAATTTCAAAAAATTTATTATAAGCTATATCTAAAATTACGAAATTTTGCGTTATAGCAATTAAACTCACTAAACTTACTATATCTAAGAAAATTGCAAATAAATGGGATAACTTTGAAATATTAAAACTATACTGTTACTTGTTTTTATTTTTATTACCTAGCCATGAGAGTTCAACTTAATTTTAAGAAAGTTAATATAAATCATAGTTTCTAAAGTATGTCTTAAGAACTAGACTTTTCATTTTTTTTTTCCTTGTTAATTTATACAATTGCACATCTAAGTTTATGTGTAATTTAGACATTTCGACACCTCTAGATGCTTCTAATTGATCCAATGAAAAGGAGATATCTACTTTACTAGGTGTCATTTCCAAACACTCCCATATACCAATATAATCTCATTAAGTGCTAACTGAATATAAATTATTTTATATATTATCTCGTGTCACTAGTAAAGCTATTATGGATTGTTTTATATTTTTTACCTAACTTATAAGTACATATTTTTCTATAAAGGATATGAACTGCTTATAAGCTAACAGATCGAGGTTGTGGGGTATTACATTCTTATCTCCTTCAAAAAGTTTTATCCTTAAAACTTCTATAATCTAGGACTTTCAAATTCAACCTTAACCCTATGCTTCCGCTATGCAACTTTGATTCCTACATCATAATACAATCATCAACTATTGTTAAAGGATGAAATCCTTTAATACCAACACCTATATTTTGACCCTATATTTATTAACTAGTGATCTTTTTGTTTTGACTTACATGTCTTATTACTTTCATCTTATGTTTCTAACTTTTACTATATAAGCTTAATATAGTTGGTCATATTTCACTCCCCCTTTTTGTTCAAGTCATCTCTCCATAGCAATGAGTCCATTATTATAACTTTGTTAGGTTCTTATCTAAATATCACAACCAGCATATTACTCTCTATGATTTTTTCCCTTACCACTATTCATATCAAACTATCATGTTCCTATACCATCTAAAGTAGTATTTCCACTCATTCCTCATTTCATCCCTTCAATTAGTTCATACCTTTGTATTAGTTAGTCCTATAGAACTCATAGTCATCCCTTCCCTTAATTCATTGTCTGTCCCATAGCTTGTCAACATATCTTTTCACCTCATCATTATCACTTATGCATGGTTTAAATCCTAATTTGTGCTTAAGATGAACATAACAAATTCAATTTCTTTACATCTACAATTCTTATAGCACAATCGTCACTTAATGGTCACAATCAAGATCTTATGTACTTCTTATAGTTAACACATATATCAATAAGGAGTTTGGCAAATCTGTACCTTCCACCAACTTATACAATGAGAAGATAGAGAATGACTCAAACCAAGTAAATTTGATTGAATCTAACATAAATTGATATAACTCTTGATGAATAAGACGCACAAATACACTGGACACTTTTTTAGTTAACAATTGATACGAATGACTCATAAGAATAGGAAATTTTGTTATGAAAGACATGAGAGTCGTAACAAACATGAGTTGTGTTGACAAAAGAGTCATGATGTCATAGACTTGCCATTCTCTTCTTGCTTATCACACGTGCTAAGGGTACATGAAAGGTATATTCTCATAGTGATATAGTTATATTCCTTATTAATTTCACATACTTTATCATCTTTTGATTCCTCAATCTCACAATTAGTTGTTACCTCATAAATCACAACCTCATTCTATACAGGATCAACCTCTAAATTAGTCTCTAATTATGCCTCTAATAAAAGTTTTGATTTATTCATGGAACTTGCTCCTAATCATCCACCTTCATCCTTTCTTACCTTTCTATTCATTCTAATAACAACTTTAGCCTACCTCATTACAACATCCATATGCTCTTGATTATCCACCTTCATCCTTTTTTACCTTTCTATTCATTCCAATAACAACTTTAGCTTACCTTATTACAACACGTATATCCTCCTTAGGAGGAATGTCTACTTTCAACTCCTCCTCTTTAGATTTCTTTTCTTTTGGTAACTTCTCTTAGCACTTAAGTTTCTATGGATCTTCTACAATTCCCTTCTTATTAAGCCACTTAATTTATTACCATCCTTTCCTCACAATCAGCATTTACTCCATCCTTACCCCCAGTATTATATCTAATCTTTTCATACCTAGAATAACCAACTTTGTAGTCATCTCATGCTTATTGAGACTTACATTCCCCATCCTTCAACTTATGTTGCATCACTTGTTCTCCTCTAAGAGGGGTCGTAACTATTAATTCATAAACTAAGGTCTCTATAGAAGGTTTATTTCTATCAATGTACTCCCTTTGAAACGAACAAGTAAGTTGCCATGATTTCAAATAGAGAGTATGTATAGGCATAACTATCTCCTATGTGTACTACTTCTAAAACAATTTATTATAACTATTATTTTCAAGAACTTCTTATTTATCAACTATTAGTTATCAATAATACGGATACTTTAAGTTATCAAGTTTAAAGGTCATGTTAGCCACATTCTAGTCTTCTTTAACTTCGTCTTGTTGGATAGTGTGCAACTTGCCTTACTCCCTAGGCTTGGATTCTTCCCCTTTAGGTTGAGTATTCCTATTACCTGGTTTTGGTCTATTAGCTTAGTTTTGCAACTGAACTGTTCTTTGCTGAATAATATGCCCTTGCTAATGGCATCAATAATAATACATACCTCTTAGATTAGGGTTTTCACATTGCTTAGCCAGATACCTAGTTTCATCATACCTATAACACATTCCCCTTAATCATGGGCATTCTTAAGCTTAATGCTCACCATTACACTTCTAACAAGATTGTATTTTTAGTAAGGGCCTTCTATTTCCCTTTGCAAATTGAATGGACTTCTTTCCTTTAGCTAGATTAGTTTTGATGCTAGAACCAACATCCAACTTACTTTTCTTTTTCTCAATCGCATCTACGGCCCATCAAAGATTACAAGCTTGTTCAATCAAACGAGTTTCAATAATAACACCAATATATCTTTCTAGGTCACTCGTCTTTAGCTCTACTAGGTAATAAAGGTTAAGCCTAACTTTGAACTACTTAGCTTTAAAAACTTAATTGTTCAATACAACTTTGGGAGAAAACTTTAGTAACCTATTAAATTCCCTTTCAAACACTTCAATTATCCTACCCCACTACCTTAGCTTATAGTATTTTTGATAAATTTATTCCCTTACACACTAAGGAAAATAGTGCTCTAGAAAAGTATCTCCAAATATAGCCCAACCAATAGGCTTTAGTAAGTTCTATCTCTTTCCCTTCCACCAATTATTTGTACCTCTATCTAATAGAATAGTAGCTATCCCAACTTTCTTATTTTCCTTAACGCCATGAACTTCAAATGGTTTCTCCAATTAGTTAATCTATTCTTTTACCACCAAAGGATTAGTATTCTTTTTGTCAAATGGTTTCATTATTCACTGCACTCAAGCCAACTTATCTCCATCTCTACTAACTCCTATTATTGCAACTGTAAATTGTTGTGCCAATTCTACCTTATGTTGTGCTTACTTACAACTATGTTAAGGTTGTTGTCGTAGTCCTTCTCTTTGCTCCTTAGGTACCCAATTCATTGGTGATCTTCCATGCTCCCTATGAATCATCTTTCTAAATAAACATTACATAAAATTCTATTAATAACTACTATAGCTGTTTTACTGAACTATCATTCTTTACTACCTAACTACCCTACACATCTCATACGTGCTTAATAGTTGTAGTCCTAAATTAGTGCTTTGATATCACCTAAAGGACATCACATCTTGGCTTAGCATGAGATGCACCATCACACAAGAATACCTATTAAAACCTTAACCTAATTTGCTCATTCATCAAAAGACAACTTTATTTATGTGATAATGGGGGTACTACCATGAAGTTTAGCTAGATATTTGGTTACAACTTATATGTATAGCTCATTATTTGCATCAAAACATGGACCACTTTTTTTCTTCTCATCTTCAAAATAATAGGACTTCTAAACTTAGTACTGGTTCCATCCAGAAATTGCTAACTCTAACTAACACTTTTAAAATACATGCCCCCATGGTGTTAGGCCCTTTAAGATCCTGTTAACCTAAGGATAAAACATTTTTACCCCCTCAACTATTAGAGTTGAGTGGGAGTGGATAATGAGTAATACAATATGGGTAATATCATAACTCAAACAATTTATTCATAACTGATTGATTCAGCTTCACATATACATTAGCCAAGCTAGGTATTTGTTACCAAAAATGTAGCATGCTATGTTCATGCATGTAGCATACATCGGGTATCGATATCCTATGCCCTCCCAATTTGCTCACCAGTTAGTCGACATATTTAAGCATCTAGACACAACATCTAAAAACCTAGAGGCAATAAGGAGCTACCTATGAGTAGAACCTCTAACTTTATTTTTACAAAATTAGACTACAAATAGTAAGCTACCAAATCAGATTACAAAAGTAGTCAGGTTGCTTGGATAATGAGAATCTATATGCTTCCAAAACTGAGTTTATAAAGCCATAATTTTTCTTGATCAATTGGAAGCTTCATTTTGAAAATTCTGACTTATAGGAAATCCAAGTCTAGTTTTTGATCTCTCCTTAGTGGAAATCTAATATCTTACTTAGGGTTCACTTAGGTAAAGATCTAGAAGATTGGGTTAGCAACCACTCAACTCTCTAAGTTAGTACAATCATTCATACATACTGTTGATAGTCGAATTTCATTCACTCAGCCACTCAGTTGCTAACATGAAGAGTAACTTACTTCTCAGCTAAAGCCGATTAACATAGATTGGTATCTGATTTTAATTTAAGGAAAGTAATGCAAGCAGTTATCACATGGCACGAATATATTATAGAACTACCTACTATTCCTACATTTGAGGAATGTACTTAGTCAAGAGGTCTCCATATGTCCCCAATAATCATGCGATTAACTACTATTTCAAGCACTTAACATTCACCTATAAACATGGAGAAGTACTATAAGAATGATCAAATAACTCACTACTACTCATTCAATCTTTTCCAATATTCACTTACTAACTTAGGCAACGAAGAACTGGCCTTGGTACCTTATAGCCTTTTCTTTCTTTGCAGAAACAAAGTCCTAACCCAAAATCACCTGATAACATACACTACATCAACATTCAATATAGCAGCATAATAGTTTACCTAAGATATAGCTACCGCTTTCAAAATCACCACATCATCATCCATTATAACAGCATATCAATTCAACTAAGATATAGCCATTTCAACCAATATAACATCAAATAACACATAGTGTTATGAGTAGCAATAAATCTACTCTAAGTATGGGTTAAATCTACTTACGTAGCCTCTTAGCCAAATATCACAAAAAATTTCTAATAAGTTTATGGGTTTGGCCCAATAATCCTAGATAAGATGGAGTAAAATTAAGAATAAATGAGATGTTAAAATATTTCCTTAGGTGATTATCACATTTTTAACTTATGGTTATTAAATTAACTAACTTGGCCCTATAGCTAATATAAAACTTTATTAAATATATATATCATTTTGTTACATATATACATGTTGAACATGTATTATCCTTTTTATATTACTTAACGTGTAACCCTTGTTTTATATATATATATATATATATATTTCAAATAGTACTAATTACATTTAAAATATTGTATAATATGTAAATTATCTTATATGTACTAATTTTGGGATTAATTAAACACCGTTTTGAATGCATGACATATATATATATATGTAGGGAAGATGATTCATATAAATATATATATATATATATATATTTAACTAGCTCCTTTACGGGTTATTAAATGGAAACAATAAAATATAGGTATCAATATTCTAAGTTCAAAACTTGAAAAAAAGAGAATTTTATAAAATTGTATGGATAAAATACTCCATTTAAGAAAATAATGGGATTACAGATAGATCTCCTATAATACTATTATATATCAATTATAAGACAATACTTATAACTATAAAAACGAGGTTACCTAGAAATATCGGATGCTAGAAAAATNCAATAAGTAATATATGTCTATAGCATGTGTATGTATTTTTCAAATAGCACTAATTATATTTAAAATATTATACAATATGTAATTTATTTTATACGTGAAATCATCATATTGTGCCACATGTACTAACGGTGGGCTTAATCAGACACCATTTTGAATACATGGCTTATATATATATGAGAAAGATAATTCATATAAATATATATATATATATATATATTTAACTAGCTCCTTTACGGGTTATTAAATGGAAACAATAAAATATAGGTATCAATATTCTAAGTTCAAAACTTGAAAAAAAGAGAATTTTATAAAATTGTATGGATAAAATACTCCATTTAAGAAAATAATGGGATTACAGATAGATCTCCTATAATACTATTATATATCAATTATAAGACAATACTTATAACTATAAAAA
This sequence comes from Lumnitzera littorea, assembly GCA_024138015.1. Lineage (NCBI taxonomy): Eukaryota > Viridiplantae > Streptophyta > Magnoliopsida > Myrtales > Combretaceae > Lumnitzera > Lumnitzera littorea. The sequence continues at coordinate 67,898,586 of JAMXBB010000005.1, read as the reverse complement.
CGAGGTTACCTAGAAATATCGGATGCTAGAAAAATTGAATCTTCTAAGCTTTTTCTTTTTCCTTCTTCTTTTCTTCTCTCTCCCTCTCCTTCTCTCTCCCTCTCTTTCCCTTTCCATCTTTCCTTCTCTCTTTCTCTATTCTTGATTCTCTCGTCTCCCCTCTCCATATAGCTTAAAGCCATATCTATAAGAAAACTTCACTACCTTATTAAGGCGATTATATATATTTTCTTTTACTGGTCCAGTTTTACATGACCTTTCAAGTATAATTTTATCATGATTTATAATTTATAAAGTTCCATAATATACTTCAAAAATAGTACAACATTATGTTGATAGTCAGATTTCACTCTATAAATATCACTCCGCCATTTGTCTATCAAGAAGACAAATAATACTACTCCTGGCCAATCTTGACTTAGACTTAATTTGCTTGATGGGCCTTAAAGCCTAGCTTGATAATATAACTAGTTTAAACTTAGGAAAGTGGTGCAAATGGTTATGATTTAATACAATCTCATTACATAATCACCTACTACACCTATATTTTAGGCATGTGCTTGATTACAAGATCTTCACATGGCTTATGACCAATGATTAATTGCTATTTCAGGTACTTGATATTCACCTATAAATATAAAGAGAAAGTATTGTAAGAACTCTCTTATGACCTTTAACTCTACATTCATTCACTTATCTCTCTCTCTTAAATAATTACTGACTTAGGTATTAGAATTGCTATATTAGACTTGCCCTAATATCCCTTAGCCTCTCTTTGTACTTTTGCAAGTATATACCTTTACCCTAAAATCACTCAGCAACATATTATATTATACACCTAATCTAAAATTTCTATTTCTAAAATAATTAAAATTTAACCTGATAAACTTTATGTTATAATTTATATTGATTGAATTTAAACCTATTTTTTGAAATTTGACTTCACAAGATTATTTCTTACAATTTTTGAGAGAGTCATATTACCATTTTATTTTATTCAAAACTAATTTTTCATTGGTTTTACATTCCAAGATAAGGCTTTACATACACTTGTCTTTAATATATGAAAAATATAGATAGGTTTCATTCATTACTTGAGACTTAATTATATACATCTTATATATAATTTTGTTCACTAATATTAATTATTACGATCATGTAATTAATTTTAAAAGCTTTATTACAAGTTTTATCTAAATTATGGCAATTAGGCCTAAGAAACTTAATATTTTTAAAAAGTTTGCATATAACTGAGTTAAATTTGAAACATTAAAGTTATACTGTTACTTCTTTTAATTTTTATTAACTAGTCTTAAAGGTTTAATTTAATTCTAAGAACATTGATATGAATCAAAATTTCTAAAGTGTATCTCAAGCACTAAATTTTTTATTTTATTTCTTATTAATTTATATAATTGCATATCTTGGTCTAGGTGTATTTCAAACATTTTAACACCTATGACTGCTTCCAATTGATCTAAGAAAGAGGAGATACCTTTCTAAACGATCCCATATGCCAATATAATCCCATTAAGTGCTAATTGAATATAAATTACTTCTATACATTATCTCGTGTCATTAGTAAAGCTAGTATTGACCATTTTATATCTTTGACCTAACTTATAAGTACATATTTTTTTATAAAGGATTTGAACTACTCAAAAGCTAGTAGATCGGGGTTGTGAGGTATTATAGAGGTGGTTCGAACTCTACATTGAATTCGAGCTTCATCTTTTATATCTCTATCTCTTTTAATTTTCATACATATTATTAATATTTTGTTATTATCTTGATTATACTCATTGTTGTATTTTTTGCTTAATTTCGAAAAGAATTTTAAATTGGTTTTTAAAACTCAATTTACCCCCTTCTTAAGTTTTAGCCTAGTATTTCAAAACTCACTAGAATCGTAAGTTTGCATGCATTTGTTCATGCATTACTACAATTTAAACTAATTTAAATTTCTCCTTGTTTAGGCTTAAGCTAGTCTAGCCCACACATGACTTTTCCCCTTTTTGTCTTTTACCCTATCTTTACTATCTATCTTTATAAGTGTCACTGGCTCACTCTCAACTTTATGATTTCTCAATTCTCTAATCATAAGTTAAGATCGTGGCTTGCTATTGTTGCGTTGGCTAATCCAAATCTAGATGGAGCTTGTTTCTTGAGTTCATCATAGATATTCAGCTCACATCTTATTGTTTAATCTCCTTTCTGTTGTATCTATATTTTTTTTTTAACTTTTATGATTTGTTCATGTTCCATTTCAAGTAGAAATTATGTTGGGTATGATTTGAATAATTATATTTTATGATGATAAATGTTGGTGAATGAATGTTTTTAGTGAAAAAACAATTGCAATGGGGGAGAAAACACTTGTATGATTATAGGCATTGGGCTAACATATCTTCTATTCCTTAGAATTTATCTCTCTAGGTCTTAATTTGTAGATGATGTTCTACCTATGATTCCATACCACTAAACCTTTGCTTTGTTATTAGAATTTTATTTTGGTTAGTTACTATCAATTAAAGAATTCAAAACAAAATTTTAACTATGCATTATTTAGACATGAGTTGTTTATGTTCTATTTAGGAGCATTTCTTTTTCCCCAAATTATTATGAGTTGTTTAAATTCTAATAAGTGATAAAATAATAATCATTAGAAATAATAAGTTCACTATTGTTCACATTGCCGAAGTCCCTTATAATCAAGGTTAACTGCATGAGCGAAACATTAAATTACAAAGTAAACCATCTCCTTCTATTTACTTTTACAACTTTTTATTATTGCATTTTGTTCATTTGGCAAAGCATGGATGCTAACATCAGTAACAAGGTAAGCGTATTCTTTCGTCTTTACACTATGATAAAGAAAAAGAAATTCAACATAAGGTATTACTAAAGTAAATTCATCTATGTTAAAACTTTTTCTTTTTTGTATAGTCCACCTAATATTCAAGAGCCTAGATCACTTGGTTAATAGTTGATCAGATATATGGAATGACATCCCTTGCTTATGGGTCTAAATTATAGTATCCTCTAATTGTAAAAGTTATTATATAGTAATGCTTTTGAAGATGAAAAGAAAAAAGCATGCAAATTATAGTCAAGGTCACGAGTTGTAGAACCATTGTCTTACGTTCATTAGATTATTTATGTTTATAATTTTAGTGACTCTTTACACTAAGTTTCTTGCATCTCTTTTGTTTCTAGTGTGTGCTATTAGTTTCTTTTTATGTTACCTTCATATTAAATGGGCATACTTAAATTAAACATAATTATTTCTCCATAGTCAAATTTCAATGATAAAGCATTAAGTTATTATATAGTAGCCGATGTGCAAGGAAATATCTCATATTCAATAATAAGTTCTATATTCTTTTCTCTTTTAGTGTTACAACTTACAATGTGATTTTGTTAGAAGTTAATTAAGTTTATTTGAAGTTAAAAAGTCATATACGTACTAGTAGGAAATTTTAGACTATGAATCCATAGCTTTTATTTTGACTTATGTGGTTGATTATTTGTATGATACTATTATGTATAACTTATGATTGAATTATTTCCTCTTGATTGGGAGTTACTAATGTACTTAGTTAGTTAGCACATTATGAGCAAAGGATTATTCAAGAACGAGCCTACCAATGGAAGCTGACATAAAACCATCCTGATGGTATTTTTGACTACCAGCTTGCTAGTTTATCCATTTCCTCTACGATTTGATTTTGGTTTAGCTCTAGAGTCTGGCTTAAGTGTTGTTTATCAACTTGATAGTAATGCTCCAATTTGACCAACTAACGTATGTTTTGATCCTAAATTATTTCCTAACAAAATAAACTAAGATTAAACTTAGAATCAAACCTAAACTACCAAATTAAATACCTCTTAGAGTCCTGAACAATTAAGTTGCTTAGGGCTTGAATTGTAGCAACATTGGGAGGGCTTCAACATGAGAATGGAACATTAAGACATGCAAATTGTGTTTATATCTTAGATTTGAACATTGAGAACAATTGCAAAGAAAGTCAAGTGTTATCCAAGACTACTAGTTTAGGCACGAGGTTACATGTTTGATGCTATCTGCTTATTACTTAAGTTGAAAATCAACTTAACATATCAACTTAATGCTTAAATGTGTTGAGTATATTTGGTTGGGCCTAAGGGCACAAGAGTACTGGTAATCTTAGGATGGCATCCAAGGATTGGTATGTGCATTGTCCCAAGTAGTGTTGTATACTAAGTTGATTTGATAAAAATTAGGTTGTTTTATAGTTGTAGGGTGTTAGGGAGTACCCAACAACAAATATCAATATTGTGTATGATACTTATGTGACTTGAGGTCATGAGATGCCCTAATCTTTAGGACATTAGAACTATGATGCGTATAGGATTTAAATCAAGATAATAACTAGTTGTTGATGATATGATTTGCATTGCATTATGACATGTTAAATGCTTGCTCATACATATGTACTTATGTAACTATTGTATAAGTCATATTTGCTTACCCTTTAGGGACCTTTGTTTTTAGATGAAAGTAATGTAGGAGATCAAGATCTCTACACCAACCTAAGTTATGATTTAATATATGACATAGATGGAGATGATAATTGCGCTTAATACAAGGAGTAGGAGAGTTTCATTATACATATGTGATGATGGGGACTGTTTATGTATTGGAGATACAGACTTTACTTGTGATAGTTAGTTGTGACTTATTATTGTAGTTTGCTATTGTAATAAGAGCATTTAAAGTCCAGTTGTAGCTTGATATCTATGTTTGGTTTGATGGAGAGCGTTAGACTTCACTAGCTATTATTTTATGATGATGTATGAAGTATAGGTGACATTCTTAGAGCCTTTAATTAGATGACTAAAAGATATTAATGTTAGTGTGTTATTATAAATTGCTTAATAAATGCAAATGTGGTACTTTAGCAAGTATTGAGCCTTTGTGTGTTAGAGCTTAGACACAAAGCTATAGTATGTTGGGTTTTAGGGCGTTACATTACGTCTATTATTATTTAAGGTATTATTATTTATCATTTTATTCATATTTTAATTTAATTCCATAGTCTCTTAAATATTTAAAACTTTAAAGGTAATGTCAAAATAATCAACTCGAGCTCAAGAGAGGATGTATGTCCTAAGATCACTTTCCATGATAAAATGAAAACCTATGCTCAAAGATTGATTCAAAGATGAATTAGTTGCCCCCCTTAATGCACCCATCAAGGGGAGCAGGTGCAGGGTTAAGGGAGAGGCAAGTAGGGGGTGGCAAATGTTGATAACAATTCTTCCTAAGACTCAAGCCGACCTAAAAAATGAGACACTTGATTTACTTATTTACCTTCAACTCCTTCCTCATCACACTTCTAAGCTGCTTTAGGGTGCTCTCAAAGAACTAGCTAGTTTAGGAAAGCTAGTGATGTGTTAAGCAAGTGCATTTATCAATTTATAATATAGTGAATATGAGTATGAATGTCGATCCCATAGGGGCTAATACGATTACTAGTACTCACTAGATCTTTGTTGTCTAACCAAAATATTAAATTTCAAAAAACTTAAAGAAGTAATTTTAAATTACTGCTAAAACTAATTTAAAGATTAACTAAGACATAATTCATGAACTAACAAGAAAACAATTCAATTGAAAATTAATTCAAGATTTAATGTTGTACCTAGATCTTGCTTTCTCTAGATCTAACATGTGATTTTCTTAAAGATAATCTAATTTATTCTTTAATCTTTCTTGACTAGGAGAATTCTCTACTAAAGTTAATCACTTTCTCAAACCAATTAATCATAACCCTAAAATCACCTATTAGAATCTCTTCTTAATAGCACGATCCAAGATTGCATTATTAAATAATAAATTCTCTATGCTTTAATTTAAAATTCTAGAAGAATCTTGCAAATATCTTTAATCTTGGAATAATTCTCATCAACTGTGCATGAATATAATCTTATAAGAAATCTCTCGATTCTCTTATAAGATATCAAACTCTAAATAACTACCTATAGATATAATAACCTAAATCATGAAGCAAACATAGTTGAACTAAGAAAAGATCAAAGAATTAAATTAATCAAATACTAATCATGTCACATGAATAGATTTAGGTTCTACAGGACCTTGATATCAAAGATCTACTCACTATACATCCTAAAATAATAATGTAAAATCAAAGAGTAGAGAAAAATAAAAGGATGAATCATGAAATCTAAAGAAAAATTGAATCTTAAAATCTTCTTTGCACCTTGCTTTCTTGAATGTCTTTGGCTTGAAAAACTCTCTAATTTGTGCTAAAAAGTTCTCTCTTTAAACAAACCATAACAAGGATTTATATAGGAAGAGATAACAAAAATAGGTTGATTAGAAAAGAACACAATTGTGTCTTTTGGTTGCGTCCTAGGTTGTAACAATAAAAAGTAAGCTCCAAATTCGCTTGGAAATGACATGGTCATGTTGTTTGGCTGTGTCGATCTTCAAACATTCATAACTTGCTCGTTTTAGCTCCAATTTAAGTGAAATTTGTTTCTATCATCTCATTTTCTTATGTAGATAGTTTCAAAACCTAGAAAACAAAATTTTTCTCAATTAAGTATTATTATCTATAAATAAACTCAAAAATCATCAAAAATCACTAAATAAAATATATGCAATTAGAAACTCATCAAAGTTTCCCATACTTAAGAAAAATCAGAACAAGAATTCTTAAGTAAAAAATAATCACTACTTAGGAAAATGGCTAAAAATTACACTTAACCCGGAAAGGCTTAACTTGCAAATCCAATCAATATTCTTTAAATAACTTTCTTAACTCTTATACTCAATCTTATTTCCCAATGTCCAAAGGACAGAAAGTACCAAAGTTCACAAGCTAATCTATGTGAATTAAAGTTTAACTAGATCATTTAATCAAGGATTCCCCTGCTCAAGATCAGATTTAACATCTTGCTAATCAGGAAAGAGTTATAAAAATTTTAACCTACTTAACTAAAATGTATACAACCCTCTCTTCAATCTCGTTAAGCGTAATAATTTAGAGAAAACACATACTACATCTACTTATCCTTTGATCATCCCCTTAATACATCCTTTGGTTGGGAAGACCTCAAATTTATTGAATTGAACACATTAGTTAAGACGATTTTATTGGCAACAGGAAAGGATTTTGCTCTTGTAATGGACCAAGGCCGATCCATACCAACTTAGCCTTCATATTGGCAACGGGAAAGAACCTTACTCTTCTGAGGGACTAAGGCCAATGCATACCAACATATTCTTTAAGTTTACTTCAATATTAGCAGTGAAATTTAACCTCGCTCTTCTGTGGGACCAAGGTGAATTCTTGCCAATTTTGCTCTTTATTTATTTTTTCATTTATATCACTTTTTACCTCCAACTATTTCAAGTTTTCAAGGGTTTCCTAAAAGATAAATTTCGTCTATTTGTTTACTAAGGATTATAGAGCTCTAAAGTCATCTAAGAGGAAAGTATACATCAAAGTAAGTTTTGAAAATAATCATGATTAACTCCTAACCAGTGATATTGCTTTAATCCTAAGTCATAAAATCCTAGGCTAAATAACTTGTAACTTTACTCTACACAAATTTCACCTATCTACTCTAGCATTGTATAACTCAATCATTAAAGATCAGGCATTCATATTACATTCAACTCAATAGAAGTTATCAATTTCCAATTAATTCAAGTCAATAAAATAAATAAATAAATAAGTTAAATGCGAAAAGATTGGTCTCCTAAGTAGCAATTCTCTATAAGGTTTCTATATCCCCTTCCCTATACTTAAAGCAATACATCGTCCCTAATGTACAATTAAGTCACATGATGGAAAATATATCAATCAAAATAATCATGGTAAGATGATATAAAAGTGTGAAATAAAAATTGATACTTTCCTGAAAATTTGAGTAATACAATTCATCAATGTAAGAAGTTTGAAGTCTAAAGTAATCCAAATCAAACACAATCTCCAACATAAGCTTTAAAGTTTCGAGACATCGACTCCACAATCCTCCTAATTGGAGGCATAATCCATGAAATCATCCTTATTCTCTTTGTATTCTTCCTCCTCCTCCTCATCATCAACATCTTCAATTGAACTCTCCTCTTAAGCTCCTTACTCTTATTTTATAATTTAGCTCTTAGTATCATGTTTCTCTACAAAAGGAAACATGATTCAAGTCAAATTTCCAATATGCTAGAGTGTGGAAAATAAACACTATAACTCATTGAGGAATTTTGTCAAACACTTAGTATACATACAAGATGTAGTTACGTTCTTGAGAAATCATTTATGCAATCCTAACAAGTATTGTTATAAAAGAAGTTCCAAGCATGCTTAAACTCCTAATTCCTCAATGACATAAATCAATAACACTTATATGTTTGATTAAACACAAGAGCCCTAAGTGCTAAAATTAAGAATAAGGCATATAAAGTAATGAATTCAACACTTTAACTCAAATGTTCAAGAATCGCACACCTATAGTAATGTATTGTAAATGATACAATCATGTCATAACCTGTGTCTTTCAAAATCTAATTGTAGCCCTTATTCAAGAACACGATCATGTTCATCATGTACATCACTGCCCATCTCTTAAAACAAACAAAATTCATGAAGACATGCTGAAAATTACCAACATGCATTCAAATCCTAACTACTCTATCATGTATAAGAGTCCAATCTAAGTAAATTTTATAGAACAATTAAAGAAAATCAAGAACTTACTTGGATTCTTGAAATAATGTAAGTAGTAGAGATCTTTGAACTGGTGTAAGTTTGTATGTTCTTATGCGTTGGACATGAGAAAAAGTGCAAGGATGAAGAATTTGTGTGCAAGAGCAGATGTGTTAGTCGTGAGACAACAGATAACAAGTGTAGAGAAGGCGCTATGGGAAAATGCTTTTATAATGGTCATGACATGGCTCGAGATACGATCATATCTTGCAATCATGTAACACGCTACGATACGGTCATATAGTGTGCTCGGTAATCACACAGTCCAAGACACGGCCATGTCTTGTAACTGTGTACTACACTATGGAGCAATCCTATATGGAGCCTAGAAGTCACATAGTCCAAGACATGACCATGTCTTGTGACCAAATACTACATTGTTTTTTTTTTTTTTAACTTTTATCATTTTTATTTGAATTTATGCATGCCTATCCTAAATGCATGAATTGAAAAATGAAAGAAACTTAAAGTAAAAAAAGTACTAAAAAAATTGAATCAAAGAAAGCTAATGCAAAAATTAAACTAAAATCAAATCTTATTATGTTGTACTTATCAATTTTGAAATTTCATTTAGCTTTCGAGGTGCTGCCCTAAAAACCTCGTAGGGTACATTGTCCCCTCAACCCATATCTGCTAATCGGCTAGTAGGACCATCGTATGCATAGACAACATAAAAGCATAGTAAACCTTAAAGTGGAAAATAAAAGTGTTAAAGTGCTAAAATAGACAATAAAAATTGCTAACATAACCTACCAACTTGGATTACCTCCTAAGAGTGCTATGTTTAACATTAATAGCTTGATAAAATGCATGGTTTACTTACCTTCATTTGAGTAGAGATGGATCTCCATCCTTACCTCACTTCCAAGCCCTCCAAACAAGGCTAGACTTACCCTTTTTCCATTGGTATAGTAATTTCTCTTGTCCTATTACATAACTTTTACTTATTTTCTTCTTATCACACCACTCATCAAACTCGTATTGCTTAAGTTTCTTCTTTTTGTTTACTTTTCACTTGGATGGAGTGGTCATCGGTAGTTTTGAACTCCTCACTACAAAAGCATGTTCTAAACAATCTTTTGAGTGTTTCTTCTCCAAGACTAGTGGTTTTACTTTAGGAGGTTCTAACTTTCCTTCCTTTGGTCTACAAAATGGTTTAATCCCTGCCTTCACCATAATGGATTCATTAGCTCCCAACTAAGCTACAACTTTTGATTAATTAAGGGTTCTCACCATTTCCCTATCTCCCACTTCTAAGAAATTGTTCATAGGTTCTTTGACAAGTGTTTCCTGTATGCATTTAGTAACAACAACATTGGAAGTATCACGGTCATTGCTTATGCCCTCTGAGTCAAAGGACTTGTATGTTGAATTTAGATTTTGGAAAAAAATTTCCTCATCTCTAATCCTTAAGATGTGCTTATGCTCACTAACATCAAGCACAGCCTTAACAGTATCTAGGAAGGGTCAATCTAAAATCAATTGTACCTCTAGATCCTCATCTATATCAAGGATAAAAAAAATTGATAGGGAAAATGAATTTATCAACTCTCACTAGAACATCCTCTATGATGCCTCTAAGATATGTAGTAGACCTATCAACTAATTAAATGCACATGCATGTTGGTTTAGGTTCTCTTAACCCTAGCTTTCTAAACAACTTAAATGGCATCAGGTTTATACTAACTCCTAAATTTACCAAAGCATTATTTATTGACAACTTTCCAAGCACACAAGGAAGAGTAAAACTCCTTAGATCTTGTAATTTCTTTGGCAACTTCTTCTGGAGTAGTATGGAGCATTCCGCGTTTAGTGTGATAGTTGAAAGATCCTCTAGCTTCCTCTTGTTCAATAAAAGATCCTTCAAGAACTTTACGTATTTCGGTGTCTACAATAAAACATTAACAAAAGGTAAGTTCGCTTGTAGTTGTTTAAAAAGATTGAGGAATTTATTGAATTGCTTGGTTAGATTACGATAGTCTTGCTTAAGGCACTATGTATATGGAATGGGCGGCTTGTACTCCTTCACTTTTGGTAACTCTATACTCTCTTTTGATCTCAATGGTTCTAAACTTTCCTTACTCTTGACCTCTACTTCTTTCTCAGCTACTTCCTTATCCTCCTCCTTCTCAGCTTGCATCTCTTTACCACTTCTCAGGGTCACTACATTGATATGTTCCCTAAGGTTTGTTTTAGTTTTCCTAGGCAATGATCCTTATTGTCTCTCATTCAGCATCTTAACAATTTGGCTAATCTGATTCTCTAAGTTGTGGATGGAGGCTTCTTGGTTCCTTAAAGAGGCCTCTATTTTTTTGCATATGTACCTCATTAGACTAAATGTATTTTTCCAAGAGACTCTCCAACTTCTTCTCTAGGGTAAGTAGAGGTACTATCAATAGTTGAAACCTAGGTAGAGGTAAATTTGATCTTTGCTGAGGTTGATTCCTTATCTGCCATTGTTGGCTTTAACCCTGATTTTGACCTCCCCATGAAAGATTAGGGTGATCTCTCCACCCCGGGTTGTTTATGTTGCTGTAAGGATTATACTGGGGTCTTCCAAGTTTCCTGAGAAAACCTACTTGTTCTGTCTACTTGCAACCTATAATCCCTTCTTAGATGAAGTTGTTGGGGCTATACTATGGTTGTTATGAACTAGTTAAGAGGGATTCAATTTTCTTACCCAACATCTCCACTTAAGTGGCTAGAGACTATATAGCATTGAGCTCAAATACGCTTATGTCTTTTTGCTTCCCCCTAATGTTGATAATTAGTTTTCATCCACTCGTCTTACTAGTCCATTTGATTATAGACAAGCCACGTAATCTATATTCTTGGTACCTCGCCGAGTAATCGGCATTCTCGGCATTATGCTAAGTAACAAAGATCCATTGTTGATTTAAATTCAAGTTTATGGCGTGAACAGTTATCACAAGTATTATTATATTACATAATTGCCTACTCTCCCTACATTTTAGGGAAGGTGTCTAATCGACAAGCTTTCAGGTGTCTAATCGACAAGCTTTCATGTGTCTTAATAGTTATTCTGATAACTACACCTTTAGACATGACAATCTCCTATAAATAAGGGGAAAGAAACTTTGTAAGAGACATCTAATAACTCTTTACCTCTTTACTTTACCCTTCTCATTCATGCTTACTAACATAGGCATTAGAGTGGCCACACAGGATTAGCCCTAGTACTAAGCATTTTTCTTATCTTTATGGGATATTCCCAACCCCTAAAATTCACCAACAACATTTGGCACCATCTGTTTGTCCTAAATACACCTACATGACTAAAACTAGAATGACCAAAAGTGTAGGTGTTGGCATTTCCTCCTAATACCATGAAGGGGGAAGCCGGTATACTAATGAGCAACGACTGGCTTGACTTCAGCAATTATGCCTCGATTTGGCCAAGGAAAACTGAAAGTTAAACAAAAAGCATGAACAAATCCTTAACCTCCTTCATATTAGTATTCATCTAAATCAAAACAAAGAGCATGATGATCACGATACCAATAATAGCGATGATTCAATTTATTCACCTAAGTTATAGAAAAAGCAAGTCGAGGTTGTGACGGGACCCTTAGCTCTAGCTTTCCAAAAGAATGACAAAGGCAAGCAACCGCAACAGGTGCACCATACAGGCCCCTCACATGTCAACACCCTTATTGTAACAAGCAAGCAATTTCAAATCAAGAAGAGTCCCTTTGTTTTAGAGATTTTGGAGGAAGTCATATCTTAACACATCAAGCTACCATAGTTTGAAACATATGACAGAAGAAAGGACCCCAAAGATCACCTAAAGTACTACCATATGTTGGCCAAGTTGCATAGATGAGCGATGCAATGGCTTGTCAAGCTTTTCCCTTTGCTTTGAGGATTGTAGCCAGCACATGGTTCAAATACTTAAAGCTAAACACCATTTCTTATTTCGATGAATTAGTAAAAGTGTTTCTTCAACACTATCTTGTAAGCAAACGTCCTATTGGGGATCCCTCAATCCTTAACACAATCAAGTAAAAATCAAATGAGTCAATTAGAGACTACTTGGCTAGGTTTAGGGTCGAGATAGTTTAAATCCTAGAATTGGATATGAACGTGGCCCTCAATGCCACAATTGATTAAGCTAAGCCCCACGGAGACCTTTTCAAGTTTCTTGCAAAGAACAAGCCGAAAACTTTTGCCAAATTCAAGGCTAAAGCCACCTTATTCATTCGTCAAGAGGATACCATAAACGCCCGGCAGGAAGCTGATCAAAACAGAGGAGATAGAAAAAATGACAAGAGAAAAAGTGCGAAGGATAGACTCAACTTAGATGATGATCAAAGTTCGAATGCCAAGAGAAAGAGACCAAGGATTTCGACATTTTCATCCCATACACCTGTCAATCATCTAATTTTAGACATATTAATGGAGGTACATAGATAGAGAGGCATTCTGCAGTGGCTAGAAAGAATGAGAGGAAATCCTTCAAGGAGAAATTCCAATAAGTACTGTTACTTCTACTGTAACAAGGGTCACAACACAAATGAGTACATACAGCTCAAGAATGTAATTGAAGATGCAATTCAATGTAGGTATTTACAAAAATTCATAGCACATGATGCTGCAAATATTGAGAGACCATCCTAGAGAAGACGTGAGGAACAAGAGAACAACACTTGGCTAATTGTGGCCAGGAGAGATACAAGGGATGTGAATCCCAACAGAGCACCCAACAGAGTAATCAACACCATTATCAGTGGACCTACTATAGTCCAATTAAGCTCTTCAAGATTGACGAATGCCAAAAATTACCTCTACAACATCCAAGGCAATAAGGTTAGGATTGGCAACACAAGAAGATTCTTGTTGACATAGGAAGTTCGACTGATATCATTTTTCAGCATGTGTTTGACCAGATGAGACCCAAGATCAAGACATAGCTAAGATCTTACAAGTAAGATCTGTATGCCTTTAACAACCAACCTATTCAAGTAGCCACAATAATTTCTTTGCTGATACAGATCGACAATGATGAGCATGTTGTAGGGGATAAAGTATACTTCCTCATCGTCAAATGTTGGTCCCATACAATATGATAATGGGACAGTTGTGTCAACATCTATTCAGGATTATCCCTTCAACTACACATCTTAAAGCCAAGTTCCCTGCTTCCATGGGAGTGGGTATATGCAAAGGGGATCAACGATTGACAAGGTCCTTATATATGAGGGCTTTAAGACAAGAGTAAGTATTTCAGGTGGAAACCTATCTAAAAGGCAAGTCAGTCGACATAGAGAATGCTGAGAGTGATATTGAGGAAGTTTCTTTGGGAGTTGACCCTAGCAAAATAGTGAAGATTAGGAAACCCTTTGATGGGAATCAGCCTACCAAACCTCTAACTCACAGTTGAGCCCAAGGACTAAAGGGGCTAGCATGACGAATCCTTTTATTCTAACCAATCTCTACTGAAGCCGAGTATTTCCTTGCAGAGTCACCCTTCATGCCGTGCCGTATAACTGCCCATTTTTCTACAATATGCTGAGTTAATGATTACTCTCCCACATCGAGCTGACTAATTACTCATTATCTTCTTTACTTAGAAGCCAAGAGAGAGAGTCCAGACTGACTAAGCTGTCCCTGCTTCAATAAGCCCATCTATCTGTACTTTTTATCCACTTCTTCTAATGACCTCGCCAATGTAGCATCGCCACGTGTACAATATCATGTGTAAGATCTGTTGCACCAATGATTGTTTTTTTTTTATATTTATTTTTACCCTTTTGTATCCTGTACATTACTTCCTTAGGAAATACCCTTTTTGTCTTTTCCTTTTTAAGCTGGTTGCCCTAACTTAATAGTATAAATACCCTTGTACTTATAATTGTGATAACAACATATCATTCTTAATATACACTCTTTGAGTACTTTTTCCTTGCGTAAACATTGTTTGTTTACTCTCGACATCACTTATATCCTTTTCCTTAAGCAAGGTTAGGTGGCGAGTAACCTCACTGGACCAATTTGTACATCATGTCAAATTGAGCCATGAGTCCTTGGAAGTTCCATTAGTACGTCATATCCTCTGGTGCTATTTGTAGGTTTTGCTTATTGTTTCATTCTTTATTTTTGCTCCTTCGCACTTTTCCCCATTAATAATTTTTCGAGCTTTCTATAAGCTTAAACTCATCCAGTGATTAGCCTTGTCCGTTCTTGGTTACGGTTTACAACATCTTGGTATCAAAGCGGAGGTTTTGTATGAACTATAGTAGTTCTTCTTAAAGTTCTGTTATACTCTATTTTGCGTATGTAAAATAGAGCAAGTTACTATGTTTATTTGACTGTTGTGTTGTTAGCTGTTCACTTTCTAAAGTATTTTTTTGAGCTTTGAATTTGTGAGGAAAAATGACAAATCTAAATATAAATGTTGGTACCAGTGATGATAGTGGAGTTGTCTACCATGGATAGTAATCTCAAGGAACTCCTAGAAGCATTGACGAGAGGCTTGATGAGATAACTAACCTCTTAGCACATCTAACTGGAGTTGTTCATGCAGTGTCTTGTCGACTCACTAAGGTCATGCAAAACACCCTACAAGTTACTCAACCTGTCATAGGTTAAAACCCAGCTCGACCCATTCAAGGTGGAAGAGTTAGCGGATGAGTAAGGCAAAGGATAGACATAAGAGAGCTTGATGAAGAGGAAGAAGAGTATTTTGAAGAGGAGCGTGTACGAATCCTCAGAGCATCGAACCATATGAACCTTTGGATTCTGAGTTTCATTGGAACTGGGAATGCTGATGAGTATCTGGATTGGGAAGAGAAAGTGAAGCGTTTGTTTGATTACTATCAATATGAGAATTGTAAGAAAGTGAGGACTACTACTGTTAAGTTCTTCAGATATGCCACCATGTAGTGAAAGAATTTTCAAACCATGAGAAGATGAGAGGGGTATTGAGAGATTAACACTTAGCTCGAGATGAAGAGAGTCCTCAAAAATAGATTCGTACTGGAGACATACCTCTAAGATACGTTCAGTCGGCTTCAGGAGTTGAGATAAGGAGGTCGAACTATTAACGAGTATGTTTAAGAGTTTCAAATGCTTATGATACATTACAAAGTAGAGGAACCACCAGCTTAAATAGTCTTAAGGTTCGTTACCAAGTTGAAAGGAGACATTCTAGATGCTGTGGAGCTCCAACGATTCAACACAATGGATGAAGCTGTTAAGATTGCCCAACGAGTGGAGAGGCAAAGAGGGAGCCGAGTACCGGCAAGGATGTCAACTAGTTGACCCGGATAGGTAAGTCATCGAGCTCAGTTAAGTACAAAGGCAAGCAGAAAGATTGATGTAAGGGTTGAGCAGAAAGGTCAACCAGATGATGTAGTGCCGACTTAAATGTATGAGAAGGGACAAGGGTTTAGTAGGAAGACCAGCCATATCAAGTACTTTAAGTGCTAGGGGTTCAGATACATGGTTGCTTAGTGCCCAAATTGACGGATGATGGTCATAAAGGGAGATATCCTGAAGTTAGAAGTGGAGAATACGGATGAGGAACCTGAGGAGGAGGAGGTTCCTATCGAGAAAGAAAGTGTTGAGAAAGAGCTAATTAAGGAGGACGCCATGTTTCTTGAGGACTTAGATTAGTTTCTCATAGTTGTTTAACATACTATGAACGTAGAACCCTCACAGAAGGAGGAGCAAAGAGAGAGTTTGTTCCATACCACCTACAAGGTGAATGATCAAATGTGCACCCTCATTGTGGATAGTGGAAGCTACACTAATGTGGCATCAACCAATCTTGTTTCAAAACTGAAGTTGCTGACTGTTTCACATCCAAAGCCGTATAAGCTACATTGGTTGAGTGAGAAAGGAGCATTACATGTCACTCAGCAAATACCACTACTATACACTATTAGGAATTACTCTGACCAGATTCTCTACGACGTACTACCTATGTACGCTTTCCACATGTTGCTAGGTAGGTTATGGTTGTTTGACAAGAGAGTTATGCATGATAACTATAGGAACATGTATATGTTCAAAAAGGATGACCAGAAGATTACGCTGAATCCGATGCCACCAAGAAAAGTTAATAAGTTGCAAACAAATCTTGCTCATGGATTGAAGAAGGCTTTAGTGATGAGTAAAGCCAAGCTCCAAGAGGCCATCAATGCTAATGAGTCGACCCTCTTATTGGCCAGGCAACTATTGGAAATGAGGGAGCGGGGTGAGTTACCTTAGGAGATCAAGGAGTTATTAGATGAATATGCTGACCTGTTTTTATAACAGTTACTTGAAGGGTTGCCCCCAACTCAAGGAATAGAGCACTGCATTGACTTAGTACTTGATGCTGCACTACCAAATAAGCTAACTTATCGGATGAACCTCGAGCAGGCTTTTAAACTCCAACATTAAGTCAATGAGTTGCTGGAGAGAGGTTATGTAAGAAAGAGTCTTAGCCCTTATGCTATGCCTACGCTTCTAGTGCTGAAGAAGGATGGAACCTAGTGGATGTGTATAGATAGCTGAGCTATGAATAAAATCATGATCAAATACAAGTATCCAATCGTATGGCTAGAAGACATGTTGGATGAATTGAGTGGAGCTAAGATTTTTAATAAGATTGATCTTATATCTAACTACCATCAAATTCACATGAGACCAGCCAATGAGTAGAAGACTGTGTTCAAAACTTGACATGGACTTTACGAGTAGATGTTCATGCCCTTCCACTTGTCGAATGCCTTGAGCACTTTCATGAGATTAATGAACCATGTACTAAGAAATCTCATCAGGAAGTGTGTCATGGTGTACTTGACAACATCCTGGTCTACAGTATCGACATGCCAAGTTACTATAAACATCTTAGAGCAATCCTGGATATCCTCTATATCAAGAGACTTTTCGGTAATCTAAAGAAATGTTACTTTTGTCAAGAGGAAGTGGTATTCTTGGGTTGTATAGTCAACAGAGGAGGCTTACGAGTTGATAATGAGAAGATTTGAGCAATTTTTGATTGGTCGACTTCTACTGTTTATGCTGATGTGAGAAGTTTCCACGAACTAGCTTCGTTTTATAGAAGATTCATTAGGAATTTCATCACCCTCGCTGTGCTCCTTACTAAACTAACAAAGAAACATACTGACCTCCGATGGGGGGAAAGGGAGGAGAGGAGCTTTGCCTTGGTAAAAGAAAGGTTGACCTTTGCCTCGGTATTAGTATTACCCAACTTCGATAAAATTTTTGAGCTGGAATATGATGCATCGAGCATTAGAATAGGTGTTGTCTTGATGTAGGAATGCTGACCAATTGCCTTCTATAGTGAGAAGCTCTAAGGACTCCAATTGAACTATTTTATGTACGATAAGGAACTTTTGGCACTAATTCGAGCAATGTAAGTATGGCAACATTATTTACTGTCGAGAGAATTTGTTATATATACTAATTATGAATCGCTGAGATACTTCTAGAGTCAGAGCAAGTTGTCGAAGTGGTAGGCGAGGTGGGTTGAATTCCTTGAAGAGTTCAATTTTGTAATTAAGTACAAGAAGGGAAAGAGCAACGCAGTTACTGATGCTCTTTCGAGGAGATATGCACTTTTATTGGAACTGTAGACCAAATTGTTTAGGTTTGTGAGTATCAAAGAACAATACTCTGAGGATCTACACATTGGACCTATAATTTTATGATTCGTAGATGGGAGCACAGTAGATAAATATCACGTAGAGGATGGCTACTTGTTTCAAAGTAGAAAATTATGCGTACCGAGTTGTCTACTGAGAGAGCTGCTAGTCAGGGAAGCCTATAATGGAGGTCTCTTTGGACATTTTAGGGAAAGGAGGACCTGTAAACTAATAAATGGCTTAATTGTTTTGATTGAGAGTGAGGAAAGATGTACACCAAGTTATCGAAAGTTGTGCCATGTTCAAGAAGGAAAAGTGCCAAGTCGAATGAGAGAAAGCAATGCCCCTACGTAATTTGACAAGGCCGTAAACTGAATTAAGCATGGACAATGTTCTCTAATTGCCACAAATTGCCTGAGACAAAGATTCTATAATGGTCATTGTAGATTGGTTCAGTAAGATGGCACACTTCATGCCTTGCACTAAGGCTAACGACACTTCGACTATTGCTTTTCTATTTTTACAAGAGAATGTTCGGATACATGGAATGCCGGGAAATGTAGTCTCCGATAGAGACCCAAAGATTTTAAGCCATTTTTAAAGAACCTTATGGCATCGGCTAAGAACCAAATTACTCTTCAGTACCTCATATCACCCCTAAACTAATGGCCAAACAAAGATGGTTAATCGTTCTTTGGGGTCACTACTCCAAGCTACAATAGGAAAGAACTTGGCTGATTGGGATGTTTGCTTACCAATGGTTGAGTTTGCCTATAATTGAGCAATACAGGACACCACTAAGTAGACTCCCTTTGAGGTAGTCTAAGGGTTCAATCTCGAGTTGTCCCTTGACCATGCCCCTATACCAATACCCACGCAAGAGGACCCTAATACAATAGTCAGAGCACAATCCCTTCAGCACATTTATGATAGGGTCACTTGGCACATTGAACAAGTTGCTAAAAGATTGCAAGAAAAGACCAAGGGTAAAACTAAATGATTTCAGTCAGGAGACTTAGTGTGGTTGCACTTCAATAAGGAGCAGTTCCCGAATAAGAGGAGAAACAAATTATCTACGAGAGTCGAAGGACCTTTCAGAATCCTCTAGAAAATTAATGACAATGCCTACAGGTTGGAATTTCCCGAGGACTATAGGGTCTCTAATGCCTTCAACATTGCCAACCTCAATCCATATCACCCTAACAAAGAACTGAGCAAACACCATTCGGATTTGATCCCAAATCCAAAACAACCTGGTGAGAATAATGAGAATCAAGCTACCAAACCTTTGACTCATAACCGAGCCCGAAGACTAAAGGGGCTAGCATGACAAATCTTTCTATTCTAACTAACCCCTATCGAGGCTAAGTACTTCCTTGCCAAGTTACCCTTCATGCCATGCCGTATGACAGCCCATTTTTCTGCAGTATATTGAATTGATGATTACTCTCCCATGCTGAGCCAACCAATTACTCGACATCTTCCTTGTTGAGAAGTCAAGAGGGAGAGTTTGGTGGCATATTCAGAAGAGCCTTATCCGACTTGGCTAGCCAATTATGTGCTAATCAAGAAGTCTAACAGCAAGTAGCAAATGTGCATAGACTTTATGGATCTCAACAAGGCCTATCCTAAGGATTCTTTTATGGATGCTTTCTTTGGTTACAACCAAATCAAGATGGATAAGGAGGATGAAGTCTATACATTTTTTGTTACCAATTTTAGAACGTATTGTTATACGGTGATGCCTTTTAGGTTGAAAAACACCAATGCAGCTTACTAGGGACTTGTTATCAAGATGTTCAAACCTTAGACCATAGAAACATTGAAGTATATATCGACAACATGATTGTGAAGAAAGTAAAGGAGGATCAGCATCTTGTTGACCATGAGGAGAAATTTACTACATTAAAGAGATACAACATGAAACTCAACCTACAGAAATGCGTCTTTAACACAACATCAGGAAAGTTTTTAGGATACATGGTTACTTAACATGACATTGAGACTAACCCAAGAAAGATTGAAGCAATAAGGAACATGAAATCCTCTTGCATGGTCATTGAAGTGTAGGAACTCACTGGGTGAATAACCGCCCTCAACAGATTTGTGTCGAGAAGTGTTGATAAGTGCATAGAATTCTTTAAAATCTTAAAAAATTTAAACGAATTCAAATGGTCTGACAATTACGAGAGAGCTTTCAGTGATCTCAAAGAATTCCTTACATCACCACCAATACTCTTGACACCTATTTCAGTAGAGAATTTATATTTATATCTATCGATTAGTTGCTGAGCTCTTTCTTTTATATTGGTCTAAATTGACGACAAAGAGAATCGACCCATTTATTATGTAAGTTATGTTTTGCAAAGGCCAGAGCTTTGGTATACGAAAATTGAAAAAATTTGTTTTAGCAATGGTTCTCTCAGTAAGGAAGTTAAAGCCATATCTTAAGGTTCACTAGATCATAGTGCTCACTAATCAGCCATTGCAACAAGCATTGTAATGACTTGACTCCTTCGAGAGGATGATGAAATATGCCTTAGAGTTGAGTGCCTATGGTGTATAATACATACCTAGAATGATACTAAAGGCTTAAGTGCCGGTAAATTTTGTAATCGAGTTTATTGGTGAGGAAGATAGTGTGGAGTTTGTAGAGAAATATGTTTGGTTCCTTTATGTGGATGGTCCTTCGACAAAAGAAGGAAGTGGTGTAAGCCTTGTTCTTCAAGGCCCCCACATTGTTAAAGTTCATTACGCTTTAAAATTTAGATTCCTAGCTAACAACAATGAAGTAGAGTATGAAGCTTTGATTACTAAACTAAAACTAGCAAAAGAGATTAGCACCAAAAAACTTGAAGTGTTCTCTTATTTGCAATTGGTAGTGAATTAGGTCATGGGAAGTTATGCGGCAAGGGAAGAAGAGATGAGCAAGTACCTATTGCTATGTAAAATTTCAATCTTTAACCATCTATAAAATTCTAAGAAGCAAGAATATTGTTGCCGACAAGTTGTCAAAAATAGCCAGTATAGTATTCCATCAATTTAACAACAAACTTTTTGTCGAATTTTTTCTATAAAAAAGTTTATCCACTCTTTCACAAAGCTATGAGTTGGCTCCTTGCCTAAGAGAAGAATCTTGGATGGATCCATTAGTAGATTATTTAAGAGACGGTACTCTCCCAAATGACAAGAAAGGAGTGCAAAGATTGGCTTACCAGGTCGCGGACTACACGCTGATTGATGCTCAGCTATACAAATACAACATAGTACAACCCTATCTTCAATGCCTTCCTTCGAGAGATTCCTAAAGGGTATTATTTGAGCTACATGGTGGCATATGCAGTAACCACATAAAAGTGTATATACTGTATGTTCGAGCACTACAATTCGACTATTACTAGTCGACCATTAGAAAAGATGCAAAGGAAGTTTTTCGGCACTATCCTTAGTGCCAGAAGCATGAGTCATCCAGTCATGCACCTGCAACTAAGTTATGTAGCCTAACGAACCCTTGGCCCTTTGCCCAGTGGGGGTTAGATATTCTCGGACTCTTTTCAAAGCCAATCGCCCAACAACAATTCATCATTGTTGCTATAGATTACTTTACCAAATGGGCAGAAGCTAAGGCAATAATGAAGATCACAAAGCAAAAAGTGGAAGCATTAATTTTTAGTTCCATCATATCAATATTCAGAGTTCCTTCCATGATAATCATGGATAACGGCCTGCAGTTTGATAATAATAAATTCCGAGCATTTTGCGAGAAGTACAACATTCGCCTCAACTATATGTCTGTAGCATACCCTCAAACGAATAGATAAATTAAAGCCATAAACAAGATCATTTTGTGCGGCCTAAGATGGAAAGTAAATCAAGTTAGAGGAAAGTGATCCGATGAATTGTCGAATGTCTTATGGGGCTACCGAATCACCCATAAAACTATAACTAGGTAGACTCCCATCTAATTAGCATATGTTATGGAAGCCATTTTGCCAATTGAGTTGGATTTGCCAAATTTATAGATGCAGAATTTCGACGTTATGGTTAATTAAGCTGGATTAATAACAAATTTGGACACCATTGATGAAATACGAGATATTACAAGAGCTAAGGTCATGGCACACCAGCATAAAGCGGCAAGGTATTACAATAAAAAAGTGAAACATAAGGTTTTTCAACCTAAAGGTTTGGTTTACCAAAGATGGAAGCTACTGGTGCACGAGCAAGTCAAGGGAAACATGGCACAAACTGTAAGGATCCTATCAAGATCCAGGAAGTTGTTAGTGAAGGATCTTATCGATTAGAAAGGTTGGATGGATCTATCATCCCTTGAGTATGGAATGCCGAGAATTTGAAATTATATTTCAATTTATTGTTCAATGATGACTTATTTATAAGGCGATAGCCTACTTGCATGTAAGACTACGGTACTTTCTTTTTATGAGAATTATGTTTGAACTCTCATTATGTTTCTTGTCTTTTTTATGATTACCAATTTAATGAGTTCTAGACTATACGACAAACGAACTAACCTGAGTTCTAGCCTATCATGGTTAACAAACTACATAAATTATTCTTACAATTGAGTATTACTACTAGTCCATGCCTCAAATGGCTAACAGATAAAGTCTATAAAGAAGAACGAGTTAGACATGTGAAATAAAACATGTCAAGAAGTAATTGGGCATGTGAAATAGAACATGCCAAGGAACAATTAAGTCTATGAAATAAAACATGTTGAGAAATGCTTAGCATGCAATATAAAAAGTGCTAAAGAATAAGAACGTATGAATTAAAACACGTACATCGTAATGCTAAAAAAGCATGATACGTGAAATAAAATGTACTCAAAGTAGTTAATGTGAAGGATACTTTTCATTCAATAAAGTATTGATTACAGACACTTAGCCTAATAGAGAAAGCAATGAACAAAGAATATAAAGAAAATCCTAAGACCTATCCTAAGAGTCAGTAGAAGTAATTTTTAGATTGGAGGCTAGGGCTTTCTCCGAGTAAGCTTCTTTCTCGACACTTAAGGCCTCAAAGCCGGCGGATTTCTCTTTTCGTACATAGGGGATTTCTTTTGATAGACATTCTTCATCTTCCCCTGGATCCTTCACATGAGCTTCATCATTACCCTCATTAATAATCTTAGCACTTACCTCATTGTCATCCTCTTCGTCAACACTATTAACTTTGTCATCGATGTCGACAAAGTTGAGGTAAGAGAGATCATAATCAGGGTGAAGCTTCATGATCTCCTCTCTTACCGCTTAGACCCCCTCCAACAACTTCTTTCATAGAAGTCTCTCGCATTGCCGATTAAGAGTGACTATATAGAGAGCCTCTTCAACTGATGGTATTCTCCTCATAATTTCCTCCAATTCGATAACACGGCTCTATAAGTTCGAGTTATTGGTCTCTAACTCTTTAATCTGCATTCTAAGCTTGCCTTAGCTTAACGCCCCAGCACTCTTCTATCTTCTTCTATAACCCCTCTTTTAGGCCTTTAGACCCTGTATACTACTCTTCCATTTTAGCCTTCAAGATTGAGACTTCATTGGCAATAAGTGTATGTGCCAACTTTTTGAAAGCAAGGTCTTCTTGGAGCTTTGTCGACTCCAGCTTAACCCTTATTGTTGCATTATCAGCAGTAGTAGTTTAGGCTTTAGATACATTATATGCATCCTCAATTTTCTACAACAATTTCATTTAATATGATGAATACCCGAAACAACTCGACAGAATACATGAAGACTGCTATGGATCATACCTTTTTAATCTCCTTATTAGCCTCATCCAAAGCCATCAGAATGTGGTTGCTCATCTGAAAAGGAAATTGAATATCAGCAACAAAGTAAATTCAATAGTTACAAAGATGGATACAAATACTCATGTCATATAACTTGGCTGTGATATGGGCTTTATTGCAATCGCCGACCTTATCGACATCCTTCTTGGCAATCTTTCTATCCTTTGGAAGAATAATTCCTTCCATCAAGTCCAAAGATTTTGTCCTCTCGTTTGTGATCGAGTTGATATCCAAAACATTTTGGATCCAATACAGGACAAAGTACTTGTCGATCTCCTGGTTTGGGATGAATTCGATGATACTAATGTTGAGAGTTTTAGACCGCATTACCTCTTTTATCCTCTCATCCAAACCTTAGACCTTTTAGTAGGTGGTTGGCTAACAAGTTCCTTTCCCAGTTTCTTATCAACACTAGGTGTTGGCTTTAGCACCAATGATGACCCTTCGATGGTAGTGGCATCCTCAGCCTTACTACGGGGTTAGCTATCTTGATATACCTTTCTTGGCTCTATAAAAGGTTAAATATTTTCAATCGAAGGCTCTACAGAGTGAGAGGCCTTAGTCGACACTGTTTTCTTGCCCTCCTTCCGCTTATCGAATGGCCATGAGGTCTTCTTTTATGCAGTTTCCTACATAGATGTGTCTTCTTTTTCCATTTTCTTCACGGTAATAGGCCAAGTGGTAGTGGCTGCTGTGGCTACTGTAGCTGACCTCTTATGTACTTTTGATTTTTTGACCTTAACTTGGGCTAGTAGCTTAGCAGGATTTACCTCACTAGTACCCATATCTATAACATGAGTAAACAAGTTAATATTAACATGAGAAAAGAATAAACTTAAATTATCCATACTAAGCAAGGCTCAAAGGCAACAATTCTCCCCTAAGTTTTAAGAACAACTTTCCTCTTGTAGCTATACTCAGCACAGTGGTAACTCATTGGCATACCTTCTTTTTCAGAAAAAATTGGGTCTTCGCTTTCATAACGCCATATAATTGTCTCGGCATCTTAGAAGAACATTTTGTTATTCCTCATTTCTTGAATTTTCTTCGCCACTACTACATCATTCGACATCAAATCTATATCTTTAGTGTAGATTAACTCAATCCATTAAGTCTATAAGTTTAGATCCTCATTAGACACTATCAACATGAATTTCTCATGCCACTAATGGATCTTAGCCTCTAACCCATCCATGAACTTTCGCTCGTGCTTTACAGTACAAAATACCACCTGTCAACCTGCCTTCTGATCGTAAAGAAAAACTAAAACAGCTAAAGCATAACCCTAACTTCGACTTCTTCACAAACTATCTCAAATGCTACTAGAAGCTAGTATGTGATGGGTAAGAACATACTGAACGTGACTTTAAAGTAGTTGAAGGAGCCATTCACAAAAGCCGAGAAAGGGAAGCGTAACCTAAAACTAAATATTTTAAGTATATATAAAATTCGTGCTCCCTTGGGAAACATACCCTCTCCTCCTCTCTTGGCTTCCTTAGATTCCACGTGCTAGGAAGATCTTGCTAGTACTGGTTGTATTTCGTAATAAGAACTCTGTCAGCAAAATTAATAGTTTTATCTAGAGAGTCGTAGAAGTAGGCTATGTTGTTACATAGATATCATGCTGAGCTACCAAAAGAACGTTTATCTTTAGGATAATTATACATAGTAAGAGCATTTATCTGAGTGAGTTTATCCCACCTTTCTTCAATATTGTTGGCTGAGCTACCAAAAGAACGTGCCGCCTTACTCCTTATTTGGGAGAGAGAAGTGGCCTCAATTTCCATTACTTTGGAATTAGAGAGAACATGTCAATGGACGACATTGCAAACCATAACTGAATGGTTATTGTACACACCTAATTTTTGCCCATAATTTTTATTTTTACAAAAAGGGTCCTAATTCAAAAAATAAAACAAAAAAATTAATAAAAGATAAAAAGATAATAAAAATTAACAAATAATGAAAATACCAAAAAAATAAGAGAAGGAAAAATCATAAAGATTTCGTAGATTTTTAGGAAGTAATTTATATTAGGAATAATTAGTTTTAGTGTTAGTTTTAGTTTAGATAAAAATTTTATTTTAGGGAATTGGATAATTTAATGATAATGAATGTCAAGATATAGGTCAACGGCCTAATGGATAAGCAATGGAGTATTTAAGTGGATTTAGTTGGAGGTTACAAGTTCGAGTCTCAATAGGCACTTATGTTTTTATTTTTCTATTTTTATAGAAGCAAGATTTAAAATTGGATTCATATCTAATCAAATCATATGAATATTAGTTGAATTAGATTCAAATTAAATTTGAATCTAATTTAATTAACGAATCAGATATGATTACATATGATATGATACGATTTGGTTAGACTATATAAGCACTTCACGTAGTCAGAAAAAGAAAAAATAGAGTAGAAAAGAACAGGAGCCCCTACAGAAACTAGCAACATACCGCCTATGCCAAGCCGACCCTCTAACAGAAACAACAATAGCAGCAAGCGCAGTCTTGCAACAGCTCAACATAGTAAACAGCAGCAGTAAGCGCAGTCCTGCAGCAGCAAAAATAGCAGCACAGTGGACAGCAGCGAAAACAACAGTTCAGCATACAACAGCGAAAACAACAGTATAGGGGACGCCAGCGAAGATAGCAGCACAGCGGACATCAGCGAACCAAATAGCAGCATAGCGGATATCAGCAAATAGGACAGCAGCACAGCGGACATTAGCGAATAGAACAACAAAAACATACAGATAGCAACGACACCAGGCGAACAGCAGTATGTTCTGTACAATAGCATCATAGCACATGATTCAGCATTAATCGTCACGTCTCCACGCTCGACGAACCAACACCAACACTTCACCGAACAACCCAAGTCAGGTTCTGTTTTGATTATTTTATTTTATTTATTTATTTGTCTCTTTATTTATCATTATAATTCCATTAGTTATTTAATTAAGTTTATGACATGATAGGTAAATAGATATATGTGTATGTATTTATATGCTTAGGTATATTTTTAACATTATGATTTTAGGATTTTTTCACTTAGAAAAATTTATTTTGTAAATAAATAAAATAAAAAACCTGATGAAAAAAATAGACTTTTAAAGAGTTTTTATAAAATAAAATAAAAGACTTAGTGAATTAGGGCCCTTTTAGAGTTTTCTTTGAAAAACTAAATTGATAATAACGTAAATTCAGTTGGTTTTCAAAATTAAAATCAATCAACACACTAAAGATTTTTCAAAAAAACTACGATCGTCTAATCCCGGCTAACGGGTATGTAGGTACCTTCGGGGCGACGATAAAATATGTAGAAACTTAGGTTCTTTTTCTTTTGATTTTATTCATTTATTTATTTTTTTAAATATTAGAAAAATAATCTTAATTTCGGTAAATAGATAGTGGTACCTATTAAGGGTTTAATAGGTTAGCCCTTGAACTTGGAACTCTCTGATTCTTTATTTAAAATTGAAATCAAAGATTGATAACCAAATTGTAATCAATTCACCCAGTTGATTACGATTATCTTCCTTTTTCTTAACTCTGGTCATGTGGCAACTCCAAAAATTTTTCTAAATAAAAAACCGGAATTTCTTAATATCTTTAGTCGAGGATTAATATTAAATGAGTTATGGTTTAGTATTAATCAGAAAATGGGAAATTAATTTTAAATAAAAGAAATTGAAAAATCAGGCTCAATAGTTTAGTGACTCCACTGGGGACCGCTAGAGGGTTAGCTACTAGAAATTGATGAAAATAGGATTATTTTTCAAAAAAAAAAAATGAAATAACAAAAATAATGAAAAAATTAGGTATGTTATGTTATGTATCTATTTTTTTTTTACTAACATTTTTTTTTATCTGTGGCAGTTTAGTTAAGGGGGAATTTTGGGGTTTTTCTTTTACTTTTATTTATTTTATTTTCTTTTCTTTTTTTTTATGCATCATAAATGCATAGTAGGTACGATCAGAACCAAGCCGTCTTAGAACCTTAGGAGGGGGGCAATTGTGTAAACTTCAGATGTTGTGGGGTAACCACTTTCTGGGGCCGATCAGGTTACCCCACTCGAGTTCAGATGTGACCACAGAATCATTGCTTTGAAAAATGCAGTGATTACAGAACTTGATAACTTTTAAAACCCATCCTTTTGCATTACACAAAGCCTTTTTTTTTTTCAAAAAAAAAATTTTACGAGAACCTATGATGTGGTAAACCTAAAAGGATAAAGGTAGTTGTGAAGTTATGATTGTAATTGTAATATTTCCTTGTAAATAATTTGTAAAATTTTATGTAAGCTTTAAATTACGTTGTAATTTTAATTTTGATTTTAATCAGTCATGGCTAGATCGAGTCAAGGGGCTCCCAAATAGATCCACGTCTACCTACCTCATTGGCCTTAAAAGATCTTCTTAATATTTTTCTAACTTTTTAGCTCAAATAAGTAAAAATTTATATGGAACAAGATTGGGCTCATCTTGCCCCTATAGAAGAGCCCTATAAATATTACTTTAGTTGCAAACCTTAGTACATCTATTAGGGCTCGAATCTATCACTTTTCGTTTGGGCCCATATTAGTTGAGCCCAACCTTTATAGAGTAAATAAATAAAAAATAATAAAAACAAAAAAAAAGAAACAAAAAAAAAAAGAATCAAACCTATAAAATAATAGGTAGTTATCATTGTGCCTAGTAGTCTACCCACTAGAAATATTCATTCTTTTAGGTAAATTCAACATTTTGCAAATAGCCTTCTTCATTTGGAATAAATAAGATTTAGATATTTTCTTTGTTTAGTCTTTTATTCTTCAAAATTCCTTATTTGTAAATAGACTCTTAGTAATGTTGTTCTTGGCTTGTATATATTTCCATGAAAGCAATCTTCCGTAATCATCCATTCACAATTCCATCACTCGGTCTTTGTAACACAAAAGCCCTAACTTCTTCTCTCTCTCTTTCAATTTAAAAAAAAAAAAGAAAGAAAGAAAAAGAAAAGAAAGAAAAAGAGGGAAAGGAAAGAAAAGAAAAAGAAAGAAATTTGCTAACGGTTACAAATCCTTATAGGGTTCAGGACAAACACAATTACTTGGCCTATTAAAGCAGATAACCTAAACAGACCTACTTGGCCCAAGAAATAACCAACCAAACCCGAGCCCTAGCCTATCAAGATGATTCAACCAACTTAATGCCCTTAAGCCATCAAGTCCAACCATGAACTGAACCAAAACACAAAGCCATAAAACACTATCCTAAGCTTGATCCCTAGTACAAACAAAAAGGGCAATTCATTAGTCCCTTTTGCTTTAACAGTTGTTAGTTCCAACCCATTTGAACTCTAAAGAACCTAACCTAAAATCACATATGGAAGATCAAGGGCATTAAGACCTATAAGTCTGGGGTATGGGGTATTTAGTTTTTGAAATTTCACAATTAGGGCATGTTCTAAGGAATTGGGGAGTAAGGTCCGTCATCACCTTAAGGTCAATCCATCCTTATATAAGGAATTGGTAACTTACTTTTAAAAAATTTTTGAATGAAAAGAGGCGAGCTATATCCTATACACTAACCCTTAAACACTTTGAGAGTTAAGAGACATCATGGTGAGGATGTTTTAGACTCATTCCTTAAAGGAGGTCCATTTTGAAATTGATACGCAGACCAGAATGAAGTTAGGCATTCATTTTCAAATCCTAAACACAATTATTCTTTGATAACCCCGTTGAACTATTTTAGAGTCATTTCAAATGTAAACCCTCAAAAACTACCCTATAGTGGGGCAATTCAGAGGATAGGGTCATTAATTAGGAGAAAAGGATAAAACTGATTTGTGCTTACCCTAGTAATAACAATTCAAGGATAATTTTTATTTTTGATAAATTGTTCTCTTTGAAGAAGAGCTAACATTTTTTCAAATACCCCAAAGGCTACACATACCTTACCTAAGCCAATGCACTTTGAACTTATGGATTTAGGGCCTTGATTCATCTAAAGACAAAAACTTGACAAAAGAGATAGTTATTTTTAGGGAGAGAAAATAAAGAAATGAAACGAAATTAAAAATAAAAAATAAAAAATAAAAAATAAAAAAGAAAAAGAAAAAGAAAAGGAAAAAGAAAAGGAAAAAGAAAAATGAAGAAATATCCAAACATCGGGCTTGAAAAAATCCCCAATCAAAGAAGGCCCAAGTTGCTCTAAAAACACAAGGCCTTGAATCACATTCTTAACCAAAAACACAAAACCTCATATTCATTTAGAATCATGTTCTCAACCACAAATCAAAAACTCCATATTCAGTTCAAAATCACACTCTAAAAACCCTTTCTATCCACTCGATTCTTAAACACAAGACCTTCCCACCCACAATACTTCCTTACTCAAAGCTCTTCTAATTTTGAAGAATAATTTATCTAAGATAAAAATTATTTTTGAAATTGGGGCAAGCGCACATCTAGTTCATTCCTAAGGGTTCTTGACTTGTACTCCCCGAGTTGGATGAAAGCACTTCTTTCAAAATAGGCCCTCTCAATTAACTTCTTCTGAAACCATTTGACCAAAAGCCTAATTTACAATACTAAACCTAAAAAGACCTAACAGATCGATCAGAATGTATCATTTACAAATTGGATTATAATTTTTGGAATAGTAATCAAGAGTGAAATCCAAACCGAGAGTACGTAAGGAAGTCCTCTTCAACTAAACTAATCGTGAGTTACCTTTTCCTTACGAAATGAATGTTTAAGGCCTATCCAAGAACCTCATTGTCTAGGTAACAAACTAGGGTAGATATGAGATACCCTACATGATTATAGCATTTGCCTTTTAAATAGGAATTTGTATCCGTTAGCAAACTTTCAAGGAAAAAGAACGAAAAAAGAAAATGAAAAGACATGAAAAGGAGAGAGAGAAAGTGGAGGCTTGTTACAAGTTTTTCCAGTCCATTTCATCCATAGTAGCCAAATTTTCCATTCATGTTATAAACAGTTTTCACCAAATTCTTCATTTGTAAATTTCTCAAAGCAAGAGTTCTTTTTCGAGACAGCTATGTTCCTTAGTTTTACTTTCAATTGTCAATAGAGTTTAAGCGAGTCCGAAGGGTGCTCACCCTTTATTCGTTTTCTTAAGGATATAACCAGCTCATAAGAGCACTGTTCCTATCTATATCTTCTTTAGCGCTCCAGTCAGCTTATGGAGCACTATCCAGATTCATATTCTCATTTAAGGACCTAGCCAGCTCATATAATGCAGTCCCAATCTAAAGTTTCTTAAGTTTCTGGCTGACTCCTAAAATAGTCCCAATTTATAATCTCTTAAGGAGCTAACTAGCTCGTGAGTATAATCCTAATTCGGAGTTTCACAAGCTCCCAGTCACCCAACTCACAAAATGTTGCTCAACTTATAATCTTTCAAGGATTTGGCAAGCTCATGGAGTGCTATCCCAATTCAAGTTTTCTTCATATTTTTAGGTCTTAGCCAACTCAAGGGGCACTTTAATCACCTTGGTTAGTCAGCTCATTAAGGGCATGACCAAGTTTTCTTCATATTTTTAAGTCTTAGCCAGCTCAAGGGGCGCTTCGATCACCTTAGTTAGTCAGCTCATTAAGGCATAACCAAGTTTCCTTCATTTTTAGGTCTTAACCAGCTCAAGGGGCGCTTTAACCGCCTTGGTTAGTCAGCTCATTAAGGGCACGACCAAGTTTTCTTCATATTTTTAGGTCTTAGCTAGCTCAAGGGGTGCTTCAACCGCCTTTGTTAGTCAGCTCATTAAGGGCACGACCAAGTTTTCCTTCATTTTTAGGTCTTAGCCAGCTCCAGGGGTGCTTTGACTGCCTTGGTTAGTCAGCTCATTAAGGGCACAACCAAGTTTTCTTCATTTTTAAGTCTTAGCCAGCTCAAGAGGCGCTTTGACTGCCTTGGTTAGTCAGCTCGTTAAGGGCACGACCAAGTTTTCTTCATTTTCAGGTCTTAGCTAGCTCAAGCGGCGCTTTGACCACTTTGGTTAGTCAACTCATTAAGGGCACGACCAAGTTTTCTTCATTTCTAGGTCTTAGCCAGCTCAAGCGGCGCTTTGACCGCCTTGGTTAGTTAGCTCATTATGGCACGACCAAGTTTTTCCTTCATATTTTCAGGTCTTAGCCAGCTCAAAGGGTGCTTTGACCACTTGGGTTAGTCAGCTCATCAGGGCACGGCCAAGTTCTCGTTATTCTTTTTAAGAATTTTTTCCAACTCATAAAGATGTTACCCCTCTCGATATTCTAACCTTTGTTAAGTGACTGAATACTCCTTAGGATAGAGTCGTCCTGAGGTAAAAACGGTGTCTCTTTTGTCCTTATGGCAAAGTTTTACTCAAACTTCACCACGAAAAAGGGCAGCTGTAGACACCTAATTTTTTCCCATAATTTTTGTTTTTACAAAAAAGGTCCTAATTCAAAAATAAAAAAAAATTAATAAAAGATAAAAAGATAATAAAAATTAACAAATAATGAAAATACTAAAAAAATAAGAAAAGGAAAAATCATAAAGGTTTCATAGATTTTTAGGAAGTAATTTATATTAGGAATAATTAGTTTTAGTTTTAGTTTAGTTAAAAATTTTATTTTAGGGAATCGGATAGTTTAAATATAATTTAATGATAATAAATGTCAAGATACAGGTTAACGGCCTAATGGATAAGCAACGGAGTATTTGAGTGGATTTAGTTGGAGGTCACGGGTTCGAGTCTCAACAGGTACCTATGTCTTTATTTTTCTGTCTTTACAGAAGCAAGATTTAAAATCGGATTCATATCTAATTAAATCATATGAATATTAGTTGAATCAGATTTGAATTAAATTTGAATCTAATTTAATTAACGAATTAGATATAATTACATATGATATGATATGATTTGGTTAGACTATATAAGCACTTCACGCAGTCAGAAAAAGAAAAAACAGAGCAGAAAAGAACAGGAGCCCCTATAGAAACTAGCTACATACCGCCTATGCCAAGCTGACCTTCTAACAGAAACAATAGCAGTAGCAAGTACAGTCCTACAGCAGCTCAACACAGCTAACAGTAGCAATAAACGCAGTCCTGCAGTAGCTCAATGTAGCGAAAACAGTGGTACAGCGGACAGCAGCGAAAACAATAGCACAACGGACAGCAGCGAAAATAGTAGCGTAGTAGACGGCAGCGAAGACAGCAGTACAGTGGACATCAGCAAATAGAACAGCATTACAGCGGACATCAGCGAACAGAAAAGCAGTATAGTGGACATCAACGAACAAAACAGTGACACCAGACGGGCAGTAGCAACACCAAGAGAATAGCAACGCCAAGCGAATAGCAGTACGTTCTGTACAACAACATCACAGCACACGATAGCACTGACTGTCACATCTCCATGCTCGACGAACCAACACCAACACTTCACTGAATAGCCCAAGTCAGGTTCCGTTTTGATTATTTTATTTTATTTATTTATTTTTCTTTTTATTTATCATTATAATTCCATTAGTTATTTAATTAAGTTTATCACATGATAGGTAAATACTGTATTTATATGCTTAGGTATATTTTTAACATTATGACTTTAGGATTTTCTCACCAAGAAAAATTTATTTTGTAAATAAATAAAATAAAAAACCCTGTTAAAAAAATAAACTTTTAGAGAGTTTTTATAAAATAAAATAAAAGACATAGTGAATTAGGGCTCTTTTAGAGTTTTCTTTGAAAAACTAAATTGATAATAACGTAAACTCGGTTAGTTTTCAAAATTAAAATCAATTAACACACTACAGATTTTTCAAAAGAACTACGATCGTCTGATCCTGACTAACGGGTACATAGGCACCTTCGGGGCTACAATAAAATATATAGAAACTTATATACTTTTTTCTTTTGATTTTATTCATTTATTTATTTTTTTAAATATTAGAAGAATAATCCTAATTTCGGTAAATAGATAGCGATACCCGTTAAGGGTTTAATAGGTTAGCCCCCGAACTTGGAACCCTCTAGTTCTTCATTTAAAATTGAAATCAAAGATCGGTAGCCAAATCGTAATCAATTCACTTAATTGATTACGGTTTTCTTCCTTTTTCTCAACTCTGGTCGGGT
The DNA here is from genome assembly GCA_024138015.1 of Lumnitzera littorea. Taxonomy (NCBI): domain Eukaryota; kingdom Viridiplantae; phylum Streptophyta; class Magnoliopsida; order Myrtales; family Combretaceae; genus Lumnitzera; species Lumnitzera littorea. Next base: position 67,864,283 of record JAMXBB010000005.1, on the reverse strand, counting down.
AGCAACTCCAAAAATTTTTCTAAATAAAAAATCAGAATTTCCTAATTTCTTTAGTCAAGGATTAATATTAAATGGGTTATGATTTAGTATTAATCAGAAAATGGGAAATTAATTTTAAATAAAAGAAATCGAAAAATCAGGCTCGACAGTTGTGAAGAATGGTATCATAAAAGTTAAAGAACTTGAGAATGAAGATGAGAAAGCAAGAAAAATTGTTTGTGACATTGAATAGAAATGAATTTTTATTTTGAAGAGTCCTTTAAATATAGACAGCTTATCCTCATAACTGCAAATTTGTTTTTGATGATAATGATGTGCTGATTTGATAGTGGCACAGATTGTTCACAAGTGTTTCAAGATAGAAATCCAATGGTTGATAGCTCCCTAACAGTTATTAGGCCTATAGTGTAATGATAATCAAGGTGACAAGTGTCATACCACCTACCTTTTTGTTTCTTAAATAGGTGAGAATTTGAAAGTTGCAACTTTTCGATTAGGATGCAAACTATCTTGCTTCCTATCTTACTTGGCATCTAAAGACCTGCTCCCCACTCGACCTCTAGAGCATTATGTATTAGTCTCTTTGTCGAATTCCTGAATATAGGAGTTGGGGCGTAAATGTTGATAGTCTGTTTTCGTCCACCCATCTTACTCGTCCATTTGGCTATTGACAGGCTATGTAATCTATATTCTTGGCACCTCACCGAGTAATCGACATTTTCAGTACTACGTCAAGTAACATAGATCTGTTGTTGATTTGAATTCAAGTTCATGTTGTAAACATTTATCATAAGCACAGTTATATTACATAACTGCTTACTCTCCCTATATTTTAAGGAAGGTGTCTAATCAACAAGCTTCCACTTATCTCAACAATTATTCCGATAACTACTCCTTTAAACATGACAATCTCCTATAAATACAAGAAAGAAACTTTATAAGAAGCATCTAATAACTCTTAACCTCTTTCCTTTACCCTTCTCATTCCTATTCACTAACTTAAGCATTGGAGTGGCCATACTGAATTGGCCCTAGAACCAAGCATTTTTCTTATCTTTGCAGGATATTTCCAACCCCTAAAATTCACTAACAACACCTTTGGTCCTCCTATTGATAATTATTCACGGCCATAGCTTCTATCAGAGCTTGGACTTCCTCAAGTGTCTTAGCATTAGGTGTACCTCTAGCTACTATGTTTATCATTTACCTTATAGAAGGGTCAAGACCATTGTAGAAGGTTTACGATTCCATCTAAAGAGGGAGGTCGTGATGTGGATACTACATTAACAAGTCGTTAAAGCACTCCCATGTGTCATATAAGGTCTCACTCTCTATTTAAGCAAAAGAAGAGATGTCTACTCTAAGCTTTTTAGTTTTCGCAGGTGGAAAATATTTCTCTAAGAATTTTTTAGCTAGTTCGTTCCAGGTTGTGATTGAATTCCTTGCCAAGGAATTCAACCATTACTTAGCTTAGCTATGTAAAGAAAATGGAAAGAAGCATAACTAGATAGCATCATTAGTTGCCCCATTAATCTTGAAAGTATCACATATATCCAATAAGATGGAAATATGTGCATTAGGATCTTCATCTTGGAGGCCATCAAATTATATAAACTACTGCACCATCTAAATAATGTTCGGCTTAATCTCAAAGTTATTGGCTGTAATGGTTAGTCGATTGATGCAAGATTAGGTACCAGTTAATGACAGTCGGGAGTAGTCTAACACAATTCAATTCTAATCCCCGTTGTTGGCCATGATGTCGTTAGGTAAGCTCTTATGATCAAATTCTTATTCTACCGCTTAATCCTTGACTTCACCTTCTAACAACTCCACTTCATCCTTTAATCTAATTAAACATCCTTAGTTTATCGCCTCTACTATTTCTTTAATAATTAATTGCCTCAAATTGAGTAAAGCTATCCTCTCAATCTTAGGATCAATTTTAATCAAATCCATTGGCCAGCTTCTTGTTATACACTGCACCAAAGAAAACAAAGAATTTAGTTAAAGATTGCTCTAAGAAAATAAAAGAATTCAAGCAAAGAAAAGAAATTGAGAAAAGATAAAAAAAAAAATGGTTAGATTAATAAATCTATTATCTTTCTTAATATCAAAATTCCTTGGCAACAGCACTAAAAACTTGATGTGTTGGCAACTGCACCTATTAGTTTATAATATAGCGAGTATGAATTGAAATGTTGATCCCATAGGGACTAATGTAATTACTAATACTCACTATATCTTTATTATCTATCGGCAAATTAAATTTCAAAAAACTTAAAGAAATAAATCTAAATTACTGTTAAAATTAATTTAAATATTAACTAAGATACAATTCAAGAATTAACAAGAAAGCAATTCAATTGGAAATTAATTCAAGATTCAATGTTGTACCGAGATCTTGCTTTCTCTAAATCTAATATGTGATTTTCTTAAAGATAATTTAATTTATTCTTTAATATTTCTTAGTTAGAAAAATTCTCTACTAAAGTCAATCACTTTCTCAAGTCAATTAACCTTAACCTTAAAATCACCTATTAGAATCTCTTCTCGATAGCATGATCTAAGATTGCATTATTGAACAATTAATTCTCTATGCTTTAATTTAAAATTCTAGAAAAATCTTGCAAATTATCTCTAATCTTACACTAATTCTTATCAACTATGCCTAGATATAATCTTATAAGAAATCTCTCGATTCTTTTATAAGATATCAAACTCTAGATACTACCTATGAAAATAATAACCTAAATCATAAAGCAAACATAGTTGAACCAAAAAAAAAAAAACTAAAGAATTAAATTAATCAAATACTAATGATGTCACATAAATAAATCTAGGTTCTACAAGCCCTAAATATCAAAGATCTACTCACTATACATCCTAAAATAATAATCTAAAATAAAAGAGTAGAGAAAAATAAAAGGATGAATCATGAAATTAGAAGAAAAATTGAATCTTAAAATCTTCTTTGTACCTTGCTTTCTTGAGTGTCTTTGGCTTGAAATACTCTCTATTATTCATACCAAAAAGTTCTTTCTTTAAACAAACCCTAACAAGACTTTATATAGAAAGACATAAAAAAAATAGGTTGGCTGAAAAAAATATGATCGGGGACACGATCGTGTCTTTTGGTTGTGTCTTAGGTTGTAACAGTTAAAAATAAGCTCCAAATTCACCTAGAAATGACACAATCATGTCATTCAGCTGTATCGATCTTTAAATCTTTATAACTTACCCATTCGAGCTCCGATTTGAGTGAAATTTTTCCTATCTTGTCATTTTCTTATATAGATCGTTTCAAAGCCTAGAAAACAAATTTTTACCCAATTAAGTATTATTAACTAAAAATAAACTCAAATATCAAGAAAAATCATCAAAAATCACTAAATAAAATAGATGCAATTGGAAACACATTAGCTAACGAGTGAACATATCTGAATAACATAGAGCAAGCTAACTTCAATAGGCTAGATTAGCCACAGTTAGCTCGAACGAACTACCTATAGTTTGTTAAGGCCCGATCAACCCTAAGGAGTTCAAATTTGAACAAAGGGTGCGAGCAATTAAGTTTCTTCGAGAAATGACTACCCATCAACCACCATTATTCATGCGACATCCTTCAATATTGGGGAACGGCCTTAAATTCAAATCTAGCACATGTGCGTATTTTGGAGGTAGTGGTTATTGAACAAGGGAGGATCTTTAAGTATAAGTAGAGCTCAAAAGGCTACAATAAGCTTCTTTCAGATTGTTTTACACAACCTTTTTGTTCTATCTCTTTGATTCATTACATTAACTAACTTAGGCATTGAAGTAGCAACACTGGAGTCACCTTAGCACCCTCTTAGCTTAACATTTCTTCTTTTTGTAGAGTTATGATTCATCAAGTGTCCATATTTCTTGTAACACCAACTTTTATCAACAATTTGGTCCTATTTATTCTTTACAAACCTAATGGTGACTAAGATGAAATTAAAAGACAATAGTACTCTAAGGGGAGTAATGATCATCATACAACTTAGGAAATCTACAAGCAATTGGTTTAATTCATTGAAAGTAGGCTCTATCTCTTCTTTTGAGTAATTGACAGATGAATTCTACTAGTACTACTTGGCTAGTGAACCTCTTGCTAAGGATTCCTCACTTTTGATTTCGATTAGGTAGAGGCTTAGGGAAAATATCTAAGATTATGTACACATATTTAATTAGTTAATGACTGAGATTACCAATTGCGACAAGAGTTTATCACTTCACACCATTTGCAAGGGACTTAAAGAAGATTTAGACTTCTTCAAATCTCTTGCTAAGCAACCAACAATCTCATTAGATGATTTTATTAAGAGGTTATAAAAGTTTATACATTAGGAAGATTAGATGCAAGCTTAGAAGCAGCTTGAGAAAGAAAAAGTTTTAGAGGAAGTTAGAGAAAGAGGGAAGGTTTGTAGAGGACTATCTTGGAAAGAAGTTTGACATGCAAAATGAACTGAGTTGACGTTTAAGAGATTAGAAAAGATTGATTCTGACCTTTGCCACATGCATCCCACTAAATCAACTTACTTAGAATATTTTGATGGAAGTGTGGAACCAAGGTTTGTTAGCCTAGCTATAGAAGATGGGGAATAATCTTATAAGAAAGATTCTAATAAGTGTTGTGATTTTCATGAAGATCAGGATCGTAACTAGATGAGCACATCCACCTAAAGAGTGCACTGGAAGATGCTATTTAGACAGGATATTTGAGGAGGTTCATAACAGATAAGGAAGAAAGGATTGAATGACCCACTCAAAGAAGGAGGATTAAGCAATAGCCTTGAGACAATGATACTAGATTTAACGATTGAGAACTAGCAGTTGAGAATAATGAAAGAGGAGACAATCTAGCTCATAAGGAGTGATTAATGTGATCTTTGGCAGACCAATAGGAGTAATAGTTGCAATAATCTTGGCCAACATATAAGGGGATCATTTACTAAACCTTAGGGGGAAAAGGCATAGAGTGGACAACATATTGACATTTTTAGATAAAGATATGCAGGGAATTCAATTCTTATATGACAATGCATTGGTCATTACGACCAGGTAGTAGAATTTGAAGTTAGAAAAGTTATAGTTGACATTGGAAGCTTGACTAACATTATCTTCAGACATGCCTTTAATTAGATGCAACCAAAGCTTGAGAATTACAAGATGCAGCCGTAAAAATATAACTTATATAGGTTTAACAATCAGCTAATAAAGGCTTAATGCATAGCTACCTTGACCTTACAGATTGGGGACGATGAGAATGTTATGGAAAAGGATATTGTTTTTAGTATAGTAAATTGTCCTTTGCCCTATAATGGAATGATGGGCTAAGCTTCCATCAGCACCTTTAAATTGGTAGTGTCAACTGCTCATCGAAAGGAAAAATTTCCAACCCCAACTAGAATAGAAACATGTTATGGAGATTAGTAGTTAGCTAAAGCTCTGTACTTAAAAGCTCTAAAAAGAGATTAGGTTTACAACAATAAGCAAGGCATAGGTAATCGCTTGCATGTAAGAAGGGAACTAGTAGAGGAAACATTGACCATATAGTTAAGTGATAATCCCAAGCACGATACTAAGGTCAAAGCTAACACGTTAGCCGACCTTCGATAGAGTATAGTATGTTTTTTCCAAGCTAATAAAGATATTTTTGCTTAGTTCCCATCTACTATGCCTAGGATCCTTGAGGAGGTGATTACCCATAAGTTGAACACTAATGCAGCTATAAAGGTCATCCAGCAAAAGAAAAGGCATTTTGTCTTGGAGACGCAAGTAGCCATAGAAGAGGAAGTCTAAAAATTGTTGAAAGTGAGGTTCATTAAAGAATCACATCCCACATGGCTAGCTAATTATGTTCTAGTCAAAAAGGAAAATGGAAAGTGGAGAATATGCATCAACTTTATTGATCCAAATAAGGCATGTCCAAAAGATTGTTTCCCTTTTCCCCACATTAATCAAATGGTCGATTCAACTTCGTGACATGATTTGTTAAGCTTCAAGGATGCTTTTTCTAGATTTAACCAAATCAAGATGCACCCATCCAATTAAGTACAAACCTCCTTCATCACCAATTTCGGACTTATTGCTACAAAGTTATGTCGTTTGATTGAAAAATGTGGCTACTGCATACCAAAGGCTGGTTATGAAGATGTTTAAACATCAAATACAAAGGAACATTGAGGTGTACATGGATGATATGATTGTTAAGAGTAAAAACAATGAAAAGCATCTTTTTGACATACAAGAGACCTTCATCACATTCAAGTGACACAATATGAAATTTAATCCCTAGAAATATGTATTCAAGGTCTTTTGAGAAGTTTTCTGGCTTCATGGTGACATAAAGGGAAATTAAGGTCAATCTTAAAAAGATCCAGGCCACATTAGATATGGAATCTCCAAGATCTATTAAAGAAGTCCAAAGGTTAACCAATCGAGTGGCAGCATTGAATTGATTTGTCTCCAAAAGTATGTAAAGGTGTGGAAAGTTTTTTCATGTTTTACAAAATCCTTTCAAATTTAGATGGATTGCAGAATGTAGGCAAGCATTTAAGGCCTTAAAGGAGTTCTTAACCAAACCATTGATCTTGTTGAAACTAGATGGGGACAAAACCCTTACTTATATCTATCTATTAGTGATCAAGCTCTTTCATCTATGCTTGTATGAGTGGAAGGATAGGTATACATGCTAATTTGTTATATTAGTTAAGTTCTATAAGGTTTGGAGTTATGATTACCATGTTAGAGAAGTTTGTCTTAACCATTGTTATAGTAACTAGGAAATTCCAACCTTACTTTGAAGCTCACTAAGTTATGGTGCTAATTGATCAACCCCTAAAGCAAGCTTTGAAGAAGCCTGATGCCTTAGGAAGAATGGTAAAGTACACTTTAGAGCTCAGTGCTCTAGGGATTTAATACTGACTTAGAGAGGCTTACAAGGCATAGATTTTAGTAGATTTTATAGTTAAGTTTGTTAGGACCAAGTGATCAATGATGAAGAGTGAAGAGTAGACTTGGAAGCTATATGTTGATGGATCATCTACATGCGAAGGAAGTTAGGTAGGTCATATCTTAAATGGCCTTATGGGGGCTCGAATTTCTTATGCCTCGAAGTTTTGGATTCCTAGCTAGTAATAATGAATCAAAATACGAGGTACTTTTAGCATGGATGAAGCTAACTAAAGAAGTTGACACTAAGGGTCTAGATATTTACTGTCATTCCCAATTGATCATTAATCAAGCTAAGGAGGGACAACATAGCAAAGGATAATAACATGATTAGATATGCATAGTTGGTTAAAGAGGTCAGTGTAGATTTTGAGGCTTGGAAGTTGGTGATGTTGGTGGTGAATTTTGGGATGAGTAAATAATCCTGCAAAAGAGAGTAAAATACTTAGTACCGGAGCCAATTTGGTGTAGCCACTCCGTTGCCTAAGTTAGAATGGTAATTTATTATAATAAGTATGTGAATAAGAAGTGTTTGAAAGCTCTTACTGAGTCTCTTTTTGGTATTTATAGACAGTTATTGTGTCTAAGGCAGTTGTCGAAGTAACTATTTAGACATATGGAGACTTCTCGACTTGATATCTCCCTTAATATGTAAGGATAGCAAGTGGTTGTAAAATATAACTGTACTTATGATAATTAGTCGCACTATAGATTTGAATTCAAACCAGAAGTGTTTCTTGTATACAGCATAAGTGTCATATGTCTGCTAAAGAGGGCAAATGCCAAGAGAGTTGATTACCTAGCATCTTGGTCGACGACAGGATGAGTGTAAGTTAAGCTAAAATTGACTATCAACAAGTGAAGATTTTGATAATAGAAAATTATGCAACAGATAAGTTGTCTAAGTTGGCCTCATAGGTTTACCAAACTAAGAGAAAAGGATTTTTATGAAAAATTTACCAAAAAAGAGTATGGAAAGAAAGAAAGAAGCCAACAAAATGTTTGGAAGTACAACACATGGATATAGAATACTATTGGATTAACCCTATTATTGATTACTTAAAGAATGTTCTTTTGCATTGAGATAGTGAGGAAGCTCAAAGACTTGTATATAAGGCTACCAATTTTACAATTATTAATGGGAAGATGTATAAGAGAGCATTGAGTATGCCTTATTTAAGATGTTTACAACCAATGGAAGTAGAGCAAGTCCATTTTGACCTATACTTTAAAGTGTGCAGCAATCACATTTGAGTTGGAGGTTTATATGTAAGAGCTCTACGGCTAGGATATTAGTGGCTCATAATGAAGAAAGATGTGCTTCGCTTAGTTTAGACTTGTGATCATTGTTAGAGAAATTCTCCAATAGAAAGGGCCTTGAGTGCATATTTATTCCCACTCACCAGTCCCTAACCTTTCGCCCAATGGGGATTAGAGATTCTCGATCCATTTTTTAAGATCACCAAGAAGATACATATATCATTGTAGTAGTGGATTGCTTTACAAAATGGCTACAAGCAATGGTGGTGGTGAGCATAACAAAACGAAGTATTGAGGCCTTTATAGTTAGCAACATATTGACCAGGTTTAGGATACCTTATGCTATGATTATAAATAATGGCTTGTAATTTGACAATGACAAGTTCAGAGAGTTTTGTGAAGCTTGGCAAATTAGACTGTGCTATACATCCGTCGCATACCCTTAGAGTAATGGTTAGGTGGAGAATGTGAACAAAGTCATTATCCAAAGTTTAAGAAAGAAGGTAAGTCGAGCTAGCAATAAATGGGTAGATGAATTGCTAAATGTCTTATAGGAGCATAGAACTATACAAAGGACCTCAATAGGCCATACTTCTTACCAACCAGTCTTTGGGTCGTAAGCTATGTTGCTAATTGAACTCCAAGTGCAAAGTGTAAGAGTTTAAGCTCACACCCTCGAATACAATGGGATATGCCTTTAAGCTAATTTAGAAACCATCCATGAAACATGAGTGTTGGCCAAAGCTTATCTTACATTCTATTAGCAACTCGTAGATAGGTACTATGATAAGCACATTAGGCATAAGTGTTTATGACCTAGTAATTTAGTCTATAGGAAGTTAAAGGCATTGGAAGTAAGAAAACGTTGAGGGAAGTTGAATCTTGCATGGAAAGACCCTATTAGGGTAAAGGAGGTAATAAATAATGGACATGTTTATAGATTAGAGAGACTTAGTGGACAACCCATTCCCAAGGCTTAGAATGCCAATAATCTCATACCCTATTTTTAATGACTAGTCTATAGATGAAGATATGTGAATTTCTTACTGTTAATTGTGTGAATTTATGAAAGTTGTTTGTTGGTTTTTTAACGTTTTGTTCATTTTTTGATTGTGTTTGTAAGTGGATTTGGTCTACTAACTTGCCTGTTTTTTCATCTCTATTATTAGTTTATGTTGTGTGTGGTCAAAGCTAATGAACTAACCTTGTTTTTGTCTAGCATTTTGTATAATGAACCATTTAGTTATTCAACATTGTTCAACTTTACACTATGCTTTGTTTTACCATCAAATTCTTTGCAAAAGCATGAACATAATCATAAGCAATGTGTATGATCCTTAACCAACCATTTAGGTAAGGAATATCTTGAAACGTCTCTAAGCCATACTAAAAGGTGACAAGCAAATCATTAAGTACTAAATCCCTAAATCTTATATCTGATGGATGATTAGAAAAGGATATCTGTGAATCTCCAAGTTCAAAACTAACTTAGACAAGGAGATGTAGCTTTTTTAAGAGTGATAGGCATAATTGCTATAAGTCCTCATAAAGGATGACATGCTATTTGTAAACCCCTCAGTCATCAATTGATAATGGCATAATACTCTAAATCTACTAAATAGATGACAAGTTATCTAAAAGCCTAAAACAATATGCATAATACTCTAAGTTCAATTAATAAACAATAGGTTATCATCAACTTAAGCATTCCAAATCTATTGTATAAATGCTAAATAGTTGGAAGGCTCTAAGCTACTAACTAAATGTAGGCATGATACTCTATGTCTAGTAATAGGCAAGGATGATGAGCCAAATAAAAGCCCCAAGTTACTTATTAACAAATTAAAAGGGCTTATAGAAATCATAAAGTAAATATAGGAAATATATCACTGAGATCCTTAAACAAACCAAAATGTTGGACAAAACCAAAGCAAGTGCAATTCGAAGTTCAAGATAGAAAAGGAAAGATACATAAGCCTTTCAAAAAAAGGCCTTAATGAAGGTTTAACAAATTATCTTTACATCTAATAAACGTCGGCATCTTGACCTAAAAATGGTTAAAAAGCAACAAAACAAGCTAATAGAAGGATAATTCACTTCTCTAAAACTTGATTAGGAATAAGAGTTTAGCTATTAGGGACTTGATTAGGACTGAGCTAGGGATTTGAAGAAGGAATCAAAATGGGAGCTTCAGAGACTTCTTAAATGTCAACAATGTTAGTCATGGGGGAGTTGTACCTTCACTTGGCTAGTCTTCCACCTTGGTTCCATTTGCATTGTCTTCACTAATAGCAGCATTAGGAACCCCTTCTATTTTACCTCTCTTGGCAAAGTCTAAATAGCTTAAGTCATAGTTAAGGTAGTGGATAAGAACCTCATCTTGAGCTAAATTCACCTTATTAAGCATCTTTAGTGACATTAGGTTGATATAATCCTGGATCTCTTGGATGTCTTGATAAGCTTTATCATAAGCCTTTTGGTAGTTCAAGATTTGCTCCTTCTCAAGGTTTACCATCTTGATTTTTAGCTCTTCATATAAGCTCTGCAAATGAGCTATCTCCTCATTATGCTTATTCTTAAGGTCTTCCACCTTACCCTATGCTTCTTAGAAGTTGGAGACTAGTTAAGAGCTCTTCTTTTGGTCTTCAATTAGAGCTACTTCCTTCTCTTCCATTGACTTGGCCTCCCTCTCTATCTTTCTTTCCAACTTTTTATCTCTTCTTACAATTTTACCTTCTCTAACTTACACTACTCTTTAAACTTCTTATGCATGGTTTCGAAAGGAGTAACTTGATTTTTGGCATGTTCAAAAATTTGAAAAGAAAAGGTTGAATCCCTTAGACTAAATGAATCAAATGAGAAGGGGAAGATATAAGTTAAGAAGCTTATGGCTTTTTTCTCTTCATCCAAAGCTTCAACAATCATAATCAGACATTGAGAACTCTAAAAAATAAAAGCCAAGTGAGATAAAGACTTACAAATCTTATTTACTTAATATGGAAAGAACCTTACATCATAGATTTTTGAGGTAGCCAATTGTAGCAGATTATCAAAACTTCAATTTTGATAGAATTTGACAATATTCATTAAAAGGTTGACATCCTCTAGGAGACAAAAGTCCCTCACCAATTCTAGAGTGACTTGTCCATTTTTGAGTGCATAGTGGGCCATATTAATGTTTTGGTAGGGAAAAAATTTGCAAAACTTCCTCATTCTCCTATTTGGAAGGTTTTAAGGGTCCTAGTATGGTGATAGGGATCTTTTTAGTCTTTATGGGGTCCTTGGAGCTACTGTCAGTGATAGGAGTCAAGGACCGATCAACCTATGGAGGGCATATGGCCTTATTTCTTTGGTGTACCGAGTAGCCGAGAAGGATTTGTCTCCAAACGAGGAACAAATCATTCAAGCTAACTTGGCATTTCCTTTGAGCTCACCTAAACCATTTAGTATCTCTGAAGTAAAAGGAGAAGAAGTCACCATTATTGCCGAGCCGACTTGTAAAGGCTAAACAAATGAGTGACCATTTATTGAGACAATCCTCCCTAAACCCCCATTTGTTGAGTTGTTAACCTGCCAAGACTTTGACCTAATTAGTTCTACTTGGCATCCAATACCATTTAAACTATCAAGTTGAGGAGTAGACATAGGTCCCACCCTCTGACATTCGTACTATCCTCTGCAAAAATATTCCTTTTGTCTTGATTATCGAATTACCCTTGTAAAATATATACTTTTCCCTTTTCTAATAGGAATCCTTTTTGTAATTTCTAGTAACCTTAGACTTGCCCTAAATGGACCATATAAATACTTGTAATTTGTATTAGCCATTCATCATCAGAATATAGAGTTTTGTCCTATGAGAGCTAAGTACTCCCTACTTGCTTACTTTTCCCTTACTTTATCTAGGTAATTTGAGCATTAACTAGTGATGAGTGACCTTCACCCATACTTGTGCACCATATCAAGTGTGACCTAAACTCATGTGAAGCATTGGTATGTCATATCCATCGTCAGTACACGAGAAACCCTTGCTTAACCTTTGACTACGATTTACCTTTCAAGTCCTCTTGAGGTTCGGACTTAACCCCTTAGTTATGTGTGATATCGATTATAGTGTATACCCATTTCGGTGATCCATATCATCTTGGTATCAAAGTTTAGCTATGTTTAAGTAAGTTTCTAGTACTTTGTGTTCTTGAGTATTCTACTATAGTATGTCTTATGTAGTTAGTGAATTGTGGCTTAAGAAGTGTTGAAGAAGTTGTGTATCGTAATAGTGAATGTTGAAGTGGTGTTCTTAGTTGATGAAGCAAGTATTATGTTTTACCTTGTTTAGTGTTTGCAGAATAGAGTATGTATGTTTAGTTGGTTTATTGGTGTGTTATGTAATAATGTTATTGTTATAGTAGTTATGGTTCGAAAGTATTGAGTTATTGTTGCTTAAAAGAGGTTTTTCAAAGGTGTTTCAGCTATTAATATATTGAGGTATTTGACAATATTAGATTCTAATGTTCAAGGAACCTTTGGTAACCAAGAGAGTGGTGCTTGTAATGGTCAAGGCCAACAAGAAAGTTTTACACCCCAATCTATAGACAAGGAACTAGATAAGCTCACCAACCTGGTGACTAGCTTGGTAACTACTATAAATGAGGATATGCAACGAGCAAGAGGTGACCTAAATAGAGGTCCAGCAAATGAACTACCTGAAAGAGATAATGGTCGACCTGGTCAAGCTAATATCCTAGTTCAACAACAACGAGTTAGAGGAATGGACAGATTTACTCAACGTAGGCTTGTGATGGAAGAGTTAGAAGAGGAAGATGAGAAGATAGATGATGAAGAAGAATAGTACTATGAACTAAAGGAGAGAAATGTTTAAGCTTCCCCTTCCTTTACAATTGATTCATTCACTTGCGACTATGATACCTCAATTGATCACTTATCACTCTTATTAGCATAATCCATTGATTCTTTACCCAATTCAAAGGTTCCCTCATTTTCTTTAGTTTGTCCTTCTAAGAACTCTCTTCTTGTATATTCTATCACTTTTGCTCTTTCAACAACTTCTCCATAAGTTTGTAACTGAAATTCTTTCTACTTAACTGGAGTTTCTTAATCCAATTTTGCTAAGAACACTTATATGCAAAATTAATCATTAACTCTCAATTCCAGACAAGTAAGATGCATCAGTCTCCTAAGCTCACATTCATATTTACTAATGCTTCGATTTCCTCTTCATACAAGTAGTGAGTCTTCTTGAAGTTTTTTTCGTAGGCTTTCTAGAATATACTCCTTTAGGAATTCCTCCTTAAACTCATTCCAAATAATAGGTTAAGACATAGCTCTTTTCTTTAAGTCCCACCATATCCTTGCATCCTTATGTAGCATAAAAATCCCATAAGTTATCTTTAAATCTTCTAGAACCTCATAGATTTTAAAGGATTGCTCAATTCGTTCTAACCAATTTTCTACTCACTGGATCACCAGGTTTACCTTTAAAGTATTTGTTGACCTTGATAAACCCAAAAAGTTTCACGTTGTATGGTTCCATTGCCCCCAAATTATTTTCAGATTGACCCTCACTTCCTTAATTTTGTGATGTTAGTTGGGATCGAGATTAGAACCAATAGTGAAAACCTTATCAACACCATATTTTCTCAAGTCAATGTTATTTAACCAACTCATTTATTTAAATCATCAAACATCTAATTCAATCTTCCTTATATTATTATATCTTTTCATTTTCTAAGTATGATTAGCTTTCAATCACTATTTAATTCTTACACATCATATTCAATCCTACTTTTCTTCTTGTTCTATTATAATTGAAATCCATATAATATAACTTATGATCTATTCTTAATAATCTATTTGATCAACCGTTCGAATTCACAATCCTATTATTGCAACATTTTTCCAAATCTCTATTCACACCATTTGATTTCACCATTTAGATTGTTATTGCCATCTTCAAGAGTTAGAGCCTCTAACTAAGATATCTAGACTTCCAATTCTATAATTGAAATATTCTAGTACACCCAATCTTTAATATACACTTATCTTTAGTTACTCATTTAAGAATACTTATTTTCACATCGCCTTAACAACTTACTTCTCACATCAATCATATGTCTTGTACATGATTCTTATGCATTACACTCTAAGGTAATTATTCCTTAGAACATCGTACCATCATCCTCTTTATATTAAAATCACTTAACACAATAGGAAAAATTCACATCCTAGAAGTATCACCTCATGTTTCAAACTTATCAAACTATTTCAACCACCAAATTAAATTTGCAATCAACTACTATAACATCGCTTTTAAATTCTACTTATACTATTAAATTCTCAATTTTGAATATTATTGAAATCATCAAAGCTAATAAACTCCTAATAAATGCATTTCAAACTTTTAACAAGAAATTAAGGTATCCTTACACTCCAAATCTCTAGTAAAAATATTTTTTCTTAATTCAACACAATCGAAAATATCTCCTTTTATACTCTTTTCAATACTTGTTCCTTATATCTTTGTTTCAATACTTCAACGTTAAAGTTTTAAGCCTTTTGAAAGTATACACATCAACAATATCTAGATTAGGGAGAAATTCAACAATTAATAGATAAACGTACATATAACATAAACATAATACATATAGGTGATACTAAATGTAATATATGATCTAGAAGTCTAAGCCTTTTAATTTTAAATCCTAAATCGACCCAAGTTTTAGCCTATCTCACCATTTGGTAGGATTTTCCTATCTCTAATGACCTAATGTTCTTATACCACTTCTATCATGAACTTATGGGGAAGGCTAGTAAAATTATCTAAAATTTCATATCATATGTGTACCCCTAATGCGAAAACTTCTTATAAGTTAAAGACTGTAAGACTTTAAATAATCATTCATTATGACTTCCCTTTTTTAAATAATTAACTTTCTATATAATATAAATAACTATAGATATCAGATATTCCAAAGTCCTTTAGAATTGCAAAAAATCAGTATCTCCTACCAAATAATAAGATAGGATAAATCAACTTCGTAATTTACAAGAAATAATATATTACACAAATGATTAATATATAATTATTCTCTACAAGAGATACTTCTATATTAGCTATATGTTTATCTATTGACTATAACAATATCAAACTTATCCCCAATTTGCACTCAGTACTTGGAATTTATCTGAATCCCTACTTAAAGAACTTGTAAAAGAAACTATAGGAAATGAGCAAACTATAGCCTAATTAGTTTGTTCCTCATTACTATCATTCAACCAAGTTATCAAACATTATTAAAGCATATTCAATTTATCCATAAGTGAAATATATGCATACACAGTGATTGTAAGAAATACATCCATAGGAGTTCTGAACTATGAAAAGTGTAGATTTTCATCGTCTACACATTGATTATCCTTTATATTTATCTACACGTTGATTATCCTTCATATTTATCTACATGGAGCATCTTACCTTAACAACATAAGGCTACCTAGAGGCACTGTTCCTCTAAACAACACTCAACTATTACCCTAACCAAAAAAGAAATATCAATCCAAACAAGTAGACCCCAACTAGGGCTATTCAACTAACAAATCCAAGGCCTCTCGAGTACAATAAATCAAGTCCTTTCACTATTAAAGTATATCGAAGGGCCTACAAGCACAAATATGTGAGTCCTTTCCCATTTAAAATATATCTAAAGCTCTTTGTACATAAATATATGAGTCCTTTCACAATCAATAGAATGCTTCAACAATAAAAATACAATTTATGGCTATTATGAGGCTTTATAGAAATCATATAAAAATATATTTCAAATTAGAAAAATGTTTTCTAAACATACTTTTCTCAAAAATTTGCAAAGCTAATACTTTTCATCAGTATATCGGTTGAGTCATAGACATGAGAAAAGTATAACTAATTATTTTGATAAGATATTTTTATTTACCAATTTAAGAAAGTGACTACACGGATGATAGCACTCAAAGCAATCAATCATTCAACAAACAATCAATATTAACCAACAAGCATTATACAAACATCAAACAACAAATAGATAGTAGATTATCAAAACTCCCTTACCTAGGTTAATGCTCACTCTCCAAGCCTTTAAGATTTCCAAAACTTGATAATTAAGTACCTAAAAGATAATAAAACTTATAAATATTTAGAAAAGTTAGGTTCCTCAGTTAACTAAATATCTATTACTATTGTTTGCCTAACTTCCCATTATAACCTAAGTATGGTATAAACATTATTTAATTTAAATCTTTTACCTGTTTTTCTCAGTTTATCTTAAAATTTTCAATCGCATATAACTTTTTTGTTTTAACTTTAATTTTTATGAACTTAGAGTCGATTTTTATCATTTGCAAACATATTTTTATGTAGTGAGATCCATTTTAGATATTGAAACCTGTATTTTTCAATATGGATTTAAATTGTTATAAATTTGATTATTTTGATCTTAATACTATTATTTATCAATTTTGAGCTTTTTTATTATTTTGAGATTTAATTAAAATTCTAAATTTCATATTTTTACAATATTTTATTTTTAAGTCCAATTCATATAAATTTCCCATGTTTCTTCATTTTAATGCCTAATTTATCAATTAGGTTAAGCTTTTTATTATTGTAATTTTTCATAATTAATTAATTAATGTTTTCTAATTAGTTTATAATTCTCAATTCAATTAGTTATTTTAGTAAATTGTTGGCGTGGCATGTTTCTATTTGTCGACATGGCAATTTGATAAATTTTTCCTTTTTTTGGTTTTTTTGTTTGTATTCATTAAATTTGATATTATTATTATTGTTAGTATATATCTATTTGTTATTATAATTAATTAATTCATATTATATCGGCCTTCTTTTTTTTTTACGGGTTTCAACTTGACCCATGTACTTATATATTTTTTATTATATTAGATTAAATAAATATATTATATGTATGTGCTTATATGCATATACATATGTACATATATGTTCTTAATTATTTTATTATACTTATATTTAGTATATTATTATATGTACCCATATACATGCATGTATATGTACTCATATATATACATGTAGGTATACTTATATTATACTAATATAATACGTATATCTACACATGTATACATACATATATAAATGTATTTATACTTTTAGTATACTATTAGGGTATGTACTTATATACATGTACATATACATATATACATATTTATACTCAACTTTATATGTACTTTTATAAACATATATATATGCATATATTTATATTTTCTTAATGTATTTTTAAAGTATTTTTATATATTCCATATATACATATACATATATATATACGTTTGGTTTCATATATATGTACAAATACTTAATATTTCCTATATGTATGTTTATGTACATATTGTATTATATATATATANTGTACATTTATATTCTCAATTAATAATTTATTATATATACTTATACTTAGCATATTATTATAAGTATGCATATACATACATATAGCTATACTTATATTATACTAATATAATGCGTATATCTATACTTGTATACATACAAGTGTACATGTATTTATACTTCGAGTATTAGGATACGCACTTATTTACATGTACACATGTTTATACTTAGTTTTATAAGTACTTTTAAACACATCTATATATGTATATTTATATTTTCTTAATATATTTTTAAGAAATTTTGATGTATTATGTATACATATATATCTAGATACACTTTCAATTTTCATATTTATATATATATGTATAAATACAGAGTATTTCTCATATGTATGTTTATGTATATATTATGTTATGTATATATATAACACGTATATGTATGTATTTATATATTTCCTATATTATTTTCTTATTTACTTATATATATGTATATATATTATGTGTTTATGTGTATATGAATATAAATCATATATGTACATATATATCTAACTAAACTTATAGTATTTTTCTACATATAAGTATATATACACATATAATCATAATTTCAAAAAGAAATAAGATTATATACACAAATTTTTATTATATATATACATATCCTAATATAATATACTAAAATACATACAAAATGCCTATCAATGCATCAAGTGTAAAAATATACAAGAATACCTAAAGAATACAAATGAAACATAATTTACATAAAAGCATTAACACTAATAATATATAAAGAAAATACCCTTACTTATCTTGTTATGTGTATATGTATATATATGTATATATATTGATGAAAAATCCATCCTTTATTCTCCCTTTTGATGTTGTAAAACAAGTAATTAATGGTTCAAATGAAAGTCGAATGGTAAGTGGAAGATGAAAAGGAAATTTTGAAAATGAAGATGAAGAAGGGGGAGAGAAGGTGATAGTTCAAAAGGGAAGAATAAAATGAGTTAAATGCATATATCAAATGGGAGAAAATAAGAAGAGTGGAAAGGTTTTTAGAGCACATATGTGCCTCACGGCAATTTGAGGGGAAAAAGGAAGAAAAAAAAGAAGAAGAAAAAGAAAAGAAAAGGAAGAGATAAGATGGTGTTAAATGTACGAAAGGGATATGTTGACTTTTAGTCAATATTAAACTAATAATTTAATAATAATATTGGGTACATGTAGCAATTGTAATTTAGAAGGGAAAAAAGAAAATAAAAAGGAAAAAACAAGGAAGAAAGGAAAAATAAGGGAAATAAGGAAAATAAAATTTTGATTTTTGAATTTTTTTTCCTAAATATTTCTAATACTATATTTAATATTAATAACAGTACATGTATATTATGATTATGAGGAAAATTATAAGATATAAATTTTAGATTGATTATATACTACATAAACAACAAATAAATGATAAAATTAAGACCAAATAATTAAATTATATAACATTAATTTATTTACATATTTATGAAGTTATTCCTAATTATAAGTAATATTACCAATTTTGTAAATTAATTTAGTACTCCTACATTTATTAGCTTTTAGAAGTCATCTCTAGTTGTTTGTTAGCGATTTTATGTAATTGAGCATATCAATCAATAATTGTACTCAACTAGAGTTTTATCACCATTAGAGTAAGTTTGCATGTTTGATAAATTTAAGGCTTTAGTTTTAAGATTTTAATCAAGTTTGGGTTCAATCTCTCGTATGTACTCGCATATAGAATTTTAAGTTCTTATAAGTCATTAAAGTTTCGATTAATAAGTTAGAGTTTTTCATATTCATTTTAGATGTTGAGTTTAAAATTTTAATTGGTTTTAAATTTATCAACTCTATTAACATAAGGAAATCATCTACAGTATGCAATTTTGATTCTGTATTCAAACGGCTAGATTTATAGGATTTACAATTACTTAAGAGTTTCCCTTGTTATCTAATGGATACTCGTCAAAAGGGGAGCATTTTGATTTTCCATGACCTAAGAATATGGATTTTAACTGAACCTGTAAGCCTAAATAGGTCCTATGGGCAATCGTAATTTGAGCCTATTGTACTGGTAGGTTCTTTATGAGGAAGAGAGTCGCTTTCCTAGTGTACGATGATTAGATCTTGGCTCTGCTACTAAGCATGAGTCAAGTTCTTGGATTTGATGGTTGACATGGTTACCTCCATGATGTAATTGAGAAGGGAAGATTGTTGATTGAAGATTGAATGGTGCAAAAATGGAAACTCCTAAGCTAAAGAAGGTAAAGAGAAATTTAGGACATAAAATGACACAAAATAACAAGAAAGCAGAATGTGAAGAAATGAAATGGGGAAAGAATATGGAATCCTAAAGACCAAAATGGTAAAGGAGTTAAGGCTCTTAGGATCCATATGGATTGCGGTTACTAATTATTTTGAGCCATTCGATTGTGTACACCCATTCTGAATTTGACGACCCATATTGAATTATAATACCAAGGACGTGCATAGGTTTCGACACAATCATAAGTATCTCAATAATGGGATGGGAAACATCACTTGAATAGACATGAAGGTTCCCCATCAAGTTAAACAAAGAGGCAGGCCAACCTCTATAGAGTGTACTATTGCTTTAAAGTTAAAGTTAGAACAATTAGCTTAGGCTTCCATAATAAAATGAAAACCTATGCTCAAAGATTGATTCAAAGAGGTATTAATCCTCACCTTCATGCATCTATCAAGGGGAATTGGGTTGCAAATGTTGATGGTGATTCTTCCCTAAGACTTAAACCAACTTAAAATAAGGGATACTCGATTTACTTATTTTCCTTTAGCTCCGTCCTCATCACACTTTTGAGTTATTTTAAGTTGCTCTTAAAGAACCAACCAACTTAGAAAAGCTAGTAAGTTGAACATATCTAAACAGGAAAGAGCAACTCGACCTAAATAGGTCAAATTAGCCCTAGTCAGCTTAAAGGAATTGCCTACAGCCTGTAACAACTTGATTAACCCCAATGAGTTCAAATTTAAATGAGGGGTACGAGTAATCACCAGCCACCATTATTTTATCCATGCACCTTAATATCGAGGAGTCGTCATAAATTCAAATATGGCATATGTACGTATATTTTAGGTAACGATTATCAAACATGGGATGATTTGTAGTTAGAAATAGAGCTCAAAAGGCTATAGTAAGCTTCTTTTAAACACTCTTACACAACTTATTTGCCTTCCCTCTCTTTCATTCATTCCATTAACTAAATTAGGTATTTGAGTGGAAATGCCAGAGTTACTCTAGCACCCCTTAGCCTAACTTTTCTTCTTTTTGTGAAATTGCGATTCATCGAGTGTATAAATATCTTATATCAGCAACTTGTACCTTCAACAATTATTATCACCATTATGTCCTTAGATTCAATTGTGTTCTATTATATTTCAATTTCAATTAGTGAATTTCCATATAATATTTCCCTTTAAAATAGGTAGTTGCCTATTGCTACTTCTAATGAAGAGTTATTATTACTTTAGATAAGTCCAACTCCTATTTAATCTATTGTTTTCATTTTTCAACTCCTGGTCATCACTTATATAATTTATTGAATAATCGCAACCCTTTGCATAATTTATGCAAAATTTTCTATTAATAATGTTTAATCCCTATGATTTTAAAGATGTTGAATCTCTCTAATAGTGCATCATTTCATAAAGAAAAAAAGAAAGAAAAAGAGAAAGAAAAAGATTTTGATACATAAAAGAATAATGGTATTTTTCCTCCATTTTTAATAATTTATGAGTATTTCTTGATATTAATTGAGATAATATCTTAAGTAATTTTAAAATTTTACTAAAGTACATTATTTCCTTTTATCTTTAATTTATATATAATTTCACTAACTTTTATTTGAAAGACACATTCTTCTCATATAAGTGAAACAATTTTTCAAAATAGTTATAACCTTTACATAATTTTATATAAAAACATACAACTCTTCTTATTTGTAATATTTCACTGATATATTTTGAAAAATTAAACTCTTTAAATGTCTCATCGTTTCATGGAAAACCATTTCATATTTACATATTTTAACTTATTTTAATTTTTAGATAATTGAACAACATCTTATGTTGATATATATGCACATATATATATATATATATATATATATCCATTCTTAACACAATAATTGTGATAATTTCATATATAAATTTATTAACTTAACCAACAAGTACCTTAAATAATATCATTCTTTACCCTTAACTAATATCTTAAATGATATTATTATCCTTAAATAATATTTCCTTATATCGGTTTACTCTTATCTAGATAAGATATTGTGACCATCAACATAAGAACTTCACCATTTGACAAGAGTAATTATATCTTTTCTATTTTTTCAAATTTCCCATTTAGCCTTAGTTTCTTTTATAAGGCAATAAAATATACAAATCTCAAAAAAATCCAAATAAAAGAAAAAACATGTCTTCTTGCACATTCAATCACAAAGAGATTATAATAAGGTTTATCCCTATTTTAAATCATGATAATATCCTATTAATGGCTCTTTAATATAAAACCTTTTAAAATGCTATATCAATTATACTTAAAATAATTACTATATTTTTTCATTTGCTTCATTTCTCTTTGTACTTTTCTCGAAAATTTTTCAATCTCTTATATGTATTTTTCTTAAGACAAAGAGAATATAGCAATGATAGACGCACTCATTGTTTTGACATCATTGATGACTTCTCGACTCTCGCTCAACTTCATTTTACGCTTTTGTCATTTCTTTTTGAAAATTATCATTAGACTATTTATTAACTTTTAAAACATAATCATCCTTTATTGTCATGTTTATTTTATTTCCTAATTGTGTTCTTCTTACAATTGTATGTATCGTTGATGACTAATAGACACATAGCCTTTTGGAGGTAAGATTGGAGTTTGTTGATTTTTTTATACTTTGAAGTTTATTTTTATTTTTGCTAGATCTTTTTATATTAATTTATCTTTTATTATAGTAACATGATTTTTCTAGTGTTGGGCATTCATTTTTATTCTTTACTTTGATCCTTTTTTCTTATTTTTTGGCTATTTATTTATATATTTGATTTATACTTTTCTATTCGCTTAAAGAAAAAAAAAAGGATTCTTTTTAAGTGTTGTGAACCTTCAACTCATGGAGCATAAAAATGAGGATGATATGAATTAGGTAGTAGATATTGGAGGGATAAAGAGATTATTTTGAAACTTGCTATTTATCTTTCTCTTATATTTGTTTGTTTTAGTGATGAATGGATTATGTAGTAGATACATGAGGGATAAATAAATTATTTTGAAACTTACTATTTATCTTTCTCTTATAATTGTTTGTTGTAGAGATGGAATGTTCTTACCAAATTGTCATGTCATTTTTTTTTCATGTTTGTCTATGTAATTTTTCTTTCTATGCTAAATTATTGTAATTGAATGAAAGAATGTAGAAATTGTTTCTTATTGCCTATTGTGTTTAAGCAAATGAAATATTACTGATTAGTTACTATATACTTGATATATTTACCAAACAAAGAACTATTAGCTTCTTTATAACATCATTCTATACTACATGAAGAGAAATAATATGAATAAAACAATAATGATCAAGATGAAAACAAGTATTAGTTTGATTCTTTATGAATTTATTTAGGTATATAGTTGTCCAATTTGTGTCTAGTTGTTCTTATTTTTTTTTTATAATGGCTCAATCAGCTTAATACTAAGGTTAACAAATAGTTGTCTATATTCCTTGGATGAAGGAGAAAACATAAGCATGGATTATAAATGATTCAAAAAGAATAAATATGATTTAGCATAGTAGAACTCATTATATTCAATTAAGATGGAAATAACTAATCAATTTGCATGATCTCTACTTTTGAGATCTTAATGTGTTTTATAAAAATTGAACATTAAAATGAAGGTCATTATAGTAATTTATTAATATTAGAAAAAAGATAAAACATAATGAGAATAACCAATTACATTTGATAATGAGCACAACACTTAAAGTATAGATTTGTTATTTTAGTTTTCAATCCAAACTAGGGTATACCATTGAGTGTGTTTCTTTATAGAGTTTATTAATTCAAATTCATTGTATCAATTAAAACTAGATTAGTCCTCTTTCTTTCCTTTCTATTTTATATTGATTTCTTTGTTAACTTATCTAAGCTGATATTGTTGAGAGAGTTGATAATTGTCTTGTAATATAAGGGTAACAACCTATGAGTTGTTGCTTTTTATATTATTAGATAACTGATTGTGGTTGCTTAAATTTTGATTCTATTAACTAACATGTTTTTTTATGAAAAAGGAAAAAATTATAGCATTTTTTAGTAAGAAGGTAAGTAAAACATATTGAACTAATTTGTTTCTAATAAAGAGATAATTCCTTAGTTATAGCTATTGGCATTTTGGAACATTATATTTTACTAAATTACAACGACATAAAGCTATTGAAGTAAGTAAAAGTCAAAGGAAAATCGTGTTGTGAAGATATAAAGCAGATGGAATTTATTGAGCTTTTAAGATAAAAAATGAAATAAATAATATTACCTTAATTAATCTACTAAAAACCATATTATTATATGTTAAAAACTAATTAATCCATAGTAATTTAAGTTAAAATCACAAATGAATGACTTAAGGTTTAGCCTTTCCTTATTTTAAAATAATATGTAGGCTAAACTCACTAATGTTTCACTAGACCATATTATTTATATAATTGTGGAATAGCTACATGATATCCACGTCATCAACTTAAAATTTTTTCTATCCTCTCACGAAATTAAATATTGTACATAAACCTATAAAATTAAACTTAGGATTAACTATGGGATTTAAACCAAGACTCCTTTTATGCAAGGTATGGCTAGACATGGGGGTTTTGAACTATTGTCTCAATTTAGAGTATGTGGTTTACTAGAATCTTGTCCCTTAGGAACTTTTTTGAAGCATTTTGAAGTTGTGTTAGTTGTTTTCATTAAAGTTTGAAAATTTTTGCAATACAGCTATGTAATGTAAAGGTCTAAACTCATCGAAAAGAGTCTAGAGGTTATGTGGGTTTTAAGAGCACAATATGTGCTAAGAATCAAATTTCAACAAAATGTTAGGACTCCTTTAAAATGATTTTGCAACTTCCTTAGCTAAAAGCAAGTGAATTTGAAAAAGGTCTAGATACTTTTTAAAGGTGTGCTTATTTTTATTTGCTTTTACACTTTTTACCAATAATCTAACCTATTTAGTTACATTTTGCCCTTATTTTTACCTAATTGCTTATTTGACCTTTGTTGCACCTAATTATCCTTAAGTTAATATTCTTAGTATAAACTCACTTATGAAAGAAAAGATAGAGTGGATGGTTAAATAGAGGGTGGGGGTAATTAATAGAAGATGCTAATTGGATTATGTAAATGCTAAGTAATTAATGTTTATATTTTATATCAGGATGTAAGATCATTGAAAACACAGTTTCAAGTTGAATAGACCATTTATGTACATGATTTCTATGATTTATGTATTCAGTGTATTAGGTTAGAAATTATAGTATCTAATAAATATTTGATCTTGACAATCTTATTGCTTGTGCTTGCTTGTGGTCAATGGATCAAGAG
Organism: Lumnitzera littorea; assembly: GCA_024138015.1. Taxonomy (NCBI): domain Eukaryota; kingdom Viridiplantae; phylum Streptophyta; class Magnoliopsida; order Myrtales; family Combretaceae; genus Lumnitzera; species Lumnitzera littorea. Next base: position 67,838,984 of record JAMXBB010000005.1, on the reverse strand, counting down.
TATTAGTGGTGTCAACATCACAAACCGATGATTGTTATGTGAAGTTGTTTTGAGTAAAGTTATGCATCCAAATGATTTGGATAGATGTAGGATCATCTAGACTGTAGGATGTTAGAGAGTACCAATATCATATACGTATGTTATATATGTTATTGGATCATCATCTTAAGTCTTAGAAAGTTAAGACTGTGTTTTTTCCAAATACCTACAATGAAAGATAATTGGTCTTTGGTTGTGCATTGGTTATCATGACTACATATGTGGCATTTGCATGTCCTTTCGGCTTTTAGGTACTGTCGTTAAGCTCACCCCTTGTGGGAACCTTTTTTAGTTGCAAGTGTTTCTCATTATATAAACTATTATGACAATTTTAGATATGATCTCATTTATGATGTTGGAGATGATATGGAGCACTTTTGTACTGATGAGTAGATGCCAATAGGTTGATGTTAGACATTTTCTGGGTTTTAGTGAATATTACACTTTGAAGATCATACTCCGATGTTTATGAAGTATTATTTCAGCTGTGGTAGTTAGTGTTGTCGGACACCTTATGCCAGTTTCTAATTTTAGATGTGTTGAGTCTAGCTTAGACTCCAGGTTTATGGTTTGGCCGTTACTGTATCGAGTGGATGAGTGGGACACTATGGAGCCATGCGATGTTTGTTTTAAATGTGTACTATATAGATTCCTCAGTTTATATGTAGTTGATTAATAAGTATTGAGCGTTGCATATCCTTATCAAAATAAGGACATGTGATATACCGTGACGTTTCGGTTCTTGAAGCGTTACACAAGTGGTTTATCCCAACCTTTTTAAGAGTTAGAATTAGCATTAGCAAGGTTTAGTTGATTCCCTTTGGGGACGGAAAACACTTTTGTATATGAAAGTCTCCAATGATGTACCTATCAAGCGTCAACATGACAAATTATAGTTGCTGAATTGTATAATCGGAATGAATGGAATTTGGACTTATACTTCGAATGAATTTCGATAACCTAATAAAGAAAATTGAAACTTGAGAAAAATGGTTGATATAGTTGTTAATAAAAGTGAATTGTCAAGAGAAAATTGCATTGACTCCATTATGACTATTGTATATGATTGATTTCTTCTTTCCAACATAGCAAAATAAATGTCTGTGTAGTCAAATATAAAATTTTCCAATATTTAAAACCTTTAATTTGTTATACAAATTAAATGAAAGGAATAATTGCTTTCTCCAAGAACTCCTTTGCGTATTTTGGCATCTGCGGAAGGGCACATACGCAACGCACTGTGAGTTGTGACCTTGAGACCGAAGATTTGCGCGGTAAATTAGTCTAAAGAGAATGGATTCACAATCCCAAATCGAAAACAACTCTTGGATGCTCCATTTTCTACGGTAATCTCAACGGGGTTTAGTTGGTGGCTGATCAAATCAATGGGAATGACTTTTTGAATTTGAGGATAATGTTGGGAAACGAAACAAATATTTTTTTTTTTTTTTGTTCTCGGTAATAACAAAGCAAATATTTTATGTAAGCAAATTCAACTCTTTATTTTTCCCCATTCATAAATTTGATTAGTAATAATGTCATATATGTTTTATTTATTATCATTTACAGTTTTTCATATCTTCATTTGTACTCTTGTTTTACTAAAACATTTTCAATATCAATAATTATTGTCATTTAATTAAGTAATACAAGGCTATTTTCTCTCTTTATTTCTTTTTTTTTTTTTCTTTTTCAGCTGGGAGGGGGTTTGAAACTTATAAGAAACTGTGTTCTTTAGTAGGAAAAAAGATAATCATGGAGGTATTGCAATCTTGCATGACTTGTAACAGAACAACAAAACCTCAATGCATCACGCTACATTTCTGTAATTTGAAAAATTAGAACTCTTCCATTCATATAAATATAGAAAGGAGTAATAATAGTCATTTAAATTGTTGGACATACAATGTTAGAACTTTGATTGTGATAATCATTAATAAATCAATTATTTTCTTTAATATCGTATATAATTTAAATTAAAATTTATAGATTAGGACTCTGAATAGTTGATAAGATATATTGCGAAAATAACTTCCCATATTTATTTCATGTGCGATATGCTCCAACCATCACATTTAAGCATTTAAACTCGTAAATCTAATAAAGAAATACATATATTAGATCTATTTTACAATTTTGCTGTAAACTAAAATAAATAAAATATTGCAATCAAAAGAAAATAGGTAAAATCAATAACAACATGGTTATATAAGAATCTAAAAGTATCTTATTTCTAAAAATTGAGGTTTTAAATATTCAATGTCACGTATAAAGCATACATGTATTTGCAATTTATTAACCCGGTTGATAGTTGACATTGAGATAGGGAAGAGCGGCATGATGATGCCTGAAGGCTCTAAGTGGTCCTATTTCTGGAAGGCGATGCCCCAATGGCACCCTGTGACTTTGGGGCCAGAGTCAGTGTAGCCAGTACGGTCTCACATGGTTTTGTAGGCGCATCCCAACAAATTTGGCTTCTCTCACCGCACGTGCGTTGATTCATCTACCACCAATAAAACGTAACCCCAGCTTTGTCCGAGAAATTTATTTACGGAAAAGTTGTCCAATTATAGATGCCGTTCAAACTTGCGTAGATAGCCTGAATAGTGAATAACCAACAATTGCGAGACGTGTAAGTAAAGCCAAGTAAGCATTTAAAATTTTATAGTTATAGCAATTTGTTCGCCTGTGGAATTTCCGTCTTAATCTTGCAACGTTATGCATGTATCGAATCATGAACAACAAAATTAATTCTTTCTTCCAATGCTTGTTAAGAAATATATATTATATATCACGTTTGATGTGATATACCTTTAATTGAGTATAACGAAATTCTAATAATCAAAATATATTTTAATGTAACCGTTTAAAATTTATTGGAATTCTAAGTTTAAACGGACACAAGGGGTGCACATTTAACATAAATGACAACATTATAAGAAGCAGTTGACGTTAGGGAAAAAATTGGTATTTGGAAAATATACCTTCAATCCCTCGAAGATGTATAAATATAATATAATGAATATACATATTTATAATGTAATAAAATATAAGTCATGGGATATATTGTAATATAAATCATACAACAAACAGTATTATTAAACAAGATATATATATACAATATCTATCTATAATATTTAAAGAATATCTCCCCTTTTGGTATCTTTAGTGGGCTATAATTTTTTTCATATCAAATTAGCAAAAGAACCTTTATACTCTTTTCATTCTATATATATATATATATAAAGACTCCTTAAGCTGCATTTCAATTCAATCAAAGCTCACCAGGGTATCAAAACTCAATAACTTATTCAGTTAACTCAAAGGGCAGTTTATCCCATGTTCGGAAAATTGTGAGAAATTGCAAGTCGGATAATGCTAGTTTAGTTTTTCTTTAGGGATGTTACATTAATTTCTGTTTTATCCATCTATCTATAATATTAAAATGCATGATTTTTTCTTTTTTGGTCTTTTTCGATTTTACCAAATTTCCCTAAAAGTACTAATTATCTGATTGTACATTAAACCTCTTATGTCCCTTTTTTTTTTATTTAATGTCTGAATGTTGTTCCACCAAGACTATAAATGTAAACTTATTGTAAAATACAATTGCCAAAGTTTTTCCTTTTTTATTTTTATTTTAGAAGCTTTTCCTTTTCATATTTTACCTTTTTTATGGTATTATTATTATTGGATTTTCTTAAATTTTATCATTATTTGACAATAATAATTGTTCAATTAAATCAAACTTTGTAAAACTCGAATTCAAAAATAAACAAATAAAAAGGGTTTAAAGAAAATTAAAGAGTTACAAATAATAGGCTTCAATATAGCATAAAATTAACTTAATGCTACAAGGGCAAAGTAGTCCAAAGAGAACCTTGAAAATCCTCTTTCCCCCCACTTATGTTTTAGTTTTCCACTATCTCACAAATCCAAAAATACGTTCTTTTCTTTGCAAGCTAGGAAACTCACAAGAAACCTATTGAGAGAGTCTTTAGGGTTTGGATTCAAGGATTTTTGTGTGATTTAATCAAAGTGGACTTAAGATTTCATAAAAGAATAATGTTTTTAGGTAAGTTAGAACGTACGTTCCCTAGAAAATTCATTTTTCTCCATTGATTGGTGAAGAAAATGTAAAAGAATATCTTTTTACAGCTGTTAAGGGTTGGAATTGTGGATTTAAGGGTCCTCTTATCAAGAAACATCTAGTAAGTCATTTTAAACTCTTTTTTTGTATTAAAGTTTTGTACTTGACATAGATTGTAGAGTTTGAGGGTTAGTTGAGGTTTCAAATTGTGATTTATGTTTTGGTGTTTGAAAGTCATTGAGAAGTATTTGGAGGCATACGTAAGGGTAGGGAAAGACCTAGGAATTGAAGTTACGTATTTAGGTTTGAGGTAAGGGTGAAGTAGGAGAGAAGTTGCGAACTACAGTCAGCAATAAAATGCATGCTATAGTTGGCATCCAGATGCTAAGGTTGGTATTGTTTCATGGCATTCAAATGCTCAACCCTCTAACATTCGAACACCATGTCTGTTGTAATGTATAGTTTATGTCCATCTCATTTCTTATAGCTTTTCCAACCTTCTAACTCGTTCTAAGACCTTCCAAACACATTTTTAAGCAAGTTTTCTAAATCAAAACATCAACTAAAACTATATTTTCCAAGAAATGATGTGAGGATATTTGTAGAAACTTGTGGCCTCGTTGAGGGATCTGAATATAAGGTTAGAGTGGTAACTTTTGTGAATGAGTTTAAGGGTTGAGGTGTTGTTTTTGTGTTGAATCAAGTTGCAAGACACATTACACTTGTTGGTTGCTATTAAGGATTCAAATACGGGATACTTGCTTATATGTTTGTGCTTGTTAGGTTAGCAATAAATGAACTTAATATATATCTAACTTAATTATTGATTGTTGATGTGCTTAGGAACTTAGTTATTACTATGACTTATCGTAGCAGATTTAAACTAATAGGTCCTTTAAAATATTGAAGAAAATAGAATGAGTAGGTCTTCAATTGGTTAGAGTAACTGACGTGAAGCTACTCAAAGGATATAATACACCAATGAATACGATATGATACACCAATGAATATAACATGACTTGACACTTCACTTAATATGATGCATCAGTTGATGTTAAGGTTTACCTGTAATTAATCCTGAACCATTAGGCGAGTTAGATAAGAGTATATAAAAGTAGACTCAGAAGGGCTAGTCTCGCAAGAACAGTATATTCAATATATATTTGTAAGGTAAGATGATTTCAGCTTACAAGGAGAGGGAACTATTTATAGTAAGTCTTTAGGGCAATATTACAAATAAAAAAATTACAAAAAGGTATACATAAAATGGGATTCCTAGTATATACAAAAAAGGGTAAAAAAGATAAATGACAAAAAGGAAAAAATATTACAATATCTAATGAAATGGATAGGTAGCAGTGCAATATTGGTTTTGTGCAAGGATTCTCTAGGTACAACAGTTGTGTAGAATCAAGGAGTGGTGGTATAAAAGACTGCCAGATGAGGAAAGGGTGCAGCAAGTGTTGGTAGGAAGTTAAAAGAAAAGTATTCGGCCTAAAAAAGAATGTCTCATCATTCGGTAGAGGCCTCTTGGCAATTAAAAGTTCGATCATTCAGCATAAAGCCTTCGGCAAGTGAATAGTTGGCATTGGCATAAGAGAGAGAATAGAGTAAGGTGTAACCTCCCAGAGTTTCCAAGGAATTCAACCATCCTTCTTCTGCATAGAGTTTCTCATCATTGGTAGGTTGCCAAAAAAGGATTCTTCGGGGTAAGGGATTGGAGGCCTCGAAGTCCTTAGAATCGTGCGCGAGTAAGAGGACTAAGGGTTAGCAACTCATCAATTGTTCTACTTGTGCTTAGCTTCAACCTCCTACTAGTCGGGTCTAGTGTGGTTGGGTAAGCACTTGGTTATTTTTGCATGATGTTGTCTTGAGTAAAGTCCCATACTAAAAGGACCTTAGTAGATTTAGGATAGTTATTGGTTGCTCAGTTACTAGGATGTTTGGATACATAGTTAAATGTGTAAGGGTCATGAGTTATCCTAAGTCTTGGGATGCCAAGATTATATCAGTTAATCACTTGAATATTAAAGATATAAACTGGTTGCTTGTTGCATTTATTGTTGCTACCCATATGCATGTGAAATGTGAATGCTTGATCATGTGCATATGCTTTCGGTATTCCTCTTGGGCATAGCTTACCCTTTTAGGGTTGTTGTTTTCAATTGTAGGTTCAGGTTAAGATGATATTACTAAGAGTTATGATGATACCAATCGAGTTTACAATTAAAAAGAGATTAGAAATTGCTACTCACGTATTGGGTAGGGTTATGCATAGAATAGGCAAAAGGCATGGATGGGAGTTAGGATTCGATTGTAAAAAGTAGGGTAGGGTTGCCTATGACTCCTATGGGTTCTATATTTTTTGTTGCTTATAGAGATGTGAGATTTTCTTAATTAAGTTGTTATATTTATGTTATCCTAGGTAAGTAATGCGACATCCTTGTATAGGATGAAACGAGTAAGTAATTATGTCACTTTTTACTAATGATTGAAGAGTTGTTCTTAGTGAATTGATAGATTATTATTTGTGAGTTAGTAGATTTTATGTAATTGTGTTGTGGATCATAGATAGGTTGCAAGTTCCTAGATGCCTAATGTATTAGTAGTGGTTAGAGATATGCGATGGGTTATAGCATTCTAGGCTTTAGGGAATTACAATTTTCATGGTATTAGAGCCTAGGTTAAAGGATCCTTAGAATATTAGGTATTAAATCTTTAATATAGTGAGATATGAGAGGCATGAGTGGTTAAGGAGCTAAGCTTAAATCTGAAAGAGTGGTTCTTATTGAGGGTTGGGGTAAGTTACTTTAATCTTACCTAAATACCTTTTCCTCACTATTATATTACTATTTGTTGCTAGTTAATATTTATACGATCCTATTTTAGTTGTCCTCTTATCTCGTATTGCCTTTACCTTAATTTTTATTTGATTTTCCATCTTGTTTTACTCTTATATCTAGTATCTACTTTATATATAAATTTTTAGTAATAGTTTCTCTTCTTTGCTTCCTTCTTAAAGCTTCCTCATCCATATTTAGTTTACTTAAGTGTGGTAGAGGAAGAGTTAGACTCTTGTAGCGGAGGTAGTGGAGCTAGTCTCCTTTATATTGAGGATTCAGAAACAATTTATGAATAAGGTATCCATATATACTTAATGCACGTTCATAACAAAAACCAAACAATGCTTTATGTGATAGCATAATTCTATGAATAACGTGAAGATAACATAAAACTTTAATACTCAAAGAGAAGGTTAAAAGCCCTTGGCATTAGATAAGTAGAAATAACCAACTAATGAATTCAAAAGATTCAGTAAACTTAAGTAATAGATCATGATAGCTCTTAGAACAAATAAGATACCTTCAAGAATATGTATTATATAGTAGAAACTAGAGAACTATAAATACTAATGTCAATACTAAGACAAGATAGAAACCTGCTTTGCCAAATGACCTATAATGGGTATTGATGCAACAATAAATAAAAGTTACCAATTTAAAGATTAATAATTAATAATTGTCACGAACTGAAGATGGCTTAGTCATGGTAGACACTATATACTGTATGAAGAACCCCTGATTGGTTACCCTTCCAATCAAGAACTTTTCACACAATATACAAGGTTCTATAACTACTAGTTTCCAAAGAACACATAGATTCACATGATACCATTACATTATCATATTTATATAGAATTTGAACTACAAAGCTTATATATTATACAGTAATGATCTACATCTAAGTCTATAATACTAGTAAAACAAAAGTACAAGAGTAAAGGTCTACATCAACTGTTCTCTCTCATTATACAGGGCAGCTCGCTCTTACCCAAGTCCCCAGACTAACCTGTAGCATCACTTAGCCAGCCTCTACGAACAGGCTATCCTGCAGCAAAAGTCTAAAGGGGTGTAAGCCTAAGCTTAGTAAGCAAAACCCTCAGCCACACCACAGATAAGTTATAAATACATTATATTCACGCATATGAATGAATGATCAACCAGAGTGCCAAACAATACGTATAGTTAACTAATTTATATACACAACTCGGATTTAATGCCCACCGAAGTCAAGGTTGGAGTATACACGACACTAGTTAGATTCGGGTATTATACTAGAACTTACTTTACTACGGAACTCCACGCTCCATATTTAAATCAAATAATTCTTTTATTTTCATAAAAACCAAGTTCTAGTATAATCATAAGTGGGTCCTCGCAGTCTATACTCACCCTTAAACGAAGGCCTCTAGACTTGACCCTTAGCCAAGTGGTTGGCGCCTCCAACGCCTAGTGTTCCCACGGGCCAAGGTAAGGTCATTTTGTACGAGTGCACTGTACAGAACCAATAAATGAATAATAAAAACCCTTGAATGGCCTCTCTTTACCTCCGTATGATGTGACTGCCAGAATTTTATCTATGCTATGCATGTTAATGCATGTCCCAGTTTCTTTTTACAGGCCGAGTCTAATTAAGTTCAAATTATGCTATGACCATCCAATAGTACACACAATCATTTTCTATACTACCATGCAATAAATAAGGCATTTTCTGTACTTAAGGTAAATTCACAACTTAATACACAATTACATACACAAGCACTTCCCGAACCCCACACAGTACAATAATATTTAAGTCTACTATCTACAATCACAATCAAGTATGGAATCATAGGGTAAATACTCACTCGGCCATGGCAACTTGCCCTAATAGTAGTAATCGATCGGGAGATCCTCGCTCGCCTCAGGATCACCTGATCATTACAATATAATAATGTTAGTAAGTAATTGAATTAACTAATAAGTCTAAATGTTTATTTTTCCCTAATTCTACTTAAATTACTATCAACTTTCATCCGGTTAGACGTTATTATTAATCGTATGTAACTTTTTCGTTTTATTTTTTATATTTATGACTTTATAGTCGTTTTTTTATCGTTTTTGGACGTACATTTACACAGTAATGTCCGTTTTAGACATTAAGACCCGTGTTTTACGATGTGAACTAAATTTATAGAAATATGAACTATAGAAACTTAGTTACTCTTTTTGCTTATATTTATACCTTTTGTTTATACTTAATGATTTAGTTAACCCTTAAATTCTTATACTTAGAAAATTTTACTGTGCTATTACTAATTTATATACTTAATTGAGTATAATCCAATTTAGAATGTGTATTAGGGTTTACTAATTTAGGTATCTAATTATATATACTCTTCTTCTTTTCTCATTTTTTAAACCTATGCTTATGTCATCGCTCACATCATCATTTGCTTATGTCATCGCTTATATCATGGCTTATGTCATCGCTTATATCATGGCTTATGTCATCATGTGATTACATCATTACTTACTTCATCATTTGATTACATAAGCCTCACCTCATGCTTATGTCATGTATAAAGGTCTTATGTACATTTCACCGAACCCCTTATGTACATATACCTTTACTATATTTATATGTATATGAGTATACTTATACATATACTTATACTTATACTTATCCTTATACCGTATTTATACTTGTGTACATACTCATATACCTATACGGTCATATACGTATTTTTTTATACAATTTCGTATGCCTAATTTTCCTCTTAAGAAAAGCTTCCTAATTCCATGCTTTTGTGTTTTTAAGTGTGTATTTAGTATAGTATAGGTAAGTATAATTAGGTATTGTCTTAATTTAGGTTATGTACATGGTTAACACCCATGTACAAAGGTTCTCATACTAGTATTCTTTTGGTATTTCCCTATGTACACGTACTTAAGAGCACATATACATGTATTCCTTCTCTCTTCTTCATGATTCCTAACTTTCTACACTTAAAGATGAGAACTTTATATCCTCTTCTTCAAGATCATACTTAACACATGCCTACTTGTCTAATCTACCTAATTATCTAACTAATGAACAATATAAAGCAACATAAAGTAACTTATGTACATACCTTTGTTTGTGTTGGAATTATGGAGATAACAAGAGAAGTGTTGAAAGTGAAAGGGGAAGAAGAAGCTCACGGCAATGGAGGGATGTTTTTGTTTTGTTTCTTTTGTTTTGTTTTCATAATGGAAGAAAGCAAATGGTGGGGTCTAGAAGGGGAATAAGTGGACTGCAATTTAGGGGAAAAAGAAGAAGAGAAAAATCAAAAGAAAAGGAAAGAAAAGCCATCATTAAGTGTTAAGATATTTTCTTTATCTCTTAGTGTCTTTTGTTGACTTTTCAAATTGTTGACTTGGTCAACTTTCCTTAAGCATATGTAATTTTGTACACATAATGTAGTAATTAAGGGAAATTAAGGGAGAAAATAAGGAAATGAAGTATTTGATGAATTGATTAGTAAAAATAGATGATGAGGTCTTACTTTAAGTATTTATAACCTATAAACATCATTTGGTAAACTACTTAGTGTAACTAGTATGAAAAATATTAATTAGGGTATTAAGGTTCACTACATTTAGCTTAATCTTCAACTATGCCTCTAACTCTATGTAATATTATCTTAATCATATACTTAAGAGATAAATATAACATATGATTCATTATCTTAATTTCTAAAGGATTATTTGAGGATTCAAAACATATATGCATGAATGAAGGTCATCTCTAACCTTTTACTAATGATTTGGCAAAATACAAGGATTATATTATCAATTAGGGCTTTAGGGTATATTATGATGAACTAGTGCACATATGTCTTTAAAATGATCATTTTAGGGTTTCTATCACTTTTGAATGAAATCTTTAGCATTTAGAAACATTTAAGGTAGAAAAGTTTCTTACGCGATTAATTAATTCTTTTAGGGTTTCACTTTCATTAGCCTTGTCAACTCCTAAATTGTCTAATATAGTTGAGTCTATTTCAAAAGCCAAATCGAAATTTTTAGGGGTTTACATTCTTCCCCCCTTCAAATAAGTTTTGTCCTTAAAACTTGAATTGCATACCTGGTTTATCAAATAAATGCGGATATCGACGCTTCACCTCATCTTCCGCTTCCTAGGTAGCAGATTCATGCTCATGATTTCTCCAAATGACTTTGACATACCTAATCTCTTTATTCCTCAACTTTTGCAATTTCTTATTTGTAATCTCAACTGGATGTTCTTCATAAGTAAAATTCTCTTTCAACCTTACTGGTTCTAATTCAATGACTCGATCAAGATTAGGAATGTGTTTTCGTAAAACCGACACATGAAATACATTATGGATTCTAGACAGATTAGGTGGTAAAGCTAATCAATAAGCCAACTTTCCAACTCGTTCCAAAATTTCAAATGGTCCAATATATCTTGGACTTAGTTTGCCTCGTGTCCTCATATAATGGATATTCTTGATTGGTTTTACTTTGAGGTATACATGATCTCCTGCTTGGAACTCTAACTCTCTTCTTTTCAAATCAACCTAACTTTTTTGTCTATCTTATGCTTCCTTCATTTTCTGCTTAATAATAGTAATTTTCTCAACTGTTTCCTATACTAGCTCTGGACCCAACATTGCTTTCTCCACATCATCCCAAAATAAAGGTGATCTACATTTTCTTCCATATAGAGCTTCATATTAAGGCATCTGAATGGTTGAGTGATAACTATTGTTATAAGCAAACTTAATCAATGGTAGATGAGAATCCCAATTTCCTTTAAATTCCATGATGCAAGCCCTCAACATATCTTCTAGAGTCTATATGATCTTATCGGTTTGTCCATCAATTTGTGGATGGTACGCCGTACTGAATTGCATCTTCATTCCCATAACTTTTTGTAAACTGGTCCAAAACTTGGATACAAATCAAGGATCTCTATCCAACACAATTCTCGCTGGTACTCCATGTAATCTCACTATCTCCCTTATGTAGATTTGAGCTAGCTTTTCTAAAGAAAAGGTTATGTTGATTGGTAGAAAATGTGCTGATTTGGTAAGTTGATCAACAACAACCCAAATCGCATCATGCCCAGTTGTTGTTCTTGGTAAACTGCTTACAAAATCTATAGATATTTGATCCCATTTCCATTCAGGAATAGGTAAGGGTTGCAACAATCCACCCGATCTTTGGTGTTCTGCTTTTATTCTTTGACAAGTCTCACATTTCATCACATAATCTGCAACATCTTGCTTCATTCTATTCCACCAAAAGTTCTTTTTTAAATCTTGATACATTTTTTTTTCCCTTGGATGAATAGAACAACCCGAAGAATGAGCTTTGTTTAAGATCTCTTTCCGAAGCTCTAAATCATCAGGTATACATAATCTATCATTCATCCTTAATGCTCCATGTTCATCTACTCTAATATCAATATACTTTTCAACTACTATTTCTTCTTTGATCCGATTCAAAGCAAGATCATCCTACTACATTCTTCGAATTCTTTCTATCAAAGTTGGCTCAACCACTATGTTCGACAATTCTGTATCAACTTCATGCTAACTGAATTCCAAATTCAATTTTTCAAACTCCTTGATCAATTCCTGTTGATCAGTAAGAAGAGATGCAACTTCTGCATGATTCTTCCTGCTTAGAGCATCAGCTACTACATTTACCCTACCTGGACAATAATTAATTCCCAAATCATAATCCTTAATTAACTCAAGCCATCTTCTTTGTCTCATATTCAACTCTTTTTGTGTAAACAAATACTTAAGGCTTTTGTGATCAGTATAAATCTCACATCTCTGTCCATACAAATAATGTCGCCAAATCTTCAACACAAATACCACTACTACAAGTTCTAAATCATGTGCTAGGTAATTCTACTCATGTGGTCTCAATTGCCTAGAAGCATAAGCAATCACTTTCCCATTTTGCATCAGCACATACCCTAAACCATTCTTAGAAGCATCGCTGTATATAGTGAAAGATTCATCACTATTAGGCAACACAAGAATAGGAGAAAATACTAACCTCTTTTTCAGTTCTTGAAAACTCTTCTCTTGCCTTTCTGTCCATTCATACTTCACATTCTTTTGAGTCAATTGAGTAAGAGGCCTTGAGATTTTTGAAAAGTCTTTAACAAACTTTTTGTAATATCCTGCCAATCCCAGAAAACTTCGAATTTCAGTTACTGTTTCAGGTCTTTTCCGTTCCACAATGGCTTTAATCTTTTCTGGATCTACAGAAATACCTTCTCCTGTAATCACATGTCCAAGGAAAGATATCTCCTTTAGCCAGAAGTTACACTTGGATAACTTTGCATACAACTTATGCTCTCACAAAGTTTGCAATATTGTCCTTAAGTGCTTTTCATGCTATTCAGGAGTTGCAAAATTAACCAAAATGTCGTCAATGAATACAATTACACACTTGTCTAATAGTGACTTGAACACACGGTTCATTAAATCTATAAAAGCAATAGGTGCATTTGTCAAACCAAAGGGCATGATAAGGAACTCATAATGACCATATCGTGTTCAAAATGCTGTCTTCAGTACATCTTTAGGTTTAATCCTCAATTGATGATATCCTGATCTTAAATCAATTCTGGAGAATACACTTGCACCATGTAACTGATCAAATAAATCATCAATTTGTGGAAGTGGGTATTTATTCTTAATGGTCACTTTATTCAACTCCCGATAATCAATACAAGTTTTGTAAACAAATTTATTCATGCTAACAAAATATCATTATCATTCAATTACATATTAATAAATGGTTTAAAATATTCTTTATGAAAATTTTCTTATGGATCGATGTTAATGGAAATTCCTTCTAGCATCATATTTAGTAGCATGTAATTCCTGACATTCAATTTCTTGATATGTGCTTAGAGTTATTGTTAAGTTATATCCTCTAACAATTTGTATTTATTTTTTAGGAAAATTAGAGGATTTGTCATGCCCTAAGAGGTAGAGTTGAAATAGTTATACAATATGAACTATTTTAAGATAGAAGTTGTCTTCATAGTCGCAATAGTTGACCTAAATTACACAAAGTGAACTTGACTATACAATTTTGAAGCATCTAGCTTTGTAGCGACCCTAAGAGCAACCTAGTAGTATTGCCTACAATTTCCATATCATGTGTGCACCCATGATAAGAAAATCGCCTTGCAAGTTAGAGATTATAAGACTCTAAATAGTTATTCGCCAAGGTCTTCAATTTTTGTTCATTGACTCATTATATAATATAAATAATTATGGATAACCATTTTTCCACAATTCCTTAAAACTGTAGAGAATCGGTATCCCTTACCAAAATAGTGAAATAAGATAGACAATTCCATAAAAAATTCTAAACTTACTAAAGATACTAAACTTAATTGAAATATTAGTCGTTTTCCGAAGCATTCTGAAGTATCTACATAAGCTTTTCATCATATTGATTCAATGGTAGCACTCTACACTCGATTCCTATCCCATTCCCAACTATCAATCAACCTGTGAGGAAAAGAACTGTTGGGGTGTAAGCTTACGCTTAGTGAGAATTTTGCCCCTTGTAGTCGGGGTTTAGAGATAATTGACCGACCCAAACCAAAATCCGGGTTCTAGACCTTAGGTTTTAATTCATTAGCACTATTGTGCTTAAGTCAAAACAAAACTATGTATATATATATAGATATATACTTTCATTACCGAATAATAAATCATATTTTCAAAATCCCAAGTCTAGCGATGTGGTGGCCTCCATAATCCATAAACACACGCCCTAAGCAGAAGCCACAAGACTCAGCCCCTCATCGACGGTTGGTGTCTCCCGGCACTTAGTAAGCCATCAGCTTAAGACAGAGACTCAATATATATGATGACATAGCTAGTACCCAATCCTACAGGAGGCTTGTTCTCCTATGAGTCCCTTTCCATCTTCTGCGTGAAGCGGTAATTAGTATTATCCATATGCAATATAGGGAATGCATGATTCATTTTGATTTCTTAATCGTATAAGTGATTAACTCGATTTTCAAGGTGATCAGACAATTTCATTCCATACAATTCGCATGTATATATTAGTACAAACAATTCCCATTATTATATATAATTAACAAGTCAATGCATTCATCTACAAATTCATACACATGCATTTCCCATATCCTACAAGCATCCAAATTTATATATATAAGTTTAGGTGCATTTATTCTACAAGCAAAATCAAGTAAAGAGTAATCGGGAATTTACTCACTCAGCCATACAGAACAATCAAAATAATCCAGGATAGGTCATCTCCCCAAAGCTGGGTCCCCTGGACATCACAAATACGATACTATAAGGATTTGAAATAAAACCTAGAAAACTAAGCTAAAACCCTTTAAGTTATACTTTTGACTTAGTTTCATAATTTTTCCCAGTTTTACTTAAAAGTTTAATCACGCATAACTTTCTCATTTTTGATCCGATTTGTATGATCTTATAGTCAATCTTCATTGCTTTCTACTGTACTTTAACGTAGTGAGGTTATATTTTCGTGATGAGGCATGCAAAACAACCCATAGGTTAGAACAGTAGCAATCCTTATGATTTGGAGTGTTTTTAGGCTTTGTTTGGTTAATGGGCTTTTTGGTAACTTAGGAAATTCTTTAGGCTTAGGCGTAAGACTTTATTCTAAACTTAAAATACTCCTTAAGGTTAGAATTTCAACTTTAGTTTACACTCTTAGTACTAACAACAACTCCTTGGGCTTTTATGTGGGCTTAAGTTATCAAATTGGCTTGTTTTTAGTTCAAATTGGCTTGTTTTTAGTTCAAATCAAAGTTAGTGACTTTGTTGGGCTTATAGAGTCTTAGGTGGATTTCTTGTGGGCTTCAAAACAACCTCTCTTAATATTTTAAAGTACTGGTCAGAATTTTAATGATGGCCTAACTTAGAGTTCTAAGCTTATTTTGAGAGTTTTAGGCTTTGTATACTTACTATACTTATTTTAGTTGATCTTTTCACTTTGTTCACTTATTTTTATCATATTTTTAAGTGTCTTTTACCTATGTTCTAGATCTGGTCGTGATGATTCCAAGGGGTTCTCACTTGGTTTTTTAACTTGTTTTATCATTTCCTTAAGTTTAGGTGTTAGATCATGCACTTAAACTACTTGTATCTAAATCTTAACTTAACTTTTCTTCTGTGAGATGATTCTTTAACTCATGCTTCCCACAAGGAAATAGGAGATCTTACAATTATTACAACTTCCATAGCATAGCTCGTGTCATATAAAGTTGGTTTTTTCATAAAACTTCATGTGATAAATTTTTCCTTAACTTAAGTCTAGATTTGAGCATGTTTAACTTAATGGAAATAAAATCAATATCCAAATGACTTTTGAATCCTCACGTCCAACATGCTCATCTTCCATTCAAGTTCTTGTTTCAAGATTTTCTTAACTTAAAGTCTTCTATTTAAAGTGTTAAACAAGTATCTTTACAAAACACCAACTTTTCATGCTCATGTTTCATGAGTTTGTTTCTTTGAATGGTCTTTAGTGTTATAACAACTTAAAATCATACTCATATCTTCAAGAAATCAAAGTCTCCTAACATAAACACTAACCCACTAATCATAAGAAACACTTACTTATCCTTAAAGCGAAATATAGTGGTTGTGCACAAAGGTTCCACTTAAGCTCTTAACTTTACTTCCTCCTTTTGCAACCTTTTGGAAACCCGAGTTGTTTGATCCTTTGGAGTGGGGTTTGTGGAAGGTTCTAATGGTTTTAAAAGAGCTTAGATGTTAGAAGAAAATGACACAAGAAAAAGAAATGGGAGTGCCGTAAGTAGGACTTAGAAGTGGCGGCCAAATGGACGATTTTTGTGGGGGTTGAATTTCTTCTTTTGATTTGTATTTAAAGTGAGAGAAAAGGAAGTGAAAGAGGGAGAGAGTGGCAAATTTTTTAATGGGAGAAAAAGTGTGTGCAAGAAGCTTTAATTGATTGTCTTGTAGCTTACACAAAAGTCAACAATTGCAACTATTGATGATGTAAGCATTAAGGAGTGAATAGTGGTGTGCAAGAGAAAGTAATTGATGGTTGAAAGACAAGAGCATGGCCCCCCTTTTCTCCTTGTTCAAATCTGCCATTTAGTGTCCTTTGGGGTCATGGAATTGTCTTGTCTTATTTAATGAAGTTAAGCATGTGAAATCTTATGAAAAATTGTCTATATATAGTATAAGTGAAAGGGTGATAAGGAAAATGTCTTATCACTAGATTTTAATAAGTTATCAATTGATAAATGATTCCAACTCTCAATAGATAAATGATTCCAACTCTCAATTGATAAATGATTCCAACTCTCAATTGATAAGTCATCTAAGGTGATTAATTGGTCTACTTATTGATTTTGATAAGTTATCAATTGATAAATGATTTCAACTCTCACTTGATAAGTCATTGAAGGTAATTGGTTGGTCTACTTATTTATGTGTAAGGCTTAGACATGAAGATAAGGGCATGGTCTTATAGGAAATTGTTTTAGGATTTTCATTTTGCATTGTTTTGTACTTTATGATTCGATTCCTATAAAATTGTGAAATTTTCTAAAATTGAATGAAATTATTCAAATTAAATTATCGATTAGTCACTTAAGGTCAAAATTCCCTAATTGTTTTAGGGTTTAGGGTCTTAGGTGAGTTTAGAGCTCGTAATTCTTTAAGCTTAGGTTTTCTAGATAATTGGTTTTTGAATTAAAAAAATTTAATTTGTTTCTAAATGTAAACTTAAGTTCTCAGTTTCGTTGATCCTTGGGAACGTTTGGACGGTACTTTTAATTGAATCATGGGCCTACTAAAAGTAGGGTTTATATTTATCAATTCATAAGTTATTTAGGATGATTGGTTAGTTTACTTATTCATGTGCACAAATTTTATGCATGAAGATAAGGAGATTGTCTTATATGAAATTCTTTTGGAGTTTATATCTTAAATTGATTTGTAAGTTATGATTTAATTCTTATAAAATTATGAAAATTTCTAAAGTTCAATAAAATTATTCAAATTAAATTCTTAGTTAGCCACTTAGGGTTACAAGTCCTTAATTGTTTTAGGGTTTTGGGTTTAGAGTTTATGATTCTCGTATTTGAGTTTTATCGATAATAGGGTTTCAAATTGGAAAAATTAAATTCGTTTTTAAATGTAAATTTGAATTCTTAGCTTAGTTTATCCTTGGGATCATTTAGGAAGTACTCTTAGTTGAATCATAAGTTCGCTAAAAGTAAGGTTTATAATTTATCCATATGTAACATGGCTTATAAGTGAAAATAAGGGAATTGTCTTATATGAAATTCTTTTAGGGTTTGGTTCTCAAATTAATTTGTAGGTTATGATTTGCCTCTTAAGAATTTTTAGAGTTTTCTAGAGTTGAATAAAATTCATTGAAATTATATTTTTAATTATTTATTTAGGGCTATAAGTCCTTGATTATCCTAAGGTTTAGGGTTCAAGTGAGTTTATCTATGTTTTACGGTTTTTCACCAACTTGGGAATAATTTTCTTACACTTAGGAGCTTAAGGATCAATTGGCTTAATTATTTAGGAACATCGCTTTATTATGCAACATATATATATATATATATATATCATATGATAGATTAAGAAAAGGAAATTGCTTAATAATATATTTATTTATATATATATATATATATATACATATTGTAGGGTTACTTATGTATATAATATGTATGCAAGTAAAATAATTTTTGTAAATTTATTAATTTATTCCTTTAACTAGCTTAGTTTTGTTGTTTATTATTACTTGAAATAATCCTTGATTTGTTTATTATCGGTTTTATATGATTTTCTAAAATTATTGATAGTTTTATTGATTTATGGCTTTTCAAGCGTTAAGATAATTTTATAGAGTTTTAAAAAAAATTTTATGATTTGATATTTACAATTCCTGTTAAGTTTAGGTTTACATTTTTTAAAGTACACACGTATAGGGATTGGGGTTTTCTTACATGATCAGGGTTTCCAAATCATATAATAGTGTCTTTCAAGTTCATTTTAAGTTTTGAGTTTAAAATTTTAGTTGGTTTTCATTTTATGAGGTCTTATCGACTTAGGGAAGTTTTGAGTTCATTTTATGATACTCAAGTCCGACACCATATTTAGAAGGTTAAATTTATAGGGTCTATAAGCTTAACACCTACATTTTTGTAAAATATGTATAATACTACGCTAACTTCTTATGAAAAGCCTCACAAAATAGTTTCTCAATGCATGTTCTTAGATATAAAACTTTATACATATAAGGAAATGTTACAAGTTTAAATGGTTTTACATTTCATATTATCTGATAAATCGATTATTAAAACTACTAAGCCACTTGCGGTAGCCTAATTAGTTTTCTTAAAGACAACTAAGACTTTGAAAAGGATCAAACGGTCAGTTGCATTTTCATTAATTTCACAATCCTTAACCCTATTTGCTTCTAGGATAGGATTTACTATAAGCCGTATGTTTATTCTTGACTTGCAAAAGAGTGTAGGAGAGTGAATAACAATTACTTAGTAAGTGGGATAGAGACAAAAGCTTATGTACACTACAAAGGAAGTATGGTTGTCAATTGGGTTCATTAGATGAAATGTGTAATTACATAAATGCCATCACACAATATTGTTTGATCTATTGTGAGATTAGAGAAATGTGTTAGCTTTAATCTGAATATAAGGAGTATCAATATGATGCAATAGCTTACATTCAAATTTAGGCCTGATGAGGACATCTCTCCTTTTACAACTACCTTCAAACCAACAGCCCCAATCTTCCCACGACCTCCCCTATTATTACTTAATTAGATTAAGTAATGTGCTTAGGAGCTCAATAATCACTAAAGCTTACCATAGGGAGTAGTAACCACATGAATCTCTTGAGATATCAAAGAAAATGAGGATAAAAGGATTAATAAACACAATAGCTTACGTAAAGCTACTCAGAAGATATGACCTATCAACGAACATGACACAACTTAACACTTCCCTTCATATGACTTATAAGCTAATGTTAAGGTCCACTCACCACTAATCTCGAGCTACTTAGTAAGATTAGATAATAAGAGTATAGGAGAAACTTTACTTAGAGAGGGGTATCTTACAAGAACAAAAATATTCATTAAGTGTAAGGTATATGATGATTATGGATATAGTAAAAGGACTATTTATAATAAGTTCTTTAGAACAACAATACAAATAAGGAAAATTACATAAAAGACAACAAAGAAAGAGATGCCTTATATGTACGAAAATGGGTAAATATGCCAAATGATGAAAAGGAATATAGTACAAATGTCAGAAAAGTAACAGACAGGTGATGGTTTGTCAATGGGTTCGTATTAAGGAATCTTGTGGTGTAGTGAATGATCTCTATTGAAGTTGTGGCTACTACTAATAAATGGTACTTAGAGTTGCCAAGACAAATAAAGAACACTGCTGTTTAGTAGGCCTCATGAGTAAAGCTCGGCATATAGTAGCCTTGGTCTCAACACTCGGTAGGTTGACCTCGGCACTTGAATGATCGATGACTGGACAAGGTTCAAAGTGGAGTAAGGTGTGTATGAGTTGGAATCTTAAGGAGTTCACCCAAAACTCTCACATATACAATAGCTCATCCTCGGTAGGCTGATGTGAGAGCATCCTCCTCTTGAGAAACTATACGCTTCAAAGATGAGCACGAGTGAAGGGTCCAAAGGTTGACAATTGATCAATTTCCTAGGATTATTGAAGATTTGCTCTCAAATCTTAGTCTTCTGATTCTTTAAGCACGTAGGGCATCAAGTCAACAACATTGATAGCAGGTGATACTTTATATCCTTTAACTAACTCTAACTCATAAGCATTGTCATTAATGCATCGAAGGATCTTGAAAGGGCCATCCAATTTGGGTGAAAGCTTATTTGTCCTTTTCCCTAGGAGTTGCTCTTTGTTGGGGTAGATCCAAATAAGGTCTCTTGGGTTATAAATAAATCGTCATCTTCCTCAACTTCCCTATTCTCTTTGTTATGGTACAGTCTTGACTAGTTGCTCTATAACCTTTTAATAAGTGGAGTAGTTGTAAGCAAACTCAATGATGGTTAAGCATAGATCCCGATAATGTAGATTCTTCCCAACAATAGCTCGAAGGAGGTCATCTACTATTATGTTCACAATTTTTGTCTGGTCATCTATCTATAGGTGGCGAGAAATACTGAACATGAGCTTAATGTTGAGCTTCTTCCATAGGGCTCTTCAAAAGAAGCTTGTGAATTTTGAATTAGAATCAAACACAATATTCCTTGGTGCTCCAAGCAGTCGCACAATTTGCTACAAAAAGAGGTTAGCAACATACAAAGTATTATTGGTTTTATGGTAAGAGATGAAGTGACTCATCTTACTAAACTGATTGACCACCACCATAATAGAATCATGTCTATGTAGTGTTCTAGGAAAGCTAAGCATGAAATCTATGCTTACATCGGTCCAAAGTTATTTAGGTATGGACAAAGTTGTATACTCTTCATATGGCTCATTCTTTCCTTGGCTTGTTTGCATACCTTACAATGCTTAAGAATTTTGCACATATCCTTCATCATCTTATGTCAATAGAAAAGTTCTTTTAGCAACTCAGCCATTCATTTCTCATAAAAGTAGCTAGCTAAGCCTCTAACATAGGCTTCTTGGATAAGTAATTCCTCAGCAAATCCACTTAGCATACAAATTTGTCTTCCCTTCATAAAAAATCCTTAGCTCAAATAGAACCAATCCACTACTCCTCCTATGTTGCATTTGGTACTAGGGTTCCAAAATATGGATCATACTCATATTGATGAAGCAAGGTACTGAACCTAAGTATCTTAGCCTATAAACTAGTAATAAGAACATGTCGATGAGAAAGTGCATTAACTACGGTGTTGGTACTCCCCTTCTTATATCTAATGATATAGTAGAAAAGTTTCTAAGTATTCGACCCATTTAGCATGGCATCAGGAAAGTTTTTGTTATTCTCTAAGATGTTTGAGAGTCATAGTCCATGTAGGTGATGAACTCTCTTGATAGTATGTAGTGTTACCAATTCTGAAGTGCTTAAACGGGGGCATAGAACTCCTTGTCATATGCTAAGTAATTTAGTGTGGTACCTTTTAGTTTCGCATTGAAGTATGCAATTGGTTGGCGTGCTTGCGTAGGAAAAACTCTAATGTTGATTCCAAATGCATAACATTCTAGTTCATAAACTTTCTCAAAGTTGGGTAGGATAAGTATTGAGGTAAAAATCAACCTAGAGTTAAATTAATCAAAGCTTCTCTAAGCTTTGTAGGATAATTTGAATTCAGAGTTTTTCTTAGTAAGCTCGGTTAGTAGTGTAGCTATGGAACTAAATGTTTGATAAAACAAAGTTAAACCATGAAAACTCCTTACTTTGGTAGCACTAGTCAGTGTTAACCAATTGAGAATAGCTCAAGCTTTCTCGTCATCAACTCTAATACCCCCCTTAGAAACAACATAATCGAGAAATACTACCTCCCTCTAACATAACATACGTTTCTTTAAATTTTCGAATAAATGCTCAACATTAAGGATATCAAACATAGATCTTAAGTGCATGACATGAGAGATGAGGTTAGCACTATATACTAGAATATCATCAAAGTAGACAACAACACACTAACCAATCAATATTCTCAAAACATAATTCATGAGTCGCATAAAAGTGCTTGGCATGTTTGTTAGACCAAACGACATCACCATCCATTCAAATATATCAACTTTTGTTTTAAAAGCAATCTTCCATTTGTTTCTAAGTCTCACTCTGATCTAGTGGTAGCTACTCTTCAAATCAATCTTCCAAAAGACCCATACACTATACAACTCATCGAGCATATCATCCATTTGTAGGATTGGGTATCAATACTTGACAGTGATTTTGTTAGTCACTTAGCTATTAATACACATCCTCCATGAGACATGTTTCTTCGACACTAAGACAGCTAGTAGGACATAAGGGCTCATGCTCTTTCGAACAAATCCTTGATCAATCAACTAATCAACTTGTTTCTTCATTATAGTAGCCTATTCATGGTTAAACCTATAAGTAGGTCGGTTAGGTAAGGCAACTCTAGGTTAAAGGTCAATATAATGCTCTATACCTCTTATAGGTGGTAAACCTCTCAGCATTTTGGCAAGAAATAGGTTGGCATACTCTTGTAGTAATGTCTACACCTTAGTAGGTAATGTTTTGGCTTCACTCTACTCTAGAAGTTTCTTAACTAACAAGAGCACATACTTTTCTATCTTGATATCTCTAGAAAATTAGGCTTGGAAGATCACTAGGGAGTTCCTCTATAATGACTTAGAAATCTTCTCTTGCAACTCCTAAACCTCTTTGGGGCTCATTAGGGTCAACACAACCTTCTTCCCATCCTTTTGGAACATATAGGTGTTCCTATATCCATTATGTAGTACCTTCAATTCAAATAGCTAGGTTCTGGCAAGTAATATGTGTGAAGTGCACATGGGTAGGACATCGTACAATACCTCTTCCTTGTATTTGTCACCAATAGTAATTGACAATGAATCTTGTATGACTTAAGTTAAGGGTAGGTCAATAATTTTAAGGCCTTCACTACCACTTGAGCTATTATATTAGTACAACTCCCTCCATCAATGATCAAAGCATACAGCTTACCATTCACTTGGTAGGTTATATGGAAGAGGTTTTCCCTCTACTCATTCTCGTTAGAGACAAAGGTACTAAAAGATCATCATATGACCATACAATACCCAGATCCCATTTCGGGTAAGGTCACGGCATCTAAGTCTTCTTGAAATTCACTAAATAAGAGATTAACATCCACCTCTTCCTCACCTTCACTAGTGCTTTCTACCTTAAATTGGGGTTTGTCTCCTTTAATGGTCATGACATGTTAGTTTGGGCACTAACTAGCTACGTATCCAAAACTAAGACACTTGAAACACTTAATCTCTTGGATCTTTGTTCTTGAGCTATAACCTTTGTCCTTCTTAACCTCAAGCTTCTTGACCTTGCACTTACCTTAGCCATCGTTAAGTCTACTCAGTATCTAACCTTGTTGGTCTACCTAGAAACTATATTAAGCTCGGTCATATCTAGTTTGGCTCGGCATATTAGTCTTGCTCAACTAGCCTGGTTGACTGCTTAGCATTTTGCTGAACTGACTTCCCATCTATCTTTCTACACATTAGGCTACTCGAATGATTTCATCTAGACTTCCTAGCCATTGTACCTCTACTATATTACCAATCTCAACCTTTAGCCTAGAAATGAACCTCACTATTGTTTACACTTTGGGTTCATCAGTATCACAGTAGATCATCAACAATTGGAAATCTCAAACATACTTATCAACAAGTTAGCTACCTTATCTAAGTTCTTAAAGGCATTGGAAAGTGTTTTGCTCATAGCGTTTTAGGATAAACTTACTTCACAAAACTCTCTTCATCTCGTTCTACATGTGGATTTCTCGCTAGGTTCTTGAATGTACATTCTACAACTTCTCTCACCACATAGCTACATATCTAGAAAATTCTAATGTGGCTACTCGAATATGAATAGTGCCTTCATAATCATAAAAGTCAAATATCTTTTCAATCTTCTCCTCCCAGTTTAGGTAGTCATCGGTACTACTAGACCTATTAAAGCTCGAAATCTACACCTTAAGATGCTTAACTCCCATGGGAGCATAGAACTTGCATTCTTCTAACCCATCGTACTACTCTTCCTCCTCAACTTAATCCAACATAAGTCTCCTTCTCATAACTTTGTCAACATGTCGGGGTAGAGCTAGGTTTACATTAATAGTTTTGGGTGCTCGATTCTTACGCACTTATCTTCTCAACCGATCTTTAACATATTAGCCTTGTTCAACAACAACTCTCTCTTGTAGCTTAGTTTCAATTGCCCTTTATATAGAAGCAACTAGATTAGCCATGATAGCAGCAAGGTATTGTATTTGCTTGTTAGTAGCTTGCGGGGTCTATTACATAACTTGACTGTGACCAATAGCATCACTCTTAACATCATTAATCTCTACTTGAACATTAGGATTCAACATTTCTTAATCTAAACTTAAAAAAGTTAGCTATTCAATAGAAGATTTTCACACAACTTCGACAATATGACTTCTTACAGTGACTTAAGAACTTGCTTTATTTTCCACTTGAGAAATAGAGCATAACAAAACAAATACACTAGTAGGAACTACTTTAGCACTAAGCTTTTAGTCTAACCTCAAGCTTTGATACTAAGATTATATGATATGTTTAGGAGCTCAGTAATCACCAACGCTTATCGTAAGGAGTAGTAATCATGTAAGTCCTTTAAGATATTGAAGAAAATGAGGATAGAAGGTTTAGCAAACATAATAGCTTACATGAAGCTGCTTGGAGGATATGACACACCAACAAACATGATACGACTTAAAACTTTGCTTGATATAACTCACAAGCTAATGTTAAGGTCCATTCACCACTAATCTCAAGCTATTCAGCAAAATTAGATAAGAGTGTAGGAGAAAGTATACTCGGAGAGGGGTATCTCATTAGAACAAGAATATTCATTAAGTGTAAGGTATATGATGATTGTGGCTACAATAAAAGGACTATTTGTAGTAAGTCCTCTAGAGAAGCAATACAAGTAAGGAAAATTACATAAAAGATAATGAAGAAAGAGATTCCTAGTATGTAAGAAAAAGGGTAAATATGTCAAATGATGAAAAAGAATATAGTACAAATGTTAAACAAGTAACGCATAGGTGGCAGCTTATCAATGTATTGGGGAATCTTGTGGTGTAGTGACTGAGTTATATTAAAGTTGTGGTTGTTGCTAATGAATGGTACTTAGAGTTGCTCAGACAAATAAAGGACGTTGTTATTTGGTAAGCTGAATGGGTATAGCTCGGTGTATAGTGGCTTCAGTCTTGACACTTAGCAAGTTGGCCATGGCACTTGAGGGGTCGACAACTAGACAAAGTTCAGAGTAGAGTAGGGTACATCAAAGTTGGGACCTCAAGGAGTTCACCCATAACACTTCCATATATAAGATATCATTCATGGCAAGCTAATGTAAGAGTATCCTCCTTATGAGAGACTATAGGCCTCGAAGACCGATGTAAGTGAAGGGTCTAGAGGTCGGCAATCTATCACTAAGGGTTAGGAAGGAACCATTTTAACTATCCCTTTCAAACATGTCAACATTTGATAAAAAAATCCTAGTCATCCCCTAATGGTTTGCCATGCGTATTAGGTTAGAATTCAAGTCAAGTTCAGATTAGTCCATTTTCACAGGTAATCAACCAATTTCAAATAGCCATTCAAGCAATATATATGATAAAAATCACAACAAGAAGTTGAACTCCCATAGTAGCATATTAATGTGATATATGATGAACTGTCAAGACCCTAAAGGGGGCCTAGTAGGATTACCTAAAATTTCCATAACATGTGTGCACCCATGATATGAAAACCGTCTTGCAAGTCAGAGATTGCAAGACCCTAAATAATAAATCACTAAGATTAATGATTTTCAAGTAATTAATTTATTGTACATGACATAATATATAATTATAAATAACTATGGATATTCGATATCCCACAGTTCCTCAGAACCGCAGAGAATCGATATCCCCTACCAAATAATAAGACAGGATTACCCACATTATAAAACTGCAGGAAGAATTAAATTATATTAAATTCTAACATGTGAATATTTTCTACAAAGAGTGTTTATGTATTACCTATAAAAATCTCAACTAATCCTAACACTAATGTACATATCTTCATCTCGCCCTCAGCACTCGAGACTTATCCCAATCCCATCGTATGTAAACCTGCAAAAGAAAGACTATTGGGGAATAAGCTACAAGAGCTTAGTGAGCAATCCCTCATACCATACTGGCAAACAAGTTATCAAACAAATTATTACAACCATATGAATGCATGTATACACAGAATGCCAAACAATATATGCAGTTGACCGGTACTGCATATAATATCGGATTTTAACGCCCTCCGAGATAAGGGTTGGAGATTACACGGCACCAATCACGACCGGGCTCTAGCACCTGGGTTTTTACCCATAACTTTGAATTCCGTATTTCACAAAAACACATTTCCATTTCCAAAGATCCAATAGTTCACAAAGTCCCAGGCCTAGCGGTGAGGTGGTCCCCGCAGTCCACACTCACACCCTACAGCGGTGGTCTCTAGACGCGACCCCCAGCCACCCACGGTTAGCGTCTCCGGCGCCAATAGAACCCGCGAGCCAAGGGTAGGGTCTTGTTGTACCCATGCTCCTGCACGGTACTAATCAAATCATGTGGGAATCCATCCCTCCAAGGCCCTTCATTACCAATCGCGTGAAGTGACGGCCAGAATAAGTAATGCGATGCATGGATAATGCATGACCCGTTTGATTCAAGATAAGCCAAATATAATTAGGTCAGATTATGAGGTGATCAATCAATATCAGCAAACCATCCAAATCATATAAAAATCAATCATACCATCAAATCATCAATTATCGTATTCAATAATATTTCTTATAACAATCAATCAATCAATATCAATCACACGCATATCCCGAAACCCCATACATCAAGTTATTGATATTCAATTTAAGTGCACTAACTACAAGCACAAACAAGTATGGAGTCATCGGGAGTACTCACTTGACTATGGCGACTCGCTCTAGTCGTAATAACCTATCGGGAGATCCTCGCCCTCGTCGAGATCACCTGATCATTACGAGATATCAGAGATAATAAGTAGTTGACTCAACTAAGGGTTCTAGATATCTATCTACCTAATTCTACTTAGATTACTATCGACCCTTATTCGATTAAACCTAATTGCTAATCGTACGTAACTTTTTCATTTTATTTTCAATATTTACGAATTTATAGTTGTTTTTCATTGTTTTCGGACGTACATTCACACGGTAATGTCCGTTTTGGACGTTAAGACCCATGTTTTATGA
Source organism: Lumnitzera littorea (assembly GCA_024138015.1). Lineage (NCBI taxonomy): Eukaryota > Viridiplantae > Streptophyta > Magnoliopsida > Myrtales > Combretaceae > Lumnitzera > Lumnitzera littorea. Next base: position 67,810,962 of record JAMXBB010000005.1, on the reverse strand, counting down.
TATGGGTTAAATTTATTGAAATTTTATCTTATTCAAGTTTAATTACTCTTATTATTTATGTTTATGCCCTAGTTTAGGATTTAATGATCGAATTAGCTATTTGATTCTTACACTTAGGAAATTTTACATTAGTGCTACTAATTTACATACTTGATTAAGTTTATTTCAATCTAGGAAGTGTATTAAGGTTTAAGGGATTTTTGGCTTCTAGGTACATGTATATACCTATGTTATATGCTTATGTAATCTTATTATTTCTTCTTTTATAAACTTATGCTTACATCATCACTTATGTAACCAATTGATGATGTCATGGCTTATGTAATGCTTAGATGATGTCATGGCTTATGTAATCCATTTATTATATGTAAATATATTTGTCATTAAGTACTTATACATATACATATGTTTTATACCTACCTACACTCATAACATACTAATATGTATACTTATGTACTTATACTTTATACATACATATACTTATACATCTACTTAGGTTTATACCATATTTATACATGTATACCTATTCATATACCTATACGGTGGGATACTTATTTTTATACTAAAATTCGTATGCCTTATTTACCCTCTTAAGAAATCTTCACAATTCCATTCTTTTTGTATTTTAAGGGTATATTTAACATGGCTTATGTATGTATAGTTAGTAGATGTTCAAATTGAGGTTATGTACATAATCAAAACTTATGTATAAAGGCATTTATACATGTATATCTCTAGCATACCCTTATGTATACATACTTATAGACTTATACTCATGTCTTCCTTTCTTCTTCTTCACAATTCCTAATTCCTACACCTAAAGATGGGAACTTTGCTCCCTCTTCTTCAAGACAAAACTAAACACATAATTATTTATCTAATCTACCTAATTAACTAACTAATGAATAACATAAACCAACATAAAGTAAGTTAAGTACATACCTTTAGATGTGTTGAATTTAAGGAGGCAAAAGGTGAATAAATGAAAGTGAAAAGGAAGGGGAAAGTTCACGGCAATGGAGGACAAATTTTGTTTTGTTTCTTTTGATTTGTTTTGCTTATGGAAGAAGGAGAATGGTGGGGTCTACAAGGGGAGATGCATGGACGGCAATTTAAGAGAAGAAGGAAAAAGAAATGCAAAAGGAAAAGAAAAGAAAGGAAATCATGAGAAGAAGATATATATTTTTTTTTCTTAATGAAAGAGACACTTTTGTTGACTTTTCAAAGTGTTGACTTTAGTCAACATGTGTTGACTTGGTCAACATTTTGACCTTGGTCAACTCTTCTTAAGTATATGTAAATTTGTGTACATAATGTAGTAATTAAGGAAAATTAAGGGAAAAATGAAGGAAATGAGGGGAAATAAGAAATTTAGTAAATTGGTTTGTAAAAATAGATAATGAGGTCTTCCATTAGGTATTTATATCCTATCTACATCATTTGGTAAGCTACTTAATGTAATTAAGATGAAAAATAGCATTTAGGGTATTAAGGTTTACTACATTTAACCTAATCTTCAACTATACCCTTAACTCTAAGTGAAACTATCTTAATCACTTACTTAAGAAGTGAATATAATCTATGACTCATTATCTTAATTTCTAATGGATCACCTAAGGATTCAAAGCATATAAGTATGATTAAGGGTCATCTCTATCCCTTTACTAGTGAATTGGACAAAAGATGGGCATTATATTATCAATTAGGGTTTTAGGGTATATCATGTCGGATTAGTGCACATGTGTCTTTAAGATAATCATTTTTAGGGTTTCTATCACTTTTGAATAAAATCTTTAGCATTTAGAAACATTTAGGGTAGAAAAATTCTTTACACGATTAAATTTTCGATTGTCATCTTAGGGTTTTGATAAGGTTCGAGGTTTTAGGGCCTTCGTATGTAATTAGGGATTCCATTGATGATTTAAGGTTCTTTGTATCCACTTTAGGTTTTGGATTGAGATTTTTATTAGTTTTAAATCTCACTGGCTCTTTTGAGTTCGGGAAATTATCTACAGTTTAGACATTCGTTTCTATACTTAGAAAGCTAAATTCGCGGCGTTTACATGAACCCAACTCTACTTCATAACTAAAGCATATTTTTATATGAACAACTATACTAGGTCCCATATGTAGTATATTATTAGTGAGACTAGGTTGAACCCATAAGGAATGCTATACTAGCTCTCAAACATATTAGTCCCATATAAATCTAGACAAATAAAAGTTGTTAGTTTTAATGCTAAAAACTAATACTATAATGAATTTGCTCTAATAAATTGATGGGGATATTCAACATCTTTGATGGATTCAATTATGACCCAAATAATCAGAAAATCAATTAATGTTCATAGTGAGTCCTTAATAGGTTTAGTTTTAAAACAAGTAAGCATTAGATGAAAATTCCTTCTCAAAAAGTGATTAATTACTCAAGATTAACCAATTTACCCTTTCTATCACTAGATAAGAAATAAACTTAATTAGTCTTTTCATCCTCCTAAACCTTAATTGAATTAAAGTGCATATCGTTATGTCTTTCTTTAGTCTAATTCATCCAAATCACAAAAAATAATTAGAAGAGGTTCTCACAAACTCAATCATAATTTAACATATGGTCTAAGTCCAAACAATCGTCAGCTACTTAGCATTAAGACTCCCCTTCGAACCATCCATTACTCCTTTTCTATCACTTAAGGACATTTTTTTCTTTTCCTTTTGTTTTAGTTTAGCCTTCACTTGTACTTTTCTCTTAACCTTTATAGCAAGCTTTGTCGACTATCCCAAGCTTATCACCTAAGTTGATAGGTATTACTCTACAATAAAGACACCTTATAGGCTTAATTACTTGAGTTAATAAGGCCCATAGCTAAACTTTCAATTCAATTAAGTTTAATTATTCAATTAATTTATTCTCCAACTACTTTAATTTTCATGAAATTTTCAAGAGATAAGCATCATATGTTCATTTGCTACAAATAAAGGGCTCTTAAGGTTTCTAAGGAGAGAGTATGTACTAAAGTAAAATATAGATAACTAATTCCCAATTAGCAATACTCATCCTAATTCCAAGTCCATATCTAAGCTTAAATAATGAAAAACTCTACACTTCACACATATGTCATTATTCAATTCTACATTGTCTAAAAGGATTATTATGATTAAGCAAATTCGAGCAAAAATGAAAAAATTATCCTAGAAAGTCCTTTAATTAGATCAATAATTAATGGTAAATAGATGTGCAATATTAATTGAACCGATTCAATACCTCAAAAATTTTGCAAAAAAATCTTAAGTGTAGGAATATAATCAAATCAACTCAAATCCAAAGCTTTTTATAGATATTTATTCAAGGCCATATCACTCTATTCCTCCCATATGCTCATTTTGTACATTGTTCTCTATGTACAAATAATCAATAAAAGCACAAAAATGGGGAAAAGGAAAGAGAAAAAGATAAAGAAAACTGAAATTTCTCTATTTTAAGATCACATGCTAAATCTTTTGAAATTGCCATGCTAGAAAAATTTATCCACATAATTTTAAGTCTTAAAGGCCCTGTAAAAAAATTAAAAAATATATGAAAGATAAAATACAAGAAAGAAAATGTAAAATACATCAAAGAAAACTAAAATCTACCCTTAGACTATTCCTAAATTCTTCCTCCAACAAAAAAGAAAAGTCCATTAAAAAGCAACATAAATGTACCTAACTTCTTATCTTCCATATATCTTGTGTACATGTGACAATTAATTGCTATGGAACTATGCATCAATCCTTAATTTGTATTTCCTTTACAATTCATACTAATTTATTACGCAATCTCCAACAGCTTATATGATTATAAATTCTTGTTTTTAGTTACAATTCATGCTAATTTGCTATGCAATCTCTAGCTACTTTTATGATTATGAATTCTTGTTATTAGATAACTAATTTTAGCCATTTTGTACATGCATATATATATATATACATTTTTTTTTTCAAGTAAATACTTGTACAGTAATTACATTAGGATGTGTAAATATTTTCCTAAACATTGTTCCATATCATTTTACTATTTATATTACCCGAATAATTAATCTTTGAGAACCTTCAATTATCAAAACTCTAATTTCACCTTTACCTTTAAATAACTAATACTGTAGCCATATTTATTATTATTTTTTTAGCATCCATGCAAGTTTCAAGTTTGCACAAATGATTTTTTTATATCATCATCCTAAATTTTAAGTGTTAATGTCATAGTTGCTATTTTGTGGGGTTTCATAGGATTTTCTATATGTGAAACCCTATGTTTCTAAGCTACTAATTAGGCTTGGGTTGACGTCTTTTGAAGTAGGCCAAATTTCATAACGTAGTCATAGAAGTTAGTCAAAGTGATCATGTAAATTTTGTTATGTAAAATATCACATAATGAATTGACTTATTATAAATGTAAGTTAGCCATTTAGTTCGTCGTTTACTAGAGACTCAATTCGCAAACTCTAAAATATGAAAAGGTGTTAAAAATGGACCAACTAATTTATAAAACCGGTAATCATGAATAATGTCATGTTATTGGAGTATTCTTCATCAAAAGTATATAATATAAATAATAAATATAAGTACATGTACTTTATTAGTTAATTGAAATAGCTAAATTACATGTTGGAAAAATGAATGAAATAATAAAACAAACCACTATGTAGTGGTTGGAATCTCTTGATAGTGGCTTCCTATACATATCAATAAAGTAGTGAGAAAAGCTTTTAAATAGGGAAAATTTCCACTAACCCTTCCTTTCAAAACCCTATTAGGAAATCCAATAACTTAACTCTCGTATTTTATTAGTATAAACCCTATAGTGTCCCATAACCTAAGGACAACATAATACACTATGTTTCTCTAATATCTAATGATAATGTCATGTTTCCTAATATCTAACGACACGTTAAAACTTTACAACCAACTACATCCTCCAAGATCAGCTATAAACACAACAATTGTCCAATACAATTGAAATTACTAACAAATGCATCAATCTAACCACAAGTATAACCATCAACAAGATTTCTAGCTTTATAACAACACTTAGTAAGAAATTTACTGAACACCGTTATTCTCTTCTTTGTAGATTGTCAACTTCATCATCATAATACAATACTAAGTGCCTCTCCACCTAACTTGATAATAACAGTATCCTCAAACTCATCAAAGCAATTAACTCATCAAACTACTTGTAATTGTAAAACTAAAATAATAAGCCAAAGGATAGTATGAAATGCATAAACATATACGTATGCCATCCATGATCATATATTGACATTTTATGCAAGAAAATGAAAAACATCCATGTTGATTATCTTTTGGTCAATTATCATTAATTTATTCTAACAATAACATAGAGGTGCTTATGACCCTACCACTTTATATGTATGTATATATATATATAATTGTACTTATAATAGATACATGATACAATATAGGGAACTGCCACTTCAGGCCCCAACTCTCATGAGTTCAAGAGTCTAAGATACTTAAATCTAGCTAATTTCTCTCAATATGTGACTCCACTAAGGACATTGTCATAAAAACATCAACATGTATCCTTAAGGGATCTGCCATTACTGGCCCTTAAGCTAAGCTAAGTACAACATGAAAATTAAGTTTTATGTTGAATATGAATTAGTTTGATTACTTTCTATTTTATGAATCATAACCATCAAGCATGCATCACATACATAAAAAAATGAATCAACAAATTATAAGGCTCAAATTGAAATAACTAAGAAACACGGATCAAAGAACCTAACATAAAGAATAATAAACTTAACTCAATCTTTCATTCAATTCAATCTAATTCATGCTTTGAAGTAAATCCATTAACCTTACTTTACTTAACACTACTTAAGGTATCTTATGACCTTATTTAATCTAGGCTCCTAAAGGCTTAGGAATAAGGTAAAGGTCAAGTTTTTACTTAAGGAAAGGGTTTAAACATCTTTGAAGAATGGAAGCTTAAGGAAAATTACAAATCAAACGCAACTCAGCCTATCCGGACTTTGCTTTCCCCTAAAAACCTTTCACCCTAATCTAATACCAACCTTCATAAGATAAAATCAAAATTAAACCATGAGTAAAAATTATTTAAAAACATTTTTTCTTGATAAAAGTGGGTTAAGAGTTTATAGAAATTAGTTAATAGTGGAAATTAGGTTTCAAAACGAAAAAATAAGGAAGTTGCAAATATTCTATGCTCAATTAGAGCACTACTATCTAGGCGGTTCATCAGTGAATTGATAGGCCATTTCAAGCAACCTCCCCCTACCTAAGGATCGAGAGTAGTTTCCCCTGGTGTAGTCTGCAACTTTCTCCAATATTCGAAAATTAGATTCAAACCTAACCAATCTTACTTTCCTTCATTCCAGCTTCAAATATGCATTGATTACTAATCAATGAAACATGTTTTTACTCCATTTAAACTACAAGATTCAACTTTAGCACTCCAACCCATATTAAGCTTCAAGAAAACCCATTAAAACTTAATTAACAAGAGAAGAGGGATGATAATACTTACTTAGATTGTAAGAACAAACTTAAAATCCCAAATATGAGCTAAACTTGAGTAATTGAGTTGCAAACTAAATTATCTCAAATTTAGATTTTTATAGAAAAGCTAAGAAGCTCCATTGAAATGAAAAAGTCTTGACTTTAATCCTACCTTACGACTGGCTTAAATGTTGTTTTTCTTGAGCAAATGAGAGAATAGAAGCATAGGTTAGCTAGAATGAAGAGAATGCAAAGGAAAAAGGAATAAAAGAGAGGCTTAGTGTAATGAAGTGAAGTTTTAGAATAATGTGGTAGGGTTTTAGATGATAGTAGGGTTTACGAGCTAAATTGCACTTGCATCCTTCACTTTAAAATGATATTTTTTTTTTCTTCTAGTTTTCTTTTCTTTTTCTTTTTTTTTTTTTTTACAACCTTCCCCCCTTCAAAAGGCTTTCATCCTTGAAAGCCATCTAAGTCTTATAATGACTCTGACTACTTTCTCCTTCTTTGTACTTTTAACTAGTAGATCACTTTTCTTTCAATATGTTTTTTCCATTGAATCTTCACTTAGGATATTATCCACCTTCTCAACACTTGATTTAGGGGTTTCTTCCATTTAGCTTCAATTTACACCAGTAACCTACTACTCTTTTACTTTACATCTTATAACCACCATCATTGTATTCACTTCAATTCACACCACTACCTTTTTACTCTTTTACTTCCTATCTTAGAACTACAGTCATAAGCTTATAGAATTATACATTAAAATTCATAATTCTACCAAAAACTTGAGCCTAAATGATTTTATATCCCTTTTAAATAATGAAATAGTGCCTTATTTCTATGTGTTTTGACCTTGAGTGATGAACTAGATTTTTTGTCATATTAATATCATTAGTATTATCACATTTTATGGGTATACTCTTATAACTTATGCCATAATCATTTTCTTGTTGTTTTAACCAAAGTATTTGTGCATAACAATTTCCAATAGATACATATTCAACTTCTATAGTTGAAAGAGCAATAGACTTTTGTTTATTGAAAGACAAAGAACTGATAAGTTCCTAAAGTACTCTTTCTATCCACTTTGCAACCTATGTAATCAGCATTTGAATATCCTATGAGATAAAAATTTTGACTCTGTGGATACTAAATTCCTAATTTTGTAGTGCTTTATATATATTTAAAGATCTTTTTAACTGTAATTAAGTATGTTTTTATTGGTGAACTTTGAAATTTAGCACATGCATAAGTACTGAGCAAAATATTAAGGTGTAAAGCAATTAGATATAGTAAAGATCTAATTAAACTTCAATTTAGTTTTTCATTTACCTTTTTGTCATTACCTGTGATATTAAGCTTTGTTGAGGTACTCATAGGAGTTGAAGAATCCTTAGTATTCTCAAAACCAAATTCCTTCAATATCTATTTAGTATACTTCTCTTGGTGAATAAATATTCTATTTTCTAATTGTTTGATTTGTAATCCCAAGAAGAAGTTTAATTCTCCCATAAGTGACATCTCAAATTCTACCTAGATCAATCTTGAAGACTCTTGGCAATATTTTTCATTAGTTGCACCAAAAACAATGCCATCAATATAAATTTGTACAACATATCTTCTCCATGATGTTTCATGAAAAGTGTAGTATCTATTTTTCCCCTTTGAAAGTCATTTTAATTAAGAATTGACTTAGTCTTTTATACCAAGCACAAAGAGCATGTTTAAGTCCATACAAAGCCTTTTTTAACTTATACACATATTCTAATTTGAAGGGAACTTCAAATCCAAGAGGTTGATAAGCATATATTTCTTCTTTTATAAAGCCATTTAGAAAAACACTTTTCACATCCATCTAATACAGCTTAAAATTTTTCAAACATGCAAATGCAAATAATAATCTTATAGTTTCCAATCTAGCAAAAGGACCATAGGTTTCATCATAGTCTATTCCTTCTTCCTAAGAGTAACTTTTAGGCACTAAACATGCTTTATTTCTTATTATTTTCTCATATTCATCTAGCTTGTTCTTAAAAACCCATTTAGTTCCAATGATTGACTAATTTTTAGGTCTTTAAACTAAGCTCCAAATTTCATTTCTCCAAAATTAACTGAGTTCTTCTTACATAGCTAAGATCCAGTTATTTTCATCTAAAGCTTCATCAACTGAATGAGGTTTTACTTCAAATATTAGGGCAAAATGATTTTTAAAGTTTTGTTAGCTCAATCTTGTTCTTATTCGAGATCTACCATTACCAATTATACGTTCAGGAGGATGATCAATTTTAAATTTAAGAGATGATGGTGGAGTATGAAAATTTATAGAACCTTCTGACTTACCTTCTAGACATGTATCAACAAACTTAGTATTAGTTTTTGAAGAACCTTTTGATTCAGGTTTTGTTTTAGATACATCAAGCATCCTTGAAGCTTCTATTGTTTCATTTAAAGGAGGTTCTGTCTTTCCTTCTTCTAAATCAAGTCGTAATGTATTATTTTTATTTGAGACAATTGGAGTTTCATTGTTCGATTCTTCATGGCTTGTTTCTTCAATAAATTTGATATTTATTGACTCTTCCACCACTTTTGTTTCTTTATTGTATACTTGGTATGCCTTCGAGTTTATAGAGTAGCCTAGAAATATGACTTCATCAACTCTCTCTTCAAATTTTCCTAAAACTTTTCCTATTTTCTTTACAAAATACTTGCAACCAAAAGTGTGAAAATATGAAATAGTAGGTTTTCTTCCTTTGTAAATCTCATAAGTAGTTTTATTTGTCAAGGGTCTTACATATACACAATTTACGATATAACAAGCTGTTGAAGCTGCTTTTGTCTAGAAATGATCTATTATGTTACTTTCATTAAGAGGAGTTCTCGTCATTTCTTAAATAGTCCTATTTTTGCATTCAACTACTTCATTTTGTTGTGGAGTATAGGGTACGAAAAGTTATGAGTGATGCCTTTTTTTTTACAAAATGAGATAAAATCTAAGTTTTCAAATTCCTTTCCATGATCAATTTGTAGACAGATGATTGAGAGGCCTTGTTCATTTTCAACTTTTTTTTAAAAGATCTCAAAGCTTTTAAAAGCATTACTTTTATGACACAAGAACAAAATCTAAGTAAATCTAGAGAAATCATCTACTATAATATGTCCATACTTATTTCTTCTAAGACTTAGAAGGCGAGTTAGACTAAATAGATCTAAGTGCAATAACTCTAAGGGTCTTTGAGTGGAAATAACTTTTTTACTCTTATGTGAAAATGAACTCATCTTATTCTTAAGACAAGTAGCATAATGAATATTCTCATGAGCATGCAATTTTAGTAAGCCTTGAAGCAAGTTCTTTTTAAACAAGTTCTCCAGTTGTTGAAAGTGTACATGTCCTTGTCTTTTATGCCAAAGTATAGCATTATCATTTACTAAGATGAAATAGCTTTTAGATGATACTTTTGATGATTTAATTAAATAAACATTCTTCTTTCTAAATCCTTCAAACAACTTAAGTCTGTCCTTGTTAAAGCCAATACATTTATCATGTTAAAAAATTATTCTATATTTTATCACACAACTGACTTATGCTTAATAAGTTATGTTTTAATCCTTTAACCAACAAAACTTTCTCAATTGAATGAGGTGCTAAACTAATTATACTTATCGCATTTATTTTACCACTATTGTTATCACCAAATTTCATATAATCATTTTCCTTCCATTCCAGATTTATGAACAATGAAGCATTACCTATCATGTGTCTTGAACATTCGCTATTAGGATGCCATGTTCCTTTTATCTTAGCTTCGTAATCCTACACATATCACAGCTTAATCAAGTTTATTTACAAATCTAGTAAAGCTTGGGTCTATGAAAATTTAAGCTTGTCTTTTGAATTGGACCTTGATTATTGCTAAGCTTGTATTTTTTGTAAAAACAATGTTTCTCTATATGACGTAGTCTATTACATAGGAAACAAGCAGAAGGTTTCTACTCAGTACACCTATTACTTATCACTTTCCTTTGATTTGGATTCTTTCTAAAATACCCTCGATTTAACCTTCTATAGTACTGTAAACCCTACTTTTAGTGGGCCTAAGACTTGATTAAGAGTACTTTACGAATGTTCCCAAAGACCAACTAAACCAAAAACTTAAGTTTATATTTAGAAATGAATTAAATTTTTCCAATTCAAAAGCCAATTATCGATAAAACCCAAGCTTGAAGAACTGCAAGCTCTAAAGTCATTTAAAACCCTAAACCTTAAAACAATTAAGGAATTTTAACCATAAGTAATTAAGCGATAATTTAATTTGAATAATTTCATTCAACTTTAGAAAATTTCACAATTTTATAAAAATCAAATCATAAATTACAAAACAATACGAGATGAAAACCCTAAAACAATTTCCTATAAGGCCATGCCCTTGTCTTCATGTATAAGCTTTACACATAAATAAGTAGACCAACCAATCACTTTAGATAACTTATCAATTGAGAGTTGAAATCATTTATCAATTGATAACTTGTCAAAATCTAGTGATAAGACAATTTCCTTATCACCCCTTCACTTATACTACATATGGACAATTTTTCACAAGATGTCATAAGCTTAACTTTAATAAATGAGACAAGACCACTCCATGGCCCAAAAAGACTTTAAATGGCAGATTTGGACAAAGGAGAAAGGGTGGCCATGCTCTAGTCTTTTAATTATCAATCACTTTCTCTGACACATCACTATTTACCCCTTAATGCTTACATCATCAATAATTGCAATTGTTGACTTTTATGTAAGTTACAAGATAATCAATTAAAGCTTCTTGCACACACTTCTTTCCTCATTCAAAATCTGCCACTCTCTCCCTCTTTCACTCCCATTTTCACTTCCTTTTCTCTCACTTTAAACACAAATCAAAATAAGATATCAAACTCCACAAATTCCCAACATTGTCGCCACCATTTTTGCTTCCATACTCACGGCAATTTCTCTTCTTATTCTTGTGTCATTTTCTTTCACCATCTAAGATCTTTTAGAAACATTAGAACCTTCCACAAACCCCATTCCAAGAGACCAAAAGATTCGGGTTCCAAAAGGTGGCAAAAGGGAGGAAGCAAAGTTAAGAGCTTAAGTGGAACCTTAGTGCACAACCACCAAACTTTGCTTTAAGGACGAGTAAGTGTTTCTTGTGATATGTGGATTAGTATTTATGTTAGGAGACTTTGATTTCTTGAAGATATGAGTAAGGTTTAAGTTGTTATAACACCAAAAATCGTTTTAAGAAACAAACCATGAAACCCTTACATGAAGTTGAAACATGAGCATGTAAAGTTGGTATTTTGTAAAGACATTTGTTTAATGCTTTAAATGGAAGATTTTAAGCTAAGAAAATCTTGAACTAAGAACTTTAATGGAGGATGAGCATGCTGGACGTGAGGGTTC